>JARYZH020000063.1:45761-1245761 GCA_030021035.2 Notholithocarpus densiflorus | reverse complement strand
TCTATAATCTGTTGTGAAATTGTTGTGAAAATATTGTGGACGTAACATCCCATCACAAATTATACCAAAACATATTGTGAGAATGTGTATAGATTTTAGTGTGACTAATAATTGAAATGCCCCAAGTGAGACAGCACCCTGGCATCATTTATATTAGTATTTTTTTTATTTTCTGAATAATTCATAGTGTGTGTATATATATATACACATATGATGTTCAGTTTCCTGAGATTCTATATATATATATATATATAAATATATATATATAAATATATATTTTAAGAGAGGGTGGCCCTGAATCTAAATATGCTATTAAATGAATAAGGTCATTTTTTATTTTTTAGGAGAGTTGACAAGTCAATATTCTAGAAAAAAGAAATCTAGAGTTACTCCTGAATTTTCCCATCTAGATGGGAACATTGAATAAACAGCCCAACGTAGATGAAAGGCTCACGCAATAGAAAATCACCATTGAAATTTGATTGGACGTCAAAAAAGAATAAAAAGCCTTGAAAATTTTGTCACTTTTTGTTAAATTTAACCAAGAATTAGTGATTTTCTGGTGGCGATTGACTGGAAGCTAGCTAAGTCCTGTGGTAACAAACAAATGTTTTACTATTCCGGTCCTCTTTTTTGGCCAAAAAAGTCAATCACATACCTTATCATATCAGAGGCCAACAACATGTTATCTTTATCTAGTGGTTGTACTTTGCAGTTTGCACTAAACTTTTATGCCATTCCAAAAAAGTCAATCATATACCATATCAGAGGCCAACAACATATTATCTTTATCTAGTGGTTGTACTTTGCAGTTTGCACTAAACTTTTATGCCATTTTTGGGCCAAGTATTGAAGGGATGGAAAGAAGAAAGTCTTAAAATAAATTTTCTAAAAGCAAAAAAGAACAAAGAAGTTTTGTCAAGCCAGACAAATACTAGTCTTCTTTTTACCCCCATGAAAACAAATTTTATTCATTAAAAAATATATAAATAATTGCGTGAGTAAAATCTACGTAGGATGCAATTCTTTCATACTTCAATTTAAAAGAAAGAGCTTTTCTGCTTGAGCCTTGATGTCACTTTGATCGAGCCTTCATGTTTTCTCGTATGGGTGATTTGCCAATAAGTCATTGTTTATTAAATTTGTCTACATCATTTGTACAGTGTCCCATAATATGTATAAAAGATTCTCACCTTAGGCTGGATTTTTATGTGGTTTAAAAATATCGCCGTGTGAAAGGTAATTTCGTTTAGAAAAATAGTTATAAATGTCGAATACTTAATTTTTATTTTGAATTGAAAGAATTTCTAAAATTTATAGAATTTTTATAACTAGCGTTAAAAAGATATTACGATTCTTGCATTTTAAAATTTATCATTTTATTCTTTCTCAAAAAAAAATTTATCCTCTTTATTTGTTTGAAAAATAAAAATATGTATTTACAAATTATAATAAATGTAAATTAATGCCTTTCTGAAAAATAGAATAGCATACAGGCGCGTCTTCGAAAGAGCTAGTATATTAATATGATAATAAAAGCTAACATAATGAAAAGTTGAATTTTACATGTATAGTGTATTATTGTATTAAAATTATTAAGATAATTTTTTTAATTATCTATTTGTTTGGTGTTAATATTTTCTAAAAAAATGAGTCATTTTTCAACAATTATTTTTTTTATAAAAATATATTATTTTCCTTTCTTTGGTAACAACCATAAATGTGTTGGAAAATAATTTATAACTTTCCTTATTTAGATTGATGTGAGATAAAATTGTTTTCCAAAAAAATTTAGTGGAAAACAATCTTTGAAAAATAAGTCATACTTTTTTTAGTGGACCAAATTATTTTTTCTTTTACTTATTTTTTTTATGCCACCAAATACTAGAAAATGTGGAAAAATATTTTTACACAAAGTTTTCCATAAAAACAAACAAAGCGAAAGCACAATTCTATTACTAAAATCTTAAGAAGTGTTTTCAAAAAAAAAAAAAAAAAAAGAAGTAAGCTCTATTACCAAAATAAATTTAATAAATTCAAAATAAATTTCATTATTTTATCTTATTCTAATAATTTATCATAATTTTTTGTTTTAACAAAGACAATGTATTTTCTGGCCTGCATTTAAAGTTCTCAGGTATAATTTCTTAACAACAATATACTAGCTTCTTCAATTAAATCTAAATATATAGGTACATTAAATTTAATTATTCTTAAAAAGAATAACAATGCTTACACTAAAACTACGTGTTTGAATTTAATTAGAAAACCTAATTCCCACTTTAAAAAAGTTCTGTGAATTTTACCACATTTTCTTAACAACATACATCACTTAAAAAAGTTTACCTAAATTTTACCACCTTTTCTTACCACATACATCACAAAGGATATTGTTAACTAGAATGGTATATATTATCTATGCACAAGAGTTCATAGAAAAGTACATTATATATATATTTGTTATCATAAATATATGAGAAAATTTATTGCACAACAAAATCTAATAATATTTTCACAACAAATTTATTTTACTTTGTTGGGTTTTTATTTCAATTTAACTTATGGTGTGCAGCATCTCTATTTTTATTTGTAAAAATATTATAAGATTTTTATGGTAGGTCAGTAGGAGTGTCTGTGTTGTCTGAATTAGATACATGGCTAATCAGGATATCAACTAATCAGGGATGGCCAAATAAAATTATTATAAGAAGGGTATGAGTAGAAGGGATATAGATTGTATGTGATAGTTTAGAATATGTCGAGGATAAAGTCATCTCGGACGGAATCAGGGACAATGAAAAGCATAAATCGTCGAGATGCTCTTTGAGGTTAAATCATGATTAGAAGTCGGCCATTGGATAAAGGATGAACAAAGGGAGGCAACAAATATCTTCAAAAATTTCTTTCTTTCCATGATTAAATCTGCAAACCTTTCTTTGACGCGTTAATGTAGAGGTGATCACAGACAGTGGTTAGCGACGCCTACGGCTACCAGTTGAAGGTTACGCGAGGTTTTGGATGGGACGGAAGGGTTAGGCACAACACTACACGTGTATGGTTGAGATGAAGAAGGAAACTAGTATATAAGGAGGGAAGGAGCTGCAGGAAGGGGGTCGGGATTTTTACCAGAAACTGACTGTGTGATTTGAATTGACTTTGTAACCATTTCCTGTCACTTGAGAAATCATAAGTTGAAACTTCTTGAACTAGTCTAGAGGCCGTATTACTTGCTCGGAGTTATATTTGTGTTACCTCATTAGTTAAATCGCCGTCAGTGTTATTCTGTGATTAAAACTGGTTAACTTCTTATTTCTCTGGAATTTATTGTAGAACGTGGGCAACTACTCATCCCTTATGAATAGTGCGTAAACCCAGTCCCCACAATTTTATTGTGGTCGTAAAGAAATCTAAAATATTCTTCAATATGAAAAAGTCGTGAAGCCAAATTGATTTATTGGGACAAAAATTATATACGATAAGAGGATTTTGTATAGTGTATTAAAATAATTAAAAATTCACAATAATGTAATAAGATCACAAAAAATTATAACTCTCTTTTTTAGGCAATAAATTATAATATCAAATGATATTATCATACATTTTATTTCAAAAAATAAAGTCAAAAATCAAAATATGTACAAATATTTTTATTAAAAAAACACATAATCATTGAGAAAAATTATTGACAAATATGTTTTTTTTAATATAAAAAAGTGTATTAAAGCTCATAATTGTGTACTTATTATTATTAACATGTGTTTTTAGGATACTTATTAATAAGATACTTGAATATTTATTATTCCTTAACTAATGTCTTTAGAATACTTTTTTCGTAGTTTTTTTTTTTTTTTTGCCAAGAGTCTTGTATTTTGATTTTTTTTTTAGAGAGAGTTTTAACTTATACCGTCCGTTTCTGATAATAAATAGTTATTATCAGGCCAAGACACCAATCGATTTTTTGTGTAGGTGGAAATTGAGCCTCAAATTTCTTATTCAACCGTCAAAGACTTTTCCAATTAAGTTAACTGTAACCCACAGTATCTCAATTAGTTAGCATCTCTGAAAATGTTCAACAGAGACATCTAAAGTCCAAATCCTCACTCTCCTGATACTAAAAAGTCTTATCCTCCCCACCCACCCCCTTAGCACAAAGTACAAACAATTTCTCTACATATTGTTCTGTGTAGTAACAAGCAAACTTCAACTCTCTCTCTCTCTCTGGGGTACTAAAAATTCTTATCCTCCCCACCCACCCCCCTAGCACAAAGGACAAACAATTTCTCTACATATTGTTCTGTGTAGTAACAAGCAAACTTCAATTCCCACGGCAGCTTTTGTTTATTCTTTAATAACTCTTATATTAAAACGGAGTCCCACCTAATAAAGATTTTTAAACTTGTACAGTAACCTACTTTTCTACCACAAGGGACTTAGATTCCAAAAGCATCACCATCAGTGCTGGTAAAATAAAAGCTATTTCACCGTCTCAAACTCCAATAGTGGACAGTTACTTTCATACTGAAGCCAAATCACTTTAAGAATTGTGGCAAAAAATAAAAATTATGTCACAAGACTTTCTCATTCAAGGAAAAATAAAAAACAAAAACAAAAACTAGGCATTTATCGGCCTGCACTGCAGCGGTCAACATATTGATTCCAAGGCCAAGTCCTAATTGGATTGGATCTTTAATACCAACCAAGGACGTCATGCTGCCGCACAACTTCTTGACTCTTTAAAGCTGACTTCTTATTTTCAACTTTTTTTTTTCCTTTTTTTTTCATGTGCATCTTTATATTTTTTAATTGTATGTGTTTGTTTCTTTTCTTTTTTTTTTTATAGGAAAAATAAATAAGATAGTTTTTTTTAAGAGAGTTTCAATTTATAGCGTTCGCTCCTGATAATAGCTCTTTATCATATATATATATATATATATATCATATCATATTATATACTTATTAATTTAGTCTTCACTTCTTTCAAAACTATCTTTATTAATTTTTTTTAGGAAACTAACTATCTTATTAATTAGTTAAATTAATTTTTTTAAAGTACAAATCATATCATATCATATCATATACTTACTATACTATATAATAAAAGTTGAGTTTAGAAACTGTGATTGTGCCAAATGGCTATTCTCACAGTCTCACTAATTAGTAAATTAATTATATATTTTTTGTCATGATATATTTCCTCAATTAAGGGATAATATTTAACAACTGTTTAATTTAGGTAAAATTTTATCATTTAAATTTCAAAAAATTTAAATCATATTCAAACTAAAAGTCTATCATAAAGAATTTATAAACTTAAATCTGACACAACAACCTACGTTTTCTTTTCAAAAAAACAACAACACATGTTTTGACTAAGGAATAAGATTTAACAATAATTTAAAAAAATTAAATTATATTCAAATTTAAAGTCTATTATCAAAAATTTCTAAACTTATATCTCATACAACCCATGTTTTTGTTTTTGTTTTTGTTTTTTCCTCAAGTTGCATGATTTAACAATAATATATAATAAAAAAATTCAATTCTATTCAAACTAAAAGTTTATTATAAAAAATTTCTAAACTTAACTCCCACGCATGACACAACCCATGTTTTTTTTTTCTCAAGTTGCATATTACAGTATTAAATTAATATTTTATTAGGATACTTGACTAAGGGATAAGATTAACAATAATTTAATTTAGATATAACTTTATCATCTAAGTTTTATAAATTTAAATTCTACTCCAATTAAAAGTTTATTGTCAAAAAATTTAGAACTTATATATATTCAGCTATGGCTTTTCAATACAATCTCTCTTAACCAATAAATAATCTATAATTAAATCTCACACAATACAACCCATGTTGTTGTAGTTGTTTTTTTTTTTTTTTTTTTTTTTTTGAAATGCAACTTACGCTTATGTTTTAATCTAATAAATTCATCTTACTTATTATTCTTTGCTTCAAAATTTGTGTGCATGATATTATGTCAAAGGAAGTTTACTATAAAGAAGCCAAATAATGGACACCCATTTAAATTCTTGGTTCTTTTATGTAAGTTTTTATTTATTTTTTTATATTCTCAATTTTTGAACTCTTTTGTGTATGTTTTGACTTTTAGTTTTGGTTGGTATATTTAATTTGTGAGTGTGTTGATTTTTTCAATTAGACTATTACTAAGAAAAAATCGGTATTGAGAAATTATTTTGTTTATTATTGTTTATGCTAGTTAGGGCATAGATTAAACATAACCCAAATAAGAATGATCAAACTCATTCCATATCTAATATAAAGAAATTAACACAAAGCACAAAGAGAATATTAAAATATAAAAATAGATAAACACTGATAAAGTCTAAACTTTAAACAATCAGAACTTAAAGTACTTATTTTTATTAAAATTATTTACTTATTTTATAATTTATTATTACTATTTATTTAATAATTTAGTTTTAATTATTTAAAAAATTTGAGCTTACATATAAATTTTCATCAAGTCGTGCAATCAAGGATAAAAGTATTATGACAAATAATTTAATATCCTAAATAAATAAATAAAAATTTAAAGTTTAATATAATCAAACTAATAAAGTCCCGCAAATACATCTAATTTCAGACCTCACATTTTATTCTTAGTTTTTCTTATTAATGATTTAAAAAAAATTAAATAGTTATAATAGAAGAGTGGAAATTAAAACCCTAAACGAATCATTGGGGAATACTAAGAAATGTCACTTTGTACTGTATGAGTATTGGCTTGATTATTAAAATATTTGATAAAACTACAACTACCTGAAAAAATTTTAAACTATTGAGTAAAACAATTACTTATTTTGAAAAGAGTATTACTTAGAAGAATGGAGGTTTTGCTTCTTTCTTTTTTTTCCTTTCTAAATCCTCTAAACGCTTGCAATGAGGTTGGTCTATATATAATTGATTTGGTTGTATCGTTCTAGCTTTGACAATCATTAGGGGTGTGCGTGGGTCGGATTGGGCGGGTAAAAGTTAATATTTCTATCCAATCCGCCACTAGTGGGTTGGGAAAATTCCAATCTGCCACCGACCCACCAAAGTCTAAATCTGGCAAATTGGTTACAAATTTTGGCGGTTTCAACTTGGTGGGTTAGGCAGGTTGGCATTAACAATGTTATTTTTTTTAAAAATTATCACAATCTACAATTTATTATTGCATAATCTCAAAATATAACTAATGTACACAAAAAATTAAAGGTTGATTTCATTGAATAATCTCAATTCCAATACAAACATAGGGTCAATAAAAAAGAGATATAGCATCTCTAATAGACCTTGTCTCCACAGAAAGGGAAAAAGAAAAAGAAAAAATAGTAGGCTGCTGCCTTACAACTGAAGAAAATTAAATCAACGAACCCAAAGTCTTAACATTCCCAAAGTCACATTAAGGGTTCAAAATAATAGCATACCAACATAACAAATAAATTTCAAAATGGTATGCATGGTCTCAAGATTTACAAGAATATATGGGACCCAAATCAAAAAGACAAACAACATACTCAATAAAAATATAGATACAACCATTAAGCAATACAAGACATAAAAACAACTACCTTTGTGGTTGTCTAGGAGAGTACACAATTGATGGAAGGTGAAGAATTGAAGGGATAAAAAAAAAATCAAAAAAATCAAAAAGGTTGAGGAAGAAAAGGACAAAACAACATGAAAGAGGGAGGGAAAGGAAGTGGTTGAAGGTGAAGGCTAAATACAGAGTGTATGTAGTATACGGTAGAAGTGATTTTAGGGTTTCAATGTTGACTTTTTATATTTTGTGTAAGGAATTGATTATTGATTAGCAGTAAAAATTGATTAGGTAAATTGATTAACTTTATATACTGAATATATGGTTGATCAATTTGAACTAATATATATATATATATATATATATATATTTATTTATTTATGTATAATTAAGCTGGCGGGTCGGGTTGTAGTAGGTTGAAAATGTTTCAATCCGTTATCCAATCCAATCCGCTATTTTGGGAGTCTAACCCACCCAACTCAAACCGCCTAACTTAATGACCCGCATAGGGCAGGTGAGTCGGCTACGGGTCGGGCGGGTTGGTGGGTCAAGCGGATATTCTGCACACCCCTATTTGAGAGTGATTTATAAATGTCCATTAACACTCTTAGACATGGTGTTATGTTACAACCTTTTCTGGTCATATTGTTAATGCCATGTTGTCTTCTACTACCTTTTTGTAGAGCTTTTCTTTCTCTCATACTTATAGGTAAGATAATGCCTTAGCCAATAATACGAGATTTTTATTTACTTTATTAGTCTGGATGGAGTCTATTTCTCCAAATATTTATAGTTGTTTTGTTTTAGACTTATTACCAATTCAACAAAAAGTACGCTGATTTTTTTCTCCAAAAAAAAAAAAAAGTTTTGCAAAACGGTTTCTGAGACTTATGTAATAAATTTTACAATATTCCTAATATCAGCCATCATATTTAATTACATTAAAAAGGTTTATGAATATCTAAGATAATATAATTAATTACTTAATTAATTAATAAATTGTACCAAATATATATGAATAAAGAATGTAAGGTGAAGGCAAAAAGCCTCGTAACTTAATTGGTTGACACTTCCTAGTGTTTCCAATAAAAACTTCTAGGGCTATTCTGTGTGGCAAATGAAAAAAAAAAAAAAAAAGTGACTCTAAATGCAAGTTAATTTCCTCTTTTTGATACTCGATTTTGATTTGACCTCTTAGCAAGTAGTGCGCACACACACTTAAAGGTTGGGATGTGAGTGTTTGTTTTGTAACATTGCCATAAATCATAGGGCTTAGGGTAATTGTTAGTGTACACTACTTGTTGCATACATCGTATACACAAGTTAAAAATAAAAAAATATATAAAAAAATATACAAAAAACCTGAAAATGTGACTTCAAGTCACAATTTTAGTTCAAAATTTGTTCAACGGGATAAAGGAAACTTGAGAGCATGATCTAGAATTTGAGGAAGTGACTAGAAGGGAAGTAATTGGGCTAGAGTGCGGATCTTTTGGAGTAGTCTTAGCCTGGGAAACATAAGATCCGTTTGGATTGAGCTTATTTTTGTTGAAATTGAAAACTAAAACTGAAAACACTGTAGCGAAATAATTTTAAAATGTGTGAATAATGTCGTGGGACCCATTTTTAATGAAAAAGTGACTGAAAAGTAGAATTTGTGGGACCTGTGAACAGTGCATTCGTGCACTGTTTACGGTTGACATGGTCAAACAGTGCGGCTGGAACAAAAAAAAAATCAGAAAACGCAAACTTTAAACGTAGACGCCCAATCCAAACCGCACCATAATGTAATTGCCTCCGAGTTTAAACATGTTGTGCCAGGTGGCTTGATGGCTAGATTGATCAATTTCAGGTTAGGAAGAACTAGAAGATTCCATTTCTGGAAAACTTGTGTATACTTTATGTATAACAAAGCAGTCTGTAATAAACATTGCCCTAAGGTTTATAGGTGCAATAATTCTCCTAACATTTAATACTAAACCAGGGGCTAAAGTGTTTGAAGTCTAATAATCTAAGTTAAGCAATAAATGTTTAGGAATCATAGTTATAGGTTAAAAAAAAAAAAAAATTAGATAACTATTAATACTTAGGCTAAAATGCAAAACCAACCCTTTAAATTTATTTTCTCTCAAAAAAAAAAAAAAAAAAACCCTCTAAGTTTCTCTAAAATTTATTTAGTCATCTAACTTTACTTTTGTTCAATTTAATCCTCTAAATTTTAAATTTATTCAATTAAGGCCTCTCTATAAAAAAAAAATGATGGAAAATATTTTTCAATCATTAATTATATATATTTTTAATTTAAAATTTTTGAAGAAAAAATTAAACAATTGGACAATTAGCCACAACATATAACAAAAATGAATGGAAAAAGTCTTAATTGAATAAATTTAAAACTTAAAGGATTGAAATGAGCGAAAGTAAAGTTAGAGAACTAAAATGAATTTTGGTAAAATATAAAGGGTGAATTTTACATTTTAGCCTAATACTTAAAACAGACCCAAAGTTTTCTTGCCTCATTGATTGACACCTTGCATGATTGCATCCTTTGTATATTGGCTTAATCTATATATCTATATAAATATATATTTATATATATATATATATATATTAAAAGCCAAAACTCAGAGAAAATTCAATTAGATTTCAATTAAATTCTCAATTTTGCGCCATGTGTTTCATCTAATTTTTAATTTTTGTGCCAAGTAAATTATCTATATATATATATATATATTAATAGCTAAAACTTAGAGAAAATTCAATTAGATTTTAATTGGATTTTCAATTTTGTGCCACATGTCCTATTTTATTTTTAATTTTGTGTCAAGTGAATTATTGAGTGTAAAAATCGAAGAGTCTAAATCCAATTAGATTCAAAATTGGATTTCAATTGGAGTCCAATTTTCCGCCACTTGTCCATCTATTTTTTTTTTAAAAAAAATTTGTGACAAATAAATTATTGGATGCAAAAACCGAATAGTCTAAATCCAATTAAATTCTAAATCATATTCATATATAATGAGAAACCATTACATATTTTAGAAATGTATGGTTTAAAAAAAGTGTAAGCTAATACAATGTATAATTTGAACATCTTTTCAAAAAAATGTATAATTTGAACAGTATAATTGTGATTGTTTTTTACTAGTATGTAACCCGTGCATGATGAATTGTAGTAGTACTATTGATGTTAGCTTGGATTATAAAACATATAGAATATTAATTTGATTAGGACATTTGAAAGTACTAAAATAGTTTTTTCTTACAATTTTCATGACATTGGTTACTTTAAGTTTCTCATTATACTGCTATTATATATATAATTTTTAAAATCACTATTGGATATACAATATTAATTCACAATCATTTTCCGTAAAATTCTACTAAATACAATACAAAATAAAAGAATAAACTGGTCTAATAGTTTCTCCTAAATTGAATGGGGATAGGTGCATGAGATCGTTTAGCTCAACTATAATTTGTTACGTTCAACATCTTGGCATACAAAATATCTGAATAGAAAAGTATAAAAAATATGCTCATTAGTTCAAAGAAAAAATAACAGCAAAAATCTAAACAATTTCATTTGTATGGAAAGCTAATAAAAGAAAAATTCAATTTTGAATCTAATTAAATTTTCTCTAAGCATTGGTTATATATATATATATAAATATATATATATATATATGTTTAGGTTTTTTACGGTTTATTTATATTGAACCCCTCGTTTTCTACATTGAATTAACTCACCTGATACAAAAATTAAAAAACTTACATTAGATGAGACACGTGGCACAAAATTAACTCTAATTGAATTCCAATTTTTATATTGAATTAACTAACTTGGCATAAAAATTTAAAAACTTAGATTAGATGAGACATGTGGTGCAAAATTAGACTCTAATTGAGTTCCAATTTGAAATCAAATTGGATTTTCTCTCAACTTTACCTATATATATATATATATTGTACCCGTGCATATGCACGAGACTACACACTAGTTGAGTATAAAAATCGAAGAGTCCAAATCCAGTTAAATTCTAATTTGGATTTCAATTGGATTCCAATTTTGCACCAAATGTTCATTTAATTTTTAAATTTTGGTGGCAAGTGAATTATTGGATGCGAAAACCGAAAAATCTAAATCTAATTAAATTCTAAATCATATATATATATATATATAATGAGAAACTATTACATATTTTAGAAATGTATAGTTTAAAAAATGTGTTAACTAATACCATGTATAATTTGAACTTCTTCTAAAAAAAGTGTATAATTTAAACCGTATAATTATGATTATTTTTAATTATACTCGTACATATGCACGAGTTACACACTAATAATATTTAAGGTTGACTCGTATTTATCAGTATTTTCTCCGGCCAATTCCATCCTTTAAAATGTTTGTGTCTTTCTCTTTCCCCGTTGAGCTATGAATGATCGTACTTACTTCTTTATAAGAGCATCCACAGCAGTGGAGCTAAAAATTTAACTTTTTAGCTCCACCAAAAGTTACTTTATCTATTTTACCTACACACATGCTACAAAAGTGGATCTATTTTAGCTTTCAACACAATAAAATAATATAAACATTACAATAAAATAATATAACTACTACAATAAAATAATCCATCTCACTACAATAAAATAATATATTCACTACACACCATAAGCCTTGTAGCTGAATTGGCACCTCCCTATGTACAAAGTGCTTGGGGGTCTAGGGGGGAAAGGGTTCGAGTTACGGGATTAGCAGCATGTTGTAATTATCTTTCAAAAAATATAAATATATATATATATATATATTCACTACACACAACTATCACAACCACACACTCCATCAGCAACAACCTTCATGTGACAACCACAGCCCATGGCAAGAAAAAAAAAAAAATCAAACCACCACCAACACAGCCACAACCATAACCCAACACAGCCACAACCACCAACACAACCCACGGCAAGAAAAAAAAAATCAAACCACCACCAACACAGCCACAACCATAACCCAACACAACCACAACCACCAACACAGCCCACGGCAACCACAACCACAGCTACCAAACCACCACCAACATTGCCACCAAACCGCCAATTCAACCACAATCCACAATCACAACCAAACCCAACAAAAAAAAAATCAAACACCCAAAAACACATGCGAAGAAGAACCAAAAACACCAGAAAAAAAAAAAAAATCGGAAACTCACAAACCCAGCAATCCAAAACCCATGAACCTAGAATTCCCACCGTCGCTGATCATGGCGCCGTTTTACTGCCGCCTTGACTGAGCATAGAGCTTCGATGGGTCTGCGGCGCGCTTGAGTTCGATGAAGGCGAGATGGGTTGGCGGCGTGGGACGGCAACTGGGCGATGACGATGAAGATCGGCGATGATGAAGATCCAGAATAGATCGACGAAGCAGAGAGTAGATGAGGGAGAGAAAAAAAATGAGAAGGAAAGAGAAAGAAAGAAGAGAAGCCGGAGAGAGAGAGAGAGAAAAAGAAAGAAAGAGAACATTTTTTTAATGGAAGAGGAGAGAGAAATTCAATAAAATAATTTTTTTTTTTTAGCTCTCATGAACAGTGCACATCTATTTATAGATGTGCACTGTAGCAATGGAGCTAAAAATTATAGATTTAGCTCCACTGCTGTAAGTATGATTTTGGGGTTTGAGGAGATAAAATATAGTAATATAGCAATATAGCACCATTGCTGTGAGTGCTCTAATACACCTTATTGGTAGTTAATGGGTCTACACAATGATAATGATGTGGCTATTCAATGCCAAATTGCAAACTAAACTAAAAAATGGAGTCATTTTAATACCATAAAACTATATTGTTTTGGACCAATTGAGTCCACGTCAAGAAAAAAATGGTTGCTTAAGATAAATAAATAATTTCCCTACCCCCTTTTCTCCGATGGGTCTAAATCGAAATACTAACATCAATACTGGAAGTTGTTGCCACCAATCCCCTCTCAATCCACAACCACAGCCACCTTCGTCAATCACGTCTCCAAACTAAAGCCACTACCTCAAACCCATTCTCACTTTTATCAAATTAATCATCACCCCAAACTTTCTTATTACCCAATAATAAAACAGATGGTAATTAAAGGTTTACTTTGTACTAGTAATGCAAATTTAAAATTATTGTACATTAATTTTTTTATAATGTGAACAATATTATACATATTTATTTAATTTATAATATAAATTTTGCATTGCTAATACAATGTAGACTAATAATTTTTCTAAAACAAAAGAGAAAAAAGAGAGATAAATTACTTGTTGCATATACATTATTTTACACAGTTTGATGTACCCAAAAAAAAAAAACTAAAATCGGACTATCCTAGAAAATTTTATATTGATATATTTAACTTTTTACTAATTTTTTTAACCGACAATCCTAGAAAATTTTCCAAAGCTGACACTGTCGCCGCCCTAAGCCATTATTGCAACCATGCCACCATCACGGGCTATTATGACCACTGAAAGCTGCCAAGACTTTGTGTCGATCTAAAAATAAGGGGATGATGTACAACACATTTTGATTGGATCAGCCATAGAGATTACATGTTTAGTTTGAATAGAAATTGATATAAGCACGAATATTCAAAAAAAATTAAAACATTTTAAGGTCAAAATCAAAATAAACCCAAAATTTAAATTTAAAAGGTGAAATTTACACTTTAATCTAACAGTTTTAATTCAAATTGTTTTTGAAAAATCCTCCAGTCCTCACACTAATCGTAACCGGAATCTCTTACCCACTTCTCAATGTAGTTGATAATATTTTTTTGGCTACAATTGTCAATGTAGTTCATTAAAATTACAGTGATTGGGAGATTCAAGGCAGCAAGTGGACCCAATGAACCTAATTTTTTTTTCGAAACAAACACTCAACACAGTAGTTGCACTTATAATGTTTCCAGACACGTGGCGGTGAATCCAATTCTTTTCTCTCTCTCTCTCGTCCTTCGCCGTACTACGAAGTCTACAACCCAAGTGAGTCGTGACTGACTATCTAACCTGTTCGCCTTGGGCTTCGTACCACTTCCACTTTATTTTACCGGCCAAACAGGTTTCATCCACCAAACTCCAAAGCCCTTATAAAAAAAAAATTGAATCTTTTATTGTTATTATTTTTTTTAAGAAAGACAAAAAAATGGAATCTTAGTGGCCATCTTCATATCTTTAATTTAAAAATAAGGGTTATATAACTTTTGTTTTCTTTTGAGGATGAGGAACGGGTTATATAACTTATATTACTTTTATGAAAAATCTTATTATTTTTTTAAAAAAATTTACAATATTTTTACAATAATTTCACAATAAATTTTAGGTAGTTGATTTTTATTAGCTGTTATTAGTAGACAAAAAAATAAATTATATATTAATTATAAATTAAAACGAGTAATAACCTATTACATAAAATTTATTATAAAATTGTAGTAAAAATATTGTGACGTAATATTTTTATTTTGATTGAGAATATGAATTAAGACTATCAACAAGCAAGTCGGCTGACTATATATATATATTCAGCTTAATATTTTTTTATTGAAATTTATTACTTCAACATTATTTTTGTTGTTGATTTTTTTTGATAATCTTATTTTAGTTGTTGACACTATCAGAGAAATTGATACAATTAATGAGTTTTAGTTGTTGCCATAAATGGGTTTCTAAAAAAAAAAAAATTGTTGCCATAAATGGGACCATTGATACTCAAATTAGGTGAGTTTCTGTCATATACCATACTTCTTCTTCTTCTTTTTTTCTTTTTTTTTTTTCTTTTTTTTTGAGAATGAATACCATACTTCTTTTGGTCCCGAAAACCATGCTTCATTCCAAAGATGTAAGTAAAAGGTATGGTCTAAGGTCTCTACAGACTGATACAGCTATAGTTTACGTGCTTAATTTTTTTTTTAATATAAAAAATAGTAAACTTTATTCAATTACAATTACTTCAACCTTTTAAGGCAAGGGATTATAGAGGATGCAACTGCTAAGCATGGTTATCAAGATTCAAAACCATACAGACAAGGTTTTATTTGAATCGGTTTTTTAAGCTATATGCCTATATCTATATGTACACAGGTACAGAGTACACAGATTCTCGAATATAGATATATATATATATATATATATATATATATATATATAGATATATATATATATATTTATATATCAATACTATTATTTAAGAGGCTTTCTTTGTTTGAGATTTTTTTTTTTTTTTTTTTTTTTTTTAGAATCAACTCCCACTAAAACATTGCCTATAAAACAGAACTACTATATTGTTGGTTTTCAAATTGCATTATCCACTTTTATACATACATATATACATACATACATATATATATATATATAAAAAAGATAATTCTCCTCTTTCAACTGGATTTTTTTGTGGTTCAAAAATACCCTCATTAATGAAGGGTAACTTCATTTAGAAATAGGATCATAAATGTCAAATAACAAATTTCATTTTGAATTCAAATAAATAACTCCTAAAATTTATAATTTTTTTTTCCCTTCACGTTCAAAAAAGAAATTACAATTATTACTTATCTTTAAAGTTTATCATTTTTATTTGTTTGAAAAATAAAAAGTATATATTTTTAAATTATAATAGATGCAAATTATAAACTTTTATCCAAAAAAATAGAAGAGCCACGTGCGTGCTCAGAGACTAGTACTATATATAAGAGGATTCCCCTCTTTGAACTAGACTTTTATGTGGTTCAAAAATTCCCTCATTAATGAAGGGTAACTTCTCTTATAAATAAGGTCATAAATGTTAAATAACAAATTTCATTTTGAATTCAAAAATAGAACTCCTATAATTTAGGATTTTTTTTTCCCTTCATGTTCATCTTTTTATTTCCTAAAATTTAGCATTTTTATAGTAAAACACCCAAATTTTAAAAATAAAAAACTAAGAAAACTCCCTAAAATTTAGCTTTCTTTCCCTTCACATTCATATTATTTTTCCTTATCTCTAAGTTTATCATTTTTATTTGTTTGAAAAAAATGTATTTCCAAATTATAATAAATACAAATTATTAACCTTTACTCAAAAAAATAGAAGAGTTTCTGAGCACACGCAACACGCAACACGCATGCTTAGAAGCTAGTGTGTGTATATATATATATATCCTATTCACTTACTACAATAAATATGTAAAATTGTGTTCCATTTTAAAATTCCACTAACTTTTCTTATCCACTTACTTTTTGATTGTTAAAAAAAAAAAAAAAAACTACTTATTAGTTATCATGTACATCTTATTTTCAAAAGTCAAAACTTCTCATAATCATTTGCTACAAAATTACAGCAAAAAAAATGTGATAATTTTTAACGTTAACCACCACAAATTTCTAATAAAGAGAAGGAAGGTACTCTATGAGAAGAAAGTGGTAGATTATGTCAAATAGAGAAAAAATATGAGCAATGAGATCCAAGAATTTTACTGAATGAGTTTCAAGGTTTTTGATTTTTTTTTTTTTTTGGTTGGGTTTGCTTCTTCTTTCTATTTTACAATATTGATGTAATAAAAATTCATTTTCAAAAAGTCTTTTCAGACTTTCTTTCCTGGGGAATTTTTCTGTTTCTTTTTAGCACATTTTTACAAATTACTTATTTGTGCATTCACTTTGCATATATGTGATTACTTTACAAGTTGAAAATAATTAATCTTTCGAAAAAAAATAAATAGAAAAGCCTCTGAACACGCGCTCTTAGAGGCAGGGGCGGCCCTACTTGGGCTGAGGGGGTTCAAATGAACCCCCTGAATTGAACCATTTTTTTTTTTTAATTATAATATTTTTTATTTTATTTTTCCTGTCTTGACACTTAAAATAAAAATTTGAACACCCTAACCTTAAGCCCAACTGAAATAAACTTAAATATAATCATCTTAACAATATCTTGACCTTTTCAAACATAAAGAAAAATCTCAATAACAAATCAATTTGATCTAAAATCTAGAAAAAAACAATTTTAATTAGCCCAACAACAAAAGTAGAATTTGCTAATCTTAAACTTTAGAAAAAGCTCATTTAGATCTTAATAAATTTTAAATAAATCAATTAAATGAGAAATTAGTGGGTGAATGATTGCTTGACTATGTACATTGAAACAGATGTAGCTAGTAGGATTGATAATGAAAATATCAATCAACAATTTCAAAATACGAAACATTGTAGAAGACAATTGTAAAACTTTATGTATTAAAGATTTGTTGTTTTTTGTGATTTCGATATATTTAATTTATCTTTTGTTTAAAATTTTGTATAATTTATGTTTCTTATTGAATCTTCTAGAAAATAATCCTAGAGCTGCCACTGTTTAGAGGCTAGTATTAAGTTATTTTGATAAAATCATATATTCCGCCAGGTTTGCACATTATGGATTTTTTAAGCCCTTTGCTTTTATACTTAAAGTAAGTAATCAAGATTCAAAATTTCAATTCAAGTGTCATATTTTTAACCATATTTTATTAAGTTCAATATTGGTATGGTTGCATATTAAGGTTTAAATTGAATAGCGTCTATTTTTTAAAGAATTTATATTTGTTTTTGTAGGGACTGGGTCTGAGCACTTCTACTGTTGGAAAAGTGGATTCAGACCCAACTAGCCCTAAATAATAAATTTGTAGAGGATGGGTTTAAGAGCTAGGCCTTAGTGAGGATAGCAATGAATAAACATGGTTATGGGTCAAGTGGATAGCAAGAAGACGGGCCTTAACTGTTAGAATCTGTCCTGGACGTTGGTCCGAGGAGCCTTTTTGTTCTTATTATTTCCTCAGTGCCTGGATACAGAGGTTACAAAGATGATACATGTTGCTACAGTGTTTTCTACTTCCAATCTCCGATCCTTTCTCTGGAGGACCTCTTTACATTTTATACCCTCTTTACGTTGATCTAGGCCCTCCATTTGTTGATCGTGCAGGTCATTACTTGAGTGCTTGTCCCATCAGTCGCCATCCCAAACCTTCTGTGAGTTGCAGCGACCAAAGCGGCACTGTTCAGGGGTCATTTCCTCATTAATGTGGCCAGAACGTTAGTTGTGGACATTTAATGTGGAGGTGACAGCTTCTCCCTGAATTGCTCTCCCAGGCTCCCATGGCTGACCCACGGTACTTGTCCTCTCTCTTGGGACGCTCTACGAAACCACCCTTGACGGCGTGTTGCTCTTCCCTTCTATGATCTCGGTTCGCCGAGGACATGCTTGTCCTCGGCGATGCTTCTTGGTAGTTAGGACGTTCTCCGTTCGTCCTCGGACGTTTCTTCTTCCTCGGTGTGGGCCTTGGGCCTAGTATAAAGTTGGGCCGAGGTAGTTAGATTTATTGACCCCACAATAGCCCCTCAAAATCCTGCTGTCCGGCTCCTCGGACGGAAATGAGGGTTTTGATGTCCTCGGGCCTTCCATCATGGCTCATCAAGTCTTGTCCTCCGTTAGCACTAGAGTCTTTTCACCTGCCCAAGGCACACTCCTAGCGCTTCGGTACACGAGGCGCGCTCTTATTAAATTCTAGCGGCTCTGTGCTCCCCACGTTCGACGATGTGATGGTGATCAACGGTGGGGATTTTTTAGCTTTTTGGGCGGAAAAACTGGCGCGGTTATTATTAATCGAAGGTATAAATGCCCATTCGAACTGATTCGCCACTTTATTTTCACATTCAAGAGTTCTTGCGCACGTCTCCTGAGTTCAGTCAAATCTCCAGCCCAACTCGCCTTTCTCTCCAGCATAAAAAGCCTGTCCGAGGAGCTTTTCCTCATTTCTGTAAGTTTCTACTCTCTCTGACTCACATCTTCTCCCCTCTAAGTTTCTTTTTCTCTTATTCCTCTCTTTCTATCGTCCTCCCCTGAGTCCTTTAGCCGTTTCTAGTGATGGGTAGGTTTAAGAAGTTGGTTGAGTCTAAAGAGGCAATGGAGAAATTCATTGCCGACTATAGGATTCCCAATAATGTAGGCTTGAGATACTGTGAGGAAGGGGAGTGGCTCTTTAGGAAGGAAGATGGTGAAGTGGTGATTCCCATAATCGCCTTCCTTGAAGGTGGTATGAGAATCCTCATGGGACCGGTGATGAGGGATTACCTTAGACATTTTCGATTAGCTCCCACCCAGTGCGCCGTCAATATGTTCAGGATCCTGGGTTGTATGGACGCTTTAAATGAGAAAATGGGGTTGAGGTTGACCCATTACGATGTAAACTGGTGTTACAACCTTCAACACCTGAAGGGCAAGTCTTACGATATGAAAATGAGGGATGACAAGATTCGGCTTATTCAGTGCCTCCCAGAGTCTAGCAAGGGGCTGAATAAGGACTTTCTCCTCGTGTCAGGGAGGTGGCACGACGGCCTTCCCTGTCAGACAGAAGAGGGGGCACCAGGTGGGGTATTCAGAGTAGGAGAGGGTTAATCTTTTGCATTGTCGTAATTTACACTGTTTGGCTGCTAATACGGATGTGCTTTCTTTTTTACAGATCCACACGCCTTTAGCCGACACTTTCACTTGGTCAACCGGGAAGATTTGGCGACCATCCTTAGGGCGGAGGTTTTTGTGAACAAAGCCGACAACTAGGTCAGAGCTGCTCACAAGATCCTTGGGTACGACCCCATCCAGAAATCGTTCTCGGCTCCGAAGTACGTGATCAGAGCCAAAGATCCTCGGCTTCACAGAATCACTGTAGTAGAACAAGGGTTCTTGATTGCCGAAGGATCCCCTGTTACAGAAGGCGCTACGTTGGCAGGTCCTTCCTCGTCCCCTCAAGCTGAAGAAGCCGAGGACGATTTTAGCGTATTTGATCAAGAAAATTTGTTCGAGGATCCCTCTGGTGATCTGGGCGACCCCAGTTTGACTGAAGCGGATCTCTCCTCAGTAGGGACCTCTCTTCAGTAGGGACCTCTCCTCAGTAAGGATTTCTTCTAAGGCCGAGATGGGTTTTAAGAAAAAACCCTCTATTGACCTGCTTGACCTGATTCAGGACTAGCTGGGGAGGCCATAGCCCAAGCTTCCTCCTCCTCCCAAGTCTCAACCTATTCAGACCAGGTCATCCTCCACCCAGCTGAAGTCGTTATCGCCACGGTCCAAACTTCCTCCCCCTCCCCAGCCAACTTTGCCTTCTCGGCCAGAGCCTGCCGATCCAAAAAGGAAAAGGGGATCCAAAGGCAAAGAGCCCATGGATGGGGGGCAGCCTCGCTCCTCTCAGGAGGAAGATGAAGCCCGGCGAGCTTCAAAACAACTGAAGGTCGGGCATCAAGGCCCAGAAAAGGAAGTCGCCATGCAGTCCGAGCCCCAGGCCTGGCTTCCTGCCCCAATGCTCCATGGGGAGCCCCTGATGGAAAATGCCTCGCTCAGGGACTTCCGAGGGGGCGAGGGTACTTACATGGCTGATGCACTGGAGAGGTGCTTGCTGCTTTCCAGCGACATGGCCGAGCTGGGGAATATGAGGAGGCAGGAGGTATTCCTCAGCATGAAGAGGTACATGGGCATGGTAAGACTTCTAACATTTACGACTCTATTGATTCTTGTCTCTTAGTTTCCATCTTATCGTGAACTTGTTTCAATTTGGCAGGCTGTCTAGGCCACCTACAGGTTGGAAGAGTTGGCCAATGATCAGAGTAGGGCCCTGGAATCCGAGCGTGACAAGCGCTTGGATGCCACGTCGACTCTTAAGAACTCCAAGGCTGATTTTGCGAAGGCAAGGAAGGACCATAAGGAGATGACAAGGGCCAGAGACAGTGCTGAATCAGGTCTGGCCAGCACTCAAAAACAGGCTGAAGACCAGACAAGGCACCTACTCGAGGTTGAGGATTAGCTGAAGATCACCAAGGAGCAGATTGCTGATCTGAAGAAAAAGCTGGCCGAGGCCGAGGGGGCCAGGAACGCCGCAGAGTGGGCCAGGGATGAAGCCTTGAGGGCTAAGGTGGAGGCCGAGTTTGCCAGGACTGAGGCCGAGAGCTCTATGGAGAAAGCCCAGGACGATGCTTACGCCTTGGGGATGGATGAGACACAGGCCATTCTCAAGGCTCAAGTACTTGGGGTGTGCAGGCTCTATTGTTCCCAGGTTTGGAATGAAGCCCTCAAACAAGCTGGAGTTGAAGCTTCATCTAACCTCTGGAAGGCAAAGAATGTATACTACCCTTCTGCCATCCGAGAGCCCGTCCTTCCCAGCTCTGAGGCTAGCACTTCTCCTAAGGCGGCTGAGGCAGGCCATCTTGATATTGCCCTTGCTTTGACTTCTTCAGATGAGCCTGCCAAGGAGGCCGAGCTACCAAGGGTAACCGAGGCAGATAAGGGCCCTAGCCAGGGGGTACCCTAGGATGTTGCAGAGCCTCTAACTGATGCCCAGGCCGCTCAGGTTGAAGAGATAGCTCTCGTTGTAATGCCTCTTCAAGCTATTCCCTTAGGTGAAAGCCCCGAGGACCTTGAGGCCATTTCAGACCAGCCTTCCAAGGGTGCAACGAAGACCAAGTCAAAGGAATAGGCCGCCCCATTATCTTTTCTTATTACTTTTTTTTTTTTTTGGATTGTTGTAATGGAACGTTTGGATTGAATATATGCACTTTGCTCTTTGTGTGTTAATTGTCGCTATGACGAGTTTTGTTTATTCACATAACTTGTGTTTTGATTATTTGTTATTTATATAAATTGCGCTTCGACTATTAGCTAAACAGTCTCATCAGTGTGATTTGTTTTCCATTTTTGAAACAGCAACCGAAAAATGTAAAGTCCGTAATGATAATTTCTTCTTAGACTGTGATTAGCAATTGGGCCACTCTATTTATTATGACCTGCTTTTGCTGAACGGATTGTAAAACACAATGACCTTATAACATGAGTTCTATATCTCATGAGTTGGTTATTATATCAGGTTTAAAAATGCTAAGCGCGTAGTACTTAAAAATGCAAACTTTTAGATCCCATACTTTTAAAATGCAAGTGTGTTTAGAAGAATGCTCCAAAAATTTATTGACCTCAAGGAAACAATTAGCTACCGACTAGGTTCCCCATAGGTTTGAGCCCGAGGACCATGCAAGACCTTGGTTCTGTCTAACACTTAAATTTTTTTGAAGTAGTTAGTTTCCCCATAGGTTTGAGTCCGAGGACCATGCAAGACCTTGGTTCTGTCTAACACTTAGATTCTTTTGAAGTAGTTAGTTTCCCCATAGGTTTGAGTCCGAGGACCATGCAAAGCCTTAGTTTTGTCTAATCGCTTAGCTTTTCCTTGAAGTAGTTAGTTTCCCCATAGGTTTGAGTACGAGGACCATGCAAGACCTTGGTTCTGTCTAACACTTAGTTTTTCTTGAAGTAGTTAGTTTCCCCATAGGTTTGAGTCCGAGGACCATGCAAGACCTTAGTTCTGTCTAACACTTAGTTTTTCTTGAAGTAGTTAGTTTCCCTACAGGTTTGAGTCCGAGGACCATGCAAGACCTTGGTTTTGTCTAATATTTAGATGGTTGCCAAAACATAAGACGTGCAATCGAAATGGACTTTAAAAATATGAATTAGAGAAATGCCTTTGTTAATAATAATACATTTTCAGATTATTTACATTCTATGGACGAGGTACAGCTCTTTCATCTAAGTCTTCTAAGTAATATGCACCTATTCCTGCTACTGCGGTAATTCGGTATGGTCCTTCCCAATTGGGACCCAGCTTTCCCCAAGATGGGTTCTTGGCAGCCCCTACGACTTTCCTTAACACTAAGTCTCCTGGTGCCAATGGTCTCAGCTTCACATTGGCATCATGTCCCTGCTTGAGCTTCTGGTGGTAGTAGGTCAACTGGATCACCGCCTTTTCTCTTCGTTCATCGATCAGGTCTAGGCTCTTCCCCAGCAGTTCATCGTTATTGTTTGGAGTGAAGGAGCTAATCCTCAGCGTTGGGAAGTTTGTCTCTAGAGGGATAACAGCCTCGGCTCCATAAGTCATGGCAAAGGGTGTCTCTCCTGTTGACCGTCGTGGGGTAGTCCGGTAAGTCCATAAGACATGTGGCAGCTCCTCTACCGATCTTCCCTTGGCTTCATCCAGTCTCTTCTTGAGCCCATTGACTATGATCTTGTTGACAGCCTTGGCCTGCCTATTTCCCTGGGAATAAGCTGGAGTTGAGTACCTATTTGTGATCCCCAGTTCGCAACAATATCTTCTGAAGGCTTTGCTGTCAAATTGGAGACCATTATCTGAAATGAAGGTTCGAGGGACCCCGAATCGTGTAACGATGTTTCTCCAGATGAACCTTTTGGCATCCGCGTCTCTGATATTGGCCAGTGGCTCGGCTTCAACCCATTTGGTGAAGTAGTCTGTGCCGACCAACAGATATCTCTTATTCTCAGCTGCCTTGGGAAAAGGGCCTACAATATCCAGGCCCCACTGGGCGAACGACCATGGACTGGACAGTTAAGGACTCCTCCAGGCTGATGAATATTTGGGGCAAACCTTTGGCACTGGTCACATTTCTTAACATACTCCAGGGCCTCCTTCTGCATCCCCGGTCACCAATATCCTTGGGTGAAGGCTCGATGCGATAGAGATCTTCCCCCTGTGTGACTCCCACAGATCCCCTCGTGCAGTTCCTCAAGCAGTAATTCTGCTGCTTCGGGGTGAATACACAATAAATATGGCCTAGAATATGAGCGCTTGTACAGTTTGTGGTCCTCGGACAACCAGAACCGAGAAGCGCTTCTTCGTATTCTTTCGGCCTCTGGCTTTTCTTCAGGTAGGGTATCATCTTTGAGGAACATCACTATGGGGTCCATCCAGTTGGGACCCACTCTGACTTCATAAATAGGGACCATGCCAATTGCCACCTCTCTTACTCTATCCAGATGCTCGACAATGATGGTTCGAGGCAGACCCTTTACCGAGGAGGTAGCAAGCGAGGCCAATGAATCTGCATGGGTGTTGCCACTTCTAGAGACATGTGACAAGCTGAACAGGTCGAAGTTTGACTGCAAGCGTTTGGCTTGGCTCAAGTACGCTTGCATCCTCGCTTCTCTGGCTTCCAACTCTCCCCTTACCTGGCCCACTACCAGTCTTGAGTCCGAGAGCACCTCTACTGCTTTTCCTCCCATTTTCTGCACCATGGCCATTCCTTGTAGCAAGGCCTCGTACTCGGCTTCGTTATTCATGGCCGAGAATCCCAGTCTCAATGATTTCTCAATGATTGCCTTCTCAGGAGATATTAGGACTAGCCCTACTCCGGATCCTCTTTGATTTGCTACGCCATCAACGTACACCTTCCAACATGGGGGTCCTGGCATGGAGACTATCCCAACCGATTTTCCATTCATGTTTCGATCCTCGGCTACAATTTCTACTGGTGGTTCAGCGAATTCGGCCACCAAGTCGGCTAGGATCTGGCCCTTTATGGAGGTCCGAGGCATGTACTTGATGTCAAAAGCTCCCAGGATTGTGTTCCATAAGGCGATCCTCCCGGTATAATCGGCAGTCCGAAGTACGGACCTCAAGGGTAGTTGAGTTAGGACAACCACTGTGTGGGCTTGGAAGTAATGGGGAAGCTTTCGTGTAGCATGGACCACAGCTAATATGGCCTTCTCCAAGGGTAAGTATTTGACCTCAGCTTCTTGCAGCGACTTGCTCACGTAATAGACTGGCTTTTGAATGCCGTTGTCATCCTGTATTAACACTAAGCTCACCGCGTGAGGGGCCACGGTAATATATGCGTATAGGACTTCATCGGTCTCAGGACTGGACATGATAGGGGGTCGAAATAGGTATTCCTTGAGTTGCTGGAAGGCCGTAATACAGTCCTCGGACCATTCAAACCTTTTCCACTTGTTGATCAGGAGATAGAACGGTCTGCATCTATCCGCCGACCTGGAAATGAATTAATTCAGGGCTGCAATCATTCCAGTTAGCTTTTGAACCTCCTTGGCGTTTTGCCGCCGTTTTAGATCGTTAATAGCCTTGATCTGGTTAGGATTGACCTCAATTCCCCTATGAGTAATCATGTAGCCTAAAAACTTGCCCGATCCTACGCCAAATGAGCATTTGGAGGCATTTAGGCGCAGCTTGTGCTTCCTCAAGACACTAAAGGCACTGCTGAGGTCTCCTAAATGCTCAGGCCGAACGGCATTACTTTGTAGTGATAGTTCCCAGTAGGCATTACAAAAGCTGTCTTCTCCTGGTCATCCAGGGCTAGTGGTATTTGATGATAGCCTTGAAAAGCGTCCAAGAAGCTCATTCGATAATGGCCCACCGTGGCATCCACCAGCTGGTCTATCCGAGGAATGGGGAATGGGTCTTTTGGGCACGCTTTATTTAGGTCCGTGAAGTCTACACAGACCCGCCAATTCCCGCTTTTCTTCTTGACTACCACGGTGTTAGCCAACCATTTGGGGTAAAAAACCTCTTTGATAGCCCCGGCACGCTTAAGTTTCTCCACCTCACCCCTAATCGCATCGGCATGCTCTCTCGAGGGGCGTCGGGGTGGCTGCTTCTTGGGTGTGATGGATGGGTTGACATTGAGATGGTGACAAATGAAGGCTGGATCAATCCCCGGAGCGTCACAGGCGTCCCATGCGAACACGTCAATATTGCTTTTGAGAAGCTCAATCAACTCCCCCTTTTCATGGGGAGGCAGTTGAGCCCTTACTTGAAAGAACTTCTCCGGGTCACCACCGATGACCACTCTATCTAGGTCTACGCATTTTGCCCCCTCGGCGGTCGTATTAGGGGCCGACACTGGGTCCTTTGATTGCTATAAGTTCATCTCAGCAGAGGCCGAGGACTCTGCATCGAACCGATGTGAAATGGCAGCCACCATACACTGCCTTGCCGTAGACTGGCAACCGCGGATTTCAAGAACCTGGTTCCCAGACAGGAATTTCACCTTCTAATGTAAGGAGGAGGTAACAGCCCCCAAAGTATAGAGCCAGGACCTGCCAACAATGGCGGTATATGTAGAGTAGGTGTCCACCACGATAAAGTTCACCTCCACTCTCTCTGGGCCGGTCTGGATTGGCAGCCTAATCATGCCCTTTGGAATAATAAGTTTCCCGTCGAAGCTCATCAAAGGAGAGCTATAGGGCGTCAAATCTTCCGATTTCAAATTCAGCCCCTTGTAGAGGTCGGGATACATTATCTCAGCAGCACTGCCGCCATCCACCATTACTCTTTTCACATCGTAGTCCCCAATTCTAAGAGTGATCAATAGCGCATCGTCATGGGGCTGGGTGGTTCCCACCTTGTCTTCTTTTGAAAAACTCAAGACTGAGTGAGGATTCACTCTGGCCCTCTTTGGCTCTGGGTGGGATTCCTCGGCAGGCAGCTGAGTCACAGATAACACTCGTGAAGGGCGTGTGCCTGTCCTTCCTAATGCAGCCAAGATTACATTGATTGTCCCTACGGGTGGCCTAGGGCGTTATCCCTTTGGGGCTCCTGGTGGGTCCAGCCCATATGGCCACTGGAATGATGCAGGAGATGCCTCAGCTTTCCCTTTCGGACCAGCTAGTCCAGATAGTTCCAGAGGTTCCTGCAGTTCTTCGTGGTGCCCGTGGTCCTGGTGGTATTGGTAATAAAGGTTCTGATTACGCCTCATGGACTCTCCCGCCATCTTGTTCGGCCATTTAAAGTATGGCTCGTTCTTGATTTTCTCCAACACCTGGTGCACTGGCTCTTGGAATACAGCGTTGATGGTCTGTGTGCTGGATGCTCCTGATTGCCCCATGAAATCTCTCTTCTGGCGGTTGCTGTTATGTCTGTCCGACCTGAAATCCCCCCTCTCTTGAGGGATAACCTTCTCTTTTCCCTTTCCTAGCAGCTGGTCCTCTTCTACTCGTTTATACTTGTCGATCCGATCCATCAGTTGGCACACATTGGTGGCGGGCTTGCTGGTCAGAGACTTCCTCAGGCCGTGCTCAGCTGGGAGACTGTTTTTGAAGGTGCTGAGGGCGACGTCGTCACAATTGCCGTCCATTTCATTATACATCTCCCAATATCTGTCCGAGTAGGCCTTCAGAGTTTCTCCTTTGTCCATGGACAACGATAGTAGTGCACTCAAGGGCCGAGGAGCTCTGCTGCTTGTAACTAAGCGAAAGCCAAAGGCTTGAGTTAGCTGCCTATATGAACCTACGGAATTCGCCTTTAGGCCATTGAACTATCTCATGGCCACCGGCCCCAAGCTAGATGGGAAGACCTTGCACATCAGCGCCTCGTTTTTAGAATAGACGGCCATCCTTTGGTTAAATTGGCTCACGTGCTCCACGGGGTCTGTCTTGTCGCTGTAGGGGATGAAGGTTGGTTGTTGGAAACGTCGAGGAAGCGCAGCTCCCTCTATGTGGCGCGTGAATGGGGACTTGGATAGTTGGTCCAGTGCCCTACTCATGGCGTCGTTCCCCAAGCCCCCAGGAGACGGGCTTTTACGTGTACGCCTCCGTTGGCGCTCTTCCTCGTGAGAGAAAGTCTCACTTGGGGGAGGGGGGGTTTGCGATCTCCGCCTATAATCATCATCGCCTTCATCACTAGAGGGCATGTTAGGGCTAGAGTGAGACCGTCGTCGTCGTGCATGGCGCAACTCTCTCTTCAAATCGTCTATCTCCCGTTGCGTGGCTCGATTATCATCCCGCCCCTGAGATGCGTGGCTTCTGACCTCTTCTTATTGCATGGGCTGGTTGTTGTTTTATCTCTGGAGCACGTGACTCTTCACACGAGAGTGGCTGCTGCCAGTTTGAGTGGTGTGCACACTTCCCTCTCGAAATCTTCCATTCTCTTCATTTCGATCACGCCCAGGATCGGGAAAGTTACCTTGTCGTAGGGATCGAGCAGATTCAGGTCGATATGGACCTGTTGGATGAGGGTTTGACCCTACCATGATCAACCGTTGCCCTTACTAACACACAAGCTCTCCCCACAGATGGCGCTAATTGTAGGGATTGGGTCTGAGCACTTATACTGTTGGAAAAATGGATTCAGGCCCAACTAGCCCTAAACAATAAATTTGTAGAGGATGGGTTTAAGAGCTAGGCCTTAGTGAAGATAGTAACGAATAAACATGGTTATGGGTCAAGTGAATAGCAAGAAGACGGGCCTTAAGTGTTAGAATCTGTCCTGGACGTTGGTCCGAGAAGCCTTCTTGTTCTTATTATTTCCTCAGTGCCTAGTTACAAAGATGATACAGGTTGCTACAGTATTTTCTACTTCCAATCTCCGATCCTTTCTCTGGAGGACCTCTTTACATTTTATACCCTCTTTAGGTTGATCTTGACCCTCCATTTGTTGATCGTGTAGGTCACTACTTGAGTGCTTGTCCCATCAGCCGCCGTCCCAAACCTTCTGTGAGTTGCAGCGACCAAAGCGGCACTGTTCAGGGGTCAATTCCTCATTAATGCGGCCAGAATGTTAGTTGTGGGCATTTAATGTGGAGGTGACAGCTTCTTCTTGAATTGCTCTCTCAGGCTCCCATGGCTGACCCACGGTACTTGTCCTCTTTTTTGGGACGCTCTACGAAACCACCATTGACGGCGTGCTGCCCTTCCCTTTTATGATCTCGGTTCGCCGAGGACAAGCATGTCCTCGGCGATGCTTCTTAGTAGTTAGGACGTTCTCCGTTCGTCCTCGGACGTTTCTTCTTCCTCGGCGTGGGCCTTGGGCTTAGTATAAAGTTGGGCCGGAGTAACCAGATTTATTGACCCCACAGTTTTCAATGTAATTATTTAATATATATTAATAAAAAATATTAATTCAATGGTTGAATCAATGATCCAACAATTGAATTAATGGCCTAAAGGTTGAACCAATGAACCATCGTATCACTCCTTTGATGGTTCAAAAATTGCATTTTGACAGCTTCTATAATTTTCTTAATTTTTGGACTATAATATATAGAGAGACATGAATGTAGTATTTTTTAAAATAGAATAAATACAAAATAATATGAGTCCTACCGTGCGTTATTCATCTTCATTTAGTTTTTATTTTTTTTGATGAATTCATTTTGTTTTAATTTTGTAAAAACATATAGCTTAACATATCATTATCATAAACTCCAAGAGGTTTTTAGGACTTAATGAGATCCATAAGGTTATGGATTCGAACCTAGTCAGCATCTTAGTACTACTCACATGAGATTATTCATTGTAATTGCTTAAAGTATATGAGATGGAGGAACTACACGCGGAAGAATAATTAGCATAATTTGCTCTTGAAAAGTTACCTACTCCCATATTAAAATATATATTATAAGTACGTACAAGTGTACCGAAAAAAAGTTTGTCACATAAACCCAATTTAGCCGTTCATATAAAGATAGTAAATTATACCATATAAGGATAACATTAAAATATTTTTAAAGCCTTTTTATTTTTTGAGAATCAAATATTTTTAAAAACTTGAATAACTAAATTCAAAGTTCAAACAATCAAAATTGAAGCAACACGCAATGTTGAGAAGCTGTTAGTTCAACCAACGTGCATCCAACTACCCCCGTTCCTTCTATTGTCATCGTCACGGTTGTCTGTCAGTGCCATTTATTGAGATAATCAGCCTTTAATCAAACGGGACATTTGTGATTTACTTCAATAAACTCTAACATTTTATTTTAAAAAATTTCTTATAAAAAATTCAAAATAAAAATGAAAGACAATAAGCTTCACTTTGTCGCCACTAAGTTAATGTTTCAATTTTTTTTCCCTTTTTATTATTATTTATGATTTGATAATTGAGAAAAGTGAATATCAGCCATGAATGTTCCAATTAGAAACATAAAGAGGTGCTAGTTTAACTATAAAGTTTTTACTATTTCTGCTTCAAACTCTACCAACCTCTATTATCACTTTTGTTTGATGCTCCATAAATGTGAAATTAAGATTCCTTTCGTTTTTATTGATTAATAACACATTAAATAAATCTTTTGGACTTTGATTTAATGTCCAAAGAAGAATGCATGCGTATATGTCATATATTAATTATGGACAAAACTTAGATATAGTACTGTAGGTGCTGTTCCTTAGGTTCTCTTTTTGAGATTCAGCTATGTGGCTACTTAACTAAAAAATACACTTCCATTCCATGAGAAAAAATTCACATGGTAGAATCTTAAAAGAGGAACCTAAGGAACAACATTTAAGTACTGTACCTAAGTCTTGCCCATTAACTATAGTAAGTTGTAACTACTCCATAAAAACCAACTAGCTATCATAGCTATTCTCAATAGCATAAACTATTCTCATCAAATGATTTAAAAAAAAAAAATTATACTCATCCTTTTATTTTTTTCTAAATAATTCAAAATAAAAAGAAAGACAATAAGCTTCACTTTGCCTCCATTAATGGCCTGTTTGGTGGAAGGATTTTTGTTTTTGTTTTCAAAACAGTAAAAAAAAAACAATTTTCAGTGTGTGAAAATTGTAGTAACGTTGTTTGTATTTTTTGGAAATACATGTGGGTAAAAAGTGTGTGTGAAAATACTTGTAATGTTGTTTAAACAATAGTAACAAACAGGCCTTGAAATTGAAACTAGTTTTCAGATAATAATTTTTATGTTGTGTGTTTACCTCCCACTTTTAAGAACAATTTTCAAAATACTAAAAAAAAAAAAAATTGTTTGGGAAACCATTTCTATTTTTGAGATTTAAAAAAAAATTTACAAAAAGTAAAGTATAGAATATGTAGATTACTTTTTTTGTGTGGATAATGATAAGGGAGTAGAGCTCATGTACCATTTTTTTTTAATAATAATGATAAGTTTTAAATTTGAAGTGTGAGAATTATTTTGTGATAAAGATAAGAAGAGTTTGATCAAATATGTGAGGTTTGTTTTCAATTTATTTACAACTATGCTATTAAAAACATTTTATGTATGTTGAAAACAGTCTCTTAGCCATTTTCAAAATTCTGTTTTGAATAAGGAAAATATGATACAATTTTCTGAAAACTGTATTTAGAGAATATTAACTAAACAATAGATTCAATTGTGGGACCCACCATTTTATGGATGGTAAAACAAAAAAACTAATTTAAATACTCTTACCAAAAGTTAATGTTTCAATTTTTTAAAATGATTTGATAATTGAGGGAGTTGAAGAGGTGCGGTTTAGCTATAAAGTTCTTCCTGTTTATACTTCAAAGCTCTGCCAACCTCCTATTATCAATTTTGTTTAATGCTCCATAAATGTAAAATTAAGATTCCTTTCATTTTTATTGATTAACATAACACATTCAATGAATCTTTTTGGACTTTGATTTAATTTCCAAGAAGAATGCATGCATACATGTCATATATTAACTATAGTGAGTTGTAACTGCTCCATTAAAACCAACTAGCTATCATAGCTTTTTTCATTAGCATAACTTATTCTTATCATATGATTATATATATATATATATAATTTTATAATTTGATAATTACAATGAGGATGGTGGATTTGAATATTAAATGTCGTGGTTAAAAATACCAGAAAAATGTCAACTAGTTGAGCTATAAAACTTTTGACACTTCAAGAATAAAAAAGTCATCTTTAAGGATAAAAATATTTTAATTTTTAGTATTTTTTTTTAATTTTGTACAATTCAATGTGGGAAGGAGAGATTTGAACCTGATGTGTGTGTTTAGTATTAGTTTTTTTGCGGAAAATGTACTAAAATATGTTTGTACTTTGAAAAAATGAGATTTAAAAAAAACGTAAATAAAAGCTAAAAACTAACTAAATAAGCTGAACACAAATGAACACTCATGTCCTCGTTAAAAATATAAGGAAGTGTTAGAGTAACAAAACTCTTAACGATAAAAGTATTATTCCATTTTTTTACATTAATAAAAATATTGACTTTAAGATTTTTTTTGGGAAAAAATTGACTTAAAAACTTTAATAATATAATTTTTATTTTTATTTTTATTTTATAATTTGATAGTTAGAATGGAAGAAATAAAATTTAAAACTTGAATGTTTTTTTTTTTTTTGGAAATACAGGGAGATTCCAAAGCTTTTTTTATGATTTTATCATCTCTTATGAATCTTTTATAATTAAAGATAAACAGCAATGATTCCGAATTCTAGAATCAAATATTCCGTATCATATGGGAGATTTTTAACTTAATACCTTTCTTAGTTTTCCTAGTTTGCTTAAACCTGCAGATTCTTTTGGATTCAAAAATGGTATAGAGATTTGTGAATCTTTTCAGTATTACTTTCAGGCGTAATAATGAATAATAATGCTGGATTAAGGTTTTGTTGGTTTTGAATTTTTTTACTTTTTTTTTTGAATAAAAAAAGAGAAAAGAGAAATGAAATGAACAGGGAGAACCAGTAGCCGGTAACGTGGAGCCCACTGAGAAGATTCTTTACACACAGTTGAATATAATCTAAGTCCCATACCCATTTAAGATAAAAAAAGACTTTTATTTTACAGACTTTTTTTTATAATGAAAAAAGGACTTTTCATTTTCCAGTAGTTGTAAAAAAAAAGGGGACTTTCTAGATTCCAGTAGATTACAAATTTACAACTAGTATTTTTCAAATTATTAGTTGCAGTAATATTTTTACTTCTTTATATTTAAAAAATAAAAAAGGACTTCATATTATAGAAAATTAGTCTATGTGCACGTTTGGATACCATTTATTTTGCTGAAAATTGAAAACTGAAAACATTAAAAAATATTATTCAAGTTACTGTTCATTAATGAAAATACTGTGCACTTGTCTTGATGCACTGTTCATGTCTCATGAACAGTGCACCAGGTGCTGGAATTAAAAAAAAAAAAAAAAATCAAAAACACAATATTTCTCCCAAATGAAAAACGCAAACGCAATCCAAACGAAGCTTATATCTCCCAAATGTTAAGTGCACAATATTTTTAATTTGTTATTTTTTATATAAAAAATAGATACAATTTTAATGGCGTATATATCAATCAAAATGAAACATAAAGCCACATCAACAAGTTATGAAAATTTTTAAAAAATTAGAATTAAAAAATTAAAATTATTATCTACAGTATTATGAATATCTTAGTATTTATAAAATAATTTAAATAATATTTTTAAAAAAAATAAGAAAAGGATAAAATTTATTTTACTATCTTCTAAAAAAAAAAAAAAAAAAACTTTTTTACTAGTAAAATTTTTCAAAGCCAATATATTATTATTAAAAAAAGTCGTTTATATTTCCAACGGAGACTCCACTCAATACCACACCACTATAAAAAGTCACCAACCCCATCTTCTCTCTTCACGACTCTGTTTTGATTCAATCTTCGGAGAAGAAACCAAACCAAAACACTCTCTTCTCTGTTCGTGTTTTCTCTTTGCAATGGCGTTGCTCTCAGATCTCATCAACCTTAACCTCTCAGACTCCACTAAGAAAATCATCGCTGAGTACATATGGTGAGACCCTCTTTTGACTTTTTATTCTCTTCCTTTACTCTGTTCGTACTTCTCCTTCACTTCTTCTCTACACGTATTTGTACTTATGTTTGTGTTTATGGGTTTGTTTATTTTGGTGAGCTTGGTAGTGGGTTTGCTTTGTTTTTGTGATATAATACTTGTAGCTTTGAGATCTCTGTTGTGTTTTTTTTTTTTTTTTTTTATGATCTTTGGTTATTTCTGCTTCTCACAGGTGGATCGTGATTTCTTGATTCTTCTTTTGATCAGTTTCTGTTAGATCCTTGTGTTTTAACTTTAAGGCTCTCTTAAAGTTCTTTATTTTATGTTTTTCCTTTTAGTTTTCGTATCAACTACTGGTATGTAAGATTTAATTTTGCTTTTGTACTTATTAAAAAGATTTAATTTTTCTTTTTCTTTTTGTTTTGGTTTTCTCTCCTTTTCTTTTTTTGTAAGACCATATGAGGGAAGCAGTAGAAAATGATATGCTGGAGTGTTCACATGTTATATGTTGTTTATGAGTTGCAGGATAATGGAAAGCTGACTTTAATTAAGCCATATAGTTGAAAGGGGAAAGTGAAGATGGCCATATTTTTGTATGAGGCCAATTATTGTTGTTTTTGTTTTTTTTTGATAACCAATTATTGTTGTATTTTTTGATGTCCTCTTAACCTTATAAGAATCGAATAGATTATTAATATCTTATTCTCATTTTGTGAAGTTCAATTATTTATTTCGTCCTCTTTGTTGTTTGTATGGAGCTTGTATTTTATTTTAATGGAATTATCAGGGTTGGCTTTGATGGCTATGCCCTGTTAGTTTTCCCTCTTTGTTATCAATCTAGGATTTTACCACACATGAGCTTATGAGTTCCAATAAGTTTTAATGTTACAAAAAATTTCACAACTATTGAAGTGACAGGTTGTCATTGGTGTACAATAAAAGTGATGTAACGGGTGGTCCATGTGAAAGTGATAATGTACTGATCACAATTTACCCTTCAACAAGTATTGAATAAAGCAGTTAAAATTTGTTGTGTTGTGCCATTATGGGGGGTGGGGGGAGTTTTATATTTTATTAAACTTTGGTGGTTAATTTCCGTACACTTAATTTTGTCATTCTTTGCCTTTTTGTTTATTCCTGATTGAACAGTGCTTTTGAATAATTTTTGATTTTATTGTCTATAATTTTTTGTACAGGATTGGTGGATCTGGAATGGACCTCAGAAGCAAAGCAAGGGTAACAATCCTTCTCCTTTTGAATAAATAATAGAAAACCATTGTTGTTTTTGTTATTATTTGGTTTATTAATTTTTTCAACTGTACTTTTGGGTAAACAAAGACCCTTCCAGGACCCGTAAGTGATCCTTCAAAGCTGCCAAAGTGGAATTATGATGGTTCTAGTACAGGTCAAGCTCCTGGTCAAGATAGTGAAGTGATCTTATAGTAAGCTTACTATTTTATACTACATTTCCTTTTCTTTTTGTCACTTGTAAGTTCTATGTTAGTCATTTTTATATATGTTTAGACATCCTCATATTTTGTGTATTGTTGATTTATTGAAACAGTCCCCAGGCAATTTTCAAGGATCCATTTAGGAGAGGCGACAATATCCTAGTGAGTTCTTTTTATCTACTATACACTTGCACATACATATATATATATATTTATTTATTTAATTTGGCTTATGGTAAAGTGTTTTACTAATTTACTTGTATTGTCAATGCTAATGACTTAGGTTATCTGTGATACTTACACTCCTGCGGGAGAGCCAATTCCAACAAACAAAAGATATAATGCTGAAAAGATATTCAGCAATCATGCTGTTGTTGCTGAAGAACCTTGGTAACTTCCATCTCATCTCACACTTATTATATTCTTTTTGAGTACTATGTTTAATGTTTTTTGGACCATGTGGGTTTACTTGCAATGATGAACAGGTATGGTATCGAGCAAGAGTACACCTTGTTGCAGAAAGATGTCAAATGGCCTCTTGGGTGGCCTACTGGTGGTTATCCCGGCCCTCAGGTATTGAAATTTTATTAAAAGGGCAGTGTTTATTGCACACAATGCCCGAAATAACTGAAATTGTGATTTTTAAGTCAAGTTTCAAGTTTGAGTGACTTTATTTTGGGCAGTGTGTACACACACTATGTGCAACAAGCATCCTTATAGCAATACCCCTTTCCTTAGTTTCCCACTCTCTCTCTCTCTCACACACATATTTTTCATTGAGTTCTACGTTCCTTTAGCGTCTATTTTTCTCCCTATTACTTCTATATCTATATGCATTGCTTGTGTCTTGTAACTTATATAATTAAGCAGCTCTTGGCTTCCTCCTATTTCCTGAAAGGGTAAATTAGCGTCTGAAGTTGTGTTAGATTCTGGACTAACTTTTGATGATTTCTTGTTGCAACTCAAGTACACTTCCTGTGTACGTAGGTTGCGTTGGTTTTTAGCACTATATGAATAAAATTTCATTCTTATAAAAAAAGAAAGATCTTTTACATGGTGTCCCTGGTGGTGTCCTACTATTATTTTGATGCTTAATAATTTAAGTTTTAAATTTGATTTTGTGGCTTTCATTGCAAAAAGATTTGGTCCTTTTTTCCCTTTCATTAATAATGAGTTTGCCAATATTTAACCTGTAGCAGCTGTGTGATTTGAAGTTTTTTTTGTTGCTCAACAGGGACCATACTATTGTGGTATTGGTGCTGACAAAGCCTGGGGCCGTGATGTAGTCGATGCCCATTACAAGGCTTGTTTATATGCTGGCATTAACATCTGTGGCATCAATGGAGAAGTGATGCCTGGCCAGGTACAATAACAAATTCCCCATTATCTTCTTTTAATTTTTTTATATACCTTCATATTTCAATCTCTGAACTGTTAATATTATATAGTGGGAATTCCAAGTTGGCCCTTCTGTTGGTATATCTGCTGGAGATGAGTTGTGGGCTGCTCGCTACATTTTGGAGGTAATTTTATATACTCAAAATAACACAATACTAGTTCAATTATCGCTATTACTAAATAGTATGTGTTTCCCTAATATTCAAAATTTCTTTTGTATTAACAGAGGATTACAGAGATGGCTGGGGTTGTGGTCTCCTTTGATCCCAAGCCAATTCAGGTCAGAATTTTTCCCCATCATTTTTTGATTAAGCTCCTTCCCTCTAATTCCCAGGCCTTTATTTTTCTGTTCAGTCATCGAACTTGTGACTTTTTAAATGTCTGACTTTAATCCTCCTTGTCCATCAGGGTGATTGGAATGGAGCTGGTGCTCACACAAACTACAGGTACATATTTCATTTACAACATCTGTAATTGTGGTAGAATTGCCTCTTTTAATGGTCTAGAAGTTGTTAAGTTTTCCCCTCTCTCTCTCATGTCTATTTTTGGTATTTTTCCAGTACCAAGTCCACGAGAAACAATGGAGGCTTTGAGGTCATCAAGAAGTTAATTGACAAGCTTAGGCTGAGGCACAAAGAGCACATTGCTGCATATGGTGAAGGCAATGAGCGCCGTCTCACTGGCCGACATGAAACAGCTGACATTAACACTTTCTTATGGGTAAAGATATTATAATTGATGAGGATGAATTGTTCCCATATTGTTGCATAGGTTTGCATATTTGTTAAATATTACCTGTTGTTTAGAATGGTTCTAGGAGTGATAATTGAGCAGGACAAGTAGTTTGTTCCATGCTGCACATGCCTGCACCCAGTAGCTTCAGTTTGATGATATGATTAGAGTGCATTTTCGGGTCCACGATATTGTAACTTGCTCTCATAATATGAAAGATACCGGTTCAGTTTGCTTACATGTGACTATTGGACAGGGTGTCGCAAACCGTGGAGCATCAATCCGAGTTGGTCGAGACACAGAAAAAGCAGGAAAAGGCTACTTTGAGGACAGGAGGCCTGCTTCTAACATGGATCCATATGTGGTCACTTCCATGATTGCAGAAACCACCCTCCTGTGGAAGCCATGAGTTCCCAGCTACACCCACCTGCATTTAGGAAAACATTGTCACTGGCTTTCCCTGGGATAGGAAAGAAATTGTGTTTCAGTATGATCCTTCCATTTGCTTTACGTTAAGAGTAGATTTGCCCTTTGTATTGTGTCATTTGCTCTATTGTATTAGATTGCAGGTGAGTTTAATTCCTCCTTGCTTCTTGATTCTGCCTCATTTTAAATAATGGGTTTTTATATGAACTCCAAATATGAAAGTGCTGATTTTCTTCGTTGAAATGGTTAAATTGGTCTTTATTGTGCATGGTTTTATATGTTTTTCCATTGATAATTTGATTAGAATTGTTTATTTCTTATTCAAGAAACATAAAATTGTCTACTTGTGTGATCTCTGATCTGGAGCTTTACTACCAAAGCTAACCCCGACCTATCAATTGGAGGTTGTTGTAATTTTTAAGAGCCAAAGGAGAAAACAATTTAATAATAAATAAGTGGAGGAAAAAGGATTAAAGAAAAAAAAGTATAAGCTTCATCATTTTATCTTTCAATTATGTGGATAATGACCTGCACACGTGTTAATCGCTAACACCACTATAAATGATTCTCAATCTTTCGCAATATCTGCTCTACAAATTGGGGAAAAAATATGGTGTTACAAAAGTTATTCTTTGTTTTAGTAGCAATAAAGAGCTATGGGCCACGTAGTAAAAAAAAACTAAAATAAAGTTTAATTACAAATTTGGTTATAGTCTTAAGCTATAACTTTACTCATTTCTTCCTTATGTTATAACCAATTTTGTAATTAAAATTTGTCTAAAAAACAATGAATCAAAGAAGTTTTAATTGCATATGTGATTTCAATTTCACGCAGTCTTTAACATGGAATTGCCACTCACCTGCACAGCACACACTAAAAGAGTGAAAAAAAGAAGGGAATTTCAGTGCCTATGAGCTTATTGATTTTGCTTTTCCTTGATGATATAATTCGTGAAAAAAGTGGAAACGTCTTTTATATCCTTGCATCCATTCACGTTATATTAGCAATCACATAATGAAGAAGATTTTTAAGTTGCACTAGGCCTCTGATTTTTGATTTCTCTGATTTGTGAAGCATTATTGGTATCTCTGATTTCTAGGACATCCTGCATTTTTTGAAAGATGTACAGGATAAGAAAACTTGTTTACAATTTTTTTTGAAATCCTACAATGTCGATAAGATTCTTTTAATTTTTACAAATGCTAAAGAGATATAGGGTTTGTTTGGATAGGCTGTTTTAAAAAGTGCGTTTTGAAAAACAACGTTTTAATGTTAGAAGAGCTTCATAACGATGTTAGGACAGCCCTCTGAAGATATGTTTTAGACCAAAACCATGCAAAATATTTTCTGTTTTTGACCATAATGAGCTTTAGTAAGCTTTACACACACACACACACACACACACACATATATATATATATATATATATATATAGAGAGAGAGAGAGAGAGAGAGAGAGAGAGAGAGAACCTTAAGATTAGATAACTCCAGTGAAATAAGCAAGATTTTGTTCCATAGCAAGTGCAAAATTCAAGTCTCAAAATTGAGGAAACAAATAAAGAACAACTGCAGTAAGTAAAGAGACAATAATACAACCATAACACACATATGCGTTACTGAAGAGGAAAATCTAAGAATTAGGTGGAAAAAAACCTCTTCATGGCCTCATCACTGAAAACGAACTACTATAATAGATAGTTGCCGTACAATTTACTCACAAAACCCTTGAAGCCATGTAGCAAAGATGTACTTAAGCCTTCTAAGCCATTACTTGCAACTGACTCCGCAAGTCCTTTCTTTACTCTAGCAACCAAATCCACAATTGAGCTCCAATTGAGGTCCGATAGAAAAGAGTTCAAAAGCACAGGACGAGGGGAGTTATAATACAAAATATCCAAGTCCTGGAAAGTTCCTATTCTAGCAAGAGCATCAGCACAACAGTTTGCTTCCCTAAAACAGTGCACCACCTTGACCTGTGGAATTTGGGAGAGAAGGAGCCTGCAATCAGCCATAAGGAAGGCATTAGTCGCGATAGACAAGCTGTCATTGTTAATCAAATCAACAAAAACTTTAGCATCTGACTCTACTATTAGTGCATAAATCCCTAGATCTAAACACATGCTTGATCCATCTCTTATTTCCCAAAGTTCAGCTAATAAGCTAGTAGTGATTCCAATGCTTCTTGAGAAGGCTTTGATCCAGGCCCCGGTATCAGCGTGAATAACACCTCCTCCAATTGGGTTTTACTTTAGACCAAAACCATGCAAAATATTTTCAGTTTTTGACCATAATGAGTCATAAGTAAGCTTTACACACACACACATATATATATATAGAGAGAGAGAGAGAGAGAGAGAGAACCTTAAGATCAGATAACTCCAGTGAAATAAGCAAGATTTTGTTCCATAATAAGTGCAAAATTTAAGTCTTTTTCTTCCTTAAGTTCAGCGGCAAGTTTCTGGAAAACCCGTTCGGCACCCAAATGTTCACACATTTGAAGAATAATCAACGAAGCATGGCTAGAAGAAAACACAGGAAGAGAATGAGAGAGAGAGAGAGAGAGAGAGAGAGAGAGAGAGAAAATGCCCTGCAAGTTCCTAAAAATGTTGTTTCTAAATAAAAATGTTGACTAGAAGAAAATTTGATGATGTTGAGGGGAGGGGACAGGGTGAACTCACATTTGAAGCAGTGAGTGTTGAACCCGAAAACTATCCAGTAGAAATGCAATAAGACAGTTGAAGTACTGGACATCCTTAGCCATTCTTGCATGCACCTGAAGTACCTGCCGCACTACCTGTGTATAATCAAATACAAATGATTGTAACCTTTTAACCAGTACAAGAGAAAGCTACCAAAACAACTCAGGAAAATATTCTTATACACTACAATGTCTATATTTTAACACAAGATGTCTACACTTTATAAGCATGTCTACATTTAATATGTAAAATAGGTGATGTGTAATTAGTGCCCAACTAAGGCATGCAAAAAAATGCCAGAACTATCTTTCACAGCTTTAAACCTTTTTAAAAGTAAATATTTTTCCATAAACAAGCACTATGACATTTGATCCAAAGGCAAGCTCCATAGTTTAGATAGCCCCTTTATATTTTACAGACAAAGGATAATCAAATGTTTTAAAACCGCAATTACAGGTGTGAAACACTGATGAATTCAGTCTACTGATATTTTAAAAAGGGAATGCACTAAAACTACAAAATATAATTAGGAAAAAGGAAAGTTAACCAAGAAAATGATAGTACCTCAGTTGATGGATCTAATATCATTATAAGAAGCTTGTCCAACAAGTCATCTTGTGAAGATAAAATCTGTTTCAACATTAAGCAAAAAAAATTTCATTACATGAATAAGGGGGTCCTTGCAAAAAATATCACAACAAATGGTACACATTGAAAAAAGAAAACTAGTGCTGAGAAAAATAATATTATATATGGCCAACTTTGTCACACAGTTCATATAATAAAAATAAAACAATTACCTCAGCAGGATTTAAAGACAAGTTTGCTATCCATTTCAATGATTGGATTCTGATTTTGGTACATTCACTAGATAGATTCCTGAATGGCCAAACACAACCAATTAATAAACATCTAGTCCATTCATAAAACCAATTGCAACATATAGAACAAACATATTGTTTCATTGTCCTGTTGCTACTAATGATTTTAGGAAAGATTTTGTTTGGCAATGAAACAGTACCTAGCAACAACAGAGAGAATTGCTCTTACTACATCCCAGTCCGCATTTGAAGATTTCACAATTTTTCTAAACATTTTATTAGTCTGATTGGCAACCTGACAAATAAGTGTAAGCAAAAGACATGAAATATGATGCAAAATAATTTAGGAAAACTATGAATATGTGTATCATATAACTAGAAGTGTAAATTGTACCCTAAACTATGAAGTCATTCCATGTCCACCACAAAAATACAATTTTTGTTGTGAAATTAACAAATTAGTGGACTGATTGGGGGTGGATATTATAAGGTAATAGGAACTAATCTATTAATTTTGACATGTTAGTGCACCATACCATTCCAACCAACCACTAATTTGGACAGGGGATGGACATTGCAGACTAATCTCAAAGTCTGAAATTAATATGTTATTGCAGCAAATTTATAGTTTAGGGTGGACATAGCAAATGACCTTATAAACTAAAAATTGAGGTAACAAATAAAGATTTACCTTTCCTATCGCGTAATCATTATCTGATATGCTATCCAACATGACTCCCACAATTTTAGCAAAATAAGGAACAAGCTCTTTTTTACCAAGTTGTATGAACTCGCTAATCTGTAAAGTCATATCATAGGACTGAATTTAAATATCTAACTCCACATCTAAATTGATGGTGAGACATCACAAGTATTAATAAACCAAAAAGGATGCCAATCCTTTATTAGAAGAAGAAAAGTGATATGAAAACTGATAAGGATTTTGTGAGAAATAAATAGATTTATATCTAGCTACTAACCCATGTGATAGCTGTCAACCGAGTCAATTTGTCTGGAAGAGCTGCTTTACGTAATAATACTTGACTCACACCAACATAGTCTACAGACTATTAGAGGAGCAAAGTCAAAAACTTGACATGGATGAATCATGAAAACAGAAAGTTAAAAAGAAGAATAAAAGTATTTCATTTATCCTCAGCTGAACACAGAATAGTCTGAACCCATTTGGCTACATATGTGTGTTACTGTTACTTAAACCATCCTCTTCCTTTCCAGTCTAGTCAGGCCCTATCTGTTATGATTTACATGGTATTTTGATGCACTGGTTACTACTTTGCAAACTCATCTATTCAAAACTTATTTTATGGGACCCACGTGTAAAGTATAACAATGGAAATAAAAGTCATATGGTTTTGATGATCTAATGATATGTGTCCTAGGATTAAAATAGTCTTTAATTTAGTTGCTAGATTACCAAGTTATAATCAATTTTTTGTATTCAGAGGTAACTTGCAATTTTTGCAATCCTAACGAATTAAAGATATATTAGTTGTTAAGTCTAGTCTAGAATTTTCTGGGAGGTGCTAAGAATCATTAATTTGGCATGCAAGACAAATATTAGTATTAGAATAATGGTTAAATGATTAAGTTCATTATTTCTTAACAATTTAAACATTTTGGAGAAATGTTAATTTATCATGGTATTCGGACTCACTAATTAAGATGGAGTTTGGACCACATGTATGAGAGAGTGTTAGAATAATAGTCAAATAATTATATTCATAATTTTTTGATAGTTTAAACTTTTGGAACGAGTGGTCAATTATCGACGAGGATAGCATATAATACAATTGTGAAATTTGGTAATATATTGATTCAAATAAAGTGTTATGTTGAATGGCATCACGTTTAGAGATATTACACTAATCTAGTATCTTTTCACGTTTAGAGATAATTTTGTGGAATGCAATGCTAAATTGCACGTCTTATCTAAGGCTTTCATGCTTATTGTCATATGAGAAAATGATTGGATAATAAAGGATGTCTAATCCATAAGTGTTTAAAATTATTGCATTAGTTTTTCTGAAACAAACTAAATGGCATGACTCATGAATCAAATAGTAAACGAGATTAACTTAAACTAATCAGGCTTGCAAGGCAAGAATAAATAATAGAATATATAATTCAACAGTGGATATGGCAGAACAAAAGACACACTTGTGAGATCTTAGTTTCTTGGAGAAAATTGGATAACATCGTAGCAGCTTCGCTTTTCACTTCATGATCAGGATCACTCAACATGTTGAACATGCCTGAAGTTTCAGTTTATTATTTTCTATATCATCTTAATAATCCAACTAAAAAAAGGCTTGTATTCAAAACCTCAAGCACAATCAATAGATACCATCAATAATATTCAGAAGATAACTAAGCATATCAACTTCTGGATCGTTGTGCATTACTTTAATCCAGGATAGCAAAATTTTTCGTCCAAAAGGATTTGGTGTATTTATATGCTCAACCAACAAATTCATGAATTCTTCAATGCTGTAAATCACATAAATAATAAAGTTAGACAAAATTCAGCAACAAAATATGGCAGAAATATTTTGCAATATGAAACTAACATGTAAAATAAAAGGAGGCTTACAAAATTCTTTTTGTAAGACAAGATTAGTGCGAATTCAACTGTTACCTTTTTTTTTTTTTTTTTTTTTTTTTTTCAAGCATAACATAAAAAGGAAAAATCAAATCAGAATATACCAGAAGACTGTCATTGAGTGTATGAGTGGCATTTTGTACAGCCAGATCTGAGTAAGCAAAAAGCTTGCAGATTGCTCCAAAAATCTCATTGAGGAACTTAAAGATACTTTGTTTTGCTACCTAATCATCAAAAAGTAGAAGAATCGATTATGTTAAGTATAAAAATGGAAATACTTCCGAAATAAAAAATTAACGATTACGAAGATAAATTAATAATTGAACATTAAGATATAAATTCCCAATTAATTCAATATAATCCATAATAATGGTAAAAAAAAAAAACCTAGTTTTATAGCAAATAATTAAACATTCAACTATGCAAAAGCTATCAATATGACAAGTTTAGTTCTTAACAGGATGAAACATGGTAGCAGGGTACACCAAGAACAAGATAGTTTTGAGTGACATTAATTGTGTACCTCAAGATAAGGTACAGCAGCAGGGTCCAACACATTTGTATCTGTAGCCAGCTCGCCCACAACAGCTGCAAGTCCCATTAGTCCTCTCTGATACAAGAAACTAACTTTAATAAATAAACAATTAAACAACATAGATAGATACAAAGATAAATGATGAATTCATCATCACCTTTATATGGTTTTCCTCTGTCGAGGCTACGAATTTTGTCACCAACAAGTTGATTATATCTTTAATAACTTTCTCTTTCTCATGAGGACTGTCAAAAATCTTCTTCTGTACCTTTTCCACGATTTTTTTTTTTTTTTTATCTGCAGAAATATTTCATGCATATAAAATCAGCCAATGCCCCCAACACAAGAACGTGTGTGCATATATTTTATACCCAGATTGGGAAAAAGAAAAAAGAAAGTTTCTTTTTTCTTGAAGAAATGCCGCTCAGAAACAGAGGGATACTGAGAAATAATAGCTAGCAAGAAAAGAAGCGAAAAAGAACATGCATGCTCTGTTTGCGTTTGGTGTCTGAGAAAATAGTATTACACAAACGAAACGAGAAAAAAGATACAATATATAAAAAACTAATTGACTACTGCTTGAGTTGAGTGAGTCACATTAATAATACCCACGCATGCACATTGACACACACATATATACATATTCCTTTCTTTTTCTTTCTTAATTGTTATATATGTTTTTCTTTTCTATTCTTTTAGTATATTATTTTCTCACTAACCAAACAGAGATAGAAATAGTGAAAAAGGCGGCAAAAAGATCAAAAACAGAAGAATTTAAGGTTGTGGAAGGAAAAACCTCATACACTCTGATCTCGGAATTCCTTTTGCAGAGATTTCGACGTATATGTCGTGGAATCAGCGCCATTATGAATTGTATAAAGTAAAAACCTTTTCTTTCTCTTTGAAAAGTTTGCTTTTCTCTCTCTCTCTCTCTCTCTCTCTCTCTTTCTCTTTCTGAATTCTATAGCGCTTCCATTCCACAAGGCGATGACTCCTATTTATACGATTCTGTACTATAGTTTAATCGTGTTATTTACAGATTTGCCACTGATAGTTAGTTAGTTAGTTAGTTAAGATCACAACAGAAATTTGGCTTTCTTTCCGTTTTGGTCATAGTTAAGCTTAAGCAGTAAATTACTAACTTAATTAATTCATAAAAATATATATATATATATATAAATTTTAACATGTGGAATATTTTTTGTCGAAATTAATCAAGTCTTTCCCATGATTTTGTCATGGCCCCCATGGTCATTGACTCATTGCAAAACATTAATAGATCATAATTATATTAGTTATTTATAAAGGAAACATTTGTTTCACACATTTTGTGTGCAAACACACTACCCATTAAAACTGAAAAATGACATTTTTTTAGTTTGAAACAGTGACTTGAAAGTCACCTTTTAAGTTATAATGGGTAGTGTGAACAATGTGTGCAACTAGTATTAGCCTATGTATCTATATATTCTAGCATGAGACATTTTTGAAAAATTGGCACATCATGATTTCTTTAGACTTGCAAGGGACCAAGAGATCGCCAAAACGATCACTTTAAACTTTATGAACTAATTAAAACTAGCCATGGGCTAAATTTAGGGACTCTATATATTAATTTGATTGTGTCAATTTAAACATTACATTTTAATTACCATAACAATTAAAACCCCCATCATGGATCCACTGAGTTTTGCACGAGAAATATAACAATGGTACACACGAAAAAAACATTGTCTTAATCAACCAATAGAACTCATCATTTTAATCCTCACATTAGAGAGAGACAAAAACTTTATCAAATAGACAAAATCTCCTGTGGAAATTGATGATGATGTACTAAGTTCTAATTATCAAGAGTTTAGTAGTTCAATTAACACGTTTTGGTGTTTTTAAAAGAGACGCTCAAGACTTCATGTTGTAATTATATATATATTTATATATATATATATATATGGTAAAGTTTAAGTACTGTTCCTTAGGTTTTTCTCTTAAGATTTAGCTATATGGTTGTACTTAACTAAAAATACACTTCCATCTTATGAGAAAAAAGCCACATATCTGAATCTTAAAAAGGGAACTTAAGAAACAATATCTATGTTTTACCATATTTATATACTTCAACTAAAATTCTATTATTAAAAAAAAAAAAATTAATATCAATCTTTGCGTGGAGCCTTAATATGTTTTTCTTTTACATTAAGGCATGATATTACTAGTTTTTATAAATTTTACTAATTATTATTGCATACGTTGAGTTATTCATTGTCATACACAATTTTACAATTACAAATAATTTCTAATTAATTATCACCACTCTATAAATTTATGCAAGCTCTGTTTATATAATTACACTCTATAGTCTATTCCCTCAAAATTCAATGTACCCACACAGTACATAAAGAATTAAATCAGTATACAATGCAAATTGGATGGTCAGTGCATCTAACCAGGCTTAAATTTAGCCAAAAAATTACAATGTTACTAATAGCTAATATAAAACTTGTTCTCATATATATCAGATTACAGATTATTATTATAAATCCAACCACTAAGTTGGCCATCAAGCATTGCTGCTGAACCTGATGTATTTGCCTTTTGTTCTATGTTTAATGATAGTACCCAAAAAAAAAAAAAAAAAAAAATCCAACCAAAAATTGAACTTTGATAAATTTGAAAAACCCCCCAATTGATACTGTATAGCATATGATCTCAAGCTTAAATCTGTAAACAAATCCTTAATCTACGAGCTAAAAAGATTACAGATTATAATAAATCCAACCAAAAACTAGAAGTTTGATAAATCTGAAAAGCCCACAATTGATATTGAATAGCACATGATCACAATGGTTAAACTTGTAAACAAATCCTTAATCCTAAACGAAAGCAATAAAAATTAGAACTACATATAGCCATAAACATCTACTACGAACTAAAAAGATCAAATCTTTTCGTTGTCTTCCTAATCTCACATGAACTGAGCTCCTGGGGGGAATTTCATGTTGGGATTCTGAGCTATGAATTGTTTCATCAGCTGTCCTTGTTTAATCTCATCGCTTGTTGGAATTCCCTTCTGTTTCTGCGTCTGATCAAACATCGCCTTCTCCACTGCAGAACGGGTCTCGGAGTCCAAGTCAGACAACTTGCTTGGCTCTGGTTCAGCTTTTTGTGTGTCAATCTATGGATAACCCTTCAACAAAGATTTTCACCACTCGCTCTGATTTCTCTTGCAAATAAGAATAGTGATCATCTTCTTCTCCTCCAAATACAATCGTCAACTTTCACAGGCTTGAATAGCTGTCCATCGATGATTGGAGGCTGACCCTTGAGCCCAACCTTCAAAGAGTTCGTCTTTATGTCACACAAAAGAAGGCTGGATTTAGTGCCTTGAGGAACTGGCACGTTTTCAGTGACTTCCTGAAGGGACTGACGCCATGAATAATTCTCCATATCAAGGCCATTGTCTTTGTTGGGAATAATTCTCCGCAAGTGGACTATCAAAAATCACAAAGTCCTGCTGGATGAGTGGACCTCTCCGAGCTAGCGCATTGACACATTTATTGGCTTCGTGAAAGCAGTGCTTCATCTTCACCTGTGGGACTTGGTTGATGAGAGCCCTGCAATTCATAATAAGAGGTGAGTGGTTTAGATTACAATTATGCTCATTCAAACCCAGACCAGAGTAACTTTTGCATCTATATCTATCTCTGAGGCAACAATATTAAGAGAAATGCATAAGGATAGACCATCCCTAAGAGCCCATAACTCCGCTTCCACACTCGAAGAGATTCTAATGTTACGAGTAAACCCTTTAATCCACACCCCATTAGAGTCACAGATCAATCCACCGCCACTAGCTCTTCCCGGATTTCCCAACGACGAACCATCCGAATTGAGTTTATACCACCCAGCACTGGGTCTATTCCGTCTAACCTAAACCACCTTATTGATCAACCTCCTATCGGCCTTGCTAGCGCAGAACATGTACTCACAGTCAGCTTGAATAATGCCTTTACACAGATTCTGGTTAGGCCGATTCTCCTTGAAGGCCACATCATTCTTGTGCAGCAACAATTTCTAGATTGCAAACGGAAAGAGGATATTCCAAAGAACTAATTCTACCTTATAAGAAGTCAGCTTCGCATTCTTTGCTAACCAATCGCATAGACCCCCACTATGGAAGTCTTGGACATGACAATGTATGCGAAGCTTTTCCCCAATCGATTTTGCAAACCTACAGTCCTTGAGGACATGTAGGATTGACTCCCTACCATTGTTGCAGATTTGGCACTGGGCATCTTGGATAATACCTCTCTCTTGAAGGACTTCTCCCACTGGTATACTATGAAGGAAGCATTTCCAGATAAATGTTTTGATTTTAGGCATAGAGTAATCTTCCAAATCCACTTTCCATCAAAACTATTAGAGGAATTGCAATCGCCTCTAGCAATGGCATAAGCACTCTTTTGCTCAAAGTCTCCTGAGGGGGAGGAAGCCCAAACAATTTTTTCTTCACCCCAATGATTGGTTGGGAAAGGAACAGCTTTTAGAAGAAGGGTGAGCTTGTCAGGGAAATCAAAAGAGCATCTAGAAAAATCCCAATTTCCTTCATTTCTCATATCTCTCACCAAACAATACTCCTCATCTCTCCATAAAGGGCCTTCAATCATGATCCTAACATTCCTGGTTAACAGCCACTTATCATGCCAAAAATTCAGATTACTATTCGCACCAACCTTCCACTTTATTCCTTGCGCAAAAATATTGCCACCACGCTTCATTCCCACCCACACATTGGAACCACTCCACTTCGGATTCCTATATTTAATACTTAGCACTCTCGGCCAGTCTTTATCCTTTTCCACTTTATAACTCCAATTCAATTTAGCAAGGTCAAATTCTTCGGCTTAGCAGCTTGCAACCCGAGCCCTCCTTCCTCTCTAGGTTTGGTTATTTTGCTCCAACTAATCATATGAATCTTTCGTTTGTCCGGGGTGGATCCCCAAACAAAATTTCTAGTCACTCTATCCAGCGACTCAAGAATACGACTAGGCAGGAGAGTGTTTTGCATTACATAAGTAGGAATTGTGGTGAGCACAGTTTGGCTTGCACTCTCTCCCACTATAAAATCAAAGTCCCTGCTACTGGAACCAGGTTGTTTCAAAGGAAAGCCGAGATATTTACCCAACTTGGGCATTGATCGAATTCCCAACACTTCACACAGTTCTTCTCGTTCACTGACAATCACATTAGGGGAAAAATAGACCCTAGATTTCTCCTTATTAATCTTCTGCCCAGAAACACCACAGAATCCCTCAAGGGCATCCATCATACTAAGACAATTCTTCGTATCAGCTTTACCAAATAATACTAGATCATTTGCGAAGAAAAGATGGGAAACAGCCAACCGTCCCATTGCAAAACTTACTTGCAATATAGACAAGAAAACAGCAAATTGGTATGATGGAATTATATATCCCCTTTTATACATTATGAAAAGTCTTTTTTAGTCATTGGAGCCTTTGGAGGTAGCATTTTTCTTGTCTATTTCTGTATTTCATGAAATTTCATATTTGAATATTCTTGAGGTCTTAAGCTTAGCAATTGATAGGTGTAAAATTCTAGAAGACTCTCTCTCTAAATAAACTGAGATTCTTATTGATGAAAGCATTTGAATAGAGAGTACAAAATAATGCAATTATACAAAGCCACTACTCCTATATATACATGAGGCAAGCAAGCTATATTTGTGTAACTAACTCCCTAATTTTATGGAAGAAACTGTTATGAAACTAATCATATTCTAATATTACACGTGTGCTTGTATTATAACTAACTTCCAGCTGTCATACAAAACTGCCTTCATTGCTCCAATTCAATGTATAAAGTTTTTATGAAATGGCCAAAGGCCTTGTAGCTGAATTAACACCTCTCCATGTACAAAGTGCTTGGGGGTTTAGGAGGAAAAGGGTTTGAGCTGCGGGGTTAGCAGCATGATGTGATTATCTCTTCAAAAAAAAAAAAAAAAAAGTCTTCATGAAATGACACTGCTTCTATTCGTTTCTAACACCTCTGCACTTGCCAATACTGACTCTGTAGTATTCACTTGATCATCATACTTCTTTGTTCTAGCTGCTACATTAGGCTCTTGAATTATTTTCCTAATTCCAATTGTATCACCCTGTTGCACCTCATTTAATTGAGCTCTTTGCTTCTCATTTTTTACAATAGGTCATTCCAATTTCAACCCTATTAACTTTTTCTTTGCTCTATAAAAAAAAAAAGAAAAAGCTTTTTCTTTGCTTTAATCTTGTTTGCTGCTGGAATTTTTTCTTAACCTTCTTCTACACTTGGCCTGAGTTATCCTCACGACATCACAATTCCAAGCTACTTAAACTAGTATTATAAAACTAGAACTTCTATTACTCTTAAATTTGCAAATTTTTTTGCTTGCATAGTTCCAATATGCACAAATGCACCTCACTTAAAAAAAATCTAAAACATCAAAGATTATGTCTGGCATGAACACATACTTAGAAAATACTCTCTCTTTCAAGGATATTAAAGCTTTTGATAAATAACTTGGGTTACTTAAAAATCTATTAAAGCTTGTATAAGGCATTGTCTAAAAATCGCAGTCATTAGTATATTAGAAATAGAATTCGGCAATTTGAGAATTCCAACTTTGAGTTTTCAGTTTGAGAAAATTGTATTATCCCGATAATTGACAGAATAGAAGAAGACAATCAATGTGCTTGTTCTTCTCGGCTTTCATCTCTGGTTTGCTTGCCCTGATTTTTTTCCCTACCTTTTTGTGTGGAGGATGGCAACATTTCATAGGCTCAACTCACAGCCTAATTGGTTTATTTTTATTTTATTTAAATTGCACCCTCTAAACTTTTCAAAAATTTAATTTAGTCTTATTATAGCTTTAATTTTTTTGTAATAGCTTATTTAGTTTTTTGCTCAAAACTTTTTGCTGAAACTATGCTAAAGTATATTTGTATTTTGAAAAAGTGAAATTTTAAAAAATTATACATAAAAGCTAAAAAGCAAAAGACTGACTTATAATCTATTCCCAAACACAAACTTGGACTTGCGCTCTTTGTGCCAAAAAAACAACGTAATTTTGATTTTTTTTTTTAATTTTATAAATTTAAAAAATTTAGAAAAAAAAAATAGAGCATAGTTTATTATTAACAAACATTAATGGGATGTCTGAACTGAATAAAGATCAAAGCTAGAGAATTGAATAAAACGAAATTAAAATAACTAGACTAAATCAAATTTTAGGTAAAGTTAAAATCTGCAATTTATAATTTAACTTGTTATAGGTCATAATTTGTTACTACTTTTAAAACTTCAGGATTTTCTTTATTTATTATTTTTAAAATCTGAAATTTTTTATTTAGGCAAAAATGCAAAACTGACCCTCTAACTTTCAGCATTTTTCATTTTAGTCCTCTAACTTTCAGTTTTGTTATTTCAGTCCTCTAACTTTTAATTGTTGTCAATTCGGTATTTTGTTAACCATCTGTTAAGTGTCTCCGTTAAATGAGCAAAACGACGCCGTTTTGGTTTTTTTTAAAAAAAAATTCTTTTGTAATTAAAAGAAATTAAAAAAATTGTTATTTAAAAAAAAAAAAAAAAACAAAGTTGAAGAATCTGTCTGCATAGAACAGAGCAAAGAGAACATGAAGAAAGGAAAAGAAGTTAACAATTTCTGGATGCAAGAGACTGTGAAGAAGTTAACAGCTTTATCCGAATCCGGTGAAACCACGGCGCCGCCGCCGCCAAACACCAGCAACGTTGAAATCGGAAGCTAACTCTTCGACTTTCTCTTCATTGCTCAGGACACTTCCACTTCATCGCTCCTCTGGGCTGTGACTCTTCTCGACTCGCATCCGGAGGTTTTGGCGAAAGTGCGTGAAGAAGTCAAGTCGATATAGTGGCCGGAGTCTGATTCTTTGATAACCGGCAACCAGATAGCGCAAATGAAGTACATGCACACTGTTAACTCCTTCATAGTCTCTTGCATCCAGAAATCGATTAAGCACGTGGGTTCTTTTCCTTTCTTCATGTTCTCTTTGCTCTGTTCTACCCAGACAGACAAAGTTTTCCTTTCTTCAACTTTGTTTATTTATTTATTTATTTTAATAACAGTTTTTTTAATTTCTTTTAATTACCAAAAAAAACAAAAAAACAAAACGGCGTCGTTTTGCTCATTTAACGGAGACACTTAACAGATGGTTAACAAAATACCGAATTGACAATAATTGAAAGTTAGAGGACTGAAATGACAAAACTAAAAGTTAAAGGATTGAAATGAAAGAGTCTGAAAGTTAGAAGGTTAGTTTTGCATTTTTGCCTATTATTTATTATGCAACAGGCCAATTAACACAACAGCAGCACAAGAAACTCACTACATCAGACACCGCAGCAGCAAAACACATAATATCAAACACAAACACAACGTCCAGTAGGCATAAGATGGTTTACAACTTACAAAGCAGTAGGCATTACGTACTTGATTGTGCATTGACCGCACAACACACAAAACAGAAACACAGTGTGCAATAGGCATCACTCATTCCTATTATCTTAAATGTGCATATCCTAAAATTAAAAGACAGATTTATAGGTTTTTTTCCATAGATACCTTTACATGGAAAATTCTTAGGTACTTCCGGAGGACGGAGAAATAGTGCTCCCTCCTTTTACATTCATGGTAGACTCCACTATGAATTTAATGAGTGGAACCCACCATAAACGTGAGAGAATGAAGCACTATTCTCCGTACTCTAGGAATACCTAAGAATTACTCCTTTTACACTCCCATTCAATAGATGTAACTGCTATCTAACTCATTGAAAAAGGAGATATATAACACACACATAATGCAAGCATGGCAAACAATACGGCTCTTAATCATTTTTTAAAACACACTGAAACCAAACTTCAAATCATCTAGAAGTAAGAGTGGTATAGCCCAAATTAGTTTAACAAAATAAACCCCTTTAATGTATAACTACAATCCAATTTGACATAATAAACTAATGTCAATACTAAGAAACTACAAATCACCAAGAAACTTTTTGTTGGCTCTTTTCTTTCAATGAGTTAAAGTTTGTTACTTATGTACAACTCATTAGCATCCATGATTGCACAAAGTCTTGCAAGAATTAAAAATATATAAGTGCATTCCTTTTTGTGATGTAATACCATAAGAAGATAAAAATATACTAATCAGTTTAGTAACAACATAGAAAAAACCTAAACTGAGATTTGTGGGTTTTCGGAATGTACAAATTAAGAAATACGGCAAGCCTTTAGCAAATGAACATGTGCACCAAGGTAAATGGGGGACAGAGGTAAATGTTCTAAGCAGGTTACGAAGTCAGCAATTAAGATATTTTGCTACTTAACATATGACAATTGTAAAGAGAAGACAGCGCTCTCCCAAAGAAAATCAGAGAATAGGAATATCGCACAACCAAAACAAACATTTCAAAGTAAAGCCAAAGCCAACTAGACCACAAAACACATGTTTGAGTCAAGGTTTGTATCATCCCTCAACATGCTCTCATATATACATCCCTGCTCATTACCAACCATGATTGTTTGTGATTTTATAGCAGAAGTAGATTTATTTTTTTAACAAGTAATTGGGCCATTTATCGAGTTATGCTAAAAGCAAAAGGAGATAAAATAACACAAATCAGTGTAGTATCAAATGGAAAAAATCTACACCGATACTTGAAGGTTTTCTGGATACATATTAAGAAACACTCCAAGCCTTTACCACAATAACAAGTGTACCAGGGGACCAGGGTAAATGATCTAAGCGGGTTCTAAAGCCAGCAATTACTTAACAATAAGAAATCTTAATAATAAGAAATCTAGCAAAATAACAAAGGGCGATCATAAAGAGAAGACATGTGTTCTAGAAGAAACTAAGAGAGTAGAAATATACAAAATTCTTAGTAAAAGAAACAACACAAATACAATCTATGTCATCAATGGTATAAGATGAAATAATTTTCAGCCTTTTAAATCATTGAGAAAAAGTTTCCAACTTAGGTTCTTGGCAGAATTTTTTTTTTTTGGGAGTTGTGTTACAAATATGGATTGAGATTCACCTTCAACAGGTTGGTATGGGGTGAGAGGAATGACTACAAGGAAAGGGTTCTGCCTCCAGATCAGCAAAAGTTACATAGCAGAGAAACAACCACCCTAACAGGCAAAACAAGAAACCTTATGTGGTAGGGAAACAACCACCCAAATTTTGGGGGTTGTAAAAAAAACTAGATGCAAAAGTTAGCATCCTCCATAACAAGAGAAATATATTCAAAAACCAAAATCTGTACAACAATATCTGGCCAAGCAAAAATCACAAATTATCATAAATCTCATTGCTTTCTTTTGATTATTGACACCAACCTCATTGCTACATTAATAAATCACTTTTATGAATCAAGGATTGATTTGTCCACCAACACGTTTTCAATTACATAAAATTAAAAGGCTAAAAAGATGCTAACTATCTATGAACTTCTAGAATTTTCCATTCCAAATAAGTGAATATATTCATCAGTGAGCTACAACAGGGCAAAACCAATTACCAAACACATGAGTGCTTATACACATTTACGAAAACAGCAGTAACCAAATCTTGTAATTTTGAGACAATATTCTCAGAAAGAAAACACATCCCATTAAAACTACCATACTTGTAAAGACATTGAACTACATCCCATTAAAGCCAATGTGAAACCCCAATTCTTGCATAAGGGTCTATACTTTTGATAAGAACTTATACTTTGTACAATTGTGTAAAAAAATATACCAACTCATTCACAAACTATTAAAAGAGGGAAAAAGATGAACAATGGAAAAAAATGGAGTCAACAAAAAAATACATCTAAGCATAAATACTTTATTGGGATAAAAATATTCAAACTATGCTAAGGAAAAAATGATAACAAAACTAGTTCAAAAAAAGATTTCTAAACAAGTCATTTTCAATTCTTAACCACCCAAAGCAAGAAATAATTATTGATGAGCTTGTGAGTTCTAGTTTGATCAATTGGTGAACTCTCTTGTTATCGAATAAGAGATTTGAAGTTCAAATTTGCTTACACTAAAAATGAATTGATGTTTTATTCTAATGATAGATAGCAATTATTATGAAATAGATGTCAAAACTTAGTTTTGAACCAACCAAATGTAATTAAGACATTTAGGAAATTGAAAGACTTGCAATATATAAGACTGATTTATTTAGGCGAGAAGAACAGCTATCTAGTTAACAAAGCTTTGCACTGTTTTCGCTTGTGGGTTTATCCTAATATGGTTTCAAGAAAGATAACACTCACTAGAAATCTAGAATTGATTATAGCAAGAAGCTAGCTAGACTAAATGTTTTGTCGAACAATTTTTTCTTTTAACGTTTTAGTTTGTTTGTTTATGCACAACTTGTTAAATCCTCATTTTTACCGGGTACAACTATATTTTAATCAAATTTCATCATATAAACAAAGTGTTCATCCAAAAGCACATTAAATAGACATCAATAATAAAGAGCCAGCAATAGACCATTCTTTGCTCAAGAATTACAAAGTCCAAGTGAATTCTATTCAATTTTGCACAGAAATATAACTTATTAAGGAACCAAGTTCGTATTCATTTTAGATAATAATCTTATGCAAATCAATAAATATGGTAGCTAGCCTTTTCACTTACTACACAAGTCACATTTTGGCAGATGCAACCACGTTCATTTCTAGCTGTGATGAAGACATCATTGACTACAGCTAGACCTTTAGATGTAACTAATAAGGCCAAGGTTGGAAGCCTGACCCTATGAACATTCCCTATACAAAGAACTATAAAGTATGATCTAATGAAGGCTAGAAATTCTTCATACGAAAATTTCCATAATATTGGCCCTGCATGTCAACTCGGTACCTCCTGGCAATCATGTGACTATTAAATCTGCCATGAATGTGCACAAGTGTTTTCCTAAACATCTGAAATGTCTTTAATTATTGCTTTGTGAATGAAGAATTCCCATTCATCCAAAAGTGGTGCTTTTGGGAGGAGTTCCATATACAATCTAAGCCTGGGGCAGGACCAAACGATGAAGCGTTAACATAATCATGAGAGATAGTACATATAATCAAGTGAAAGAACATGTCATGTCTAATCATTAATTAAACGAACCTTGTAATAAAAAACCAATTAATTATGCTTGAAAAACACGTCTTCTTCTCACATAAGGGTAGGTTTTTTTTAATGAAACTTTCAACATATTAAGTTCTTAACCCCATGCATTGCGGAGCTCACATGTCTAGGAGAGAAACGATACAATGTCATATGTATAAGATAATTATTGAACGATAGGACGAAGTGAACATTAAACACTGTCTTCAAGAAGGACGGTCTTCATTTGCTTCCTTCTTTGCCTAGAGGAATTCAAGCAAAGTACGAAACAAACGAGAACAGTGAGAGCCATGAAAATCACAAAAACCTTGGTCTTGAATATGCCCAATGGTGGACCGATATATTCCACTTCTTTTGTAGCCATTATTAAGACCGGTGGAAGAATCATGAAAAGAAAAAAGAAAAGAAAAGCACGCCAACAGACAGCAAAGTCTCCCCATTTCCGATTGCACCTCGTCTCCTCCATTTCAACATTGATACGGGTGCCAACCTGTTCTCTATATAATTTTTTCTCATTCTTTCTTTGTCTACTTCTTTGGTTTTTTTACCACCCCAGCTAATTCAATATGTATAAAATAAAATGCCAAAGTTGTTTATGTTCTTGTAATTAATCTATAATTGTGCAACAACATTGTTCCTAAAATTCTGAGAAAAAACAAATAGGCTGGTATGTAGGGACGTGGCCTATGAAAATACTTGATATCACATTTGTTACCAAGCCACTATATTGTAAGAAAAGTACACTATATTTTCACAATACTTTTACAACAAATCCTAAATAGTAGATTTTTAATAACCTTTAATTGCGGGAAAAAAAGTAATTTAATTGGTAAGTTTAAATTAGAACTAATAATAACTTACTGCTTATAAACTATTATGAAAATATTATAGATCTAGCACTTCTCATATCAAAATTATTTTAATACTTTTTTATTTTTAATAAACAGAAAGTTTACTAATTTTGTTTTTAGAGTTAGAAAGCTTACTATTAATAAAGAAAGAAATGGATGATCGATTGGATACGTTAAAAAGAGTATGTTGCATGTTATGATTCATGAAGCAAAACTTCAATCTCTATTTGATGATCAAACAGCAAATGCAATTAAGAAAACGCCAGCAAGGAGGAGTTGTGGACAGGATCAATGGATTTGGACCAAAGCTGCAAATGGTAATTTCTCAATTCGATCAGTTTATTGGGATTTAACAGCCCATGATAGTGGTGGATCAAATGCAGTGGTGGCTGGTAGTTGGAAAACAAAAATCCATGAAAGACTAAAAATGCTTTTGTGGCGCATAGCCTCTGACGTTTTGCCGACAAAAGAAAAATTGGCGAGGTTCATTCCAAATATTGAGCCGCCCCATGTGTGAAGCACCTTTGGAGTCTGCTCTGCATATCTTTGTTTATTGCCCACTGGCTAGAGGCCTATGGTTTGAATGTAGTGGAGGAATAAGAATTGAGTACCTCAATTTGTCCTCTACAAACCAACTTATTGAGCTGATAATATCACCTCCTTCTAATTGGAACCTAAACTCTCTTGAGAAGACCCAGTTAATTTCTATCTTTGGGTGCAGTGATTGTAGAACAGCTTTGGAAGGCTAGAAATATAGCCTCATTTGAAAGTGCCCAACTATGTCCTGACAGACTAAGGCAAAATATTGTAGCTCGTTGTCTGGGGTTTTCTTTGGCATTTCAGCCAAGCTATCATGGTTTAACCCCAGCTAGGTCTTCCATATGGTCAAATCCTCCACAAGGTACAGTCAAAGTTAACTGTGATGCAACCATTGGCAATAGTTGGTCCTATGTTGTGATTGTTGCTGGGGATTGGAGAGGGGCATTGGTTTTTGCTCTCTCAAAACTAGTGGAAACCACTATCACTGTCCAAGCAGAAGAGAAAGCAATTAATTGGGCAACCCTTCAGGTGGTGTCTCATGGTATTGAAGTAGCAATTATTGAGAGTGATGCCAAGGTATATAGAGATGCTCTCACTAATCCTAGTTAAGTAGTCCAATGGAGAATTTCAATTCTAACTCAGGATACTTTGAGGCTAAAGTCCTCATGTTGCAGACTAGAGTTTAAGTGGACCCCTAGAGTCCAATAGTGCTGCTCTTGTTTTAGGATCTTGGTCTCTCTATAATAGATTTTCTGGTTGTTTTGTTTTGGGTTCAGCTCCAAAGGTTTTTGTTGATGTTATTGTAAAGGAGCAAAAAACGCATAGCTCATTTGGTAATTTTATTACTTCTGCTTTCATTGATTTTACTATATAAATGAAAGAGTAATGATGATGATGCTCTGAGATCGTCAATGAGTTGTAGGTTCCAAAGCACTCCGATGGATACCTGTGAAATAACAACAAATAGACCAAACATAGAACCCTCCGAAGATCAAGTTAGTGAATGAGAAATCTCTAAGAACTCTATAGTGAGAGAGCTAGGGATTTTTCGCGTACCTAAGAGAAGTGGAGGTCTGGAGTTTATATAGCGGTGAGTGGTGAATCGGAATCCCTTGAATGTAGGGATCTTTCCTTGCGAAGAGGGCTTAGTGAGTAGGGCTTCCAAGATTTCAAGGCCCCTTTCCATGTAAGGGAGATATGGGTGAGTATTGGGTTTTATTTGGTGCGGTGCGCAAGGCATTACCATGTATAGGCATGCGTGGGGACCAAGCAAGGCCATGGTGGACCCGCCGGTTACCCTCCTCGTCGGCCCCTAACGGGTTTCCTGTCGGCCTCCTAGAGGTGTCCTGTTGGCCTTATAGAGCTGTCTATCAAGCGCAACCCGGGGGGTCATCAAATGGTCAAGTCGTCGGCCTAGGACTCCTGTCGGTTTACGTGGAGCTAACGGGTACGTAGGCGCCGCCATCATCCTGGAAGGGCGCATTTGGGGGCTTTAATTTTCTGCCAAAAATACCCCTATCAAGTAATATTAGTGATATTTAAATATAAACCTTACAAATGGATGTGTGAACTTTCATATTTTATAAATAAAATTATTACTCCTTTTTTTGGAGAAGAAGTAAAAGCTTACTAATAATAAAGAAAGAAATGGATGTTTGATTAAATACGTAATGCTAAATATTTGGTTCCAAAAATAAAATAAAAAATCTTGCAAGACTAATTGTATTATGTCATGCTTCTAATAATTTTTTTTTTTTTTTTTTAATTTTAAACTTTGGGTGTTTTATAAGGAAAGAAAAAAGAATGTGTTGCAAGTCGTGATTTCTTTTTTATAGAGTTTCAACTTATAGTGTCTGCCTATGATGATTGTGTTCTTTATTTTCAGACTCTAGACATTTTATTCAACCATCAGAAACTTTATCAGTTAAGCTAATTACTGGAACTCACTTGCAAGTCATAATTAATGGAACATAAAGTAAAACACCTAAAATGGAACGGAAGAATTTTTATTACTAAACGTTTTTTCTTTTTGAGAAACAATTTTTATTTCTAAATTGAAAGGCTAGTAGCTGTTCAAAACCTAGCTGGTATATAAAATAAGAACTTGGCTTAAAACACATAGCTCACTAATTTTATTGCTTCTGCTTTCATTGAGTTTACTATATATTATAAATTTTATTATATAAACCTTATAAGTTAATGTGTGAACTTTCAAACACAAAACAAAAAAGTGATTAAAATTTATATTTATTATATTATTATTTGGTATTAATTATATTCATTATCATGTCAATTTGTAAACTTTTTATAATAAAATTGATGATTTTTAGAAATTTGCTTAACTTAAAGTCCCACCAAACAGTAAGAAATGATTCAAATGATAGCATAAAGTGCACCAATTGAAAATGAAATCATAATTTCCACATCTATATGGTCCTTCCACTCTTCTATTCTAAGCAATATTGGTTGCCAAGAGTCTTATAATTAACTCGATTAATACATTCTAGTATTCCAATGGATTGAGAAGTCTAGGGTTCAAACTTCAAACCCCTCCCTCCCAAAGATTGCATTTTTTTTTTTTTTTTTTTTTTTTTGTCAATGGTCATTGGCCGACTTATCTCTTTTTATACTTTTCCCTCCGTAAATACCATACTTGCCATCATTTAATTTACAATTTCCCAATTTGTGTCTGATTTTATGAAATTGGTTGATGGATGATCTTAACAGTGGTCTAAAATTGTCTCCAAGATAAGTTAATTGGTTAGGCCCTTTGACTTATTAAATTTTCAAAATCAAAACAGGAATATGAACACACACACACACACAAAAAAACGTGTGAAAATTTGTTTACAAGCAGTGTTGTGTATGTTAAATCCTAAATTAAGACTCTTACAACTTACTAATAATAAAAGAAAACATTTCTTACAAAAGAATCATACAAATTTTCATGACTCAAAAAATAGTACAAGTATGTCATAGAGGAATAGAAAATCTTAAATGCGGGCCATCCTCTATGGAAAAATAAAAGAACTTAATGCTAAAAATTGCCAATTAATTAAACTTAACAAACACATCACCTTCTCACATAACTACATAAGGGTAGGGTTTTTTTTTTGCATGAAACCACAAATGAGATTCACGTGCATCATAATTCTTACAGTATATTAATTATAACCATTTTTTTTTTTTTGGTAAATTATTAATTATAACCCTATACAGTGTGGAGCTCACATATTTACAAAAGAAATAATACGTATCATATGTTATATGTGTAAGATAATTATTGTGCTTAAGGAGGAGGACCAAATGCATGTACAACACCTTCTTTGAGAAGGACAGCCTTCATTTCCTTTTTCTTTTCTTTTTTTTTTTTTTTTTTTTTTTTTTTTGGTCTAGAGACAATCAAGCAAATTACCAAACAAAGGAAGAGAACGGGAACGAAGGACACTACAAAACTCAAAGTGTTGGCTTTGCCTGGAAATGGATGAATGCCCTTTGGGGAATGTTCCTCAAAATAAAAGTCTCTTGGGTGACCTTTCACTTCCCCATTCTCTGCTTTTTTAGACCTTAATTATCAAAATTAATGGCGAAATAAAACTCACAATAGCAAAACTCATAAAAACTCATAATAGCAAAAGCTTACTCTCAATAAAGATAGAAGCTACAATTAATGTAAAACAATGTTAATATTTGGTCCATAAAAAAATAAAAAATAAAAACTCTTGTTTTTTTATTTATAGAGTTTCAATCTATGGTGGTCACTTCTGATAATTTTGTTTTTTATCATCAAACCAAAACACCAATCAATTTTTGATGTAGGTGGGAATTGAACCTCAAATCTCTTATTCAACCATAAGAAACTTTACTAGTTGAAAAAAAAAAAAAAAAAAAAAAAAAAAAAAAAAAAAACTTGTTGATCAATGGTGGTGAAAACAAGAGCCGGTCACTTTTTTTTTTTTTTTTTGTTGGCTAAATGATGAATTTTATTGAGAAGAGAAAATTCAGGGCCGGTCCATCTGCCATCTCTACCTCCAAGATGTGGGCAGAAAGATTGGAGATGGGAAAGGCTCCAAATACATTACAAAAAGGTGCTCGCAGCTACGCCATGGTAGCACAATTGGCTAGCCTAACAACAGGAGCCAAAATGAAAAGAGCAAAGATAACTGGTTTATATCGGCAATAATGAAAGAGATGGCCCAATGTGAGGGTGATTGAAGAATTCTGAATGGGCTTTATGACATTAACCCCAGATTATGTGCAGATGAGACAACTAAAAGTTCAACTTTAGCTTCAGCTTATATAGGTTTGCCACTGACTTCAACACTTGTCCATGCATTGATAAATTTATGGGACAAGATTAAGTCTTTTATCATCAGTTAATATCTTCTTGTATTAAATTAATATTTTAAAAATTCAACCGTTAAATTAAATGTGTTATTGTTCTTCTAAACACACACCAAATTAGTATTAATAAGATATTTACTATTTAATTTATAAACTCATTTTTTGTGTATAATTTTAAATTATATAAAATTTAAAGTTTAATAATTTTATAGATAAGATAGTTATTGACATATTTGATAATTTTGATTATCTTGAAATTTCCAGACTCCAACTTTTCTGAATTATTCATCATTTATTTGATGGATAGTTTTATCTCATATCTTCTCCCAATATCATACACAAGCTAGTTGTCAATTGACTGAATTCCGTAGTTCGTGGCAATCATGTGAATGCTAAACCTGTCGTGTGTGTAGCCATGTGTTTATATATACATTAATGTGCAATAGTGTTTGCTAAACATCTAAATTGCCTGTAATGCTTTGTGAATGAAGAATTTCCTTTCATACAAAAATGGTGCTTTTGGAAGGAGCTTCATACACAATCTAAGCCTGGGGCAAGACCAAACTAACTATGCCAATATTTGGGTTGAAAATGGCCTCCTAGACCATGTTAATTTTCTTATTACTGGGTGGGTGGTAATTAATAATGCATTTATAACATCCTCTTTCACTCACATCCACAAGCATTGGCATATGTCAATTTGTAAATTCTTTGTAATAAAATTGATGCGTTTTTTAAATTTTCTTAACTTAAAGTCCAACTAAACTCTAAACAGTAAGAAATGATTCAAATGATAGTACAAACACAAACTGAAAATGAAAGCATGCTTTCCACATCTATGATCCTTCCATTCCTCTATTCTAAGCGGTTCTTAGCTGCCAAGAATCTTGTAACTTATTTAATACTTCTTGGTGTTCCAATGGGTCGAGAAGTATAGGGTTTAAATTTCAAATCCCTCCTCCCCCAACGATTACATAACTATTTTTTGGCCGACTTATCACTTTTTATATTTTTCCCTAGGTAAATACCACAGTTGCCATTGGCTAATTTACAATTTCACAAATTGTATCTAACTATGTGAAATTGGTTGATGGATGCTCTTAACAGTGATCTAAAATTGTCTCGGAAATAAGTTGGTCAAGCACTTTGACTTATATATAATTACCAAAATCAAAATTGAAATATGACAAAAAACGTATATGGAGATTTGTTTACAAGCTTGTCAAGTATGTTAAATCCTAGATTAAGACGCTTACAGCTTACTAATAATAAATGAAAACATTTTTACAAAAGAATCATACAAATTTCCATTACTCATAATATGAAGGGAGAGGCTTAGGTCCAGTACTTTCTGTGCACTGGACCAGATAGGATGTTACCACGTGACAATATTTGGACACATAACAATATCCTACTAGGTTCAATGCAGTAAACACTGGACCAAGGCTAAACCATAATATAAAATAGTACAAAAACAGTAAATTCTAAATGCACACCATCCTCTTTGGAAAAAAAAAAAAAAAAAAAAAAAGAACTATATGTGTAGCCACTCGATTTTGCTCCCATTATTTAATCAAGGAAGATGACTAGAGTGACAATTCATATACCCAAAATTCATGATTGCATTACATGCATTAATTCATATTGCATATCATAAAAATAATTTTGAGATTCTAACGGTTACGACGGTAGGCCCGATTTCCAAATCGGACCGTCGGATTGAAAGATATCGCATGATCAAGTTTGCACGATCTGCATGCATTTTGTTTAGATAAAACCAACCACACATAATCCTTTGTAATGCATGAAGGCGCATCTTTTGGGGTAAAACCCAATATTTAAAAGAACTATATGCGTAAACACTCGATTTTGCACCCATTATTTAATCAAGGAAGATGACTAAAGTGACAATTCATATACCCAAATTTCATGATTGCATTATATGCATTAATTCACATTGCATATCATAAAAATGATCTTGAGATTTTAACGGTCGCGACAGTAGGCCCGATTTCCAAATCGGACTATCAGATTGAAAGATATCGCATGATCAAGTTTGCACGGTCTGCATGCATTTTGTTTAGATAGAACCAACCACACATGATCCTTTGTAATGCATGAAGGCGCATCTTCTGGGGTAAAACCTAGTAGATCAACATCCCTTCAGGAATTTGTCCCGACAGAGGTGACATATTCCAGTGGTGATATGGTAATTGCTTTACAGGAAGTTTTGTCTAAAAATTTACAATTCCATAATGGAACCTATTTAGAATTACCAGATTCTATCAAATTTATTCTTGATAACCTTCAAGCTGCTTTTACCAGAGACCACCGCAAACTTTTCCAGAAAACCCTTCGAGCACTTGAAATCCATCTTGTTAACCTTACTGCTCAAAATGAGGCTTATACAAGTCACTATGCTAACCTTGCTTCAGAATATGCCAACCTTGTTTCAGAAAATAAGGCTTATAGAAGCCATCCTGCTAACCAACCAAATGTTGCAAATGAACCCTATGATCTTTACAATAGTCAACTCTTTGACAAAGAGGAAATCCATTCCATGGATAAAAAGACTATAATGGGCACTGACTACGCAAAATTGAGTCTTAAGACCCAATCTCTATTGAGAAGTGCTGTTGCCAACTTGCCAACAGACATACAATTTCGTATTCTGGAAAGCAAGGCTATGTTTAAGTCTTTCGACCTATGGTTTAAATATTTCAAAAAACTTGTTACAGCTACTATTCCTGATCCTAATGAATTGGATGAATTTGATAATGTATTCATCCAACTAGATTGGGAAGAACACTTTGGGAGTAGTCTCAGAGTGTATGAAAAGAAACATCCATTTCCTGGTCTTCTGATTAATTATGACGATGGTTCATATGTTGCTGATGATGATGATGATAGGGATCCTAACTGGCTTTCCCAAATGTTTATATGGCTTTATCAGATTCATAAAATTAACAAGCCATAAACAAGCCAATCAGCTTCCACAAATTATACAAACTGCTATTAAAGGGTTTGAAAATTCTTTTGTTTCCATCAGATGCTAGAGCACTTTGCCAAAATGGGAAAAAGATAACTGGATGAATGTCCAACCCTCAAAGCATCTCATTCTCATTAATGGTCACACTCACCAAGAACAATGGTTTAAAGGAAATTCTCACTTATCCTTCAGTGATCCTTATGCTCTTGCAGAATGTTGGAGAAATTATTTCAATAATCAAATTCTTGATGTTGTTCAGAATTTATGGAAATATTATCATTTCATAGGTAGCGCAGATTGAATTTCTGTTTTTGGTCCCAGACCCTATGCTAATGCCCTTGTTCACTTGCAGATAGCAGATCATCCTAATCCAAGAAGTCTTCTCATCCCAGGAAAAACCCCAAAGTTTGAGCCACTTTTATATTGTGGACTATGTAATAAATATGCTATCTATCATGAGCATGCATGTAATGATAATTCTTCATGGGATTCTTATGATAGTTATCCATCTGATGCTCCTTCCACCGATTGATGAATAGTCTCCTTAAATTAATGATACTACTAAAGGAATTCTTATCAAGACTCACTAATAAAGTTGATTCTCTAGTTTGTCTGGCTTGCACAAAAGCCAAAATGCTTCAATGTCTTTGAAGAATATGTTACTGAAAATTTGGAACTGTTTCAAGATACCCCAAATTTGGCTGAAGATTTTGATTCTCCTATTTGTCTAGCCTGCACAACGGCCAAAACACTTCAATATTTACCACTGCTAAAAGCCTGTTTCCCACCAATACAATGCTTCTGAAGATTCCCAATAATAGTGCTCATTTGGTTTCCTTTAGCACAAGAAGACAACAATGCTTCTGAAGGATGGTGCTCATTAGTTTCTTTTGGCACACAACGACACCAATTATGGCCTAGACCCTTAAATTGCAGGCCTTTGAACTCTACGGAGGATTCCTCAAAAAATTTGAGTCAAAAGTGAGAAAATTCACTTTTACTATTCATTTGTCACTATTTACCTGTCACTATTCATAACAATGTTCCCTCTGAATTTTGCCTATTTAAGGGGGGTTGTCCCTTAAGTTTAAATCAGGTTTTTTCTTAGAGAACTTCCTCTTAGAACTATTCTCCTTCTTGAGAGCCTTTCTTTGAGAGAGTTCTTTGTTTCACCTTAGCATTTCCTACTACCTTACAATCTTGTAACTAGAACTAGTACAAGCCTTGTAATTGTTAACCTATTCTCTTGAGATCTTGTAATCACTACTACTACTGTAAGTGTTTTGTTCTATTTTCAATAACAAGTATTTTCAGATTTCAGTTCATTATTATTACTTGTTGCTACCGCCATCTTGAACAGTTCTAATTGCTTTCAGTTCATTATTATTACTTGTTGCTACCGCCATCTTAGATGGTTCTAATTGCTTTCATATATACCAAGTTAACCCACCATGCCTATAAATTTGCAGATATTAGTGTGTTTGGTTTAATCATTTGCTTATATAGTGTTTTAAAGTTTTACTTTTTCTAACCTATAATAATATTTTATCTACTTTCAACAATTAAGTAAATAATTAAAAGATAAAGTTTTCCTTTAGAAAATTTTCTCTTTGTGATGGTTTATAAAACCATTTTATGTATATTAAACCATATGATTAGTTGATTCTTAAAAAAATTCATATAATTCGTTAAATCATTTTTACCTTAATCTAAATGTATATGTATGTAAAGCTCATTTTTGGAAACTTGAAACCTAACCCTTGCCTCTCACCACACAAGAACTTTATATTTGTGGAGGGACTATCATGATTAGTGATAAAAGAAAACTTTATACATAATTAAGCCCAAATAAACACTTAATTAAACAAACCCCAAACCGAATATATATAGAGCAAGAAAAATTCTAGCAATGATCGATTTTTAGTTTTTACAAGCATTGAACGAAATCATCAAAAGTTTGCATAACGGTCTAATTATAAAGAAGCTTATATATCTTGAGGAATACAAGGTAGAGCTTTAACATAGCAATAGAGATGTGGGGACACTCGGACTAGCTTTTCTCTAACCTGTAAGAGCAAGATCCTATGGTTATGACTCCCATAATTTTTATTTATTTATTTTTTAATTAATCCTATGGTTATGACTTATGACAAAAATATCAGCTTTATTATGCTTTAAAAAAAACAAAAACAAAAACTTATAACTCTTATTTCTCAAGAGTCAAGTGGGTCCCAATTGGCAGTAGCAAGATCCTATGGTTATGAATCCCATAATTTTTATTTTTATTTTTTAAAATATTATGGTTATGACAAAAATATCAGTTTTATTATTATTTTAAAAAAATTATAAATTTATAACCCTTATTTATTTCTCAAGAGGCTGTACAGCAAGTGTATTACCAGGAAGAATCAGTAGGAGCTCTAACAATCATGGTCCATGTGCAAGATAACACTTAGAAAATAGCCATTAGGCTGCATGACCATCAAACTACCCTAATTTATAATTTATCTGAAATTATTATTTAAGTGCCCACTGCATTTATTGTCTAATAATATATAGTCTACCAAATCAAATCGTATTCAAGATATTGAAAACAATGCTAACTCTTCGCCATTATGTGACAACAACTAGGTGCAAGTTTATGCCTTCACACTTACTGACGGTGCAGTGAGGATATTATAAAAAGAGTGAGTAATTTGTGGGAAAGCTGAATGTTTTGGAGGTGGAGAGGATATAATCATAAAGCTATCATCAAATACCAATTTTATTACAAACAACTTACAGGTTGACGTAATAATTGTTAGAAACTTAGAATTGCTAAAGAATTAAATTAACAATTTTCTAATAGTTAATATTTTGGTGAGATATAGGTTTATTTGTTAAACTCATATCAAATTTATTACTAAACTCATAAACGAACCTAAACTTAGCTTGTTTTTTATTGAACCCTAATGTTCAAAAGCACTATTATTTAGAGCCCTACTTGAAGTCAGAAAAGTGCCCCTTCTGACCACTCCAAAAGCATATGTATTTATCTGATTTCATTCTATGTCCCACTCCAAAAGCATATTTATGTCATTCATCTTGTATCAATCCTTTGTAACATCCCCAGTATGCTGCTAATCCTAGCTAGCTAGGCTTCAACCTAAAAGCCAGCTCAACCAAAAAGTAGGTGAGATGCCTTTTGTGTTCTAGTCCAATTGCTAAGGTACAAACATTACAAATAAAAATCGTGAGTACAGATCCTCATTTTGAGGGAGTCTGAACTTTTAGTGGACTGATGAGGTTTTTGACCACAACCCAGCTCAAAACAGTAAAATAGCTGGAGCAACTCTATTACTTTTCATCGAGGAAGTGAGTAAATGGCAATCAGTTCAAAAAGTATTCAATAAAGTCAAAATAGTCCCATCAAAATTTCAGTGCTGTAAGGCTTGCTATTACATACTTGCATGCAACTAAAACCCCAATATGATAACAATACCTTCAGACTCAGTTTTAGGTTATATTTTCAGTTAATTACTAAGAAAGTTGGATATCCCAAGCTAGGTGGGAAATCCCATTTTTTCACAAGTCTGCTTCAAAACCCACTTAGTGATTTTTAGAAATATTATATAGACGTGGAGACTAGGAGAGGTTATTGGTACCTATTGCAAAAAACTCCTACTCCTACTCCTTTGTTGGCGACTAGGAGAGGTTATTGGTAAGTAGTCTTTCCTCCAATTTTGAATCAAATCACCAATAGTCTAGAATGGCTCACTATATTAAAATCGTAAGAGAGTTTTTCTAATTGCATTCATAGCTTCCATTTATATATTGTTTTTAGTAATTCATCTAAGATTCATAACCCAAAAATTCCATATCCAATATCCAATTATATAATCTTGACGATTCAAGCAATCCCATAGCTTTTGTGACCCTTTGGTTTCACAGAATCTTTATAGATTCCTAGAATTATATTCCCACCATTTGGTTCATTACTCAGCATTCACAAATTACAACAAGAATTACAACATGTCTTGCAGTTCATGTCCATCAAACTAGAGGTCAAGACCCCAAGTTTGTATAGCATTCCATTCACTAAATATGTTCATGGCACACATTCCAAATGACTTTCACTTGTACACGTTGCATCATGGCACACATTCCAAATGACTTTCACTTGTCATCCACCAAGTGACATATTGGTCATTTTTATGGATCCAGATCCTCCACTATTGTTGAAATAATCAACTTATAAGAGGCAACACACACACTCACATAGTCACACAGAGCATAAATGGAAATTTTCAGGGAAAAAATGAAATGAAAAATAAGGATAAAATAGTAAGCCTCCACCTGATATTGGAAAGTAGGAAGCAGAGGAAAACAACAAAAATCACTTAACAAAGAAAATCATTTCCTTGTATTTCCTTTCCACAACCTTTTGGGCGACATCAAATAAAGCAAAGAGTCCATGATCATCACGCATGTGTGAGTATTGACTATCATATCTATATCCCATGGGCTTTAACAATAGCTATTCATCAATTAAATGGCTTATGGTTTAAGGAACAAAGAATTTGACAAAAAGAAAAAACCAAACCTGTTGGAATTTTTGCTAGCTTCTATTGTGAAACCTGCAACACACAAAACACAGAAACTGAAACAAAAACAGAGTATATTATATTAAGTAGCACGTGTGAGGGAATTATACATAAATTCCTAACAAAAAAAAAAAGAAAAAAAATACATATATGAAACCCAAAAAGAAGAAATAACAATTAAAAGTAAGATGAACCTGCTCTAGATAGCCATCTCTAATAGCATAATGGCGGACCATTATTCCTGCGAGAGAAGTAAATTCTGTGACAACCGCAGTAGCAAGATCTGACATAGCAAGTGATGCAGCAACCTGAAGAACTTAAAGCACATTGAAAAGAGTCTTTATTTGTGAGCGGAAGTAGCTACGGACCAAAAATTCTACTTCAATTAGGAAAAGGAATAATAGCTCTTTGTTCATCTATTGGGAAGCTTCTGTTTGTAGTGGGTAGGAACTGGGATTGTACTTCGACTGCATGGCATAAGAATTTCTCACATGAAATGCATTCGTGATATATAAATTTGATAATCTTCGGTTAGAGAGAAAAAAAACAATTAATTTATAAGGATATTCTTGTACTCTTGCCATATCGAGTTCCATGGCCTAGATTACTTGTTTAGACTAGCTTGCCTAAGCTAGGCTTTCTTCGTAATTATTTTATTTGCTTGTTATATTATATTAACTAGTCGCTAATCCGTGCTATGCATGAGAATTTACCTAGTTGTGAGGTAAACTAAAATAATTTTATAAAATCTTAAATTGATTAAGAAACTACACCATTGCATGATTTGCTCTTGTATAATTTCAATTTGTGTTACAAATTGATGAAGAAGCCATTGCTTGAATATGCAATGGCTTACAAAAAATTTGTAAGACAATTTCAGATATTGCAAAAAAATAACTCAAAAATTCAGATATTTAAAACTTCTAAAAGACCAAAAAATATTAAAGAAAAATTATCAACGTTTGAGTTCGAGTTTAAGTTGGACTTGTTAGAGAGATAGAGTTTCACTCCTTGTTAAGTTTGGATTAAACAAAAATAATTTTGTTTAAAAAAAATGATGAGTTTGAGTTTAAGTTGGACTTGTAAGATAGAGTTTCACTCCTTGTTAAGTTTGAACTAAACAAAAATAATTTTGTTTAAAAAAAATGATGAGTTTGAATTTAAATTTGACTTGTTAGAGAGATAGAGTTTCACTCCTTGTTAAGTTTGGATTAAACAAAAATAATTTTATTTAAATATTGTGCTGACGTGAAAAATTGTGAGAGATTCAGAGGTTTCGATTTAGAGAGATAGAGATTCACTCATTGTTAAGTTTGGATTAAACAAAAATAATTTTGTTTTAAAAAAATGATGAGTTTGAGTTTAAGTCGGACTTGTCAGAGAGATAGAGTTTCACTCATTATTAAGTTTGGACTAAACAAAAATAATTTTGTTTAAAAAATATGATGAGTTTGAGTTTAAGTTGGACTTCTTAGAGAAATATAGTTTTACTTCTTGTTAAGTTTGGACTAAACAAAAATAATTTTATTTAAATAAAATGACAATTTTATTTAATTATTGTACTAACGTAAAAAATTGTGGGAGTTTTAGAGGCTTTAGTTTTATATATATATATATATATATATATATAAATTAGCATAAGGGTATTCATATAATAATTTTGCCATATCGCTAAAATATAAATCTATGCTAATATTTAATATAAAAAAAAATATAAATCTATGCTGATATAAATAAAGAGAGGGATAGGTTCTCTCTCTATGCTAATTTTTTAAAGTTTGCAACTCAACTTGGTATCATATAATTATTTTGACACTCTAGGTGGATGATGTGAGATTCACGCAGAAGTATTTTGACCTTTGTATTGTTTGCTCCAACATCTAATCCATGCTCCTTATAACAAATTTAAAGATTACCAAAAAAAAAAAAAAAATACTATGTCTATAATATTTTTACAACAAATCTTAAGTGACAGGTTATTACCGTAAAAAGATAGCATTTTACTGTAAAAAATTAATAGTTGAGCATCAAGGTAAATTCCCAATTAATTCAATAATTAGAAGGCAATCCCATATAATCCACCAGTTGAATGGGTCCAAAACTCCATACATTGAAATGAACAGCCCACAATAATGTGGGCCGGAAATTAAACTATTGTTAGTGGGCCGTCGTTGAGAGCGGGAATGAATAAAAAATTGCAACTCACAAACCACAAGAACCAGAAAAAAGAAAAAAGAAAAAGAGAAAGAGGAAGATATTAAAAAAAAAAAAAAAAAAAAAAAAAGGGGCGGAAGAAGAGGCAAAAAGTACAAAGACCTTAGTAACATATTATGTGATTATGTCGTCGGATACAGAAGAAACGGCGATGGCGTCGTTGGGTATGAAGAAAAGGAAAAAGTATCGGTCTCAGTCTCAGTCTCCGATGATCATGACAACCTCCGCCGTAAGTTCTCTCGATTCCTCTGCATCTCAATTACACACTCATGAGAATGTTTATTCTTCTAGGAAAATCATCAACAACAATAAACTTGATGTTCCAAATAATAACAAGAGTGTACAAGTAGAAGAAGAGTCCTTTATTATTGAGAAAAGAAAATCGAATAATAGACCTAGACCTAGACCTAGACCTAGACGAGGAGGTAAGAATAGGGTTGTGGTGCTTTCTCCTAATTTTGCTAATCAACGACCCACCACCACCACCACCATGGGTGATGAACGAATCATCAACAAGTCGAGTTACATTGATCTGGGGTTTGTGGATGTTCAAGGTTTTGATGGTAATGCCAAGGGGAGACGAAAGGATAGTCGGCGTTACACGCAGCAGGATTTGGAGGATGAAGATCATAAAATGGAGTCCGATTGCCAAATAACCAGTCCACTTGAGGGAAGTTTACAAAATGAGATTTTAAAGCTTGAAGATCTCCTCTCACAATGCACTTACAAGACAAAGGATGGCCAGTATGATGAGGAGCAGGAGAAGAATTTTAGTTTCCCATTTGAGTTAACAAACAATTCATCCTTTTTACCTGATGATGGTGGCAGGAACCTAGCTGTGGAGGTTGAGAATGAGGCTGTTATGTTACCAAGCATTTATGCTAACTTGAAAGAAGACCAATTGCAGCAAACTGGGTTAGAAATTGGAAAGCTTTCTCATTCCAAGCGCAGGAGAAGAAATGAAAAACAGCAAGCAATAGCTCGTGTTGATATTCGAAAGGTCTCCCCTTACTTTGCAAATGAAGAAGGACCCAAGGTTGAGGAGACCATTCACAACAAAAACACTGTAATATCAAAGCATAGTAGAACAAGCAGGGACATAATTGCGAAGAATCATGATAAGATAAGAAAAACAAAAAACCAATTTTCATCGCTAGGATCATTGGATACTCATTCCTTTAGTACTGCTGGCAATTCCGGCGATGGAAATATATTATTAACTACTGGAGATGCTGCTGCTTTTGTTGAGAATTTTAGAGGTGATGGTGACCCAAAGAAGACGAGGAAGGATAAGAAGAGGGGGAAGAGAAAGGATGATAGAATTAGCAAGGAGTGTACCAAGTCTAATGAGATACTGGGGTTTGAGAAAGCCGTTTTAATAGATGTGGATGTAGGTTTAACTGAAGGTTTTGATGGTAATGCCAAGGGGAGAAGAAAGGATAGCAGGCATTACATGCGGGATTTTCACAAAATGGTAGTTAAAGATGAGGAGAGGGAGATGGAGGATGGAGAGCAAAAAATGGAGTTAGATTACAAAATAAAATGTAGGACTAGTCCATTTGAGGGAAGTTTACAAAATGAGGATTTGAAGCTTGAGGATGTTCTGTCACAATACACTTACAGGAGTCATGATATGACAAAGAACAGAAAGAATGGCCAGCATGATGAGGAGCAAGAGAAGAAATGTAGCGAGAAACTTAGTTTCCCGTTTGAGATGACAAACAATTCATCCATTCTATCTGATGATGGTGGCAGGAACTTGGCTGGGAAGGTTGAGAATGAGGCTGTTATATTGCCAAGCATTCATACAAACTTGAAAGAAGAGCAAGTGCCGCAAAATGGGTTAGAAATTGGAAAGGTTTCTCATTCCAAGTGGAGGAGAAGAAATGAAAAACAGCAAGCAATAGCTCATGTTGAAATTCGAAAGGTCTCCCCTTACTTCTGGAGGTCAACGGGACAGGTGGTAAGAAATGATGGTGATGGTACAAAAAAAATGAAACCACCAAGACGTTGTGCAAGAACTCATGCTACTTCTGTGAGGGTCTCACCCTACTTCCAAAAGATTTCCAAAGAAGAAGAAAATGAAGATGGCCGTTTGTTGGAAGGTAGCAATGGATATAAAAAACCTGTTGCAATTAAGACTGTTCTTTCTTCTTTTGAGAAGCTAGACGATGCATACCGAAGAAAAAGTCCAGATAACATGTGGAAGCCTCCGCGCACCACACCTGGTCTACTCCAAGAGCATCATGCCCATGATCCTTGGAGGGTATTGGTGATATGTATGCTCCTAAATCGGACAACTGGTTTTCAGGTATTTCTGGTGTTTTCTGTTGTCTTTTCCAAACTACTAATCAAGTGTTTGTTTAATATGAGCCTTTGGGTCCTCTTAGATATATCAGTGTGTTATTCCCTGAAGCAATAGTTGACTAGTTATAAGTTTTCCTTTGTAGTTTGTAGGAAACATCATAACTTCGTTATAGGAAATTTACGGTGTATGATCAAATTACTTTCTCTTTTATTGGGGACAACAAAACTGGATTAGGGCATGAATGGTAATATGGTTGACTAGGTTATCCAACAAGCTTAACTTATGATTTTCTTGGCTCTTTCCTGCATAATATATCCAAGGGTGTTACCGAACTAGTTTCTACTACTATTCCTTGGGAGGGGGATTATTGGAAGTGTGTGTACTTTTGTCGTGATTACTATTATCATGAATTGATACACTTATTTCTTCAGCTGCTCTATCACTATTATCATGGAAATAGAGCATTATTCTTCACTACTTTATTGGGAATATCAACGTCTTTTATTGTTTAATTTGTGAGTCTTCAGTTTGCCAATGATCTCTAGCTCAATTAGCACCTCTTCCCCTTATGAGTGCTAAGGAGAGGGTGAGGCTGTGGCTCAAGAGCCATCAGATGCCTGTTTAACTTACCAATAAAAAAATGAAAATAATTATGATTCATGTTTTTGACATTTAGGTTGTTGCCATAATTTGTTGTAGACACTAGACACTTTGTGTATTTTTTCTTTATGGTTGCCCTGCAGTAATGTCAATCGCCATGTTGAGACTTATTTCTAGGTATGAATCTTCGTTGAGAAAGCACTGTTTGTGTTATTTTTTACTGCCATGGTAGTTGGTTGTAGACACTAGACACTTTGTATATTTTTTCTTTATGGTTGCCTTGCAGTAATGTCAATCACCTTGTTGAGACTTATTTCTAGGTATGAATCTTCACTGAAAAAGCACTGGTGTTATTTTTTACTGCCATGCATTTCCCACTTATCCGTATCTTTCAGTTTATGTTCTTCGTTTTCCTAATTTGTATGTATGATTTGTTTTGGAATCTATTAGTGTATATTGCTGGCTTTGCAAATCTCTAAGATTGTGTCTTGCATCACAATCCAATATGGTGTTGTGATTATGGAGGCTTGTGTATTTGTCAATGGTAAATAAGGGTCCACTAACATTCGTTACAGAAAGGTCTGTGACCAAATCGGTTGATGACTGAAGAACTTGACAAAGATTAAGATAGCAAATCATAAAGCTGGATCTAGGCATGGTTTATGGCATAGATTTTTGGATTACTAGAAAATAAAGAATAGAATTAGGTTTGTGGATTAGTGACTGAAAAACAAAATCTCAACATTGTGATTGTACTTCTGACTATTCCATGTCTTATGGGGAAAGATGTAGTTGTTGCTGTAATAACAGAAGAATTGCACAGCTGGAGTACTGATGGCGCAATCATAGCATGGTTATATAAAGGATATTCTCTTTGGAAGCGTAAGGCTAAGGCAAAGCCCAAGAATAATTGTCTATGGTAGTTAATTAGATATTTATATTTTATTTGGTTATTCTAGAGTTAAGGGTATTTAAGTAATTTTACAATTGTTGAGTGTGGGCCATAGTTATAGGACATGGGTTTTATTTTATTAATGAGTCTTATTCAGTTATGGGTCTTTATTATGAGCTTTGGTTTAATTATTAGGTCTTATTTTTTATTAGTTAATTTGGTACTCGTATTACTACCTAGGAAGCACCGACGCGGGGTGCGGCCACCGACGCGGCTGCCTGCACGTTGGTGCCGCGCCTGAGTTTTTTTTTTTTTTTTTTTTTTTTTTTCATTTCCGGATTCGTACTGACTTGCACCGATTCGGCTCTGACGCGCGCCGATTCGCGCCGAACCGGACTAATTCGGGCCGAATCGGATCGTATCGGCCAAATATCGGTGTGTTTCGGCCGGAAAAAGGAAATCGGCCATTAAGAAAAAAAAAAAACTTAAACTGAAAATACCGGTGGATATTGATACAAGATAGCCGTTGTCGCCGTCACAAGATACCAGTGGCCTTAACCCCTTTCTTCTTCTTCTTTGCTTCTTCGTTTTCTTCTTCCTTTTTTTTTCGCCACCTTCTGTTCTGTTTCTTTTTTTGATAAGTTTTGTTTTTTATTTTTTTTTATAGTAAAATGATAGGATAAGTTTTGTTAAATGTCGGGCTTTATTTTGTTTTTGTTTTTTGTGCCTCTCTGACCAAACACGTGAGCCACATCTTCCCTTTTTCTTTTTTTTTCTTTCTTTTTTAATGGGAAGCTACACCTATTTTAATATCTGCCACATATAGGCTGACCAAATACGGGAGCCACTAAGCCACATCTTTTTATTTTTTATTTATTTATGGGAAGCCTCATCTATTTTAATACCTCTGTCAATAATTCAAGTGTCAACAACTTTTGTGTACTTATTACTATCTATCTATTTATTTATTATTATTATATGAGTTTTCTATTATTATTATTATATAAAAAAGCATGCTTAGCAATATATAAAATATATAAATAAAAATATTTTAAATAATTTTTTAATCGCCGCACCTTGCCGCACCCGCACCTTATTTTTTCAAAAATTGCCGAGTCCTGTACCCGCACCCGTACCCGCACCGAATATGGAAACGCACCCGTGCTACATAGATTACTACTAGTACAAGAGTCATATATAATATTGTGCTCAATGTATTTAAAGGAAGTAGAATGAGTTGATTAATAGAATGGAGTGTTTTGAGAAATAGGCACATTGGCCTTTGTTGATTTCTCCTTATCTCTTCTCTCTCTTTTCTTCTTCTCTTTCTAAAGTTACTGTTCACGGGCGCATAACCCTAATTTCTCTCTAATTCTTCTTCTTTCCTAACCCTAAACCTACCACAAACACATGTAGACAAATTCCCTAATTTGTCCTACATCAAGGACACTTTGTTAGTTATAGCAAATATAGATGTTCACTTTCACCCTTATGAGCACTGGTAGATGCAGCATTCATCTGGATTCAGTTGGGTCACATTGGATTTGGTTGATTGAATGGTTGCCTGTTTTGAGCTTTAAACATTCTTAATTAAGCTGCCTGTTTTTATCATTTTACAAATTATCATAATTGTTGATTCTATAGTCTGGATCCTTTGTTTGTTACAATACATCACAAAATCATTAATTTTGTTTAAAAAGTAAAAAAGAAAGTTGTATGAACAAATATGAGTTTTCTTTTTTGGTTTGTTCAATTTGGCTTGGCCTCTGGTGCTGGGTTTAGTTCCACGGGATCCTTGGTCTGGTTTTGGGTGTAATTTGAGAAAGCTACCTAGTTTATACCATCCCAAACTAAGGTGCACATTACATTGTTACAACATTGGTGTTTGCATATTGGCTAAACAACCCAGTAAATCTTTTTGAAGTCTCTTAATAGATTATAATGATTTTTATGTTTCTCTTCACATGATGGAAAATATTCTACAAATTGATAGTTTCTCTTAGAAGGGGTCTTTGTATCTGTGTGTGTAGGTCTTAGTGTCCGTTTGGGAATAGTTTATTTAGTTGAAATTGAATTTCTCTTAGGAGGGGTTTTTGTATCTATGTGTGTAGGTCTTAGTGTCCGTTTGGGAATAGTTTATTTAGTTGAAATTGAAAACTTTTTGCTGAAAGTACTGTAGAAAAAAGCTAAAAGCTAGTTGAATAGTACAGTGGGACCCATGAATAGTACCGAAAAGTGTAATGGGATCCATAACTAGTAGCAAAGTAAGCTAAAAACACTAATAAGCTGTAGGTTTCATCACTTCCCAAACACACTCTTAATGGATCTCTTGACATTTTGTATAGATTGATAGTTGTTCTTAGCACCTGGTTATAAATGAATTGCTTAAATGCATATGTTTCTCCTTACAGGCTAGAAGAGTTATATCGAATCTCTTTACTCTTTGTCCTGATGCAAAGACAGCAACTGAGGTTGCCAAAGAGGAAATAGAAAAGATTATAAAAACTCTAGGTCTACAAAAGAAGAGGGCTTCGATGATACAACGCTTGTCTCGGGAGTATATGGGGGAAAGCTGGACCCATGTGACTCAGCTGCATGGTGTTGGCAAGTAAATTGACTACACTTTCGTCTTTTTTCTTTTAGATGCTTAAGAATCCTACCTAGAAGTTTGATTATATCTTAATGGAAACTGAATTCATTTTTGTCTTCGGGCTAGGTATGCAGCTGATGCGTACGCAATATTTTGTACAGGAAAGTGGGACCAGGTAAGGCCTAATGATCATATGCTTAATCATTACTGGAAATTTCTCAAAGATAGAGAGAGAAAGAGAGGACTGATCTGATAGTTGGAAGGGTTTTATGCATAGACAAGGTAGGCAGGCTTCACAGGTTCCACTTTTGTAATATTACTAATTTTGGGAACCTTATTTTTGTAAGCAGAAGGCCATGTTTGTATCACTTGCTACTCCACTTGTGTTAATGAATTTTCGGGGTACTTTTAATGCTAGCACACTGCTATTTCTATGCAAAGTTGGGAGTGGCAATTATATTGCCTTCGTTTTGAATTTTTAAAGAGGTTAACATCTTTTTCCAGTTCTCATCCTAGTCTTCATGTTCTTAGGTAAATGCATGAATTGACAGTTTCTTGCTCGGTGCCCCTCAAATTGAAGCTCGTGTGATGCTCTTTGCAAGATCTCACTTGTTTAAATCCAACGTCATTTGTTTAAGTTGAAATTATTTTGATGGGTATTAAAAAAGAATTAGGTTCAAATCCCTTATTCCCCATTATTGGATAATAATACACGGAAATATTAACAATTGTGATAATAAGATGTTTAACTCGGTTTCCACATTGAGTATTGTGAATGGAGTTAACTTGACACCAAAATTTAAAAAATTAAATTGGATACATAGCAGAAAATTAAACTACAATTAGAAATTAATTTGATCCGATTTGAATTCTAAAATTGTATTTCAAATTAATATAATATATATGATTATATTTTTGTCCACTTTTAACAAATTAACAAAATCTTAGTCCAAACAAACTAAAAACTATTAAAAAAAATAAGATTCAAAGAAATCTTGGTGTTTTTTTTTTTTTGGTAATTTGAGATGTTACTATAAGCTACAGTTTAGAGAATGCTTCATCAACATATGAAATTATTGTTTCTGTAGTTATTTCAATTTTGATAGTTAAAAACCCAATTTCAATTATTGGGATAGTAGGCTACAGGCTCACGGTTGTTGGAGTTGTGTTGGAGATGTTTTTGCGACAAGGGCCAAATATGCATGATTAGCCCAAATCTCCCCTTGGGTTCTTTAGAAATATTAATTTGTGGAAAATCAAGTCCAAAATTCCAAATGTATAATGAACAAAAGGCTAATGGTACTTTAACAAGAGAGAAATCAAAATGCCATAACTGAAGTACAAGAAAATGCAGAAAAAGTACAAAGGTCCAAAACTTCGACTCACAGTCAGCGAGAAGAGGAAATTGAGAGAGGTTGTGAGAAAGAGAGAGAAGGTTTTCCTGTATCCATATTTCCAGCTCTAAGCTTCAGAATTGTGAGAATGTTGGCTGGCTGAATGAGCTTTTACTTTAAAGTTTCAGTTATGTGGGTAAAACATGGTTGGTTGGTTTTTGAGCTGAAGGGAGAGTTTTATATTGAGTTTGGGGTGCTGCAAATTATTGGCTTTTGGTCAATAGAAAAGGCTTTGGACCTAAGGTGTTAAGCAAGTAGTAATTTTTAGGTTTACTTTTGTTTGGATAAAAGGAAGGCTTACTTTTATCATCATTAAGGGAAATGTTTGACTAAATCCTTATTGGCTCTCCCATTTTCAGTTGTTTTAGACCATTGGGAGGCTTACCTAAGTGAGGGCTAGCAGCTGGAGTTGGCCAATGGGAGCCAACTATGTTTAAAGGCGAAAATGGGTTCGGGCAGAAATTTTGGGCTGCAGTCAACCAAATCATGAAAGCTCTTTTGGGGAGGAAATTTTTGGGTACAAGACCTCCTCTATAAGCCTAAGGTGCTACTAGTGTCCCTTGTCCACTTGGTAGGCTGGTTCCTGCAAAAGATCCAAAAGAAACTGATTCATACCCTCCAAACCACACTTTCTCAATTTCTCCCAATATGTTACATCGGCTTGGGCCATGCTTAAAAGAATAAAATATAATAAAATCCATAAATTGAGCCTAAAAGGAAGTCGGGCTTGTATAAAATATGTCGTGAAAATGGGATCAACATTAGCCCCCCGAGTACGCATGTTACTTGTGGCATGCATGTGAGTAGTTGATGTTTCCCGTTGCTTGAAAATGTTACGAGTTTGGGATTTAGTTTACCTAAATGCTTCATTTTTTGTAGAGATGGCATGGGTCAAAGAAGCCCATATGTTGAAGTGTTGTGTGTCATGGCACCCACTTGTAAGAAAAATCATGGGTCAATGTCGTGGTGACGATTCCAAGAAAGTTGAGTTGTAACCAAGTGATAGGTCCAATCCGAAACGGTCCTTGCTTTTCATGTCCCACATGTAACTTAATTTCTCTTCATAGGATGGCTTAAGTGGGATGGCTTAAGTGGCTTTCATGCTACCATGAGAAATTTTAACATTTCTTCCTTGGATGATTAGGTGGCTTAAGTCTTTACACCACTTGTTTTGTAATATACATTTTTGACCTTTGAATTTTCAAGCTCATTCCCTTAGCATTCCTGTAACTTGTCTTTCAATAAAGATTAACTTTTTTAATTTCTAGCTGATTCGTCTTGTGATAGTATGCCACGCCAACTACTATAATTTCATCTCCTGTAGCCAACTTTTAAAAACAAAACTCCTTAACATCAATTGTAGAGAATTCCTCAGTTTGCAAAGGCCCAAGCCACTTTTGCTTTGCCATATTATCGTAATACTCCGATTTTTATTTTATGATCATTACGTCATCGTCATTATTAATATAGAGTTGAGGTACTATACGTGTATGTACAATAAGATGAGAGTAGACAATTTTGTGGTGCTACAAAATTGGTAAGAAAATTAAAGTTTTAGTGCATACATTTTAGTGCGACAATTAAAATAATAAATAAATAAAAGAGGAAGATGTAACGTTGAGTGTTACTTTGTGGGTTATTCATATAAAACTTTTGGTCTCCTTGTCAGTTAAGGAAAAGGATTAGAAAAGTTTATATAGCTTAAATCTTGATGGGCCATAAATATATTCTGTTAGTAACCGCAGCCCACTACCCCACCAAGCTCACATATCTGATGCGTTAAATACAGGGTAGAGGAAGAGATAAATTAGGTTTTTCATAGGAAGGGTTTCATCACTAAGGAGGTTAGGAGGTTTTTTTTCCTTGGAGTTTAGAAGAAATACAATTGAAGAGGCAACTAATTGTTCCAGGTATGATTTTCTCATCGTTAGAAACAAAGAATTAAAGGGTTAGAATTTTATCATGGATACGTTAGTGGTGTGTAGATTGTTAAAAGGGGTATTTTCCTAGAATTGTTGTTTACTCTATTATGTTAGATTGCCCACTGCCCATTGTGTGTATTCTTGAACAGAGTCATGGAATTGCAAATCTTAATTCATGAATAGGGCTTTAACGTTTTCTTTGTGGGTATATATATTAGATGGCTTAACGTTTTTTTTACTTTGCGGTTATATTTATATATATATATATATATTTATATAAATATAAATATAACCTTACCTTACCACTATCACCTTACCTTTTTCTCTTCTGTGCGGAGGGGTTGAATGCTATACTCAACCAAGCTAGTGAGAATGGTGACATACATGGCTTTTCTATTTGCAGAAATGGACCAAAACTTACCCATCTATTCTTTGCAGATGATTGTCTGTTATTTTGTAGATCAACCCTGGAGGAGTGTGAGAAGATCCAACAGATTCTAGCCTATTATGAGGAGGCAACGGGCCAAGTGGTTAATAAGGATAAGACCACTCTCTTTTTTAGCAAGAACACAAGCGTGCAATCTCAAGAAGCTATAAAAAAACTCCCTAAATGTGCCTGCCATCTAACACTATGAGAAATACTTGGGATTTCCTTCTTTCATAGGGAGGTCCAAGAAAGCAAGCTTCACTCAAATAAAAGAAAGGATTTGGTCTAGGATGCAAGGGTGGAAGGAGAAGCTCCTCTCACAAGCTGGAAAGGAGATCATGATTAAGGTGGTCATCCAATCTATCCCTACTTACTCTATGAGTGTGTTTCGATTGCCAACAAGCCTATGCAAGGACATTGAAGCTATGATTCACAAATTTTGGTGGGGTCAAGGAGAGAATAGAAAGATTCATTGGGTGAATTGGAATACTATGTGTGCTTCAAAGTCGGTGGGAGGAATGGGGTTTCGTAACATCCAAAAGTTTAATAATGCAATGTTGGCAAAGCAGTTTTGACGCCTTTTCCACCGTAGGGACATGCTGCTATACAAGGTTTTTAGTGCCAAATACTTTCCAAATGGAAATATTCTTGATGCTCTCATCCATCCCAAGTGTTCCTACGCTTAGAGGAGCATTATGCAGGCACGAGAGGTCATCCATAAAGGAGTTGTATGGCGGGTTGGAGATGGGAAAGGGATTGATATCTGGGATCAGAGATGACTTCTGGAGTTATCATATGGTAAGGTAGTGTCTCCCAAGATTGATGCAAGTATCAATAAAGTTAGCGACTTATTCCAACCAAACTCTAAGGTTTGGAATTTGGACCTAATTGAGACTTTGTTCTATTCGTGGGAAGCTACAATGATTACTAGCATTATCATAAGCGAAGTGGATGATATAGACACACTTGTCTAGCCCCTAACTCCTGATGGTGAGTATTCTATAAGGACTGCCTATCAGTTATAGGAAAATGTAGGGCCTCAGGCAAACCCAAGCTCTTCTTCCACAGACAATGCTGCAACAGTTTGGAAAGGAGTATGGAAAATTCATGCCCCTAGTAAGATCAGGCACTTTTTGTGGAGAGCACTTCGAGATTCGTTACCCACAAAACCAAACTTGCGACTTAGACATGTCATGGTGGATGAAGCTTGCTCTCTCTGTGAGGATGGGACGGAAACGACCATGCACAGCCTATGGTATTGTGAGCAAGCCCAAGCGGTCTGGAAGGCAGAGAGGAGCTTTGTGGATTTATACAAGAAGCATCATCGAACTTTTATGGACCTGTTTGAGGTGGTGATTAAGGAGGGGTCCACCTTTAGAATAGCGTGGTTTGCTACCATAGCCTGGAGCTTATGGCAACGACACAACCAGATCCGAGAGTGTCAAACCACATGGTCTTTATTTGAGATCGGAAAGAGAGTAAAAGCAATGGTGGATAGGGATGGCAATTTAAATCCAACCCGCGGATATCCGGCCCGACCCGACCCTAATGGGTCGGATTTTACCCGGCCCGATAAATTATAGGGTTGGGTATGGATTTAAAAAAAAAACCCAAAGCGGGTCTAGGTCGGGTCCGGGTTTTAACAAAAACTCGGCCCAGACCCGGACCCGGACCCGGACCCGACCCGACCCGTTTATATGTAACTTAAAAATACTAAAATACCCCCATATATATAAGTTAAAAAAAAAAAACCCTAACACCATGTTCTCATTTCACTCGCTTTCACTCAGCCGTATGTCTCTTTCCCCTCTCCCACTCTCTCGGTCACTCCCTCTCACTTAGCCCCAACCCCTAATCTGTCACTGCCGGCCTAAGTATCTGTCACCGCTGGTCTGATTAGCTTGAAGCCCTTCACCATCGGCCATCACTTGCGCCTCTAGCCGCCTCGCTTCCTCCATGTGTCTCCACCAGACCACCTCATTCTCTATCCTTTTTTTTTTCTTTTTTCTGGGTTCATTTCGTCTCAATCATGTGAGTTGTTTGTGTTTGTGTTTGTGATTTTGAATGGGAAAATCATAAATCTGAATTTGTGTTTGTGTTTGTGATTTTGAATGGGAAAATTATAAATTTGAAATTTTTGTGTTTGTGTTTGTGTTAGGATTTGTGTTTGTTTTTGTGATTTTGAAAGGGAAAATCATAAATCTTTGGTCATTGTTCATCCATGATTTCCTGGTGGGTCTTTTTATTTTCCAAGTTTTCAATTTCATTCTTTGATTTTCTCTGCCAATCCTCAAATCTTTATTATTTTTCAACAATTTTTGTATGTGGGTATTTTATTCTTTGATTTCTTTAATTTTCTCTACCTAAGTATACTCCTGCTAGTATATATAAAAAAAAAAAATAAAAAAAAAAAAAAAATTATGTTTGCCTATATTCAAGCCTTGAATTTGTCAAACACATTTTCAAAAATAATAAATCTGGGCAAACATTTTTTTTTTTTTTTTTAAATTATTGGGCCACGGTATGAAGGCTTCAGGCAAATTTTTTTTTTTTTTTGGATTGGGCCACGGTTTAGGCCCAAATCGTGGCATGGTTGGTGGGGCCCGTGGGGGCCGCGGGTACCTGACGGGCCAGGTTTGTGGTTAAGAAAAAAACTCATTTAATAAACGGGCTGGGTCCGGGTTTTTAGGGTAGACCCGCGGGTCGGGTCCAGGTATGAAAAAACCTGGCCCGAACCCGACCCGTTGCTATTCCTAATGGTGGAGGAATATTTCGAAGTGCACAAATCGAAGCCAACGCCGAACCCCAGACTTGCCCCTGTTCGTTGGTCTCCGACGACAGAAAGCTTGTATAAAGCTAACTTCAATGCTGCCTTGTTTGATCACTTGGGTTTCGCTAGGTTGGGAGTGGTTGTTAGGGACTGTAGGGGGAATGTGATGGCTGCTCTTAGCCAGAAGGTTGCATTGCCCCAATCTGTGGAGATGGCAGAGGCATTGGCAGCTAAACGGGCAGTCCAATTAGCTACAAAACTGAGTTTCTTAAGGGTGATAGTGGAGGGTGACTGTAAAAGGGTTGTTCAAGCACTACAGGCCCCGGGTAGATGTCTTACGTTGTATAGGCATGTGATTGAGGACGTATGTAGAGTAGGCGCCACGTTACAGACCTGTACCTTTCACCATGTTAATAGAGAGGGTAATTTGTTAGCACAGTCTCTTGCATGTAGAGCAGTTTTAACTGCAGACACAGATGTATGGATAAAAGAGCTACCTAGTGATTTGGATGATGTATTCAGGAAAGACCTTTGAGTTTTGATTGAATAAAATTTCCTTTACTTTTTCTCAAAAAAAAAAAAAAAATCATCTATATCATCTATATATATAAATATATATATAAAACTGAAAACTTTGAAACTCTCACCATTTTTCATATCAGTACAATATTAAATTAAAAAAAAAAAAAAAACATTTCTAAAACCCAAAAAAAAACTTAAACGCAAAATCAGAGAAGCCCTAACACGCTCTACATTCTCCTTCCTCCAAAACGCAGACCACGCTCTACCGTTCCCCGCACACGCAAATCGCAGCTCAACGGCTCCACCTTCAGTCCAAAACGCAGGCCACCATCAGTCCTTCCAAAACCTTCTTCTCTCTAACCACTTCACCCCTTCCTAACGCAGACCTCTGGGTTACATCCCCAATAAAAGTAAAACACTCCCTCTTTCAAAATCTGGGTTTAATCCTCTCTATCATTCTCTCTAAGGTATTAGCCCAAACTGCCGACTCTTCCAAAGAAGGTAACTCTTTTCCCTCTTTACGATTAAATCCGTTGGTACGAATCGCATCAGATATCTGTGAAACGTTTTAACTTTTATTTGGTTTTACTAATTCGTTAATGTTTGAATTGCTTTCAGTTTGATTATTGTTGATTTCAATTAATTTACACCTACGAATTTGTTAAATTAATTTTTTTTAATTCGATTTCTTTCTCTGATTTCGTAGCTGATAAATCATGTTCTTTTTCTTCATCTTTCTCCTCCAACCCAGGTTACGTAACTTTCCTAGAATCAAAATAGTTTCACTTTTCATAGACGCATACCATCTGCTTGATATAAAGCTTCCAAAGTATTTTCACGATCAGACAAACTTAACCAAATTGAGCATCTGTTTGGGTGTTGAGGAAAAAAAAAAAAACAGTGAAGCAAAAGTAAATGGAAGCACAATCAATTGTGAAGGTTCTTTTTAGATTTCTTTGTGAATTGTGAATTTTGCTTTGTTAATATGCCAATTGTGAATTACTTTATGTTATTTCTACTAAGATTTTTCTATGGTATTCTATTTTATTTCACTTTTGTTGCAGGTGCTTGCATTTTTCTTTTTTCTTTTTTTCATGTTTGTAGCTGAACATGATTAAGGAGGGGTTACATATGATTCTTTGTACTGCAAGACGAGGACAGTCAGGTATTTACCTTTCCTTTATTCTGTACTGTTTCTTGCATATTTATTGGTAATATGTTTCTAGAAAGAATTTGAAATTGGAATGTGATTGCATATTTAAGTTTCTTGGTTATCTCAAACTTGGGGGTATTCTTGAGTCTGTTGACTCTGTTTTGTATTTGTAGTTTTAGCTGTGTATCTGTATAATTGAGTTTGTGCAAAAACTTAGACAAATCTTTGGGTTTGGAACTCTGCACTGGCTGTCATTCTGTTTGATATATATATATATATATATATATATATATATATATATTAATAAAATTTTGATATTGTTAATTGTCATAGATGTTTTTTTACCTCCAAAACAAAGACTCACGGCTAAACCCGCTCCCCAAACCACCGATCTCCACTTTTGAGAGACAAAATGCAAACCCCTTCACCTTCCTCCATTGTTCCCCTTCTCCTTCTTCCAAAACAAAGACCCACAGCCAAACCCGTTCCCCAAACCACCATTCTCCACCTTTGTGACATGAAATCAATTTTTTTTAATGATTGGGAAGAGCACCTATCTGTCTGTAACCAAAAGAAAAGGAGAATTAAATCGTGCGGATGGGTCTTTGAGTTTATTTCTACCCAAAATCAAATTATATTTTTATAATTAAAAGTGCTGTATTTGAACAGGCACGACAATTGTTTCAAATACATGCACAAACGATTACACCAGAAGCACTTGAGAGCGTAAAGGCTGCCCTTGCAAGCAGTGAGATTGAGCACAAAGCAGAAACCAAGAAGAAAGTAGTTCCTCGCAAAGCTGCTGGCCAAGCTTGGGAGGACCTGACACTAGCAGATTGGCCAAAAAGTACAAATTATTTCTCCCTTCTATTATTCACTATGTGTTGGTACTTAATTTATATGATACTAAGGTCAGATCTGCTGATCTATAATGGGTGCAGGCTAATATTCATAATTTTCTAACCGATTTTTTTTCACAAATTTTTTTATAAAACTCAATTCCTTCAACTACCAGGTCTTACTCATGTTATCCTTTTATAACATTTGGTTTGATTCTCTTATAATGATACTATGATAGTAACGTGGGAATTTAATAGTAAATTTTTTTGTCTTGATGCTAAGCAAAAAAATGAAGTTACTATGTCTGATTTTTATTTTATATAAATTGATAGAGTTTATGTTTGATTGAACTTGGATCAGTTGAAGATTTTTCACTAATTCAGTTTGCTGTGTATGTGCTATACTCAATTTTCTTTACTGAATTTAATGTGGAAAAAATGTTTTAAATTTTTTACTGAATTTAATGAGTTTAAAAAAAAACTTTGCGCGTGGGATGAGTCTTGTATATTAAATTTTTTTTTTTTTTTAAATTTGTACAAAGGAAAGACATTCATTAAAAGAAAAAAAAAAAAATACAGCGTAGAGAGATGTGAGAAGAAAAAATAGTTCAAGCACCAAAATAACACAATAAATAAAAATATTAAAAGGAAATACGATACACCGATTCTATCATCTATAAGTTTAGACTTCTTAATTATAGAATGTGTTCTCAATTACAACTGAAACCTAATAATTATTAATTTTTTAATAAACCCAACAATTCGTAAATTTGTAGTGGTTAGTGAATTTAGCAATCGTAAACAAATTCTCCAAAAAAAAAAAAAAAAAAAAAAAAAAAAAAAACCATACCTTGAAGAAAACTTACATACCTTTTTAACGAATTAAAGCAATGTTTGTAGACAAATTTTTTACACTTCAACTATCTATAAATATAGCACTTAAAGAACCTTCCTTGTGTATTTTCAAAAAAATTATAGTTTCTGACGTGTTTCTCTTCTACTCAATTAAATCGAGAAAGTATATGATGTTTCAGGAATTCCAAATTAGCATACAGTTGGTGTTTCTAAGCCCAATAAGAAATCGACACCTGGACTAAAAAAAAGACACATCAGTATACTGAGCCATTTTAACTAAAATGACTAAATTATCCCTGAAAAAATTTCAAACACCTGCCAAACAAAAACAAAAACCAAATACTTTTCCTCTTTTCAAAATCAAATCTCATTCTCTCTCTCCCCAGTCCTCACGCCACCACAGTCCCTTCTCTCTCTCAAACCCCAACCCGAATAGCCACTACCCAACTACAGCATCTCCGGCGCCACAACACTACCGAACATTGCAAGTTCCGACGAGACCAGTCTTTGTCTCATCAGAAAACCTCAAAATCTTCTTTTTCTAGTAAAACCATCCTACGCCGGAAGCTTTCTTGCTCCTTCCAACACTCGACTGTCACAAGAAGGTTTTTTTTTTTTTTTTTTTTTTTTCTCTCTCTTTTTCTGTTTCTTTTTTGTAGTTTCGCATCTTTTTTGTATGATTTTTTGTTCACAAAATTGCAGATTTGAAAAATAAAATAAAATAAAACAAAAGAAACTCCAAATGAATGTTTGTGTAGAAAGGAAATTTGTACCTGTTTGATAAAATGTCTCAATAAAGATGGATGCACTCCTTTGTTTTTAAACTATTATCAATCAATGAAATATACAATATACAGTAAAGGGTTAATCTTTTTTTTTTTTTAAATGTTCTTTTGAATTAGATTAAAGCTCAGGTATTTTTTCCACTTTTATTTTTTTATTTTTTTTTTTTTATTTTTTTTTTTTTTGGGGTTATAGTTTCATATGTAGTTTTTGGGGAGAACATAAATCAATAGTTTTTGGTGGTAATGAAATATGATAATTACTTGATCAATTTCTTTTTTGTTTATGTGCCAAGGTGCAAAGGTTGCTTATAGTATGGGAGACGATGATTGGATTCTACATTGTGATGGTGTTGCCTTCTAAAATAATTAGATTTACACGATGATTAAGTTTGATGATACGGTGGTCTTGAAGAAGTTCATTTGAAGTGTATGAATTCATTATAATATTTGGACTATAATATTCGGAGAAAATCTCTTGAAGTGGGCTCTAGTGTTCTTCTTAACATCTGTGCTAGATTTACATGATGTTAGTTTTTGGGGCAATGTTGTTTCTCTTTAACTGTTCTAATTGCATTGTTGATAAGCACAAGTTGTTTGCATATGTTAGTTGTAGCATACCATTAAATTGATCTTTGACGATTTGGAGTGAATAATGAATTGCTTTTGTTAAAGACAGTAAAGAAATGTACCAAACTAATGGGTTTTCTTACAAATACTTGATTGTTATTACTTATTAGTTGATGGTTATGATGTTCAGAAGCTTATTATTCTTATTTACTCTTAGTGGTAATTTATCAAAAGCCTATGAGAAAGCTTCTTTTTTTTTTTTCTTTTTTTTTTTTTTTCCTACTAAAGCTAATATTTAATACAGAACAGAGACAACAACAACATGGAGGAAGATGATTTAAATTTTGAGATTCACCATGGGGGAAGGTTCAGGAATCTTAATGGGTTAATTCATGTTCAGGAATCTTAATGAGGCAAGGTTAGCTTTGTGCTCTAAGTTATTTTTATTTTTTAGGGGGATAAATATTTTGATGTTTATGTATATATTGTTTTGTGTGTTATAATGTAGGATACATTATAATAGCTGCTGTTGCAAGTGCTGGAGATTCAAATTCAAAGTATGCAGGCCAAGAAAAAGAACAAACCTTGGACGATTTGAGAACGTATAACTAGGCATTAACAATAATCTGTTTTATGTAATCCACATACATTTGGTGGTGATAATTTTGGAGCTTTAGGTGATATAGATTATGTACCCGCAAATAATTCTGTAATTTTTTTTTGTCCTTAATATAATTCTGCAACTTTAGGTGATAATTCTCACCTATTTATCCTGAATAAAGCTGCATTTTTACAGATTGGATATTTCGGTGATATACTTGACTCTGTTGCTACATTAATAGTGTGAGAAACTCTTATGGGAATACCTATTTTGTCAAACTTGAAAATATGTCATTGCAAAATGAAATACTCATTTTGTCAAAGCTTGAGTAAGATTTTTTTTTTCTTGGACACGGTTCTGTAATTTAGATTATATATAGTGTGTCGCTGTTGTTTGCCTTAATACCTATAATTTAGATTATATAAAATGCAACAGTGTTGTTTTCCTACCTTAATTAGTGGTGTCGGACCATTGGTGTTGTCTGTCTTTGGTAACCAATGATTATCAAAGTTAACATAAAGCTAAATTTTCATTGAACTTCATAAACTCAACAAAAGGTGACATTAATCTACAATTGTCTAGTAAACCAAAAGCTAACATAAAGATGCATTTTCTGATACATCACTATTATTGGCATCAATATTCAAAAGTTACATCAAGGTAACAACATATAGGCTGCTTTTGTTTTGCCAGCATACACCAAAACAAAATACAAAAAGTAGCCATGACCCTATTGATGTCTACTTCAACTTCTTCACAACTACTTTGTATTTATCCATCATTGATTGATACTTCAAAGCTTCAATTTATTCCACTGCTTCATATTTGAGATCTTCATCGCTTTAATGAAAAATCTTACATAGTTGACGACCCTTATAATAATCTAACAAGAAACAAAATATTAATCATTAGTATAGCCAACAACAATACCGGATTTTTTACTTTTTTTTGGATAGGTAAATAAACTTCACTGCAATTATGATTAAAAAGTACAAAGAAAAAGACAAAGCAGGCAACGTGCTAAGAACCATAAAAATAGCAAACTAATATATAAGAAAGTATAACTATCTAGCAAATCTTGTAAGGAATTAAAAGTAAAAAAATTTGAAGTATGGTCAGGTCACTCTTTGTGCTTACTGTCTCAGTTCAGATTGCCATATGCACATGTATGTTGAAACGAAGAATAAAATAATAGTTGGGTAAGAAGATGTAGTTATAAATTCAGAATTTAATTTAGTGATTTGTAAATCATGTAGAAAAATTAATTTGTGGGAATCAGTGAGGGGTGCAAAGCAAGAGACCTGAGAAAAAATTTTAGGAAGAAAAATTACCTGAGAACACACAAAACCCTTTCTCCACACGATCTGGAATTGAGGGAGAGGCCAAATTCAATGTTTTCAATTTGGGGTAATTTTAGTCTTAGGGTTTTTTGGGACAGGTATGCAACACAACTTCAAAGTACCTTCATTAGTAAACACAACTAAAGGCTAAAAGTATGGGATTGGGGTCAACAACCTTCACACACGAAATTAACTTGTTCAAGACCAAAATTTTAACCACCGTATCAGCAAATAATTAATTTTTTTAGAAAAATACATTCAACTGTCCCCAAATTGACGGGTGCAAGATTTTGTCAAACAAAGAAAGAAGCTTTATGTTTCTACATATGAAACTATAACAAAAAAAAAGTGAAAAAAAAACCCAAACTTTAATCTGACCTAACTTTAATCTGATTCAAAAGAGCATTTAAAAAAGAAAAAAAGAAAAGAAAAGAAAAAAAGATTAACCCATTACTGTATATTGTATATTCTATTGATTGATAATAGTTTAAGAAAAAATGAGTGCATCCATCTTCATTGAGACATTTTATCAAACAGGTACAAATTTCCTTTCTACACAAACATTCATTTGGAGTTTCTTTTGTTTTTTTTTTAAATCTATAATTTTGGGAACAAAAAAGCATACAAAAAAGATGAGAAAATACAGAAAAGAAAAAGAGAGAGAAAAAAACCTTCTTGTGACTGTCGGGTGTTGGAAGGAGCAAGAAAGCTTCCAGCGTAGGATGGTTTTACTAGAAAAAGAAGATTTTGATGTTTTCTGACGAGACAAAGGCTGGTTTCGTCGAAACTTGCAATGTTCGGTAGTGTTGTGCCGTCGGAGACGCTGCAGTTGGGCAGTGGCTGTCAGGGTTGGGGTTTGAGAGAGAGCAGGGGCTATGGTGGCGTGAGGACTGGGGAGAAAGAGAATGAGATTTGATTTTGAATAGAGTAAAAGTATTTCGTTTTTGTTTTTGCAGAGAGTAAAATGGCGGGTGTTTGAAATTTTTTCAGGGATAATTTAGTCATTTTATTTAAATGACTTAATGAATTGATGTGTCTTTTTTATGCCAGGTGTCAATTTCTTATTGGGCTTAGAAACACCAGCTGTATGCTGACTTGGAGTTCCTGAAACGTCATATACTTTCTCAATTAAACCATAGGCACACCACTTTTATACAAAAAAAATAGCCGCCCAACAGAAATTGTATTTCAATTAGGAATTGTAATCTTTGTAAACGTAACAAACCATTGAAAAGGGTCTTTATTTATGAGCGGAAGTAGCTACGGACCAAAATTCTACTTCAATTAGGAATAGGAATAATAGCTCTTTTGTTCATCTATTGGGAAGCTTCTGTTTGTAGTGGGTAGGAACTGGGATTGTACGGACACCCTTTCCAAATAACATTAATATTCTAAGAATTTCGTTAGTTGGCCGGTTGCGGAAGATATAGGGAAACTAGCATCTCGAGTTTCTAAAACTCGAGATTCAACTAAAACTCGAGTTTTTAAAACTCGAGATTCAACTCGTTTTTTACTATGACATGGACAGAGTATTCCACGTGAATATCGAGTTTATAAAACTCGCTTTAGAAAATCGAGTTTTAAAAACTCGATTTATGTTTAACGTTTTTTTTTAAAACTCCCTTCTAAAACCGAGTTTCAGAAACTAGTTTTTGACCGCATAAAACCTATTTGCACTCAGACACTCCACACTCTCACGCTCACCCTCAGACACTCCGCGCTCTCAAACTCACTCACTCACTCACTCTAAATTTTGAAAATCACTCACTCTCACACCCAAATCAGCTACCCTATTCTCTCAGTCTCCACGAGCTCTCTTCTGCTTTGTTTATGCTCTTCGTTCTTCATCTCACTTGCTAGGTAACAATTCTCCATTCCTCTTTTGCTGAATTTATGTTATAGATTTGGGCTTTTTGCATGGTGGGTTACACATTGTTAGAAATCTAAATGTTAGAACTGATTTTGACTGAAGGACTTGTTGCTGCTGTTGTTTTTGTTTCTAGGTTGTGGATTTACTTGGGTTTTTAGTTGCTTTTGATACATGCCCATTTGGGTTTTGTTTAAAATTGCTTTTATATTTGTAGACATAGATGTCATTGAAATCATAATGTCGTTTTTTTTTTTTTTTTTTTTTTTTTTTGGGTGGGATTGAGAATAAATGGATAAAGGAGTTTTCTTTATTTTGTTTCTCATTCAAGAATCATGATTGTGTTTATGTGCTTTTAATAAAAATTCAAATTTTAATTTTCTTTAGTGATAAAAAGCTTAATGGGTATTCCTTGCTATGTGTGTTGTTGGATGGCCAAATAAATCTTGAAACATATATTAAAGTTTATGAACCAAATATACGGTTAAGTCACTGTGGCATTGTCTTTTGTAGTTGGATTTTAGCATCTTTGAGAAACTTTTGCTGTGTATTGCATGTGACTTGTTCATTTGTCACATTCTTTTGTAATATAAGTCATGTGATGGGGCTTGCAACTTTGTTGCAATTTCAATAATGTTCTTCAAAGAGCCTTGTAGCTTGGTTATTTCCCATACCTTTATTAAACTAAGGAAAAATAGTTTAAATATATAAATGTTGACCGCTAGAGTATTGACCGAAATTAGTTGAAACTTGGATCTTTTAATTAGTGATATATATTTGTAACCATTGCTTAAAATATTAACTTTTGTTTAGGTATAGTGTAATTAGATAGGATGCTGTTCAGGAATGGACTGTTTGGTTACTTTCTGAATAAATTACAGAATGATTTATCAGTGAATTAAGCATGGAATAAAGAGCAAAGAAGTTTTTGTTGCACACATGAGCTGATACATACCATTAGAGATCAATTCAAGCCAATAAATGTATATTGAATTTCACAATGACTTAGGTGAGTGATAATACTTGGGGTCAAATAGGAAGGTACAGGATTTTGGATTTCAATATTAATTGATAAAAGAAAGAAAGGAATCAGATATAGGCAGTAGGCTGTTTAACCTTGGCTTGTTAGTTAGTGATCCACATTTTTCTTGAAAAGATTTCTGTCACATAGGCCTTTATGGGTTTCGAGTCGATATGATCTTTAATTAATTATGTTTCTGTTCCATTATGATTATGTATACCAAATACGCTGTTGTGATTGGAATGGTATTTGTATCTTCTAGAAAAACATTAGGCCCCAAAAGTTGATATGGGCACTAATAGAAACAAATAGGATTTGAGTTTGTATCTCATCAGATTAGATGCTTGGAATTGGAATTGGTGAGTAGAAATACTAATAATAAATGACTCTTGAGGCTTGTTTGCCAAGTTAGACTTAAAAGGACAAAGGGAAGACCAAGAAGTGTGTGATGCCCCCAATCCTCACGAGGGTTCCCTCATTAGGGCAATAGCCATTTTTAGTTGGTATCAATCGTGAAAAGGTATCAGGCTTTGCCTCTTCTAGTCTTCTTGGCAGTAATTGGGTTCGGTTGGGACGTATCGTCACATTTCTTTTTATTTGAGAATCTGTTTAACTACTTGTTAAGGGCTTTTAGCTGGCAATTCTAAATGTAACTTGTGACTCTACTAGTACATCCTAGACAACGAAGCAGTTCTTATCTACTATTCAAGTTGTTCAATATATGTCTCTTGGTTTTTTTCATGATTCATTCTTTGTTTTGCTTAAAATTCATATTTAGTTCTGCAATAGCATATAATATATATTACCTTCTTAATTAAAAGTGACAAGGAAATATATACCAGTAAAGGATCTTGAAATTGAAGTGTAAAATCATCTTTAAACTAGTACAGGATTTAATTTTTGCTGGATTAGTGCTTGGAAAAGGAGTAAGGGTGGTAGATTATATGTCGGCATTATGCTTTAAAGCTTGTAAAATAGTCTATCATGACATAAGAAGTATATTCTTTGTATGGTCACTGTGTATAAGTGGGTTTCATTTTCTGTATAGTTTCGGGAGCCTTTGATGCCTAATCTCATAGCAGGTTGAAGAGTAAAAGCACAACACTAGTACATTGTTGATAATTTATAGTTGAATATGAGTTCTTCTTAAGTCATATCTGATTCCTTTCTTTCTTTTATCAATTAATATTGAAATCCAAAATCCTGTACCTTCCTATTTGACCCTAAGTATTATCACTCACCTAAGTCATTGTGAAATTCAATATACATTTATAGGCTTGAATTGATCTCTAATGGATTGTTTGAGTTATTTGGTATTGTTTTAATATAATTTTTTGGTGTAGAAGTAGCTATTAAAGTCCTCGAGTCTGAGCATGTAAATCCAGATATGTAGAGAGAGTTTAGGCAGGAGGTCTTTTTAATGAGGTGTGTTGAACCGTGTTGTTTTCCATCAAATTTTGACAAATCATATATGTTCTTCATATCTTGTATGTTGAGGTTGTGTAATTAGGCTTAATATAATTTTTTGTGGGCATTAGAGTTATTTATGAAGACTTAATTCTGTGGAAAAACATGCAGCACAATAAAGGAAACATAGCAGTGATTGGCAGTGCCTAAAGTTTTGTTTTAAATATATTTTGTCACTCTTGATCAACGTCAAAATTCAAATTTAAAAACACAAATTATACATTTCAACCATGGTATAGAATAGTACAGTTCAGAGGTGGGTGGGTTTTGAGTTCAACTACGGTGCTCATTCTGTTTTTGCACATGCACTTTTACTAATATTGGGTTAGCTTTATTTTTTGGGATAACTATAGGAAATTCTTTGATGTTTTAATGACAACCTTGAATACTCACTCTTTATTTTTTATTTTGTTTTATTTTTTTTTACTATTTTAAATGCTTTTTCTTCATGATTTAGCTGTGAAATTTCAAATCCATCTCTCATGTAGATATTTACATGTGTATGTGTGTGTGTGAGAGATATATAAAGACTTCTAGTCAAATCCATTAAAGCATATTCCATGTGTATGTGTGTGTCAGAAAAGGCTAGAGAAATAAAGGATTCCACTTGTATTGAGGTATTATTTTTAAAAATAACTTACCAATTACATAGGAACAGAAAAGATCAAGGCTAGATTGAATCCCTAATTACAGCAAAGTACTCTATTTAATCCTGAGTTATAGATGTACTTCGTCTTACTTTCCATTCTTTTAGCATACTTTTTTAAATAATGCTAATAAGCTGCTTTTCAGTATAGATTTTCCTTGCATGTAGAATAGCATTCCTTTGCCCCCACACTATTAATGATCTCACAGTAGCACTCTTTGCAGTATGGAGCCTTGGATCGATGAGGAGCCACAGATCTTGCACCCTGGTCCGCTTGATGAGTCATTGTTGAGGCGACAAGAATATCATCGATCAGAGGACATTTGGAATGGCGAGGTGAAATATCTAGTTCTAACAACTGCTTTAATTTTTACGTTGTCTTTGACTTTTAGTTAGCAAGTTCTTTCAAAGTTGTATTTGTGGTTCTAACAACCGCTTTAATTTTTATCGATTTTGCAGGACCCGGGCCCACTTATGTGCCGTGGTCGCACTAAGGAGATGGCAAACATTCAAATGCGAGATAATCGAGTGATTAACATTATCAAGTTGCTAAGGCTGGAAGGATTGTTTAGGGCCCCTTCCAGAGAGATAGATAATTGCCTAATATCGGCCCTAGTTGAGCGATGGCGGCCGGAGACTCATACGTTCCATCTTCCACATGGTGAGATGTCAATCACCCTACAAGATGTGGAGGTCATTTTCGGACTTCCTATAGACGGTGAGGTCTTGGTTGGGCCGACTGCTGTGGTGGATGGGAATTGGAGTCAACTGTGCATGGAGTTGCTTGGTTTTACTCCGGTGAATGACGGAAAAACTTTGGTGGGGCAAAGAATTCTCATCAGCCGCCTTGTTGAAGCCATTGCAGCGCCACTGCCTCATGACGCAACGGAGATGCAGATACACCAGTATGCCCGGTGCTATATTTTAGCACTGCTAGGGGATAAGCTTTTCATAGACAAGTCGGGAGATAGGGTGCATCTGATGTTCTTGGTGTTCCTGCGGAACCTTCGTGATTCGCCACAGTATAGTTGGGGTAGTGGTTGCCTGGCCTGGTTGTACAGAGAGTTGTGTCGGGCAAGCAAGAAAGGGGCATTGCAGATTGGTGGGGCGTGCACCTTGGTCCAGTATTGGGCATGGGCAAGGTTGCCATTCTTGTGCCCGAGGATAGAGCCCCCACCTGGATGTGATTATGGCCCATGGCCATATGCTCCACTTGCATTTAAGTAAGTATTTTCTTGATATTTAATGTGTTATGCAATGTACTCTTCTTAGTAACTAAGTGGTATTATCTTATCTCATGTTATTTGCTTGTAACTGTAGGTGGGTGCGGGTGCCAAACTCGAAGAGTAGGCCATCCGGCACGGCCTTGATCCACTATCGCGAGCAATTAGTTACAATGAAGCCGGACCAGGTAATAATATACAAAAATTCTGTTTGGTTATGTTAATTTTTCGTAAGAATATGATTGCTTCATCCTTTAACATATCTTCCGTTTTAATTTTTGTTTTTCCCTTTATCTATGTATTCTCCATTGTTTCACATTTTAAGATGCTATGATAATTGTTTTTTCTTTCGATCCTAGATTGTGTGGCAGCCATACGAGGCAGACTTCGGCCACCTTCTTGACTTCTGCGTTGCAGGAAGGGATACGTGGACGGCAAGGGTGCTGCTTGTGTGTTTTTGCATAGTGGAGATGCACCACCCGGACCGTGTCCTTCGACAGTTTGGGTTGGCGCAGGAGCAGCCTGACGATGTTGTGTACGATGACAGACTGCATAGAATAGACTTGCGTGGGAAGGTGGAAAAGAATTGGAGGGAGGAGCATGGACCGTATATCATTGATTGGGATATGAGACAAGAACGAGTTTGCCATGCACCTCCTCAGACTGGTGAGATGCCCCACGATCATGCCTATTACCGCTGGTACCGTTCGGTCACTTGAAAGTATGTCGACCGTAACAGCGCTAAATTAGATATGATGGTAATGTGTTCTAATTAGATTTTATTTCCTACTTCGTTTTTCTTGAGTACATGTACGAATGTAGATTAATAAGTACTAATAAAAGACTTTTTGTTTTGCATAGTATTCTAATAAACCTGTTAGTTCTTAGTTGAGTATTTGAGTAGATTAATAAGTACTATATTATCCATTCATTAATTGATACATAAATGTCTTAAATATGATTGTACTGGTTCTTTCTCCGTTTCAGATTGAAAGCCATTTAGTGCTATTGGCGATGCTTCCTGAAGGTAGCCGAGCTCACAACCATGTCCGGCGCATCCTAAATAATGTGGCTGGGCTTGGTGGTGGTCCTGCAGCCGATGGCCAGGCAAACAATGGGCATGACACTGAATTAGCAGCTACTGCAACCCCAAGCACAAGCACAGCACCCGTAAGTACACCGACCTGTGGTCTGCGTGCTACTGCAAGTCCAAGTACAAGCGCCGGTAGGGGCCGTGGTCGGCCTGCTACAGCAAGCCCAAGCACAGGTGCACCTAGGGGCCGTGGTCGGCCTGGTACAACAAGCCCAAGCACAAGTGTACCTAGGGGCCGTGGTCGACTTGCTACAGCAAGCCCAAGCACAAGTGTAGCTACGGGCCATGGTCCGCGTGCAACAACCCCTCGGGTTGTAACTGCTCCTTCTTTACCTGCACCCATCTCGCACGCATCTCCTCAGCTCGAGGTCCATCCACCCATCCCGGATGCATCTCCACCCATGGTAGATGCATCTCCTCAGCCCGAGGTCCCTTCACCCACCCCACCTTCGCAGCCCAGTTTTGATCTCGGTATTAATTTTCATTTGACCCCTCCTATACAGCCCGAGACACCCTCATACCCACCCACCTGCTCCAGTGCACCCACTATGCCCATAGACCCACCTACCTCATCCTCATCTGACCCTCTAGGACCTCCGGTTGGGATTGACACTGTACAGCCAGCTACTGATGTACCGGACGAGCATCCCCCTCCTCAGCCCTCACCCCCACAAGGTAGACCGCAACGTGCTAGAAGAGCACCCACTTATGGGACAGGTGGACACAAAATAGGACGTGCAGGCAGCTCTATGGTATGGTAATATTAATTACAATGTAATGATATATTTTGTAGTTCACTTTATTCTTATCATTACACCGAATATTGATTGTATGCATCTAATGTCTTTGCAGCCTAAGGATGATGCCTTGCAGCCTCCTCCCCCGCCCAAACATTACACAAGGGTTAAAAAACGCAAAATTGGTGAACCTTGAAAAAGAGGTTTGTTAAAGATGTATGAAAAATGTAAGAGCATACTAATTAGAATAATATCATATGAAAGGATACGACCTTGTATGACATTGTGGGGCTCTTTGTGTGTCTTTTTCTATAGGTACTAAACTTGTTCGTAGTTTGTTTAAATTCTATTTGTTAAAGTCTTGTATAAAATGATTTATAGGTATAAATCATATCTTACACAATCCTTATGGTATTTATTGTGGCTGTCTTACCATGTATGATTGCTTGTTCAGCTCCTTGGAAATTGTAAATTTGCTTAACTCTCTTTCCTCCTTGTTTTTGGTGGGTTTTAATCCAAGGTTGATTCCTTGCAGTTCTACTCCTATTTGCTGCTTTGCTAATGGAATTTGCTGCACAGTCATCAAAAGGGATAAAGAAGGATGTATCCCATAATTCCCATCTTCCTGAGGAATTAACTCCCATCAGGTCAGCTATATCTCTAATTTATACATTGCATAAGTGACTAAAAGATGGTAAAATTCTCTAGGTTGTGTTCATAATTTCTCTTGTTCTTTTCTTCTTTCATTTATTTGCTTCTTTTTCTTTTTTGGGGGGGGGGGGGGGGGGGTAGCCTTAATGTAGTTAAACGGCCTTGAATCTATGGAGTTGACATGTGGTTTATGTCATCGGAATAATAAATATATAAATGACAAGATTCTGTGTAAGGTTGCATAATAATCTATATGTATATTGTAAGGTTGCATTTTATGTTTGCACACATGCATAGAGTTTTTAGCATCTCTTGTGTATATGTGTATATAAATATATGTATATATATATATATATATATATATATAAATCATTGTTTGATAAGTAGCTTTTCTTGTACACTATCGGTGACTCTTAGTCTTGACCAACAAAAATATATTTGTGTGCAAACCTTTTTCTTTTAAATGCAGTTTTAAGTTGTTTGCTCTTGTTAATTTGTAGGGCCCTTGCAGATCAGTTGGAAGGCACCAAAGAGGAGGAACATAAAAAGTATCGCGGCATGGTGGTAGAATATATTATGGTACATGGGTTTTGAAAGAAATAAAACTTTTATCCATGACTTTTCCCCCTTTTTGTTGAGAAAATTGATCTCACACCCTTTCTCCATTTCTCCATTATATGGTGTTGAAGTCAATGGGAATGATCAGGTATATTCTTTTAAATATTTTTTAAACCTTATTTATTTCTGTTGTATTCATGTATGTATTTATTTTATCAGCTAGTGCAAATTTGCATGGTCTTTGATAAATTATGCACGTTTTATATGGTCCTAAAATTAAAACGAACCCTGCCTGGACTATTCGTTTAACTAGTACACGTTTATGTTTTTGTAAATTTTTTGGTATTGATCTATAAATCAATATGAAAAGTATTTGTCTATCATTGTGGTATTATATATCTACTTGTCTAGCATGTGTATGCTGAATTTTGTGTCTAGGTGATATTGTTGGACTCTCTTTTAATAATTTATCAAATTGGCGTGCAGAGCATTGAACCCAAGGAATGAGATGATCACAAAATAATGCCAGCAATTTAAACATAACTAGTGATTATTTTTAGAATAATAATTAAATGATTAAATTCACCATGCCATAAAAACTTAAGATTTGGAAATAATGGTACATTATTTCCGCTTTGTTTAAGCTTTTGGGAAAACTGATAGTTTATCAATTTTATAATATGCACAAATATGATATGATAAATTAGTCATATTTTTAACCATTTGACTTGTTTATCAGAAACAAGGAAGTTGCAGCGGCTTGCTCGTGATAATGTTCATAGGATATTTAAAGAACAAGAAAAACTGAATTACGAATTGGAGACCAAGAAGAGGAGACTTGATTCATGGAGCAAAGAATTGAACAAACTCTTGCAAAGACATTAACTATAGCTCAGCTTGCTTATCTATGGGAACAATTTACATTATTAGGTCCTAACAAAAATGGATTCATCTCCATGCAGAACTTTAAGACGGTTAGCTCTTTTCCTAATCTTATATTTTCGAGTGTTTGAATACTCTATAGAGCCATTATAAATATTGGTGGATTTAGCAAGGTATGGTAAAGAACTCCACTGATGCAATGAAGGATTATTGGGCCCTAGATTATGGTAGCATGGTAATGCTGTAAATATAATTAAATCAAAATCAGATTAACTTTTTGTACGCGCCTAAATTTTAAAGGCTAGATAAGCTTCTTATTTTCTTTTATGTTCTTCTCTTTTTTATTTATTTTTAGGTGGACACAAAATAAGCTTCTTCTTGTACAATTTTAGTAGTTTTTTACAAATAACAATATCATGATCAATAACCTCCATCAAATAACATTTGAAAAAAACAAAACTCATTTGTACAAAAGAAAAAAAAAAGTGAGATTTTAAAAAACTACAAAATCACAAAAAAAAAAAAAGAACTCGAGTGTTTGAAACTCGAGATTCTTAAAAATATTTCAATAAGAACTCGAGTATTTAATTCTCGAGATCAGAAAAGCTCAATCCGTTTTTCTAGTGGAACTCGAGTTTCATAGACTCGAGTTCCACTGGGAAATTTTCGAGATAAAAAAAAGCTCAATGCTCTGTTTAGGCCGAGAGATTGCTCTGTTTTGCTCTGTTTTTTCCAGTGGAACTCGAGTTTTATAGACTCGAGTTCCGTTGGGAATTTTTTTTCCCAGTGGAACTCGAGTTTCATAGACTCGAGTTCCACTGGGAAATTTTTTTTTTTGTTTTGTTTTGTTTTGCTCTGCTCATTCCTCAAGCCAGAAACTGGGAATTTTTTGGATTTATTTTTTTCCTGGACATGCAGGCAAACCAAAAACTGAAATGTGTGCATGCACCTGCTAAGAAACAGAGATAGAGAAGCTGAGAATGTAATCCATAAACACTCATTGAGAGGCAGAGAAGCTGAGAATGTAAGTGCACTTAAATTACATCAAAACGCGTTCTCAATAGGCACCAAACTATAGAAATTGTTACGCTCTCTGCATAAACATGGTTTTACAATGCAAATGCACTTACATCGCAGCAAAAGGCATTCTCAATCTATCAACATTCTAAACATGCCCAACCACGCTTAATTTGCAGTTCTAACATACTACTCAAATCACAATCTTCATAGAGGTACATTGGATAGAGAATTACAAGTATATTCAACAAAAACCAAAAAGTTCACATAGAGCCAATACAACGTAGTCACTTTTCCTAAGATCGGTGGTCCGCACGACAAAAACGTCATCCATGGAAGCATGCCTGAAAAACGTAGAGTAATCACGTTAGGAGACAAGATAGTAAACATTAGCTAAACATCGAATGAACAACAATTATTTAACCGATGCATAACTTTTTGCCATCTACCTACCTAGTGTGGAACATGACCGCTTGTGGAAGCTCCACGAGACTATGGACATTTTCTGCAGTTATGCCCAAAAGCATGACACATTCCACATGTCTGCTTGGGTTGACTCTTTATCAAACCTGCGTCCTCCCTCCGCCATCCCGGTTCTCGATCCTTATTCCTCACTCCATCCATCTCATTCCTTATTCTTGACTTCACTGGTCGACCTTTGGCCCGCAACAATGCTGGATTAGGCAACCACTTTGGCCTCATGGGATCCCTCCACAATAACTGTGACTTAGGAACCACAAATGCATGCTCATAAGTGTTAAGGGCATTGTTCAAACCATAACATGGGTGAATATATGTGGTCGAATCAATATGTAAATAGTCACATACTCTAATTGCATGTGAACATGGGATCCCTATGTTTTGCCATTTCCCACAACTGCATGTTCTTTCCCGTAACCGAACTTCATAACTGTGGTTTCCCCCTCCTGCGCTACACGTGTTGAGTTGGGTAACTACTTGAAATATCAACTCTTCATTGCTAAATGGCTTGAGATAGTGTTTCTCAGATTTACGCTGATTTCCATCCCACGTAGATAAGGCATAATCACTCTATTTCTTACCCTCTGACAACTCATAATGGTATTCTTTGCGCCGGTCGTGGAAATAGTGAACAAGTTTGTTCCAAGTGAACTTAACCAACGCGGCAATAGGAAGGCCCCGTGCACCTTTCAGTACACCATTGAAGCACTCTGATATATTGGTTGTCATTGCCCCAAAACGTCTCCCACCATCATGTGACTGGGTCCACATATCCACAGACTCGCTCATTAGGTATGTGTATGGAAGATAATCTTGATTCTTTTCCTTGCCATCCTTCCCCGTCACCTTCTTCTTATTCTTAATGGCCTCAATTTCCACCTGCTTAATGGACTCCATTATGGTATCAAATTTAACTACCTGACTAGCATATCCCGCTTTCAACGCCGCTGACTTTAGAGTTGAGTACTGAAAATGGGTGTTAAAGTTGCTAGCAACATGTTGAAGACAATATCTATGAAATACCCGTGTTCTTCCATCATCCCCTCTAGGCCAATTTGCAATGCCGTTTTTGATACCGAGATGTCGGTCAGAAATTATGCAAATGCCTTCGTCAGGTATCACGTAGCCAATCGTTTCTCTGAGGCACTGTAAAAATCACCTCCAACTGGACCCTGACTCACAATCCACAACTAACAAAGGCGAGAGGGAATACCTTGTTGTTAGCGTCAGTTGCCATTGCGACCAACAACTTTCCCTGATATTTACCATACAGATGGGTCCCATCAATACTGATAACCAGCTTGCAGTATTTGAATCCTGATATGCATGGACCGAAAGACCAAAACACATAATGCAACAATACGGTGTCATCTTCATCGGTGGGTGTGATACGATATAACACCTGGGTAGTCAGGTCCTGATCAATATATGCCATTAGCAACTTCTGCAACCTTTGGTAAGACTCTTCCCAATTCCCAAACATCTTTTTCAATCGCCTTTTGTTTCGCATCCCATACCTTGTAGTAAGAAGGCTTATAGCCATTATATTTCATCTCTATCATAGATCTGAGATGCTTAACTGGGGTAGTGTGATCCTCACATAACTTCTGATGGATGTCTGATGCAATAAAATTACAACTCATCATTCTACCATCATTTCGCACCCCGATCGGTTTACACGTGTGAGGACCCACATACATGGTGACCATCCATAGTTCGTGGAGATTGGGCTTCATAACTGCGCAAACATACCACTTGCATGACTCATGCACGCATTTCGCACAAAGTTTTTTCGTCGTCGACCTAGTGATCGTAAAATGTTTGTTTTCCTTGAGGGCACAAATTGTTAATACGCGCTTCACCTCCTCTTTATTGGCAAAAGTCAACCCTTTGCACAAATTCATCCCCTCTCTCCAAGTAGACACAAATGGCATCTCAATATGTGAAGGATCAACCATATTTTCCCAAGTATTTGCAGAGAATGACAATGCAGGAGGTGCGTAGGCAGGGATTGTGTTCGTAATGTTTTGGACACTAATAACATTGTCTGCATAAGGTTCACTACCATCCAATGTCTCATCGTCATCAATGTCCCTCTCAAAGTCCCCAAAGTCCCCTCTGTCAATCATGTCTTCATACTCATCTCTATTGGCAAAATCTTCACCGTTAATGGCAATATTCTCATCAACATAGTCGTCGTCATCATCGTCATCATCATTGTTAATGGCAATTGTCTCATCAACATAGTCGTCGTCATCATCATCACTATCGGCATGAACATCATCATCCTCTACATGTGTAGAATACTCATATTGAGCATCCGGAACCGTAACTTGTAAGCTTGTGGTTGTTTGTTGGATATCCTCTTACCAGACTGCACGCGGCTCCAACTGTATGTACAACTCAATGTTAGTTACTTCAGGTATTCTTTCCAACTTGTCAAACATGATCTTTACATGTTTGTCTGTTTCTATTGCCATATACTTGTAATTAATCCGGTGCTTCAGGATTTCATTTGGCATACGATAAGTAATTTATATGTTGTGACACAACTCTTCCATGACACTCATCTTCAATTCGTCAAGGGTTTTCAACCTACGATCAATTTGGGTATAATAGGTCTTTATACCCGGCCCTTCAAATGGCAATCCCTTGTTCGCATGGCATTCTTAAGCGGACCACCGTGGTATAGGATTATATCAATTTTAGGCATTGTGAACCTGTTCAAGTCAAGTTACTATGTTAGTTAAATCACATAGTCGTAAAGTAGGGGAAAAAAAAGTAATGTGATCTTAAGACTGAACATATTCAATATTCTGATATTCATCCCCCCCCCCCCCCAGAAGTATTCTGTATTCAAGCCACATTATAGAGTGCCCCATTGCCCATTAATATCTAAAGGCTGTAAACCTTCTAACATCTAAATTTCCTAAAAGAAACTGATTTCGTACCCATTTCAAAGTATGTAAAACAAACACCCAATGATCAAAACATGATAACCAAGTCCAATCATGGTAATCCCCAAAGTTTGGAACCCATTGGAGTCTAAAACAACACCAAAATGTCATTTTGGCATTTTATCAAACACTTGATATGCACCTATAAAACTAACATGTGGGCAATGCATGAACATGAGTGAAACTTGCCTAAATACATGTTAAAATTGCCACAATTGGCCAACACAAACACAAACAAACCAAATGGGACAGAGCCTAATCAAGAAATTGAAAGAATTTTCACAAAATTTAAAGTTCCCAACCCTTTTTCAAAAATGACCCAAATCAAGTAAAACCTAACATTTTCTGCATAATCTAAGGAAATAAGAAGAAAAGATTGTATAAACATACCTTAGAAATGATTTGAAGAAGTTCTTTGAGTGAAAATAGGATTAGGATAGATAGAGGCACGAGGGGGGTTGATAAGTGTTGTATCTGTGTGAATGTGAAGACTGCTCTGTTTTTAATAGAGGGGCTGCGGAATTTTTCCCAGTAGAACTCGAGTCTTTAAGACTCGAGTTTTATGAAGATTTTAAATAGATTTCGAGTTTGTAAGACTCGATTTTTATTTTGTAAAACTCGAGTCTTATAGACTCGAGATCCAAGTGTTGTATCTGTTTAATTATTTCCAGTAGAACTCGAGTCTTTAAGACTCGAGTTTTATGAAGATTTTAAATAGATTTCGAGTTTCTAAGACTCGATTTTTATTTTGTAAAAATTGAGTCTTACAGACTTTTGATCCAAGTGGCCTTATTAAATCCAGCTCAGCAACTGGGCTGCGAGTGCAGTGGGTTGAGATTTAAACAGCATCTCGAGTTTCTAAAACTCGAGATGCTATTTTCCTTAATTATTCCAAACGTTGTTTAACTTACTACATTGTTAAACATTACACAGCTGATCTGCAAATTTCCCCGGGATTGTACTTCGACTGCATGGCATAAGAGTTTCTCACATGAAATGCATTCGTGATATATAATTTTGATAATCTTCGGTTAGAGAGAAAAAAAACAATTAATTTATATGGATATTCTTGTAATCTTGCCATATCAAGTTCCATGGAGATTACTTGTTTAGACTAGCTTGCCTAAGCTAGGCTTTCTTTGTAATTATTTCATTTACTTGTTATATTATATTAATTAGCATAAGGGTATTCATATAATAATTTTGCCATATCGCTATAATATAAATCTATGCTAATATTTAATAAAAAAAAATATAAATCTATGCTGATATAAATAAGGAGAGGGATAGGTTCTCTATCTCTATGCTAATTTTTTTAAGTTTGCAACTCAACTTGGTATCATATAATTATTTTGACAGTCTAAGTGGATGATGTGAGATTCACGCAGAAGTATTTTGACCTTTGTATTGTTTGCTCCAACATCTAATCCATGCTCCTTATAACAAATTTAAAGATTATAAAAAAAAAGATAGCATTTTACTGTAAAAAATTAATAATTGAGCATCAAGGTAAATTCCCAATTAATTCAATAATTAGAAGACAATCCCATATAATCCACAATTATGGTAAAAGAACCCTAGTTTTTTTTTTTTTTTTTTTGAGAAACTAGACCCCAAGTGCGGGCTGGGCTTTATTGAAACAGGGAAAAAACATCAAGAGGCATCACCCAAAACCAGAGGGGCAATGTCTTCAGGACAATCTTTTAACCAAACTTGTAAATCAGACCCTACTTTAGCACGTTTAGCTAATGCATCAGCTACTGAATTACATGAACGAGGAACTAAACAAAACTCAAAGAAATATAAAAGAGAAGCTTGGGCTAGAATGTCATCAACTATGTGACCATACAAAGATTGGTTGGCCGGTCCATAAGAGATGGCATTGATGAGTACTGCTGCATCACCTTCAAATATCACTTTATGTAGCCCAATCTCAACAGCAAATTGTACAGCTCGCCTGCAAGCTAGAGCTTCAACCATTGCCACGGACTGGGGGAGTGGGACTCGTGCTAACAGAGCGCCTATGACAGCGCCATTGGTGTCTTTGATTATCACGCCCAAACCAGTTGAGTTAGTGCTTTTGAATAGAGCTCCGTCGAAGTTGGCTTTGTACCGTGGTTGTGCTAGGGCAGACCATTTGGGCTGGACTGGATTCCGAACTATGACTGGTGCATCATCGTGAGCCTCAAGGAAGTCTTGCAGGAGTCTGGCAGCTTCGGAGAAGACCTGGTTAAGTGGTCGAGCTAGGCGTTGAAAATGAATTGAGTTTCAATGATTCCAGAGCAACCAAGCTGAGATAGCAAAGATCTCCACCCTATAATGATCCCGGACCTGCAAAAAACTTAAGAAAAGGTTAGAAAAATCCCCCGGTGAGTGAGGGATTGAGTGTTGCACCTAGCTGAGAGTACTCCACAAGTTTGCCACCTGCGGGCAGCCCTACACAACATGCAAAATATCCTCAGTTTGGGTCTGGCACGTGTTGCAACAGGCAGAGGGGGTTATGTGCCGACGAAACAAGTTGTCCATTGTTGGGAGTGAGTTGTTACATGCTCGCCAAGTGAAGTGCTTCACCTTATTTGGGGTTCGTAGCATCCAAACACCTCTCCAAAGATGTCTCTGGGGGTGTGGATTCGAGCTACCTGGGCTGTTGGCTGAAGCTTCATTAACCAGCAGCTTATAAGCGCTTCGAGTTAAGAAAATACCCGAAGGCGTTTTGGACCATACAGGGCTATCTTGAGGCAGTCTGGTACTAAGAGGGATGCTTATGATTTTCTTCGCTTCATGTGACAGGAAATTTTGTCTAATCTCGGCCTCCTTCCATGTTCCATTCTCCTCATCAATCAAAATACTAACCTTTGCATTATGGGGGATAGAGGGGAGAGGGGAACTAAACGAACGGTACACTTGGTCCGGGAGCCACTTATCTTCCTTTAAACTCACTGTTTTACCATCACCTATCCACCAAACCATGCCTTTCCGCACCACATCCCTTGCACTTAAAATACTCTTCCATGCATACGACCCATTAGCCGAGGGATTAGCTTCAAGAATGGAGCAATCTGGGAAAAAATGAGCTTTAAAAACTCTATGGCAAAGCGATTCCGAATTTTTCAACATACACCAAACTTGCTTGGCCAACAAAGCATCATTGAACTTCTCAATCTCCTTAAATCCCATGTCTCCACAATCTTTAGCTTGGCAAAGTTTTTCCCATTTTACCCAATGCATTTTCTTGTTATCACCATTGCAGCCCCACCAAAATTTGCGGATCATGACCTCAATTTCCTGAATTAATCCCTTAGGAAGCTTGAAACAACTCATAGAATAGGTTGGAATGGCTTGGATGACGGACTTAATAGGCACCTCTCTGCCAGCTTGAGATAGAAGTTTCTCCTTCCAACCTTGGATCTTCTTCCAAATTCTCTCCTTAATGTAGGCAAACCCTTGTCTCTTTGCTCTCCCCACAAATGCAGGTAACCCCAAATATCTCTCATATTGCCTGATGGCTGGAACACCCAGCAAGTGTTGTATTTTGACTTGTACATCATGGTGAGTATTAGAGCTAAAGAAAATGTTTGTCTTATCTCTGTTTATTTTTTGGCCAGATCCTCTCTCATGAACTGACAAAATATCAAGGATTACCTGACACTCAGATTCTTTTGCACGACAAAAAAGAACACTGTCATCAGTAAAAAGTAGGTGAGACACGTGTGGCCCATTTCTGCAAATTGACACTCCCCTAATAGCACCATCAGATTCGGCTTTGTGGAGCAAGCCTTGAAGGCCCATGGCACATAGCAAAAATAAATATGGAGACAACGGATCACCTTGCCTCAACCCCCTACTAGGCTTAATAGTTCTACCTGACACCCCATTGAGCAAAACAAAGTAAGATACAGACTTGATGCAAGACAAGATAGTGGCAACAAAACTTCCAGCAAACCCCAAGTGCAACATTGCCCTTTCCAAGAAATCCCACTCCACTATGTCATAAGCTTTGCTCATATCAAGCTTTAGAGTCATATACCCATCTTTCCCTTGGGTCTTCTGCTTCAAGAAATGGAGTGTCTCAAATGCAACCAGCACATTATCAGTAATTAGCCTTCCCGAAAGAAAAGTACTCTGTGAATCAGATACTACATAGGGCAAAATCAATTTCAAATGGTTAACCAACACTTTAGCAATGAGTTTGTAAACCACATTACAAAGGCTTATAAGTCTAAAATCTGAAACTTTCTTGGGGTCTTTTATTTTGGGGATAAGTTCTATAAAAGTAGAATTAATAGAATCTGGAATAGTGCCTGAATTTAAAGCTATCAGAACTACCTCTGTCACATCTTTACCAATAATATGCCAAAAGGATTTGTAAAAAATAGGGGATATACTATCGGGGCCTGGGGCTGTGAGAGGGGACATTTGGTGGAGAGCTTTAAGTACCTCTTCAGGATTGTAAGGTTTATTCAAGCTATTATTCATCTCATCAGTGACTGTAGGAAGTAATCCACTCAAAATCTCATCAAAGCCAGTTGGATTCGAAGTGGTAAACATAGTATCAAAATAAAAGCTTGCCAATCTGCCTATTTGATCTTCATCTTCGGTCTTAATACCAAGCTCATCTTCCAACCCCAAAATAAAATTATGCTTATTCCATTGATTGGCCCGGCAATGAAAGTATCGAGTGTTGCGGTCTCCCTCCTTCAACCAATCACTATGAGAGCGTTGCTTCCACATTGCTTCCTCCTTCACCTTAAGTAAGTTAATTTTTGCTCGAAGCATTTCAATCTGGTCCGGATTGGTGCTATACAAACTAGCCTCATCGGCATGGCTCAAATCCTTCAATTTCTTGGCCAAAGTATTTCTCACATGCCCAAAAGTAACCCGATTCCATGTGCTAAGGTTGACTTGGCAGCACAAAATACTAACCGGGTTTGAGTCATGTAAATCAGCCCATGATTGTTTCAACACATCCTCACAAGTTTTATCTTTAAGCCACATTGCCTCAAACCGGAATGGCCGCCCCTTTCTATTGAACCTTTTTTGCTCAGCATCTGAAATGAGAAGGATAGGTCTATGATCCGAATGGAAGCACTCTAAGTGATGAATGCGAGAAGTAGGAAACCGTAAAATCCAATCCACTGTTGCCACCCCATGGTCTAATCGGATCCAAACATTATGGTCCCCCAATCTTCTGTTGCACCATGTAAAAGGGTATCCATTAAAGCCAAGATCTTTAAAACCACAATAATCCAATGCATCCCGGAACCCCTGCATCTGTCTTTCAAGCCGATCCAACCATCCCTGTTTTTCTTTAAGTTTGAGTATTTCATTAAAATCACCCAAGCAAATCCAAGGTAAACTGTGTCTGTGGCTCAAATCTCTAAGTAGATTCCAGGAATTTTCCTGGTTGGCAGTTTCAGGCTCTCCATAGAAACCCGTGAAATGCCAGGCGTCATCCATTCCTTGATCCACCACCCCATTAATGTGATTATCAGAAGAAGTAACGACTTTCATTGCAAAATCTTCTTTCCACAGCAAAGCCAGCCCCCCTCCCCTATTATGACATGGAACAACAACAAAAATTTTGTACTGCATTTTACAACTTATCCTCTCAATGACCTCCTTATCAACCTTGGTCTCCATGAGGAAAACCAATTTGGGATCTTTTTTGCCAACCAAGTCAATAAGTTCGGCCTCTGTCTGTGGGTTCCCAAGCCCATGACAGTTCTAGCTAAGGCAACTCATTGTGTCTGGTGGTGCTGGGAACCAGCCACCAGCCACCACCTGATTATTTTCTTTGCCCCCCTTACTTACTGCACTAATCCTATTCTTCTTTCCAATAGTCAAGTCCACAGTTTCCAACTTCGGACGCCTATTCTTTGAAGTCTCCATATATGAACTTGAATCAGTTTCCCTAACCTCATGCAATAGTTTTGTCCATCTTTGCTTGGAGTTTTTCAAAGGCTGTGTAGCTGCCCTATTAGATATGTCTGCTAGTGGGGTCTGAATTGCACTAAATGAGAAAATATCATGCAACCCCTCACTGTGACCAACTCCTCCCTCATTGCACAAAACTTTTTGCATGGGCATTGTATGATGTGGCTGACCCACCAACCTCTCCATGCTTCTTTTCAAAACATCAGAAATCCCACCAATATCACTAGATTCATTGCGGTGCAAATTATCAAGATTAGAAACAAGCACACCTGATGGTTCGGCCTCCATGAATACTGCCTCGGTCTGATTATTTTCTTCCACACCTCCTTTACCGAGGTCTGAAACGTGAGCACCTTGGCCGGGCAAGTCGTTGGTGGTTGGCGGTTTGTGCTCCATCGCCGGACCCTTCTTCTACCTCAGTTTTCCACGAGCACTTCCAGATACAACCACCACTGTTTTCCTGGTGTGATGCACCGGGTCGGCACGAAGCCATTCCCCGTACTGTTGCTCTTCTTTTTTCAATCTTCCTTTTCCCCGAAGCCACACTTCGCAGTCGCTTTTACTATGGGTAACCTTCCCACACCAATAACAGAAATTGGGAAGCCGCTCGAATTTAAGCAAAGCCCACCCAACATGCTCTCCCTCCGACCACAGTTTGCAGCACCGTGACAGAGGCTTTTTAATATCAATCACAACCCGGATTCGCAAGAACTCACCTCCCTCACCATCATCCTCCGGGTCAGCCACCTGCACTAAAGACCTAATTGTGTTGCCCACTGCTTCACCCGACGCCTGCGTAAGACACTGGTCTGGGACGTTGTGGAGTTGCACCCAGAAAGAAACATAATCGAAGGGGAGTAAGGGAGCAGACTCAACATCCACAGCACGCCGGAAAACAACTATGCTTTTGTCGTAGGTCCATGGCTCAAACTCGAGAACTCATTCTAAATCCAGTGCATCGTCAAATTCAAACAATAATATATTGCCTCTGATATCCCGAATCTTCATCTCTCCAATGAGTTTCCAAAGCGGTTTGAAAGGCCGACTGACTGCCTCTGCGTTAACCACTCTCTTTGTAAAAAACTTTGCTGCTAACCGAACAATGGTGACCTCTTTTTTTCGAGGCACATCAGCCCCATTCTCTTTTCCTTCTGTCAGGGAAAATCGAGACCAGAGGTCCTCAATAGACGCCATGACAATGAGATGGCCAACCACACCACTCCGTAATAGGGAAACCAACTAACACCACTAACTGTCCTACCAGGCACAATAGCTTGAAGGGAACAGGGAAACCTCCACGAAAGGAAGGACAAAATTCTACACTCGTCGCTGGGAAAACCTAACTAGAGAAGCCCTAGCAGATAAACCCTAGGCGACGTGAGAGAACCCTAGTTGATAGCAAATAAGTTAAACATTTAACCATGCAAAAGCTATCAATATGACATGTTTAGTTCTTAACAAGATGTATCATGGCAATCCCATATATCTAGTTTTGAGAGACATTGTGCACCTCAAGATAAGGTACACTAGCAGGGTCCAACACATTGTCATCCGTAGCCAGCCCGTCCAAGATGTTGATTATACCTCTACTAACTTTCTCTTTGTCATGACGATTGTCAAAAATCTTTTATTGTTCATCTTTCAAGATTTTTTTAATTTCATGCATATAAAATCAACCAGTGCCCCAACGCAAGAACATGTGTGTGTGTATATATATATATTTGGAAATGTTTCTTAGACACATCCACTTACGTACACACATCGTATATACATACTTTTTTTTAAAGACTAAAATCGTATGTGTACTGTGTGTAACACGTTGCTTATAAATCAATGCTAATATTTAAACATGTTTTCTTCTCTTTCCCTCAAAATCTCAGCAATCAAACAAAACATAAGAGATTCGAAGGAAGAAGAAGACACGATCTGAAAAATGCAGATTTGAAGAAGAAAAATAGAGATTTGGAGTGGAGAACGCAGAACGATCTGAACTGGAAAACGCTGATCCGAAGAACGTAAAACGATCTGAACAGAGATTTGGAGTTGAGAACGCAGAACTGAAAACAGAGGAGCAGAACTGAAAAACAGAGGAGAACGCAGAACTGAAAAACAAAGTAACTCAAGTATTATAAACTCGAGTTCTACGTGGATTTCACATGGATAATTTTTGTTTGCCAGCTCTGTAACTCGAGCATTTAAGACTCAAGTTCTATCATGTAACTCGAGTTTTAGAAACTCGAGATGCTATTTTTCCACATTGTTTTGCAAAAATCACCACTAACGAAATTGTTAAAAATTTAAGGCCAAATGGAAAAAAAATTCCAATTACAAACACAAGTATATAATTACACACACATTCTTTTATATATAGAGAGAGAGAGAGAGAGAAGAAGCACATGCATGTACTTCCATTCCATGCATGCTCTGTTTGGTGTATGAGAAAATAGTAATAAAGAAACCAAAAACAAATATAAAACTAAAAGATGCACACTACTACACAGTTGTTTTGAGTGAGTCACAATGATACACATATATTCGATTCTTTTTTCTTTCTTATTATGTTTTTCTTTTTCTATTCTTTCAATATTTTCACGGTAAATGTAACAACCCAACCTAATTACATAATTAATTTTATGAATTTATATGCTTGTTATTATCTTAATTACCTTAAGTGCATAAAGCTTTGGTATTTTGATGTTACATAAGATTAGGCTATGTTTTTAATGATGTAGAAAGAAGCTTTATAAAGGTAAGGATATATGTGCATAAGTATATTATTGTTTGGGCCCTTTATAGAATATAAGCTTATAAGGGGGGTGGAAAGTAAATTTTAAAAAGTTTAAAGGTGAGTCACCAGCTCACTTTTACTTTGGATTTTTTTTTTTCAAAATAACACCATTTTGCTAACAATTTTGTTAGTTAGCAACGTTTCCAAACTATTTAGGAAACTAGCATCTCAAGTCTGTTAGACTCGAGTTCCTGTAACAACTCGAGTCTAAGAGACTCGATTTCTGTGTGTTGGCAAAGCTGAGGTGGACCAAAAATCCACGTGGAACTCGAGTCTTTAAGACTCGAGTTCCTATAGACCATCCTCTTCCTTTGTTCTTTTTCTCCTTTTTTTTTTCTTTCTCCATCTGCCATCCCAAAACAGTTCTTCTCCAGACAGTTCTTCCTTCTTCTTCTTCTCCTTCCTCAAACATCCAAACCCTTTTCTCAAAATCCTAAACCCAAAAATCATGATTTTGAAATTGGAGCAAAAACCTAAACCCAAAATTCACAATCTCGGCACCGAAGCGCCATGGGTTTGACGATCTCGGCACCGGAGCGACTTGGGTTTGTTGATCTCGGCACCAAAGGTCCGTTTTCTATGTTTTCTGGTTTGGTTTGTCTCTTGATTCGTTTTCTGTTTTTTTGGGTTGGTTTGTCTCTAATGGAATATTTTCTGTTGTGGGTAGTCTGTTAGTGTTTTCTGGGTTGATGTTTTGAGTTTTTTTCTTTTCTAGTTAGCATGTTTGTGTTTTCTGGGTTGCTGCTTTGTGCTGTTCTTGGTTTCTGCGTTGGTCTGTGTTGAGTTTTCTAGGTTGCTACATTTTCTGGTTGCTGCATTATGTGATTTCTAGCTGTTCTGGGTTTCTGCGTTGGTCTGTGTTGAGTTTTTTCTGGAGGTAGAGACTCGAGTTCCACGTGGGTTTTTTTAATCCACCTCAGCATGCACCTCATGGAAATCGAGTCTCTGAGACTTGATTTGCTACAATGAACTCGAGTCTAAAAGACTCAAGATGTTAGTTTCCTAAATAGTTTGGAAACTGTGCTAACTAACAAAATTGTTTGAAATTGGTTGCTATTTTGAAAAAAAAAATCATTTTCCTTTAGCAAACACGTGCCCCACCCAAAACTTTCTCCCTAATCTCTTTGTTGTTGCACTGAAGTCATTCTTTTGTTTCTCTATTCTTCTTTCATCTTCCTTTGTTCTTACACAGCAGCACCATCTCACCAACAGCCCTCCCTCTCTCACCGAAACCATATATCTCTATCTAAAGAATAAATTAAAAAGTTAACACTAAAGTTTCAGCTTCAAAGTTTGTGGGTAAGTAAATAAAACCTTATCTTATTTTGGGTATTTTGATAGTATAATTGTTTTGTTTCGTTTCCCTTCTTTATTCTCTACTTTGATTATTAGAAGCTGAAATTGTGGTTTTGTGTTAGCAATTTGAAATATTGAAGATGTTATAGTCAATTGGATGCTTATTAATGTATTTTAATATGTATAGTATAGGTATAAAAATACCCACACGAAATGAAGGCCAATTGCAATTAGTTGATGATTTTGTAAGAAAGTATGTTAAAGCTGTCACTGTGACAGATTTGGTGTTTACAACAAGAAAAATCTGGATTAAATCATATTCTATGAATTAGGATGCTAGGAGTAGTTCTTATGAATGCTAAGACACATATGGTTGTAATGGAAGTGGTCTCACAGCAATTGGATCAATATAAAAATAATGTTTCAATTTCTAAGTTGCATGAAATTCTGTTAGGAGAGATTTGAATATGTTGTCTTGTATGATTTTTAATAAATCATGGTTTTATGATTTGACTCTGAAATTGATCTGGTATTTATTAGACATCCAGAGGAGTGTCTTTGTAAAATTGCATGAACATTGGATGTGTTTAAATAGCCCATTTGTATTTTACAAATGAGGCATATACTGCTGAAACGAGCAATGAATAGTAAATAGTATACCTGATTTTGTGGATTTAATTCTAAAGTTAGGGTGAATGTTTTGAGCCATAAATTAATATGCTCATCTTTTGGTATGTCTAGATCATGAATAAATTTTGTATGCCTTGGTTTCTCTATGGTTTGGTACATAATGTGTTTGATGAATGTATCTTATATTTGGGGAACCTTTTGAGATGGGAATTAAGATTTTATTGAGTTTGAGAGTAAGGTTGTGATTGATGTATAAGTTTATATATTTAGGAAGAGTTGTTTGTAATAATTTTTGGTTTTTCATTTAGTTGACGAGAACGAGAACATGGACACTTGAGCTCCTCTTATTCAAATCTCTCACGTCTTCTATTTTCAAGTAAGAGATGTGTGACATGTGTGTTTGATAAGTATAATGACTGTTTAGAAAATTATTATGGATCAAAACCTTTTAATTAGAGATAATACATATAAACATGATTTAAGTAAAGATATATGTTCGTGAGTTGTTCAATCTTATATATATGATAATTTTAGCATATTGATGCTATTACTTATATCACGAACATAATATTTAAGAATGAAGTGGATATGCTACTGTTATGAAATATTATGTAAAAGCATAGTTATCAGAAAAATATAGTTTTCGGTTATTCCATTGTTATGAACTGAACTCAGCCAGTAGGGGTTATAGTATTGGCATTTCCATGGAGATTTTGATTGGCCGTTATAAGTTGTGAGGACTCTACTGTACCCGCCCTCGTTGGGAACGGCCAACTTGTGGAGGATGCCAACCGACCGCCATGGTTGATGATATGATCACACCGAAAGGGGTGATACTTTCTAATATGATCCTGAGATTTCCTAGCATTGTGGCGAATGCTGGATGCCTGGCACTATGTGCTGGAAGCCTCCCAAAGTTGTGACAGACTTACAATTGGATTGACCAATATGTATTATAAATGAGCTATTAAGCTATTTGGAAGTTATAAGAAAAGTATGATGATAAGAAAAGTATGTTGAATGCGTTATAAGTTTGATGGAAGGTTTATGATAAAGTAATTTATAGTCTATTTAAAGATAAGGTTACTGAATTATGTTTAAGTTCCTTATTATGCCATTTTATTATTATATGAAAGGAAAATGAAGTATTTTCATAAAAAAGTTCATAAGTATATTAAGAATAGTATGAAGACTATTTATCAAAGCTGACATATCCATAAAATATTTGATTTACATGCATTCTTATTAAATGCTCATGGAGCTTAAAAACCTTACTGGGCTTCGCAGCTCACCATATTATATTTCAGTGCACATGTTCTTTCCTGGAAGCAGCGAGAGTATTAGAGGTGGCAAGGAATCCGTGATTCTCGTTTGTTAGAATGTATAGTTTTTGTTGTATAGTAGTTTAGCTCTTTTGTTGTATAGGAGGAATCAAGATATACGTGATCCCTTTGAGCACTGATGTAATTCAGAACCTTAGTTTGTTCTGAACCCCAGTTTTATGTCTTTGGGTTTAGGTTTGTAAATAAAAGTTTTGCTGAACATTTAGCTATGTAATATTTACACGAATACCTTAAGTTTCAGCCAAGTTGTAATCTTGCAAAGTTCGAAATGAAATGAAGTTTCAAAGTTTTACGAATTTTGTATATTATGACTTTTATGCAAGGAAATAAAAAGAAATACAAGAAACGATTTTTGATAAGCACCTTAAGCTTAAGTTGGTTCGTGTTAGTATTGAGGTAAATTTGATATTAACATGCCGGTCATGCTCTAAATTCTGAAGTACAAGTTTGGGTCGTGACAGTAACCAAACAGAGAGTACTAGTGAAAAAGGCAAAAAGATCAAAAAAGAGAAGAAGAAGAAGGATTCGGGTTGTGAAAAAGATCGAAACCTTATCAGCGGCATATTGCCTCGTCTGAGAATTCAAACCCATGTTAATGCCAAGTCTCTTCTCTAGTACCCTTCTATCCTTCTGATGCTCTTTTGTAGCAGCGGCTCTATAATGATTCTTTTATGAAAAAAAAAAAAAAAAAAAAAAAAAACTCTTAAGACCTTTTTTATTTTATTTTTTATTTTAAAGAATACTCTAAGAATTTGTTTGCTTGTTAGAACGTGAGAGATAATTATTATGTACCTCATAGTCATTACAAAACTCTAATAGATAAATTATATTAGTTATTTATAGGCATTTATTAATGAGTAATGATATGCACACTACTTATTACGCACTCAATGTATATAAAATGTCACATAGACTTAATTAGTATTTTTAAAATATAATTTTGAAAGGAAGTGTGTATGGAGTGTGTAATAAGATTTTTATTTATTATTTTTGTGTATATATATATATATATGTGTGTGTGGATTTGTTTGTTGCACATACTGTGTGCAAACACACTACCCATTATAACTGGAAAATGATGTTTTCAGTTAAAATAGGTAGTGTAAACAGTGTGTCCAACAAGTATTAGCCTATGTAACATTAGACATTTTTAAAATATAACATATCTTGTTTCACTTTTATCTTATGCTAATGAAATAACAAACATATCTTGAGAACCTAAGGTGAATGCAACTTAAAAAGGCCTAAAAGTGGGATTTTTTTTCTTCAAAATAACCAATTTTCAAACAATTTTGTTAGTTAGCACGTTTTCAAAACTATTTAGGAAACTAACATCTCGAGTGTGATAGACTCGATTTTGGTGTGCTACATCGAGTGCAAAGAACTCGATTTCAACATCGTGGCAGCAGAACTTGAGTCTCTAACACTCGAGTTCCATAATAAAATGACCCAAATTTGAAGAGTAGAAGGGCAGAAAGAAGAAGAAGAAGAAGAACAACAACAACAACAAAGAGGACCCATGGCTAGAGAAAAAAAAAAGGTAGAAGAGACCCACGGCCAGAAAATAAGAAAGAAAAGACCAACGGCCGAAAAAAAAAAGAAAAAAAAGAAAAAAAAAAGATCCATGGCTTGAAGAAAAGGAAGAAGACCCATGGCCAGAAGAAAAGGAAGAGAAGAAAGAAGACCCAGCACAGCAAAATCGAGTTCATTGTACTTGATTTAGCACACCAAAATCGAGTCTATTGTACTCGAGATGTTAGTTTTCTAAATAGTTTTAAAAACGTGCTAACTAACAAAATTGTTTGAAAACGGGTATTATTTTGAAAAAAGGTCCCCTAAAAGTGCTACCAAAATATGATTTTTCTTCATCAACATTTATTAAATATCTTTAACAAAAGATGATGTGGCCAAACTAAAAATTGACATGTCATGATTTTATTAGACTTGTAAGGGACCAAGAGATCACCTTAAGTTTGTTAGAGACAAAAATGATCACTTTAAACTTCATTAACTTAAATTGGTCATGGGCTGAATTTAGTGACTCACTATATATTTTGGCCTACGGTTTAAAACTTGTAACAAATTAGATTTACTGTGTACTTTTGATTGTGTCAATTTAAACATTACATTTTAATTACCATAACAATCAAAACCCCCATTATGGATTCACTCAGTTTTGTGAGAGAAATCTAACAATGGTACACACAAAAAAGACATTGTTTTATTCAACCAATATAAATCATCATTTTAATCCTCACATTAGAGAGAAGCACTTGAAGGATCGCTAGGGTATGCTAGCAGCGGCTCAGTATATTTTTTATGGGGTTATTTAGAAATTTAAATTAAACAAAATTTAATAAAAAGAGAACATAAATATCCTGAGTTATTGACACAAAAAATAAAAAATTAAAATTTTACAATTTTCTTCTTTGAGTTTTCATATTTTGAAATCGTTACATAATAGTTGTCATTATATATTGTTAATGTAGTTGTGACCATTTCATTTTGTTAAGTTTGTATAACATTTTTATTTTCATGCAATTGCCATTATCTATATGTTATTGTTTATATATATATATATATATATTAAACTAAATGTAAAAACTCAATCCACTTGCATTATATTAATTAATGACCCATACAACCACATTCATCCTTATATACCATATATAAATAATACACTAAGTATCTACTTAGCCAATCAAATGCTTGAACAATCACATTATAACCAATATATATATAACAAAATTAGTATTAGAGAAACACTCACTTTTTACTCTTAGATTTCGAGATACAGAGATCACATTGAGAGAGAGAGAGAGAGAGCGATTTCAAATGAGGGTGGAGTTGCCATTGGCTAATAGGGGACTCTTTGATGCTTAAGTTAGTAAAGGATTTCTTTTTTTTGGAGAATGTTTGCTAGGGAATTTTTTAGGTGGAGATTGTTTATACTTTATACCTTTCTCAATGGTTTTCCTTCCTTTTATGTGCAGTGAGGGAGTAGATCACTCTGTTGTTGTTTAAGGTTGGGTCTGAAATTAGAATTGTAATGCATCTTGCCCATCATGGAAAAAATCACATAACTGTAGGGATAGGCTTCAGAGATCTTATTGTCAGCTGGCTGGGTTTTGAATACATTTTCATACAACGGGCTAGTGGACTTTTGTAGTTTTACGGCCAAGGCGAGCTCTTTAAACTTTGACCAAGCTGCTAGTCTAGATTAATGGCCAAGCTTCCATGTCATCATTATTTGCCGGGATGCCATTTCGACACTTAACCCATCATAAACCATTATTGTTCTTTTTCTATGAGAGTTCAATGTAAACAACATAACACTGCAATTCTCTTCATAATTTTTTTTTTTTTTTTTTTTTAATTTTTAAAGTATTTTTTTTTTAATAAATTTTTTGGCTATAAATGCTCTTACTACTACCGGCCCGAACCCGAACTCTTCCACACACACACACCACCCCCTTCCCCCCAACCATTCATGAAAAATTTAAATTCAACTTAAAGAATTTAGAAAATGAATTTGATTCAGAAGAAAATAAAACAAAGAGAGAAAATTACAGAAATATACACAGTAAAGATCAGGAAAAAAAATCACTAAATGGAAACAATTCATGAGTGAAATCCGTGAAAAAATAAAATTATTTGATTATGTAGAAAATTTCTACGAAATATATATATATATATATATATATATATATTGTAAATGACATATTAGAGTCTAAGCTAAATAGAAATTGCAATTTTACTACTATATAACTCACAAGATTTTAATTCTAACAAATCTTGCTAGATTTTCACATAATAAAAAAAAATTGCAAAATCATATACGTATGAGACAAAAATAGAGGAGAGGTTACCTTGTTTTCAGAATCCAGGGCTTTGGGTTCAACTTTTACATATTTAATTTGGAGAGTTTCTATAAAATAAGGTTTCAAAGAAAACCTTTGAGCCACCCTACAATGATTCACCAAAGGGAGAAAAATCTCCACATCAAACACCCTAGTAGATACTCCTATTAAAAATAAGAGAGCCTTAAGTAGATATAATATTCATTAGATGTAAAGAGTACTGGTGGTTGAGTTCATCTTCTATATATGCTTTCCTAACATATATCATTTAGATTATCTCTTTGTTAAAATCAGATTTATCTCTTTTAGTAAACTTTTAACATCAATTTTTATATATAATATTTTGAAATTGTAATCAAGTTAGGATTTTCAATCAACCTAGGACTAGGAGAAGGAGATAAGAATAATAAAAAATATATATTTGTAACCGTATATGTTAAAAACTGTTAATAAAATAGGTTCTAATAGTAAAACAATTAAGCCCTATTATTAAGCTAATAGTGGTGTAATAGACAAAACGTACTAACGTAGAGATAAAAAGAAAAAGAAAAAAAAAAGTACTATTGTGTCTTTTAAAATATCATCAACAAAACCTAAAATCAAATAAGATAGAATTTTCTTCTAAAAAAAAGGATAGAATTAAAAATAAGAGAGAGATTCTATCAAAGAGAGAGAGATATGAAAAAAAGAAAATAAAAGAAAGGTAGAAATACTATTTTCGTCCCTATATTTTCACCTTATTCCCACTTTAGTCCTTACTTTTTTATTTTACCGCTTTTAATCCCTAAAATGAAAAACGTGTTCTATTTTAGTCTCTACCGTCATCTTACTAACGAAAATTGTCTACGTGGCAGACGGAGTGCACTGTTGGCACACTAAAAGCTAACGTGGCCATTAAAATAATAATAAAATTTTATTTTGCATTAAAAACACAAAAATCAAACCCAGGTTTTCAGCCCCCAAACACTAAATTCAAACCCAGATTTTCAGCCCCAAACACAAAACTCAAAACCCCAAATTTTCTTATACTTTCTGAGAAACCAAACACAAACCTCAGATCCAAACCTTAGAACCGAAACCAAACCAGCTCCAACCTTAGATTTGAAACTATCAAATCCAAATGAAATCAACCTCACCTGACAACAAAACCACCTCCTTTCTTAGCCACCGCTTTCTTCGTGCTTGTGTTTGCCTAGGATGTGGGTTTGAGAGGATGAGGTAGAGAAGGTGATTGACTTTCTGCCATGGCTTGGATCGGCTCAATGAGAGTGAGAGAGGAAAAGAAGATGGTTGGAATTGGGCTATGTGAGAGAGGAAAAGAGAGACTGAGAGAGGAATGGGATTTTGTGGGTTTAATGAAAAGGAGAGGATGAAAAGGAGATTGAAAAGGAAAATGTTTCTTTTATATTTAAATCTGGGTTTGTGTTCTTGGTGTTTTTGTTCAAGATAAACTTAGATCTTAAAAAAAAAAACTTAGATCTTAATTTATGTAATTTTTGGTCTTTAATTATGTTTTTAAGTATTTTTATTTAGTTAAAATTTATAAATTAATTTTTTTAATTTAGAAGTTGACGTGGCATTTTTTTTAATGCAAAATAAATTTTTTATTATTATTTTAATGGTCACGTCAGTTTTTAGTATGCAAACAGTGCACTCTGTTTGCCACATAGACAATTTCTATTAGTGAGATAACGGTAGGGATTAAAATAGAACGCGTTTTTCATTTTAGGGACTAAAAAAAGCGGTAAAATAAAAAAGTAGGGATCAAAGTGAAAATAGGGTGAAAATGTAGGGACGAAAATAGTATTTTCGCCTAAATGAAACCCACTCAATTATTTCTAGACCGTTAAGTTAAAAATATAGGGTTTAACTTAAAAAAAATAGAGAGAGGTTTAAAGAACAAAGAACAAACTCACTCGTCTGCGTTAAAAATACTTACGGTCCGTTTGAGAGTTTATAAGGGAATAGAATTGAATGGAATGAAATTATCATAAGGAAATGGAAAGGAATGGAATTGAATGAAATATATTTAAGTAAGAGAAATGAATGGAATGGAATGGAATTAAGTAACTTTGATTGGATGTTTTAAAATAAAGGAATGAAAATGAATGAAAATGAATGGAATGTAAGTAATCTTGTTTGAGAGCAACATGGAGGGAATGGAATGAAATCATTTTATTACAATATTACTCTTAGACCTCTATTTTAAAATAAATGATTGAATATATAAGAGTATTTTTGAAGTTTTAGTAAAAAAATCATTAAATCTAATTTTATTCCCTCCCATTCCTCCAAATTTTGGAGAGAATGAAAATTTGAGGTTTTAAGGGAATAGAAAGGAATGAGTGTTTCCTCCTACTCATTCCATTTCCTTCCACTTAAACTCTAAAACAAAGAAATGAATAACCTATTCACTCTCACTTAAACTCTAAAACAAGAGAATAAACCTTCCATTCTTTGCGTTAAAACTCCAAAACAGAAGGAAGAAAGAATATTATAAAAATATTCCTTTTATTTCATTTAATTCCATTCCATCTTTTCCAAGCTAGGTATTTTCAAAAAAAAAAAAAAAAAAACCCACTCGTAAAACTAAAACCCCACGCCTCCTTCGTCAAATTCTCTGTGTGTCTCTCTCACACTAAAATCAAAGGTGATAGATAGGGATGATGTTTCTGCGACAAGCCGCGGCTAATTTGGTCAGAAGAATCCGTTTCAGTACTTCTCCAACCACCATGTCTTCAACTCCAACCCGCAATGTCTTCCCCATTCCTTCACTCTCCAGTAAGCATTACACTTATCTCTTCTTTTCCAAACCCTATATCTTACATTTCCTTTCATTACTCGTTTGGAAATGTTTAGATTTATTATGTTTATGAAAGCCTCTTTTTTTTTACTCAATTCAAGTAAGAGCATGTGGTACACATGCTATTACTCATTGCCGGTCACGTGGTCGTGAGGTCGACAAGTTCATACCCGAGGCCCCTTTTTTATTCAGCCAAAAAAAAAAAGAAAAAAAGAAAAAAAATCAAGTTGACCATGTTATATGGAGCAGTACCAAGCTTACTATTGCCAATTTTAAATATAAGGTTCTCAAAATTTATTCTGATCATGCTGTTGATTTTTCCATAATATTTCAAATTTGGTACTAGATGTCAGGTGTGAAGTGAAGTGGGCTTCTACTTTGCAATCTGCGTTCACTCTTTTGATGCAAATGATATATGTATATATACTCCCTAGAAGTCCTTGCTCTAGTGACTAATGCATCCATATTCAAAGGCTTCTAATAACATTAGGTTAAGAGCCTTGTAGCTCAGCTGACACAAAATGGTCTTTCCAATGGAGTCGTCTAGAGTTCAAATCCCCCTCCCCCAACAATTGAATTATCGAAAAGAAGAAGAAGAAGAAGAAGCTAAGAGTCTTGTAACTTAGTGGCATTTCTTGGTCTTTAGTTATGAGGAGAACCAAGGTTTGAATCCACCGCGTACATGTTGTGCATGTCAATGACTGTTTTAGTGGTCCAGTATTTTTGGTTATTATGGTTCATACATACATACATAAACAGTACACAAACAAACAAAGAAAAATATCTGTTGTTATTAACTATGTTCCTTTTACTTAAGTAGTGCCTTAATAACCTTTATCAATTTCCATAGTACGTGGAATCCTTTTTAAGCATTAGGTTTGTCTGATATCATTATTGGTATTACCCTGTAAGTGACATTAGTGCTCTTCATTCCTAGTCATTAATGTATTGGTCTCATGAAATTTCGGTTCACTAATTGATTAATTAGATTTATTATCTAAGTGATGCTTTTCTGTTCTGAAATCAGAAATCAGATATTTAGATGTAGTTGTGCTTTTCTCATTATCCCTTATTGCTGCAGGAAAAATGAAATTTTCTTATAAATTTGGTTCCGGAGACTATACTTGGAGCACAAACCAGATGAACCATCATCTATGGATTGTTATATGTGGGAATGCTGGTATACTTCTTTCTAATAGCGTCAGATAATTGTTAGATCATTTTTTCTTTGAAAAGCATATAATTTTATTTGATATGAAGGGAAGATCACATATTAAAGATGTGAATCTATCCCTTCCTAAAGAATACAATCACAGTCAAGAAGCTGATCTCGGATATATATCCAGTATACCCCATTTTGTTTTCCTTTATATCATTGTTTAAAACAACAACAACAACAAAGCCTTAGTCCCAAAATTTTGGGGTCAGCTATGAATCCTCATCAAATTAGTTAGGGTCAGCCATATGTATTCTTTGTTTCCATTCTACTCTATTTAAAGTCATATTTTTTTTACTCCCTTAAATGACATGTCATTTTTTATTACTTCTACTAATATGATTTTTGGTTTTCCTATACCTTTTTTTTGTTCCCTCACTTGGATAAAATCACTCTTTATATCATTGTTTATTGATTTAATATAATTACTTGTAAAAAAGAAGAAGCTGATTCACGTGTTTTCACATGGGGTTGGCATCCTCTGATGTTGGAGTGTTCCAGTTTCATTTGGGTTTTGTACTAACAAAAACTGCTTGCTAATTCAATTGACTATTGGAAAAAATGCTGATGTTATGTTTTTTTGACTATGTTGATTTGTTTGCAGCAATAATTCTTGGGATAAATGCTAATCCTGTCTTCGCAAAAGATATCTCAACTGAATCAAGTTTTGAAAGTAGCGCTGAAGGGGATGGCATAATTGGATTACGCAAGGTTGAGGATGGCTCTGTCATATCAAACATACATACATCTAAATGGAGAATTTTTACGGATAATGGGAGGGATTTCTTCTTGCAGGCAAGCATTTCTAGCATACATGACTTTGTTATTTTCATTACTTTGTTTGCTGTTCTACGTGGTTTTCTTGAACTATCTCATACCTTTTGTTTTCTGTTAGGGAAAAATTGAGGAGGCTGAAAAGTTCTTCCTTTCTGCGATACAAGAAGCAAGAGAAGGTTTTGGCGAGAGGGATCCGCATGTTGCATCTGCATGCAACAATCTGGTGGGTTCACTATTGAGATACTTCAGATAATCTAGTTGTGTTTCCTTGGTTATTGACATGGTTAAACTTCTCTAAATCCTTTTGTCTACACTATCTTGCTTTGAAGGGTTCAAACTGGTGAATGGTGATCTATATGTAAACTGGATTATATGAGAATACTTCCACCTCCATTTGATAGAGCACTATTATCAATTGTTAGAACTATCTTGAAGAAATTAATGCTGGGAATTTTCTTTAGTCAAATAAGTATTGAGACAACAAATATTTTTTATTAATTATTATTTATGAAAAAAATGTGTCTATCTACTTTTTATTCAGGGCTCTTATTTGACAAAAAGTCTCAGTTCCTTACTGTTCTTGTTTCAGGCGGAGCTGTATAGAGTTACGAAGGCATTTCATAAAGCAGAACCATTGTTTTTGGAGGCCACAAACATACTGGAGGAATCATTTGGTCCTGAGGATATACGGTATAGCATATGTTCGTGATTAGTACTTATTAAAGAAAAATGATGTACCAGGAATACATATGGAGGAAAAAGATGTAGAATAGCTTGGTTTGGTAGTTAGTGAATCCTTTCTCTACAGAGAATTCGCACTTGGCTTATAATTTGCTGATTGTTAAATTGAACTTTGAGTGCCATAACTCTTAAGTCAGTGCTGTTTTTATTACTTTGCTTTCTTTAATTTTATTACAAAATTTTTAAAGCAAAATGTTGTCTAGCCATAAATAGAAGCTACAAGAATGCAAAACCAAAATACTCTCAAACTAAAAATTTTCATGTAACGAATGAAAGTTTTGATTTATATAACTATTTAGAATTACAAGACTTGTTAATGATTTTCTGTGTGAACTAAACAATAGAAAATGTTTACCAGCTCATTTTTTGGGTTGCAACCAAATATAGAAATTGTTTTTCAGGAAATGAATTATTTTCCAGAAAATGTGTTTAGCCGAAACAAATGGAGAGCTAGTTGTGAATTCTTTCCATCTACATTGCCTCAATGCTCATGAATGTAGTTTGATGATTTGTTTGCTCCAATCAGAAGCATTAGTTCTGATAGGCTAGATAATTGAGCAATTGTCTTCTTCAATATGTTGCATCACCAATGCTAATCTGAGCACTGTAACCTGTTGTCAATACAGTGTGGGAGCTGCTCTTCACAACCTTGGGCAGTTATATCTTGTGCAGCGAAAGTTGGAAGAAGCTCGTGTCTGCTATGGGGTAATGAAATAATTATGTTTGATCTCTATTACATCTTGAGTTTATTTATTTATTTTTATTTTTATTTTTTGTTTAGTAATCAGTGCAGCAACTAAGAAGTCATAATTGCAAGTGCTTAGCTGTCTCATATTTCTGAATGTATCAGTAAATATATGTGTTGGATAATTGGATTCCTTCATATTTATATGCAATGGATGCATATTTGGAGTTGGTTTTCAGACCTCATAAATGTCTTCATTGATGTGGAATGAGGCAAGAATCCCTTAACAGCATTCGCATCAGTGCTTGTATAATAGAAAAAGGACTGCATTTTAGCCAACCAAGTTCAAAATTCACCCATATCAGGCCATGCAAAGTTGATTAAAAATACACGGTTGTTATAGTAACCGCGTAAATTTATACTGGCACTATTCATTTTGCATTTAGTTTTTTATTTTTTCTTTATGTATCCCGAGGATGAAGGAAGAGTGGATGGTGGTTGTTGTGTGTGAAGAAAGAGAAACAATTAAAAAATCGAGAAAAATTGATATTTTAATGAAATATAGTGTAAAATAAATAATCTAAATGTGGGGTGTTTTGAAAAGTGAGTATGTAAAATAGAAAAAGTAAGTTTTTATGCTAAAATATACATGGATTTTTGTATGAGTTGATGTGAATGCTCTAATATGGTTCACTTTTTTTGGGTTGATGATTAGACTTGTGGTATTGGGCAAGTTGTGCTGTAGAGAGTTTGTTTGGTTTAAATATATATATATATATATATATTTATATATATAGGTAATAAGACTTTTATTGAAAAAAATTGAACATCATGTTCACGATGGTGAACACTGTGAACAAGAAACAAAAACAGTATAATCAAGAACTAAAGGAAATGGAAACTAAGAATTCAGATAAAGAAGTGCAATTCGTACACCCCTAAATACGAGCCCAATGACACAGAGTACCAAAGAGGAGAGATTTTAGATGATCTAATGTTCTCTCCTTGTCTTGGCATAACCCAATAAACTCCAAATAAATTTGCTTGCTGGCAAGGTCGATTTGGTCACCATCGTAATGGAGATATATGGATGGTTGTTCCTCATTGTTTGATGTGGTGCATTTGGAAGGAGAGAAATAGTAGGTGCTTTGAAGACATTGATCATTCCATGCCTGACATCAAGCTTCTATTTTTCAGAACTTTATTGGACTGGTTCTCTGTGTGGAGGAACCATCATTTTTCTTCTATTTTGGATTTACTTGATTTTTGTAATGTTCGTTCTTGATTTGTACACCCCTGTATACCCCTTGTGTACTTGGGTGTCTCTCTCTTTTTTTTCAATGAATTTTTATTACTTATCAAAAAAAAAAAAAAGTTCTCTCCTTGTCTTCAAAAATGCGGGTATTGTGGTCCTGCCAAACTAACCACATTAAACATGCCGGGACTATATTCCAAATGGTTGAAAGATGTTTTCCAAACCAGTTTCTCCAGATAAAGAAAAAAGAGTTGACTGACCTCGGAATTACCCATTGGATCGTAAACATTGCAAAAGCTTCACATTGTAAGGCGTGAGAAAACTTATAGTGAAGAAGAAGGTGATCCACTGATTCCCCATCGCAGTAACATAAACAACACCTATTGACTAGAGACTGCCCTCTCTTAACAAGATTATCAACGGTGAGTATCCTATCATTAGCTGCTGTCCATAAGAAGAAAGACACCCGTTTAGGCACCTTTGCACACCAAATGCACTCCTAAGGAAAGTCATCAGTGTTAGGACCAGATAACAGCTTATAAAAAAAGCACATCAAATACTCCAGACGTAGTCAATCTCCAGACCAGGTGATCATCCTCCTCACCCCTCGGTATAGAGGAATAAATAAGCTCAAAAAAGGAATAAACAGAAAACAGTGTCTGCCCCCCAATCTTGAGGATCATGATGGAAAAGTAAATTCCAGCTCCTACTACCTCCTTCTGAAGTAGATACTACCAATTTAGAGACCCATGCTTCTTTAGATAGAGAGCAAGCAAACATAGCAGGAAAGAGTTCCTTTAAAGGAATAGGCCCACTCCATGGATCATGCCAAAAACTAACACGGCAACCCTCCCCCTCATTATCAATGGTTTTAAATACTATTTCATTTTCTGTTTTACCTTATGCCTTATCTTATTCCATCTTATTTTAACTTTTTTCTAGCTGCTCTGATATGTTAAATAAAATTTTCTGGTCATAGTCATGATAATTTTTATGACAAATACAACAAGAAGGTAATGGGATGCACGCAAGATACATGGACAGAGAATATGCCCATAGACATCCTTAATTGTGAAAACCAGAGGAATTTCATGGCACCTAACTATCTACAGTGCTCATTGACCTTAGTGTAGTGCTTTGCTATCCGTGACTTTCTTCTTCTGTGCTCATTGATCTTTAGTGTAGTGCATAAAAGGTGAAAATCTTACACTTTAGTCTTGGAAGGTAAACTTCACCCAGAAGCTAGAAGCCTTAATCACTGTAGTAAATTGCTATCTACCTATGTTATGTTATAGAGTAGCATCGTTTATTTTTTAATATCTTATCCCAAGCCCAGATAAAGAGAGAGGTTATGGTGGGTTGATAATGATTGCCAACTTAAAACATTTTTCACATCTTATAAACATGGATCCTAGGACATTTCTCTTGATAGGGACAAGCTGCATAAAAGGACCATATAGCTGACCTTACTTAATTGAGTTTAGTAGATAAAAAAAAGACTAGAAAATTCTGTGTAAATACCTCTTTAAAATCAAAATGTGATGACCCTTCGTATGATTATATGGTGGCACACCAAAAACTGGGTCTACTTTTTGACAATTAAAAGAAAGTGCTTAGCATATAGAACATTTTGAAGTACTAGAATATTAAAATACATCTTAAGCCAAACGAATGGTAACCTTTCAAGATTTCTGTATGGTTGGCAATGTTAATGTGATGCATTACATCATCATGGCAATGCCAACTACCTCAGTGGACTGCTGATGATGCTTATAGGTGAAGGCCTGGTTAGTTAACAACTTAACAGAGAATCACATCGCATGATTTCTTGGCAAAATAGTTAGAAAGAGCTTTTGAGGAAAGTGATTGTTGAGGTAGTGAAAGATTGAGTGGAGTTAAAAGTGCCTGGTCCAAATGGATATACCTCTGCATTCTTTCAAACTTGCTAGGATGTAGTCAAGGATTTTATCATGAATCTTTCATGAATTCCATGAGCTCTGTATGTTGAAAACAGCGTTAATGCTTTATTCATTGTCCTTATTCCTACAAAAACTAGTCCTGTGGAGGTATAAGATTTTCAACCTATTAGCCTTATTGATGAGGTCTATAAGATCATTACCTAAGTTCTAGCAAATAGGTTGACAATGGTTTTAGAGAATATCATCTCAAAATAAGAAAATTCCTCTATTAAAGGTATACAGGTTCTTGATTCAGTTTTAATTGCAAGATAGAAAAATTAAATCAGGAGTCTCAGGTGTTTTGAATTACTGGACCTTCTAAATTTGAGATGTATTAAATGAGTATCACAGTATCTATTTTTTTACTTTTTGTTTTTTGGGATTCCTTTTACAGCCTTTAAGTATTTGTTCATCTTTAGTAGCTTTCTTACCTGTCAACATTGGTTGCTTTATAATCTCAAGCTGTTGATTATGAATACGAAATTTTACTTCTTTGGTGTCTTCCAGACTTTTATCTCATATCATCACTGGCTCAGATTTTTTGGGGGATTCACATTGAATTAATTCATTTTGGGCATTGATTTTTTGTTCATTAACAAAGTTGACTGAACTGGTTTAATAATTTTGTGATCTGTAAATTCACATTTATGGGATACTTGTTTTTTTCATGTACATGTTTCTGACATGCAACCCACATAATTTCTGAACCATGTGTGTGTATATATATATATATATTTATTTATTCTCTATATTTTGACTGCTAATTAAGTATTATTTTTACTGACAACTTGTGCTGCTGTTTCTCTGTTGGTTGTCTGATGGTTCTCTTGACAGCGTGCTCTAAAGGTATGAACCAGAAATATGCTTTGCAACATGTTCCTTTTCGGTTTTACCCATTCATGTAGTTCTTGTGTTATATTCTCAATATCAAATTGTCATGCACTCCAACCTTGTAATCTTTCAGATTGAGGGGCGTGTTCTGGGATATGGCCATACAGACTATTCTGATACTATGTATCATCTTGGAATGGTAATTTTTTAAAGCTATGTGTTATACTATTGTTTGTGTTGCATTCTTGTTCTATGCTTTTGTCTGGAAAGAGAAATTCTTGTGCTGCTCTGGTGTTCTCTGCTCCAGGAGTGGGATCCAAGCTGAAATAAATAATTTTATTGTTATTCTTTTCCTCATAAACTGTGCATTTAATATTCTTTTCTTGAGTTATGTTCATTTGTGTTACTCTGATGTTCTCTGCTCCAAGAGAGGGATCCAAGTTGATAGATTTTAATTTTAGCGTTATTCTGTTCCTCATCAAGTGTAAGTGATGCGCACTTTCATTAATGACAAAAAAGAACGTGTAGCACCCTTATAAATGGGGTGTCTATAGGTGTAAACCCAATATTACAAAAAACAAAACAGTGAAATCCTAGCATCTGTAAAACATCAAGAAAACAAATTGAAGAATATATTTTTAAGAGATGTTCTCAAAGTATATTAGATATTTTGTTGGGGATGAGATTGGAGTTGATTTTTGGCACGATGTATTGTGTAGAGATGTGACACTTAAAGATATCTGCCCCTATTTGTTTCCTCTTGCGGTGAATAAAAATGCCACTATAACAGGTAAATGAATAAATTTATCTTGAATTGTGGATCTCAAACCAACAAAGATTCCTTGCAAAATTGGACCCCACCTTTTCTTTGTGGATCTCAAACCAAAGAGGAATCAGCTTTCACAATCAACACTCCACTACCTAATACCGTTTCCCATTGAAGAAGTCACTTAACAAAAGTGGAGTTATCCCTTTATCCATGCAGGCGTTTTAATCTGAGCCACAACAGCTGAAAAGAGCAAACGATAAGATGGTAAAAGGTCCGAGTATGGATGCTCAAACTTTAGCCCTTTGTTATGGCAATGACCTGGGTACAGAATCTGGACTTGAGGAGGCATTGACATATCCCAAGAGCAAACAGAGACCAAATTGTAGAAGTAGCAATAAAAAAATTCTGAGGATGACCAAGCCTTGGTATGCAGAGATGAAGAACCACCAAATGCACATGGGAAAGAAAATGGAAAAGTGGAAGCTTGGACAGATAAATTTTCCCTCCGAAAATGATATCAAAGCATACGGTAAGGTGGAACATGAACAAGGGTAGTGAGAGATGGCTGTGCTACAGTGGAGTGGCTGGATTTGTACGTTCTCAGGAGATTGTTTTGTTTGATTTTGATAGGAAATTGGCCATGAAGAGATGATGCGAGCCCCTAATCTGTTTTTTTTTTTTTTTTTTGATTTCTTATATAGCCATGTAATGTAATTGCCTTTTTCTATTCAAATAAAATAAAAATAAATTAAATTGACCTTCTCTTTGAGCCTCCTGCAAATCACTATGTTTTTGGACTTGCTTTGTTAGTTCTAGTTTTATTTAATAGTGAATATGTATTGGATCCATTCATAAGAGAGTGACTAAATTTTATGCTGGCCATCAACCTACAACAACCCTCCTCTTTTACTGAATTAGCCACCCTTTACCCTTGGGCCAGCCAGCCAACACCCCCCCCCCCCCCCTATTCTTAACTGACAACCAGCCACCCCTCTACTCTCAAGCGAAAACAGCTCTGACCTCTTAGTGCTGGCAGCCAGCCACTTATTTTGACTTCTTAGATCTGCTATGTGTTCTCTTTAATTTCAGCTTTGACTTATGGTGTTGATAGCCAGCCTAGCTGTAACTATTAGCCAATTTATTTCCTAGTAGTTAAGGATTATAAATAGGGGTGACAATTCGTGTTCGCGTATCGGGTTCGTGTCGTGTTAACTCAAGAGTATCCAACTATATGAGTCAACACTAACTCAACATGTTTATTAAATGAGTCAAGATTACTCAACCTTAACACAACCCATTCATTAAACAGGCCAGTCGTGTTGACCAGTTTATTAGATTTATCAAAATGAAAAAAAAAAATTTATGAAAAAACAAACAAATAATTTTTTATATAAAATTAAGAACTAACGAGTAACTACATCATAAATAATCATTCAAAATTAAAGCATATCTCAATATCACAAATAATTAATCACAATATGTCAAAGAAAGTAAACCACAACAACTAATAAGTTTATATACCTAGGGTTTATAGGGTATATTAGTAAAATGTCATTTCATTAAACGGGTCACACGAGTTCCATAGGTTGAACACTAACCCAACCCGTTTATTAAACGGGTCAGTCTTGTCAACCCGAATATGACATGAACCCAATAAGCTTCAACCTATTACCTACTAATTTCGTGTTGTGTGTTGGGTTCACGAGTCATGTCCAATTTTGCCACTCCTAATTATAAAGAGGCTTGTTATGTAAGAGAAGAATCAGTTTTTTGATGAATTTATCTTAGTTTCAGATCTGGACAGAAACCCTGTTTCTCCAGTTTTCTCTGTAATTCCTGCTTTGATTCTTCATTCTAATGCAATTTTATTTCAGTTCTCAATTATTTGATCTTGATTTCCATCATTTACTCAGGCTTGGGTTTGACAGTGAACTGAATATATATGGCACTATGTACAAACACAGGCGGAGTTCTTAAACAGTGTAAATGTAAGATATAAATTCAGATCAAAATAAGGCTCTTTTAACGAAAGGGATCAATCTGCCATATCATTTCACATCTCCTAAGTAAATATGGTTTGGACAATGCCCAAGCAAGTGTTAGAATGTATATTAGGTTGACATACTATTTTTGTTTGGGGGGAAAGTGTCCTACACGACATAGGTCACATGAATGTTTCACTTGTGACGCAGTTTCGGTTTTATTATGTTAATCTAACCATGTTGCTTCTGTTTTCTTGTATATTCTCATTTGTTATTTATTTCTCTCATTAATGTGTATATCATAATGTACAGGTGCTATATCTGCAAGGAAAGGAGAAGGATTCTGAGGCTCTAATTCAGGATTCCATTAGGATACTAGAGGTACATCATTATTTACTTGAAAGTGGTAGTAACTGTGGCCATTTTTCTGTTTTGGCCCTCCTTACTGTGAAGTTTTGTTTGACTATGTAGGAAGGTGGGCAAGGGGAATCTTCTGTGTGTATCAAGAGATTACGATATCTTGCTCAGGTTGTTCCTCGCACCTTCATTCTCATTAGTTTTGGATAGACTGAAAGGTGTCATCTAGATGATCTTCTCCAGACATTATACTGACCCTATGCTAGAATGTGTAGTAAAATGAAATTTGTGAATATTTGGGTCTTTGTTTGTGCTCGACTTTTAAGGTGAAAGCGATCTAGAACACCATTCTGGAGAAAGTGGAGAGACATCTGGCAGGTTGGAAGACAGTTATATTTATCCAAGTGAGGTAGAATTACTTTAATAAAAAACACTTAATCTAATTGACCTTCCTATTTCTTTTTTTTATTCTCTATTCTAGTGAGTGTAGCTTGCCGGATTGAGAAGTTGCAATGTGAAAAATTATGGAGAGGTAAGATGATGAGTTTAAATTTCATCTAGTTCAATGAAACAAAATCAGTGAACCAATTTAATGCAGTGGCTTGGGTATTATTTGATCTTGTTTAATCAAGCTCCATTGGGGAAATGACTATAGAGATATGCTATAGAGAGAGGTTTTCTGGAGAAGGATGGTGGATAAGAAGTATGGTAGTGTGTGGTGAGTAGAATATTGTCAATGGTCCAAATGGTGATATTTATGGAAATGTACAAGTAGAGGGTGAGGAAATTATTCTCAGTCCCACTAGTTTTTGAACTGGGTGTGGGTACTCGTGTCAAGTTTTGGCATGATTTATGATTATGGAGATCAAATAATCAAGGAGAATTTTTTGGAGTAACTATATAGTGAGAAATAAGGAGGCTTCAGTGGCAGATCTCATGCAACACTAATGGTATACTCATTGGGATATCAGTTTGGTTAGAGCCGTACAGGACTGGGAATTGGTGTCCCTAGCCTCCTTTTATGGATTTCTTGTATTGTACCAGGTCGGAAGGAATGGAGAGGATAAATTATGTTGAAAGTTGATGCAGCACAAAGTTTGCAAGAGTATGAAAAAAGCAAAGGAAATACATAACAAACCTTGGGCTTCACCACCTAAGGTTGCTTGGGATTTCAAACCAAAGTTTTATTAATTCATCATAAGTTGTTTTCAATAGTAAAAAGTAAAAACTTTGGGCCTTTTAAATGGGGTTCCAAAGTGCATGAAACATGGAAAGAAAATAAATTAAGAATGAGATTACTTCACATATGGAAGTAAAATTAAATAGCAATAAATCTTGCTAATTGCATCAATCAGCATCAATTAAGATCAATAGGGGGGGAGGATGTGGGATTATTCAGGAGATGAGTTCAAATACCATTTGGTTGGGTAAGATACAGTATGCTCTCCTATTGCTAATGGAGGATTGGGTGTAAGGAAGATAGGAACCTTCGATAAAGTTTTATTGGAGAAATAGTTATGGTGCTTTGGGACAGAAGATACAAATTTATGGTGGCAGGTAATAGCCATGAAGAATGGTGAGGCTTGGAGTGGATGGACATTGAAACCTGTTTGAGGGACTCATGGTTTTCAAAGGAAAGCTGGGTGCTCATTTAGGTGCATGGGCCCCAGGCTAGTTGGGATCCTCTGTAGTCTAATCTTAGTTATTTATGATTCAGTCTTGTTTTTAATTTTAATTTAACTTGTATGCTGCTGGTTTTATTTTATTTTAGTGCTCCCAAATATATCTGAGCCATGGTCTTGATTTTCTGGACATTAACAGCAATAGTGGCTCGCGGGTTAATTTACTTTGAGATGGGATAGTTTACCTTAGTGCCTGCTTTGTGTCGCCTTGAACTTAATTTTGCTATTCACTTTCTATAAACAAAAAAAATAATTAATTAGCTTAATTTTTTTATAGTTTCTAGTTTTAAAGTCATAATCCTAGTAAAATTTGAAGTTACCTATAATAATGGGATGGAGGGTGAGGTCATGGGTTCAAGACTTATTGGGTGAGTGTGTAACTTATTGATAATAATAAATAAAAAAATTTGGAGTTTCCAGCAGTTTATATGGGGCATGCTTCAGTGTGTAGCCATTTGGAATGCATTAGGGTTGGTTGGGAGAGGTTTTCTGGTTTTGTTAAGTATGTTGTTGGACTAGTAGGAGTGTACATTTTTTGCATGATGCTTCGTGTGGAAGTCTTAAATGAGCTTTTCCCTGGTTTTTTTTTTTGCATGGTAGTTGAGGATAAAGATGTTTTTGTTTATCCTTTAAGGAGTACTCAGGATGATGAGGAAATGGCGTTTGAAATTTCGGATCTTTTCATGGTTTCTAGGATGGGAATTTTAATCTGTTTACTCTTTTTTTGATCTCTTGTATTCTAATTTTCTGTTGGGTGAATAGAATGAAAAAAATGTTTTGGAAGCTGAATGTCAGTGGGAAAATTGGTATCTGTTCTTTTTATGAGGCATTGAGAGGGTCTGGTTGTGTGTAGTTCCCTTGGAAGAGTACTTGACAGTTGACATAGTGTCCTCACAAGTGTTGACTTTTTGTTAAAACAGCTGCCTTGGGAAAATTCTAGCTGTTGATGACCTCATTGAGGATAATTTCTGTTAGAATAGTGGTTAAAGGATTAAATTCGCCATTACCTAACATCTTATACTTTTGGGACAAGTGGTAATTTATTATGACTTTAGAGCCTTATTTTATCTCACTCTGTTGTTGCCATTGGCAGTCTGCCACTACCAATTTTGTGTTACCCATTTCCAGCGACCACACCCACCATATTTTCCAAACTTTGGTGTCCATCCCATAAAAACCCTATACACTTTCCTGTAGACAACACAGTATCAGAGTAGGTGGTCCTAGTTTGAATCTTGTCTCCACTCTACCTATCATTTAAAAAACTTAAAATCCCACTTGTTGGGTCCCACTTATTTAAGAGTGTTAGAATAATGGTTAGATTAGTGTTGTTAAAGGCGCACTTAAAGCTCCAAAGCTTGAAACCCCAAGGTCTCAGTGCTTTGCTTGGTTGAAGCAATGCTCATTTAATGAAGCACGCCTTAGGCACACTTTTCTGGTGCTTTTTGAAGATGCAAAAAGCACGCTCAAGTGCTTTTTTTTTTTTTTTTGCTAAAAAAATATAAATGATTAAATTAACTCTTTGATCTTAAAGGAAATGACATGGACATTGATTTATTAAACAAACATTGTTCTTAAGGTGTTGTATCACTCAAACAATTTTTTGTTTACAATGCATGAACAAGGATAATTTACTATTCTTATGGTTTTCAATCTTTGCCTTTTGGATTTATTTTCATTGAACCATATACTTCTTTTGATTGTAGCTATTTTGGTTATGTATTTCTATAAAGTACAAGAGAATTATACAAAATTTTTGTTTAAACTTTCTATGAGTAGATTATTATCAAATTGTTGTCCATTAAATTTAATAATTGTTTTTAGTGTTACTATATAAAAATTTTAAGAAATTGAAATAATGTATATAAAATTTGAACTTACAAATTGTCCAATCTATTTTTATCTAATTAGCAAAATACATCACTATTTTGACTTTATTAACTTTTTTTATTATATTCTATTTACCTTTTTATTGGAAATTATTATATAATAAATTTGAAAAATTTGCGCTTTACTTCAATCAGTTGCACCTTTGCGCTTTGCACCTAGGCTTCAAGAGGCTTGCGCGCTTAAGTGTGCTTAACGCTTTTACCAACACTGGGCTAGATGATTAAATTCATAATTTCCTAATAGTTTAAGTTTTTGGGAAAAAATAGTAATTTATCAGCGTTTATAATTGAGCTTAAATCTTTATTTTTGAAATCTTTTATATGAATGGTGCTTGCCTTTGGTGTTATTGTTATTTCTTTTTTCGTAGAATTTATTGGTCTATTAGATTTTAGATTGAACTTCTTAGGTTAACCTTTTGGATGCATACTGTATGCATGAGGATTCCCTTCTGGCTCTTTCTGATATGAAAACAGATTCTTATTTTACCACTCCCTTCGTTCATATTGCAGGTCATGTGTTTAAAATTTAACCTTTTTTATTTTTTATTTTTTTACTTAAAAAAAAAAATCTAACTTTTTAAGGGAACATCATTTAATGCATTATCTTTCAAATAAAAAGGTCCAAGTTTTCCTTAATTTAAACTCTAGTCAATATATTGACTTTTTGGATAAAATAAAGGGTAAGCTAGGAAATGTATCAATGCTGTATATATTGACTTCTCAAAGAGGACTTCATTTTGGAACATACCAATCTGGAATAGAGGACAAATAATTTGGGATGAAGGGAGTATTATTAATTTTATTCTAACTTAATAATGTCTATTTTGTTAAATTAAATTTTCTATAATAGTAGCCGATGTGTCCCATGCGATGCACAGCTACATTTGTGAGAACGATTTAGTAGCATTTCTTGCCCATCATTCACAATTTAGTAGCATTTGTTGCCCATCATTCGTGGGAATGCTATCTCTCTGTATCACGGATAATCTTTTCTTGTATTTGATGATATGTCTCCTTTGGCATGCAAGCTTTGCGGCCTCCATTTTCAAATTGTTTTGTTTTGTTTTGGGTTTTTCGTCCCCCCTTAGAAAAAAAAAAAACTCTTCTTAAAGTATTAGTGGATTTTGTTCTTGTTTCAAAAAATCAATTTGGGACCTACCATCACTTCCTTGTAAACCATTTTTTTTATATCTTCTACCACATGATGTTTGCAGTGCTAAATGAAATACATATTGAAGCCTAATGATGTTGATCTTGTGGATGAGCAACTCAATACTTTTACTCTCTTTTTTGTTTCAAAAGCACAATTGTTTAATTACCAACTGTCCCCAAAACATAACCATAATGGTGAATTTAATCATTTAACAATTCTACCACTCCCCTTCACATATATTTAATCCTTTAACCATAATTGTTAGGAAATGGTGAATTTAATCATTTAATAATAATTCTACCACTTCTCATCATGTGTGGGCATAAACTTACCCTTAATAAGTGCGGCCCAATATATGAGATTTTAATATTTGAAATGGGAGGTAGAATGGAGACTGGGATTGAATTCAAGGTCTCATTAATACTATATTAAATTATTGATTGTCCCAAAAGCTTAGGTTGTTAGGAAATTATGAATTTAATCATTTAACCATAATTCTAACAACAATATTAGCAAAGATGGGTGATAATTGAGTCTGTTTGGCATCAGCTTTAGCTTTTAGCTTTTATGTATAGTTTTTTAAAAAGTCATTTTTTCCCGCTTTTTCTCATTTTTTCAAGGTAAAAAGTATACTTTAGCACACTTTTAGCGGAAAGTTTTCAACAAAAAGCTAGATAAGCTGTTCCTAAACAGATACAATATATCTACACAAACTATTTCAAAGGAACAAAATACTTTGGAATTTAACATGCCTCTCAGAAAGGGAAGCCATAGTATAGTAAGAAAAATTATGGAAGATTAAATTCTCAACACAAAGGAAACCAAAATATAAAAAATATTTGCTATGATAGGGAATAGACCTGTGTTATAACTCCTATTTAATGGAGAAAGCCCTTAGTTTGCTTTCTTGGATTTACACAATGCTATTAGTTTGTTTTCTTGACGTTAGATCGTCAGCCTACACCTTTTCCTCTCTTAGCTTTTACACACTGGCTATTAGTTTTGCTTTCTTAGCATTTACATAATTGGCTTGGCATTTACACATTATTTTGGGATTTTTTTCTACAAAGGATATATATATATATCATGCTAAGTGGTTCCCATAAATGTTATTAAAATTAAAATAAATCGTTAAATTTTTGTTTAGGTGGAAGGTTAAATGGATACATTCATTTTAAGCTTCACTTAGTGGTGCGGACACGAGATACAAGCCCCCAATTACACATACGTATAGGAGGAAGAGCAAAAAGAAAGCGGCCCAACCTGTGGCTTTATGGATGGAACCTATTAGTTATTGGGCTTGAGACTAAACAAGCCCAAACATTTAATAATTAGGGTTTCTTTAGGGTTTCGTTATGCATTTTTATTGTTGGCTATTTAAACAACTTTTTGGGATTATTGTAAGACAGTTTTGAGAATTATTAAAAAAAAAAACGTTTGTTTTCTTTCACTGGTGCTGACTCCAGTTTGCTTGGTGCTGACTCCAAGTAGCCCTTAGGTGCTGACTCCTAGGGTTTATCTTTTATTTTATTGTTAGTGTGGTTGTCCTACGTCAGTTTTGGTATCAGAGCCAGGTTCCGGTCCATACAACACAACCGTAGACAACCAATTGAAAGCAAAACCATCAAAAGAGCAACCCAGCCAAAGATGACATTACCTTTCAAGTTTTTGCCCCATGAGATCTTGAACAAGCCCAAACCAGCCCCGGCAATCCGTATATACCCCGCAACCCCACATGAGTTTTTCATCCCCAAGCCAACAGAGAAGTCAGTGACGCCTCCCAAGCCGGTGACCACCATCCGTGCCCGCCTCTGATCACAGAACCCACACCCACAAACCCAAAAAAAAAAAAAAAAAAAAAAAAAACCAGATTTTGAAGCCAACCAGAAACCTCTAGTCCAGAACCCACAATCAAGTCTCCAAATCCCTTGCAACCATAAAGAGAGAAGAGACCCACGCCGAGACCCATCGGCAACTTCAATCCACCACCGCTGAGATTGACCCATCAGCCGCCGACACCATCATCACCGTCGACCATCGCCGCTGAGGATGGCGACCACCGCCGTGTCCCGTGCCGCCGCTGCCTTCCCTGTCGTCGCGCCGCCACAGTCGTCGACCTTCTTCTTCTTCTCCATCGCCGTGCTGGTTGCGTTGTCTCTTTTAGTTTTGTGGTTTTCTTTTTTTTTTAAGTCTGTATTGTGAGTTCCTTTTAAGGTCCTTCATTTGAATTTCTTTTTAAGCCCGTGTCTTAGTTTCTTAAAGCAGTGTATTTTAGTATTTTTGCACCCAAAAAAAAAAAAAAAAAAAAAAAAAAAAAACAAAAAAGAAAAGAAAAAAAGAAAGAAAGAAAGTATTGTTATTGTGCCAGCCATTGCATGTATTGGGCCTTTAAATTGTTCATCTACAGGTACACTTGTTCAAGTAAAATCCATTCACTTGAAAAGCTAAGCCCATGACTATCTAGTGCAATAAGTTGGCCACTGACCAGGGTACGATTCTTACTCTCTTTTTGGTGGATTCAATTTTGTCTCATTGAAAGATATTATCTTTATATTTTTTATGTGCATATCCCACCATACCCCACTGGCCTACCCATTTTGTTCTCAAGTTCGCTATTTTATTATTTGTGCTTTCTTTCAGTACCCATTCTAAAAGTCCAAAAAAAAAAAAAAAAAAAATCTCTTTGAAATATCTTGTTCTCATTATTAATTGTGGAGCTTATTAGAATTTGACTCATATTTGGGCTATCTTTCAATATTGTGAACCCTGTCACTACTTGACTGCAATTTACTCCTTTGATTCATTGATCTAATCTCTACATGCACTCTTGCTTGACCTTAATTTTACATTGAGAATTTGTTACTTGAACTTTTGTGAATCTCAATTGCATTCATAAATATAGTGTGCATGCATTTACGTAGTGGTCGCATCATGTCAAACTCTGAACATCAATCCACTTCTGAACCTAGGCCCTCCTTAGAGCAACTCATAGAAGACTTATCAAAAAATGTCCGTAATTTAATGGATAGGGTTGAGCAAATTGAGGCATCTCAAAGAGAGACCATTAACCATGAAGGAGATAACATGCTTAGGCAAAATCACCACGGTTACTTTAATAGGGCTCCAAACTTTGAACATGATCACTATAATCACAATGACCCTAGGGATTTTGATGATAGGATGTTCAAGGAAAAGATAGAAGCACCCACCTTTGATGGCTGCCTAGACCCATGGGTTTTCACTGATTGGTTACGTCAGATGGATAAATTCTTTGACTACTACCATTGGGCTGAGAATAAGAAAGTGAGGTATGCCAGGATGAAGTTAATTGGAAGAGCCGACCTCTTCTGGGAGGACCTTGAGGATACCCTTAGGCGACGACATGAGCCCCCCATAACTGATTGGCTTGAGATGAAGGGTGCACTCTCAAGGAATTATCTTCCTTCAACTTATAGGAGCTCCCTCCTTGAGGAATGGGATCGCCTAAAGCAAGGCACTGCTCCTGTGGCTGAATATATAGAGAAGTTCAAGGAGTTCAAGAGGCGAATTCGAGTAGTCGAGGAAGAGGTTGTCACACTCAATAGGTTCAAGAAAGGTTTAAATGCTAACCTACTAGGCGAGATTATCACCCGAGGAGTCACTACCTTAAGAGAAGCATATGACCTCGCTAGGAATTGTGAATTAGCATCCAAATCTATCTTTTGGCGACGTTCTGAGCTCCGAAGTGTGCCCACCAACCCTCAAACTTTTGGTAGCAAACCTAGACTTGCCTTACCCCCTAAGGCCAACCCCGATAGCACCCCAATAGGGAAAGAGGACAAGGGAAAAGGTGTGGTCAATGAGCCTTCAAGATTAGGTTCTCGCCTCCAATGCTTCAAATGCAATGGGGTTGGACACATCGCAGCTAGGTGTCCCTCTAAGACCCTTGTCATTCAAGAGGATGATGAAAAGGTAGAAGATGTTGAGGAGTTGGTGTATGATCCAAATGTTGAAGAAACCCAAAATGTTGAAGCAGAATGGGAAGATGACCCTAGCTACCTCGCATGCATTAGAGCCATTTCTCCCCAGGTTGATGATTTCAAGAACTTTGGTGTCCCTAGAGTGAATGTGGTAAGGTGTGCTTTAGCAGAGCAAAGAGGCACTGATGATTGGCGAAGGAGTGCCATCTTTCAAACTTACACTAAGTGTGGAGACAAAACTTGCAAGGTTATCATAGATAGTGGAAGTTGCATTAATGCAGTATCTTCTAGCGTTGTTTCCCGCCTAGGCTTGAAATTGACCCCACACCCTAACCCATATAAAGTTTCTTGGGTAGATACCTCCTCCATAGCCATAAAAGAAAGATGTGTTGTCCCACTTCAATTCCTCACCTACAAGGCTGAAATATGGTGTGACGTAATTCCCATGGATGTAGGGCATATCATCTTAGGTAGACCTTGGCTTTATGATTTGGATGTCACCCTTCATGGGCGATCCAACTCTTGCTCATTTCTGTTTGAAGGTAAGAAAATTGTGCTCAATCCTTTGAAACCCAAGCCCATCGACATGAGCAAGAAGACAGAAGCACCAAAGGCGAAGGGCCTAAACATCATAAGCCCAAAGGCATTTGAAAGGGTAGCTGTCCAAGAATCTATTGTGTTTGTCTTAGTTGCTAGGGAACTTCATGGAGAGACCCGTGTGGAGCAACCTGAAGAAGTGAAGTCAGTGCTTCAAGGATTTAAGGATGTTTTCCCTGAAGAACATCCCGATCATTTACCACCCATGCGTGACATACAACACGCCATAGATTTTGTGCCCGGAGCGACCCTACCTAACTTGCCTCACTATAGGATGAGCCCTGCAGAGCATGCTGAGTTGCAAAGGCAAGTAGAAGAATTACTTAGGAAGGGTTTTGTTCGTGAAAGCATGAGTCCTTGTGCAGTCCCTGCACTCTTAACTCCAAAGAAAGATGGAACTTGGAGGATGTGTGTTGATAGTCGTGCCATCAACAAGATCACTGTGAAATATCGTTTTCCTATCCCTCGATTGGATGACATGTTGGATATGATGGCTGGAGCAACGATCTTCTCCAAAATAGACTTGAAAAGCGGCTATCATCAAATTAGGGTTCGTTCTGGTGATGAGTGGAAAACTGCCTTCAAGACGAAAGATGGTTTATATGAGTGGATGGTCATGCCTTTTGGATTGTCCAACGCTCCTAGTACCTTTATGAGAGTGATGACTCAGGTGCTCAAGCCTTTTATGGGGAAATTCTTGGTTGTGTACTTTGATGACATCCTCATCTATAGTAAGTCTAGGGAGCAACACTTCGACCACCTAACTCAAGTTTGTACTACCCTTAGGAAGGAGAGTTTATATGGTAACCTCAAGAAGTGCTCTTTCTTCACCGATAGGGTCGTCTTCCTAGGTTTCATAGTATCCTCTGAGGGAGTTTCTGCTGACCCCCAAAAGGTTCAAGCGATTGTGGAGTGGCCCGAGCCCAAAAATATCCATGAAATTCGAAGCTTCCATGGGCTCGCTTCCTTTTATCGCCGATTCATCAAGGGGTTTAGCACCATTATGTCCCCCATCACTGACTGCATGAAACAAGGTGATTTTGTGTGGACTAAAGCTGTTGCTAAGGCTTTCAATGAGGTAAAGCAAAAGATGACTGAGGCACCTGTCATGCGCCTCCCTAATTTTACCAAGCCTTTTGAAGTGGAATGTGATGCCTCAGGTATTGGTATAGGGGGAGTACTTAGTCAAGAGCGTCACCCAATTGCTTATTTCAGTGAAAAGTTGAATGACGCTAAGCAAAAGTACTCCACATATGACAAAGAGTTTTATGCCATTATTCGAGCTCTTTGGCATTGGCGCCATTACCTGTTGTCTCAAGAATTTGTTATCTACTCTGATCATGAAGCTTTGCGCTATCTCCATTCCCAAAAGAAGCTGAATTTTAGGCACGGTAGTTGGGTTGAATTTCTGCAACGCTACCACTTTGTAGTGAAGCATAGGGCGGGAGTTGAGAATAAGGCTGCTGATGCACTAAGTCGAAGGGTGTCTTTGCTATCCATCATGAGTGTTAAGGTTACTGGGTTTGAACGACTCAAGGATGATTATGAGTCATGTCCGGATTTTGGGGAGCTCTACACTAACCTAAGTAATGCCCCACGGCCAATCCTGGATGATTATACCCTTCAAGATGGTTACTTGTTCAAGGCCAACAAGTTATGTATTCCTCGGTCGTCAGTGAGAGATTTCCTAGTTTGGGAGATACATGCGGGAGGCCTTGCAGGTCATTTTGGCCGAGACAAGACAATTGAGGAAGTGGAACGTCAATTCTATTGGCCTGGTCTTAAGAGGGGTGTTGCCAAGATAGTTGGTCAGTGTCGTACATGCCAACTAGCCAAACATCGTAAGCAAAACACTGGCCTGTACACACCTCTACCTGTGCCAGATCGCCCGTGGCAGGATGTGAGTATGGACTTTGTGTTAGGTTTGCCTTGCACCTTTAGGAAGCATGATTCCATTCTAGTAGTTGTTGATCGCTTCTCCAAGATGGCTCATTTCCTACCATGTTCTAAAACCTCTGATGCTTCTAAGATTGCAAAGCTCTACTTTGATGAGATTGTCAAACTTTATGGTCTTCCCAAAACCAGTGTCTGATAGGGATGTTCGCTTCATGAGTTATTTTTGGAAGACCTTGTGGCATTTAGTGGGCACCAAATTGAAATTTTCCACGGCATTTCATCCTCAAACTGATGGTCAAACTGAGGTGGTTAATCGTAGTCTAGGCAACCTTCTTCGGTGTCTAGTGGGTGAAGCCAATCGAAGTTGGGATTCAATTCTTCCTGTAGCTCAACTTGCATATAATAGCTCTATCAATAGGTCTATAGGCGCTAGTCCTTTTGAGGTTGTGCATGGATATACACCTAGGAAGCCCTTAGATCTTTTGCCTATGTCCCCACATGTTAGGATTTCTGAGTCTGCTGAGGCATTTGCACGACATATTCATGATTTGCATAATGAGATTCGCAAAAAAATTCAGGCAAGTAATTCTCAATATAAAATTCATGCTGACACTCATAGGCGTCATGCAGAGTTTCAGGTAGGGGATTATGTCATGATTCGGATTCGACCTGAACGGTTTCCCTCTGGGGCCGTTAAGAAATTGCAGGCTCGTAGTGCCGGACCATTCAAGGTATTGAGACGAATGGGCCCAAATGCATATGTCATTGACCTTCCTCATGATTATGGTATTAGCTCCTCCTTTAATATTGAGGATCTAGTTGCTTATAAAAGCCCCACAGCTATTCCTAATACCCCTTTTGATGAGTCTTTGCCTAATCCTATTGATGCCCCTATTCCCACCCCTGTACCCTTAAATTTGCCCTATGCACATAAAGAATCTATTGATGCTATTTTAGATGAGTAGATTGTTTCTACCAGGGATGGAGGAGTTCACCGTTTCTTAGTTCGGTGGCGAGGGCGACCAGATTCTGATTGCACATGGATTACTCGAGATGAGCTGCTGCGACTGGATCCTGACTTGCTGGAGTACTATCAAAGCTCTTCAGATTTCCACTTGACGGGGTCGAGTTCTTCCCACCCGGGGGGAGTTGGTGCGGACACGAGATACAAGCCCCCAATTACACATACGTATAGGAGGAAGAGCAAAAAGAAAGCGGCCCAACCTGTGGCTTTATGGATGGAACCTATTAGTTATTGGGCTTGAGACTAAACAAGCCCAAGCATTTAATAATTAGGGTTTCTTTAGGGTTTCGTTATGCATTTTTATTGTTGGCTATTTAAACAACTTTTTGGGATTATTGTAAGACAGTTTTGAGAATTATTAAAAAAAAAAAACGTTTGTTTTCTTTCACTGGTGCTGACTCCAGTTTGCTTGGTGCGGACTCCAAGCAGCCCTTAGGTGCTGACTCCTAGGGTTTATCTTTTATTTTATTGTTAGTGTGGTTGTCCTACGTCACTTAGGTGGAAGGGTAAAGAGTGACACATGAAGGTAATTAGAAGAAGATGAGGTGGAAGGCTAAATGAAAAAGTTCTCTAAGAATGTGCCACGTGGCAGCACCTTATGCTCTCACATGTGTATTAACAATCGTGATTTTTCTTTTGATGCCTGCTTGAAACTAGTTTATGTTTGTGCCACTTGCATTTAGATTATTCTCTACATTGTTCAGTTTCTATTCTTGATCTTCTGTTTAAGTCTATTTATGGTTTTTCTTGCTTTTGTATTTTATTATTTTGGTTTCTACCTAGATTTATCTGAAGTCTAATCGTCCCAGAGAAGCTGAGAATGTGCAGAGAAAGATACTGCATATAATGGAATTATCAAAGGTTTAATTTCTTTTCTTTTTCCTCCTTTTGTATATACTATATTTTGATTCTGTGCTGCTAAAGTCTCTCAATTGATATTTCATTGTACTTAAATATTTTACACAAAGGTTGCATGGTATTCTTAAGGTTTGAAATTTAGATTGTTGCATTTAGCTTAGCATTTCTTTTCGCTTGAGATCTTTTTTAATTGTTTTGATAAATTTAAGATTCTATTAGGAAAAAAAAAAGGGCAACCCTAGAATACGAGAAGCATACAAGAGATACATAGAAAAGAAGGAAAAAACCAAGATCTAAAATTATAATTAGATTAAAAAAAATCCAAAATGGAGGAAGAAGCAAAACCCCAAATCTGATAATCACACTATGAAGGTTAAGACAATAAACAATAGTGGATAATAATTTTGGTTTTATGTCAGAGTGGTCTACTATGGAAGTAATTCTCTTATTCAGATGTTTGATGGAGAAATATAGAGAAGCCTGTAAAGATTTTCATATGATTTTATTTTCCTAGAGAAAGCTTTTGATAGAGAACTTAGAGAGGTTATATGGTGGATTTTAGAAAAGAGAGTTCTTTAACATATATAAAGGTGATTAAGGATATGTATGACAACTTTAACTATTGTGAGAACAAGTGGAAGCATAGTAAGTGAGTTTCCTGTCACAATAGGTTTGTACAATTATCAACTTTAAGTTTATCTCTTTACACTAGTTATAGATGAACTTTTTAGACTGATTCAAGATGAAGTCCCTTGGTATATGCCTTTTGCAAACGATATAGCTTTAGTAGATGAAACTAGGCATGGAGTTAGCATTAAGTTGGAAATATGGAGGGATGGTTTAGAATCTACTGGGTTTAGGTTAAGTAGGTCTAAAATAGAGTACATGAAGTGTGAGCTTAGTAAAATGAGAAATAAAAATGGAGTTGTAGAACTTGATGGTCAAGAGATACCAAAAGAGTGAACCTAATGCATGTTATAAACATGAATTAAAAAATAAGCTCATTATTAAAGTGAATGAAAATGGGAAGAGGCAGGTGTCATGGGAGATTAGGGGTCCTAAGAGGGTGGTTACCAAGTGGTTTCCATGCATCAACTTAAAGGGGAGTTGCCCCATTTTGGGGCTAGTCCCAAGTGTTCTATAATTAGGCTGGAGAAAATAGCAGGCCAAAATGTTTTTAAAAGCACATAATGTTGGGCTTGGACAGGCTATGTGCTTTTGAGTTTTTTAATAGGGAGAATGTTTAAAGAGCTACGGAATTGGGCCTGCTGTCATGGATGGTTTTTATGGAATTGGGCTAACACCTACAATTGAGCTTGGTGGTTTGGCTAGTAAAGTTGTTGAAGGGCTAGCATGTTTCACTAACAAGGTCGCAGCTTAGGAGTCAATGTCTGCTCGTGTGGGTCTAGACTCCCCCTAAGGTCCAACATTTAGAATTTTAATTTTTGATGAGAGGTAGAGTTGACACAAGATTTAAATTTAGGACCACTTACTTTGATACCATGATAAACTACCACTTGTCCCAAAAGTTTAAGCTAATAGGAAGTGGTAATCTAATCATTTAACCACTATTTTAGTACTTCCCTTCAATTGTGCACCCATATTTCCCTTTTAAAAGCTAGGAAGCACGGACATTGCATATAGGGTGCTGTATCCGTGTCATACTGGTCGTTTTATGTTAATATTTTTTTAGAAATTATTTGTGTCACTGTATTGTTCCCGTGTCTGTGTCCGTGCTTCCTAGTTTAAAAGTGGCACCTAACATGTGAGTTTAACTTTTTAAATGAGAGGTAGAGTGGAGTCAATGTTCGAACTCACTTATTTAGAGCCACGATAAAGTATCACTTATTTTTAAAGTTTAAGGAAAGTGTGAATTTAATCACTTGACCATTATTCTAATGGTGATATTGTTAAAGAATTATGGTCTATCTTATTATGTTTATTTGGGGTACATTGGGTTATGCCTAATAGGATAGTTGATTTGTTGACCTGTTGGAATTGGTAGTTTGCTAAACATTGTAGTGGTGATGGTTGGAATGTGGTCCTATGCATAATGTGGACTATTTGGAGAGGGTGTAATAACTAGATGCTTGAAGGAATTGAATGAGCTATGTTAGATTTTAAGACAATCTTTTTTACATTAGGGTTGGCTCCTTGGAGAGTTTCCTTTTTTGTATGGACAGCAGCTTGGAGGAAAGTTCTAACTTGTGAAAACCTTATCAAGAGGGGTTTTATTCAATGGTGAGTTGGTATTATATGTGCTGTTGTAGTGGGGAGACCGTGGACCAACTTTTGATACATTAGTGTAGCTCGAGTTATGGAGTTTTATATTCAAGATGTTTGGGATTCAATGGGTATTAGCGGGGAAAGTTCTTGATTTATTATGTGGGTGGCAGAGTAGGGGACCTAATATCTGGATTCTTGTTCCTTCATGTTTGATGTTGACTATATGGAGGAAAAGAAATTGGCATACTTTTGAGGATGTGGACTGCACATCAACTCAATTGCAAGCATTCATCATTAGTTCTCTTTATGAGTGGTCTTTTGTATCTGGTGTCACAGATAGTAACTATGTTCCATCCTTTGTAGAGTCGATTCAATGTAGATGTTTTTTCAATTGTAATTCTTTAGGCTACTTCGTTTATTTGTCCACGAAGTAGTCTCATTCAATAAAATCATTATCACCTATATAACAAAAATATTTTTTACATTATTTTTATTATTGGATGGCTTCTTTAAGTGTTCATTCATTCTATAATATGTTAGAGATTCTTATTTTTATAATTTTTGTTAATTTGTGGTGCCTCTTAGGTACATAACTTGTGTATTTGGTTATGCTCTTTCTATACTTATATTTTTTTTTAACTTATCAAAAAGATATCAAGGAGTAAGTGATTTTGATATCTTAGATCAATAATTCATAAAGGATGGAGAGATCGAAGGGGATATGAATTATAGGATAAGAGCAAAGTGGATAAAGTGGAAAAGTGTCTCAAGGGTATTGGATGCTCATAGAATACATATTAAGTTAAAGGGAATTTTTTTTTTTTTGATAAGTAAGTTAAAGGGAAGGTTTACAAGGCTAGTATATGACTAGCCATCCTGTATGTTGAGCTATTAAGAAGTAACATATTCATAAAATGTGTGTAGTGTAAGTCATGATGTTAAGGTGCCTGTATGTTGGGCTATTAAGAAGTAACATATTCATAAAATGTGTGTAGTGTTAGTCATGATGTTAAGATAGATAAGTGGAAATTCAAGAAAAGAGAAGTAAATAAAATGAAGAAATTTGTTTAATTATGGGATGTCTATATTGATGAAAATATGAGGGAGAGTCGCTTGAGATGGTTTGATTATGTGCAAAGGAGAGCGATTAATGCACTTGGGAGGAAGAGTGATTTGATTCAAGTATAAAGATGGGAAGAGATAGAAGAAGACCTAAAATAACAATAGTAGCAGTAGTAAAAGACATGTTTATTAAGGAGGTGATACACTGTATGATTTTAAATATAATAGAATGGAAGAGAAGAATAAATGTGGTTGAGCTCGATTAGCTTGTTAAGGATTCATAGCCGACCTCAAAGTTTTGGGACTAAGGCTTTGTAGTTGTTGTAGCCAAAACCTCCAATCTCTCTCATCAAAAAGTGATCTAGTGTAAGTAGTGATAATTTAGATCTATCAAAATACCTGGCATTTCAATTACATGGTGCTTTCAATGCATATTGTGATGTGATTGGAGATCTTTGATTGAAATTCTATGTTATGACTAATCTTCATACATTTAATGAAAGTTATATATATGCGTACACACACATATATATATATGTGTGTGTATATATATATATGTGTGTGTGTGTACACATATATATGTATATCTATATATATATGTATATATTTGTATTTAAATGCACACGTGTAAGGAGTTTTTACTTCTTATTTGTTGTCATCATTTTTACTTTGCTATCATTCATGTAAGACAGGGATGGAATTCTTTGGACACTATTATTGCAGCTGAAGGGCTGGCCATGACCCTACAATCAGCTGAGAACTTAAAGGAAGCACAGGAGCTCTTTGAAAGGTGAATAGTAATGTATACAACTGTCCACAAAAGTAATTTTCTGATGATTTCAAATGGAATGTATTTCTTATACTTGCAGGTGTCTTGATGCCCGGAAAATGTTACTTCCAGAAGACCATATTCAGGTTTTCTGTTTTTGCTCATTAACTCATCTTATATATTGTCAAAGTTGGATTTTTATAGTTTTCATAACTAATAGATATATTTTTATTACATATAGGCTTCAGTCTTGATGTATAGACAAGATTGCTCTTTTAATTATTTACTTTAAGTTACAGCATCAGGGATTAGCAAAAGAACTTCTAAGAAACAACAATTTTCATATAAGATATTATATAGTATTCCTCTGTGTTTTTATGCTTCATTATGGAGTCATTGTATCTATGTCTCATCATGTCTTATCATGCCTTATAATCTTTTTCTGTTAGAATGATTTTTGTGTGATCTAAGGATGACCACATTTCAAAAGATGTTTTGAAAAATGCAAATGCAGCAGGAAAAAAGAAAATAAAAAGACTATGCATTGGAAGCGCACCAAAGTGTAGATAAGACCTGTTTAAATGGTAAGACAAGAATAAAAAAAGCTGAATCAAGTATATTGGGGCAAAATGTATGCAATAATCTTTAAAAGAATTTGATCTCAAGACATTGATGTATTCCGATCTTGCACAAGGATAAATGAAAAATTGCTTACTTCTTATTTGCAGGTGGATAATAATGAATTCAAATATAACATATCAATGAATATACTCTTCAAAAGAAACATTCATTTAAAATCAATCTTAAGCACACCAATGAGTTCAGTGTGCTCTAGTTCAAATGACACCTCGTCCCTTGTAAGAGCAAGTTGAAGGATAAGGTTGTGGGTTCAATACTCACCTGGTGAGTGTGTAACTAGCCAAAAAAAAAGAAAAAGAAAAAAAAGTCACAATTACCTAAGGGGACCAGGTAAAATTTTGTAGTTGTACAATTTTAGTAATTGTAAAGCTTTATAATCGTTTTCCATGAGCATGGAATAGGAATTATGAGCCTCATCATGTAATTTTTAACAGATTGCCCGACCTCTTAGATTTTAGAGGTTAAATATTTTTTGTTGTTGCTCTTGTATACTTCCTGTGTATTTAGCGCAGAAAGGAAACACAATAGGATAGATACCAACTGATGCAGGATGAAAGTGCAGTACCAATTACGCTCGCCTTGGTTGTTTGCTATACCAGATCATTGAAAAGCTCACCTACCAGAAATGTTTTTACAAGATACACTTGGACCAGAAAAATCCGTGCTCGAAAACAAAGACAATATATATATATATATAGTTTTCGTTTTTGAGCATAGATTTAATTGTCTGTAAAAAAATTAAAATGTACTCAGGTGGGGCTTTTGAAAGAAGATGAGGAAGCATTCTGAGACCCTATGGGTCCATTCATAAAGTTAAGAAGCCATTTTTGGCTATCAATAGTAGTTCCATAAACAATCCACTGTGGGATTGTATTTTTGGATAGTGAAAATGCCATAAAGCGTTTCTACCAAAAAAAAAAAAAAGGAAAAAAAAAAGAAAAAAGAAAATGCCATAAAGCATGAACCAAGATCCGTGATATGAAAACCAAAATCAGAATGAGGAAGAAATAGCTTGCTTAAATAAAAGGTTCCACAACTTTAAATAACTCTTCCATAGGAAACTAATAAAAAATTTTCTTACAATTTACCACACCCAAGGTGAAAGGATTCAAACCTAAAAAGATGTGCTGACCAGACTGTGCTACACCCTGTCTTACTGACTCTCTAGCTCTTCATCGTTCGCCTCACCTCACTGCCGATTGCCGCGCTCCTTAGGCCGTGAATGAATTGAAACCGCCACTTGGCCTGGGGCTAGTTCCGATCAGGAGAAATAATGATTGGAATAGATAGCTTAGTGGCTTAGCTAGGCATCGGAAATCCAAATTCCAATGGTCTCATGCCTACAGAGGTCAGTTTTGACGACTGCTGTGGCTCCACACGAGTAGTTAATGGTTGAGGAGGGACACAAGAACGTAAAAAAGGATAGAGAGGGATGGGCTTTCTCTCGCTTTTGGCATATTGGGCCTTGATGGCAGGCTCGCACAACGGGCTATTAGCTCAATGGTAAAGTGTGACCCTGATAATTGCGTTGTTGTTCCTGGGCTGTGACAGCTCTGAGCCACATGGCTACTGCAATGGTCATTGTCACCTATTAAGGATTCTGCATTCGGCGTATTGGGAGCTAAGAAAACTCCCTTCCACCAATTGCTTTGGGAGCTCTTTGCAGTCTTCCTGTGGGATAAGGCTTCTTTGCTTGGTGCTGATGGTTAGTTTGGAATATAACGACACCCCCTATTTGAGTAAGGCTGAAAGCATCAGCATGCATGAAAGCAGAAGGAATCCAGACGCCGATAGGCAAAGGGACGAAGGATGGAGCGTGCAAAGTTGATCATTCTCCTGTTGTGTGACCTGTTGGTCCTAAGCAGTGTCTAGATCTTGTTCTAGCTTAATGAAACTCTTAAATCCATAATGGTCTCCTTGAATCCACAAGGAAAACCTGGAATCTACCAGAAAAAGAGAAAACCTCTGAAATTTTATTAATGAAATTCTAAACTTCTGAATTTAATTTTTATTTTACGTATTGCTGGCCTATTTAAAGGCTTCAGAAAACTTATTTTTCAAGTAGAAATATTCTTAAACTGATCCTAATAGATACCCTATCATATAGGGCTCAATTTGACTAGGAAAGTATAAAATACCCCTAAAATCAAGGAAATATAAAAAATTAACAAACGATAAAAATTATCCCCATATTCTGTCCTACATCAGCATTAGGTTCTGTGTAGGGTTGTGGGAAAATGTCTTAGTAATATAGCTTGACCTCTTAGATTTTAGAGATTATTTATTTATTTTTTATAAGTAAGAAAGATGTATATTAAAAAAACTGTTATATGCAAAGTAGCACAAAGCCTATCAAACAATACAAAAAAAGAGATAAAAGCAAAAACTTAAAAGAAAAGCTAATTACAAAGAAAGAGAGAGCTAAGGAACAAAGGGAGAGAATCGCATTATGTGTTGTTGTCTCACCACAACAACAACACATAATGCACCAGTCAACGAAATCAAAGCCCCTAACCTGCAAGTTATCGCCTGTAAGAATCCTATCCCATGTGACTGTCCAAACAAAGAAAGAGACACGTTAGGGTGCCTTAACCTTCCAAATACATTTTCATGGAAAAACAACGGAAGAAGAACCATGTAACTTATGATAAAATGAATGGATATTAAAATCCCCATAACTTAGAGATTATTTATATTTTAATTTTGTAAAAGCAAAAGGTGTTCATTTGTATATGTTAAGAATTTCAAGGAGTTTTCTGGACAGTAACTGAAACAGTTAAGTTTGACTTTATATTTAGTGTAAGTGAATACATGTTGATTTATCCAACAAAAATGTGGTGAGATGAGAACTTAAGTCTGGTTGAGAAAAAAGAAATTTCAGCAACAAATAAGATTAAAGTAAAGAAAAAAATAATAGGATTGAAGTTGGAACAATCGAATATCAATTTTCTTGGCTCAAAGAGCTCAAGAAATGTTTAAATTTGAAATTTCATGAAAAACTTGAAATTTCAAATTCATGGAAGTTTTCATGAAATTTATTAGAGTTTATTGATCACTCTACTTTGAGCAAAGTTTAGTTGTACATCTAGTATGCCCCATGTGTACTTGATGCTTTTCTTTTTCCTATTAAAATTATTACTTATCAGTTTATTTATTTATTTAATTTCAATTTCATGAAATAGATAAGAGAAAACTGCCTACAATGCCTCTTATTGCTTCTGCTAATCTCTGCTCGGCAATTTGTTTTCCCTATGTTTGGTTTTGCTCCCACTGATGGTTGTTAGTGCATATGTTGGAAATACCACCATGAAAACTTGTTGATAGCGACTGCTTTGGGTTCTCTGTGATAATCTTTTATATATTTTTTCCTCTAAGATATGCTGAAAGCTTTAACTATCAAGTTTCAAGACATTTATAATTTAACTCACTCTGGTCTCTTTTCTCTTTAGACTCTGAATGTCTCAATATTTATATGAAACTCAACATATTGGTACTTTTCTTTCTATGTTGATTTCAGACTCAAATCCTAGAACATATCCAGTCTAACAGAAACACGATCAAAAGGATTTAAACTGTGACCAGACTTGATTGGAAAAGTGATGTCTAAAATAAGAGTCTTCCCCCCCCCCCCCCCGCGCGCGCGGCACCACCCTCCTCTCATTTTTATTGATATTTGATAATAAAATGCGCAAGAGGAAAAGATGATAGACACCTTGCCTGAGGATTTCTTTTTCTTTCCCATTGGCAGATTGGTGCCAACATGCTTCACATTGCTAGGGTGGCAATGCTTAATTGCAACAGACTAAGGAAGTTGGATATTTCTGGTGCAATTTCTGAGCTTGAAAAGGCAAAGGATCTTTTAGAAAATTCCATAAGGTTAGTTTTACTTTGCCACATTTTAACTATATTAGAATTAAATTTAAAAAAAAGAAGAAGAAAAAACTGGGTTTAAAAAAAAATGTCAAGAGTAAAATAACCATTCACGTTTTTCATTGTTTCATACATTTTTTATTTATTAAAAAAATTGTTCAATTGATTACTATGTTATTTTTTTCATTTTTTTTTAATCTATTGTTTGTTGTCTCCCCTCCTCCCCGCGGCTCTGCTATGTACTTTAGTGTTTTCCTTTCTTACTGGGGTCATTTTTATTTGATTTATATGATTTATATCCATATTGAGGAAGATACAGGTGCTAACAGTTAATTAGAAAAGTAATACCAACTTACTCATCTTTGAAGCTATGAAATTGCAACTTGAAAAACTTTACTTTCTTCTATTCCGCTCTATAGTTTGATGATTTGCTTACTTAAGATGGCAAAAGTCAACATACTTAGTGCTTTCATACCTTCTAAGGAGTGTTCTTCGCCTAAGTTTTAGATAGGGTTATAGGATAGTATAAGTTTTCAAACATTATAAAATTTATACATTTTTTGGGAAAAGTACATTTTAACTCTATAATTTAGGGGAACAAATTAAACCCTATAGTTTCAAAAGTAATAAGTTAATCCATGATGTTTTAATAAGTAACAAATTACCACCGCACACCTATGATGCACGGACACGGACACGACACGGACACGGCGATACGACAATTTTTGAAAAATAAGGATACGACACGGCGTGGACACGGCAATTAAATAATTAATTAAATTTTATATTTAGGCATATTTTTTAATATTTTTAGATATAAAATATGTTTATGTCTAGAATTTAAATTATGTAAGAACTACAAATAAGTAAACTAACACCCAAAGTAGTACAATAATACACAAAATGTTTAGAGTACAATAATACACATAAAATGATTTTTCACTTTCAGTATTCATTTTAGTAAAATCACCTACAATATTTAACTTTAACAAATAAATAAAACTATAGCAGGACACAAAAACAAAAATCACTAAATTCATAATAAACATTATAATTTATAAGGCAAAACAAAAGGCTGAGTAAAGAAACAAAAAAAAAAAAAAAAAAAAAAGTTATAACTTATAACTTATATGGCAGTAACAACATTATATATGGCAATAACAACATTATAATTTTTAATCCCACTCTCACTCTCACTGTGACAGTAGGGTTTCAGACACCTTTTCCTATTTGGAGTGTGTTTTTTACACCAAGACCCTTCTCATGATTCCTATGGCCTAAAGGATTGCTCAAGATGGATTTAGACTCAGAATTTCATCAAAGCAAAAAAGGGAAAGCAAGACAATATAAAATGCATACATATCCAAATCCTCCAGGAGTTGTAAATAAATACATGTCCAAAAATAAAAGCAGAAATATAAAGATGTTCTTAAATACTACCCAATGTCTCAAATAAAATAAAAGTGTAGAAGATATATGCTAAAAAGAAAAGGAAGAAACTAGAAATGTCTATGTGTCTGTTTGTGTGTCTGTCTAATTGCAGGGATTAACTCCGGTAATGCCTCTTCCTTGGCTGAGTACTCAGGGTTGCCTTTGGATCATCATCATCATCACTGGGTTGGGCATACCCACCAGGTTCATAGATCTGTCTGGAGTACTCGGTCACCTCATACTTAAGGTTCCCAGCAAGTAGGACCAACTCCTCATGCTCTGCTACAATAGGCTGATATTTTGAAAATGGACAATGTTAAGACAAGCTTAAGGAATGCAAAAAAAAAAAGAAAAAAAAAGTACAAAGAGTAAAGACAAAGAGAACTCACAGGCCGTGTGCCTTGAGGGAAGGGATAACCCATGACATTAGGGTTACGCCCCACTAGCAGCTGGACTAGCCGCACCCTGAAGTATTCACTACATTTGAGTGTTACCACATACATAATATGCAAGATGGATAGAGAGAAATGACAAAAAAAGGAATGTACATACCCCACTGGGAAAAGAAGGCATGAGACGATCCTCACTAAACTCATCATAATCCAAGTCACCCAAGAGCCACTGAGCATAGGCAATACTTCCCCTCCACAATTGGTACCCAGTGTCAGACATCGAGAGTGGGGCAAGCATGAATATGGGAGGATCCATAGGCACCTAAGGTGTGTCCTCACCCACCAGCTAGCAAGAAGCTCGCTTAGCAAGGTATAAGACCCTTAAGTCGGCACCTGTAGACACTACATTTTGTACCCCTTAGACTTAGGCCTTCCGTTCCCCAATGATGGTAAAATTCTAAAGTCCAAGGTTGGTTTAGGGCCCAATCAGATTGAAATTGACTTGAGGAAAATATTTTTATAAAATATAACTCTTTTATGAATAAAATAAATCTATTTTTGGAAAATAAAGGCCATGAAAACCTTAGGGCATGTGTATGCAGACACGTGTATGTGTACGCATGCTCCATACTTGCGTACGCAAGCTTCATGCATGCTGTTAGGACATATGTGAATCATGTTAGGAACATATGTCAATATAGAATTGGCTAATCCTTTGACAAAACGCACTTTACTTGTAATTGGGTAGATCTAGGATGTGTTTAATACTTTAAGTGAAGAAGTGCTGGATTTTAAAGCTCGACAGCTAGTATCTATCGAGGTTTAAAAAGCTGTTTCAGCCCGATGCTCGACAGCTGCTCGATAGATAGGGTATCTGTTGAGGTTTATGAAAATTAGTTTTTCAGATCTGATTTCACTCCAATCCTTGAATAGATGTTTGGGCTTTCTTTTCTCACAACCCTAAACATATATAAGGATAGTTTTAAGGGCCGTCATAGCTAATGCAACTCAATGAAAAAGTTTTTCATAAGCATATTGTGAACTGGAGACATATGCCCTAGTTCATCTTTCTATTCAAGAAGCTGTTGTGTTTGTACATCATAGGGTTTTGTAACAAAGGAGCTTCGTGATCTTCATCGTGTTGATGAACTGAAGAACTTTGCAGCCAACATCTTTCTCAAGTTGGTGAGTAAGCCGCGTACTAGGATCCGCGCATCGAATTGGTTAGTCACATACTGGGAGCCGTGCATTAAAATGAGAGATTGTCACTACAAAACAAATCTAATTGGGTATTGGGGTAAGGGTTCAACTGTAGGTTGGTATAAGGTACTGAGATTCCTTTACTTGTAACCGCTTGTTGTGATAATAGTGAATTCTCGGAAGTGGTGACCTTAAAATCACCCGGTGGGGTTTTTTCCTTGTAGGTTTTCTCCATTCGTAAACAAATCACCGTGTCAATTTATTTTCCGTTGCATTTTAACTTAGTTGGTGATTTGTTTGTCCTACCATGCTTATTGCATGCTAATTGAATTAATTAATTAACTTGGCTAATTAATTGGTTAATTCATCACAAGGGGTCAATACATTCTTGGCCTATCACATGCGTACGCATACACGAGCATGCGTACGCATAGGGTTCTAGAAACTATGAAAGACAAGTTTTCTGAATTAAAGCTGAGGTTTGGAACAAATCCCACATTGTATGGGAGCCGTTCCAAACTCCCGCCGTTCCAAACTTCCCATCTTCTAAATATAAAAAGTCATACATGGTACCTTTTCAAAGAGAGTTTTTCACAAAACATCCTCAAGTCAACTTTCTTCTGATTGAGACCTTTTCTGGTCTTGATCTTCAAGTTTTTAAGTTTACTAATATATTTTTTTTGGTTGTGAATAGATTTGACTAAAGAGAATGGTCAAAATCAAGCCAAAGAGCTTTTATTTTGGAGGTATAAGTTCTAAACCTTCTTTTTCATTTCCTTGCTTTTTTCTTTTTTAATCCTTCTGTTTTCTTTATTCTTCTTGTTTATTTATGTTATAATATGTCTGCTTAGCTTAGGTTTTCTTGGTTTTATTGTTTAGAGCATGTTAGGTTATTAGATTCTTTGTTTTAAGTTTCTGCTCTGCTTTTTTTTCTTGCTGTTTCTGGGCTAGGATTTTGGGCATGTGTGTGTATGCATGATTCTGCATGCGTACACATACTCGAAGTATGTGTATGCATACAACTAGGCAGTGTACGCAGGCCCTACATATGCGTACGCGTACTTAATCCTAGAAACCCTAATTCGACATTTTCTGCTACTTATAGGTGCCAATTTGCTCCAATTCCTTTGAATAATTTTGTGGATTTATATGATTCTGGTATACAAGTTGAGGATGCAATTTGATGATGCATGAAAATTAGTAAGCTGAATGCTCCAGGCTTCAATGGCAGTTGGATGAACCTAAAAAGGAAGAAGTGAACTATCAAAGGAGATAAGGGTGAACTGGCCAAGGACCCTTCGATGGTTAAGTCAGTTTTCTCTCTAGAACACAAGGATAGTAGGTGAATGAATAGTAAAACATACCCAATTTGATAAGGCTTGGCCCTTTTTATAGAGAGTTTGGAGTGGGTCTACTTGTTAGGAACTACTGACATTGTGGGAGATGTGTGGACTTAGAGGGGAGAATGGAGCGAATTTCAGGGAATTCATCCCACGTTCCGAGGTAAGGGTTAGTGGTCTAATCATTTGAGATTGTAGAAAACACTCAAAAAGTTTCTAAGTGTTTATTGGTCATCCATACTCTACTATGGTATGGACGACCACGTTCTCTATGGACGACCAGATACTAGTTGGACGACTAATGGCCTGCTTGTGAGTCTTTATTGTGTGTTGTGATGCATACTCCTTCTTTTACCTTTTTGAGGGATATTCTGTTCGTTGTTGATGCTGGACGACCACTATAGACGAAGAACACTTGTTGTTGATCATCATCAGTTGCCCCCTTGTCCATAGGTCATCCATGTCTTCACCATACTTGTTTCCTCTTACAAAAGGTCACGTTGCTTCGTTCTTTGAAGGAATAGACATGTGCCTTTTTCTGGTCGGTTCATGTCGTTTCAGTGACCCACCTAGTCCCCTATAAATAGTTCAATCCCTCTCTTACCCTCTCACTTTTTCATATTTTCCTCTCTGACATCAGTCATCCATCACGCCTCGTCTAGAAGTTCTCTTCCATCCTTAGTCCTCTCTATTTAGAATCAAGTGTCCTCCTATCTTCGTTTGTAAGCTTTCTTCTTTAGAATTCTTTACAAATGGCTGAGATTGTAGTGTCCTCGTCTAGTGATAGGGACGAGAGAGAAATAGACGAGTATCATGACAAAAGTAATAGTAGTGGTAGTAGTAATGAGAGTAATGGTAGTGAGAGTGGCTCCATAGATGAGCAATACTCATCTGGAGTTCTTGGAGTTCCCCTAGAGGTCCTCTAGGAGGAGATAAGGAGAAGGGTGGCTTCTGGGTCATCTGCTGGCTTGTCCATAAGTGTTTAACCGTCCATTCCTTCCCCTAGTGAAGAGGTGGACATTATATATAGTTGTTTTGTGGATGTTTTGTCCAAAATAGATGAGAAGAGACTTTATATGCTTAGAGACAAATATCAAATCTTGACGAAGTCAATCCTCTTCTTGTTGCCCCTGGTGAATGGTGTTGTACCCCAAATTCTCTTGGGGTTGGTATATACGAGGCTTACCTCTTAAGGGGCCTAAGGTTGCCTTTGAATGCCTTTGCTAGAGAACTCCTTCATAGGTTGGGTATGGGGCCAAACCAGCTTAACCCCAATGGGTGGAGGACCATAGTGGCTATGCAAGTACTATAAAGAGAGGCTTTCGACAAAAACCATCCTCTTACTGTGGATGAGTTCCTGTATTGTTATAAGCCCTTTGAGATAAGCTAGTTCCTTGGTTTCAACCATTTCTCAGCTAAGGGTTCTAGTTGTAGGTTAATTAGGTCCCTTCCCTCATCTGATAGGAGGTGGAAGATAAAGTTCTTCTTCGTCTCTGGGTATAGGGTTGGAAACCCTGTTGAGGTATGTAGGGATACATTCCCTCCTTACACTGGTGAAATAGGTCGTCTATGTTCTCAAAGTATGCTGCACAGAGGTAGCTCGTCCCTCGTTGAGCAAATTTTATTTGAATCGCACCCAACAAGCATGCTCCTTTGCTGACAAAACCTTCCATTCTCTAGTGACACTCCATCGTCTATCAACTTGGGGACTTGGACCTATTCCTACAGAGGTAGCATTAGCTCACGAGCTTACTACTCGTCGACATAAGTTTATTATTTTTTGCACTTTTGCTTGTTCATTCTCATTTAATTCGTCTAAACTTTGACGATCTTCTCTCTCCTTTTATTTGTATAGGAATGGTAACTATGAAGGAGAACAAGGGAAAAGGTCATACAAGTGGTGATGAAACTGTCCAGACAGAGGGGGATGTCCTTATTCAGTTTCGTCCATCAGCTTCGGAGAAAAGGAAGACTATATCTAGGACACTTGATACTGGAAATCTTTCACCCCGTCTAAATCTCTCGTCGTTGACGTTGATCCCTCCGTTCCTCCTGCTATTTCCACTCAACTGTCCACGACTTCTCAAGTCACTACTACTTCTATCCCTAATGCAAGTCCGTCCTTGAACCCGTCTATTGCTGCTCCCCCCGAGAGTCGTCCATTGACTCTCTCGAGAAGTGAGAGCCTTGCTTAGGACAGGTTCCAACAAGCAGTGACAGATAAGGACGTCACTATTTGCTATGACATGTCCGTGAAGGAGTTTGAATGGTCCACTGTTCATGATCTCTTCAAGGTATTATTTTCGTCCATAATCACTTGTGAAAAGTTTGAGTTTTACTTTTCCTTTCATCTCACGTCCATATTTTTCAATGTAGGTCATGTCTAACTTTATGGCGACGTCCAAGCAAGCCATGGAGTTGGACAAGGAGAGGATCAAGTTAGAGACAAAGGTCCGTGACATGGGGAAGGAGGCAAGTCACATGGCTGGGGAGAAGATGAAGTTAGTGGACGAGGTGAAGGAGTTGAAGAATCTGATTGAGGAGTTAAGGGCTGATATCGTCGAGAAGGAGACTCGTCTAGACCATCTCTAGAAGAAAATCGATAAGCTTACTTCTTCTCTGAGCAAGGCTAAGGACGAGGCCATTAGATAATTCAAGATTTCCAGTGAGTTTACTGAGCTCCAGGACAAGAACTATGCTGTAGGCTTCAAGGACTTCCGTCAGGACACCATTGAAGCCTTTCCTGGGGTGGACTTCAATTCCATCGAGCTTCCCATCGCAGCTGAGAGTTCCTTGCTTTAGACTAGCTCAGAAGACGTGAACATTGAAGACGATGCCTCTACTCCTCTTCCAACAAAGGACGGCTCAAAGTCTGGGGGACGTTGTCCCCAGTGGTTTATCCAAGTAGACTTTATTGTAAACAAAAATTTGTTTTTATTCATATTGCTGGGGTCTCTTGTTTTGGACCATATTTTAATTTATGCTAGTACAATCTCCTCGTCCATAGTTATGGATGCAGGTTTTATACATTTGCCTTTTTAGGCTTAAATATTTTTTAAAGGATTTTGGACGGTGGTCGTCTAACCCTTTTATGAACAAGTTAATTTATAAATATATTCTTGTTCATGTTTGGACACTCGTTTTTATCCCTTTTTGCTACTTTTTTCGAACTTCAATATTTAAATGCTTACTCGTCCATGGTTTGGACTCCACTTAGTTAGGGATTTCAAAATGTTCAAGTGTTTGCTCATCCATAGTTTGGACTTCACTTATACAAGGATTCCGAAATACTCAAGTGTGGTCGTCCATGGTTTGGACTTCATTTATATAGGGATTTTGAAATGCTCAAGTGTTTGCTCATCCATGGTTTGGACTTCAATTATAAAGGGATTTTGACCATTTGCAGTTTATGAATATCATCCATTCGATGCATGCATGCTTTGCTTCGTCTATCATTTACCGATGAGTATGTGTGGGAGGTGTTTCTTCCTTCCCTTGTCTAAGGATGGCTTGTGATGATACCTCTTTGTGTCCAGAGATTTTATACATCCATCTCTTTTTAGCTTTTTCATGGATTTGGATTTTGTAGAGAATTAAAAACACTTAAGTAGAAAATCCAAATTGTTTTATATACAGACAAAGAACTTTGTACATAACATAACATCGTCCATAGACATTGCACATGCATTGCTAGTGCTTTTTAGGGAATTCAAATTGCTTTATATACAAACGAAGGACTTTGTTCATAACATCGTCCAAAGACACAGCACAGGCTACTAGCTAGTGCATTTTAGGGAATTCAAATTCTGGAAAACATAACATGCTGCTAGAAAACATAAGTGCTAAAAGATAACATAGATAGACTACTAGTGGTAACCAATAGTTTGTAGGGGTTAAGGTCGTCCATGTTGACCTTGACAAGTCTTTACTGATAGTACTTCCTTTGGTGTTCCACGTTCCATAGATGTTCTAGCTTTCGTCCGTCTAAGGTTTCTAGGTAGTAAGATCCTCGTCTCTTGTAGTTGATGACTCTATATGGCCCCTCCCAATTGGGTCCCAACTTCCTATGAGCTGGATCCTTGGTTGCTAAGGACACCCTTTTTAAGATGAGGTCCCCTTTATTGAACTGCCTAGGCTTTACCATCGCATCATGGTGCTTAGTCATCAGGTTCTTGTAGTGTGGCACCCTCTGTTCTGCGTCCATCCTCAACTCGTCAATGAGATCGAGGCTTAGATGGAGTTGTCTCTCATTTTCCTCATCCTTATAATGGGCCACCTTGTAACTAGTTAGGCCAACCTCTGCAGGTATCATTGCATCATTTCCATATGTTAGCTTAAAGGGAGTTTCCCCAGTAGGAGTTCTTACTGTTGTCTTGTTTGCCCAAAGGACGATGGGTAGCTCATCTAGCCATATCCCCTTTGCCTCCTCAAGCCAAGTCTTGATGATCTTCAACAAGGATCGGTTTGCAACTTCTGCCTATCCATTAGCCTATGGGTGGGAGGGTGAAGAGTAGTGATTCTTGATTCCCTGCTGCTCATAGAATTCCCTGAAGGGTGTGTTGTCGAATTGTCGTCCATTGTCTGACACAAGTACCCTAGGAATCCCAAATCGGCAGACAATGTTCTTCCATTTGAAGATTCTGATGTTCTACTATGTGATCTTTGCCAAAGGTTCCGCTTCCACCCATTTAGTGAAGTAGTCAATTCCTACTACTAGGAACTTCATCTATCTGGTTCCTATTGGAAAAGGATTAAGGATATCAAGTCCCTATTGGACAAATGGCCAAGGGGCTATCAACGGGGTAAAGTATTTTGACGGTTGTCTAGGCACATTGCTAAAGCGCTGACACTTGTCTCATGCTTTGACATATGCTTTTGTGTTTGCTTGCATAGAGGGCCAGTGGTAACCTGCATGAACAATCTTGTGGATGAGGGACCTTTCTCCTGAATGATTTCCACACGCACCTTTATAGACATCCCTCATGATATAGTTTGACTCATCTAGAGTTAAACATCTCAGGTAGGGTTGAGAGAAACTCCTCTTGTATAGCACTTCGACCATAAGGACAAACTTAGCTGCTATAGCCCTTAGCTTTTGAGCTTCTTCTTTATCCTTAGGAAGTATGTCGTCCTTGAGATAAGATACAATTGGTGTAATCCAGTTGGCTTCTCCGTTTATCTATTGTACTTTAGGGATGTCAATGCTTGGAATGTACTGGATTCTAACTTGCTCATCCATGATGCCGTCCGTAGAGGTGGCTTTGGCCAGGCTATCCACTTCCATGTTCTCCTCTCTTGGGATCTGATAAAACTTGGTCGATATGAAACTTTTGATGCAATGCTTGACTTTGCTCAAATACCTTTCCATTCATTCTTCCTTGGCCTCACATGTTCCATTCACCTAACCTATAATCAGCTATGAATCTCCCTGGATGATTACTAATTCTACTCCTAGTGACTTAGCCAACTCCAAGCCTTGAAAGAGGGCTTCATACTCAGCTTCGTTGTTGGTCGTCTGAAACTGTAGACGTATCGCATATTTTAGACGATCTCCTTCGGGTGATTGTAGAATTACACCAACTCCTCCTACATACTGAGTAGACAAACCATCCACATGGTCGATCCACTGTTTTGCCATTTCTCCTTCGTTCTACTGGTATGGGTTAGAGTAAATTCTACGATAAAGTTTACAAGTGCTTAGGCTCTTATTGCTTCTCTTGGGCGATATCTTATATCAAACTCACTGAGCTCCACTGCCTACTGAATCTGTCATCCAACTGCCTCTAGTTTGTTCATAGCTTTCTTAAGTGGATGATCTGTCAAGACGTTGATAACATGAGTTTGAAAATAAAGCCTAAGCTTCCTTGCTACTGTCACCAATGAAAAAGCTAACTTTTCTGTCGGTGGATACCGTCCTTCAGCTCCCCTCAATGCTTTGCTGGTGTAATAGACGGGCTTCTGCACCTTCCTTTCTTCCCTGATTAAGGCTAAGCTCACTGCATAAGGAGATATCGCTAGATACAGATACAACTTTTCACCCGGCTTGGACGAGTTCAACAGGGGGGTTGTGGTAAGATAAGTCTTAAGATTTTCAAATTCTCGTTGAAATTCATCCATCCACTCGAATGCTTTGCTTAACACCTTGAAAAATGGCAAACACTTGTCGGTAGCTTTTGTGACAAACCTGTTAAGGGAAGCTACTCGTCTAGTTAGGCTCTGCACTTCTTTGACATTCTTTGGGGGCTCTATACTTAGTATTGCTTGGATCTTGTTAGGATTTGCTTCAATTCCCCTCTGTAAGACCATGAATCCCTAAAATTTTCCCGATGAAACTTCGAAGGAACATTTTCTCAGGTTTAGCTTTATGTTGTATCATCTAAGCGTATCCAAAGTCTCTTGAAGGTCGTCCAAGTGAAGTACCTCCTTTGTGCTTTTGACCAACATGTCGTCTACATATACCTCAATGTTTCGCCCTATTTGTGGACGAAACTTATGATTGACCAACCTCTGGTAAGTTGCCCCCGCATTTTTCAAACCAAATGGCATCACGTTGTATCAAAACAAACCTTGGCTGGTGATGAAGGATGTTTTCTCCTGATCTGCCTCGTCCATCTTGATCTGGTTATACCCTTAAAATGAGTCCATGAAGCTTAGTAATTGGTGGCTCGCTGTTGAATCCACCAATTGGTCAATACGTGGCAAGGGATAGCTATCCTTAGGGCATGCTTTGTTCAAATATATGAAGTGCACGCATATCCTCCATTTTCCATTCGCTTTCTTAACCATCACTACGTCTGCTAGCCAATCAAGGTAATAAACCTCTCGAACGAACTCTGCTGTCACTTCGGAGTGAATACTCTTCTCTTTTGACGGACGAGCTTGTGGGATGAGGATACATTTAAATGATGGGTAATAACACTTGGATTAATCCCAGGCATATCTTCATAGCTCCAGGAAAAAACATCGATACTCATCTTAAGGAACTGGCCAAGATTCTTCTTCGTCTCCTCCTCCATACTTGTTCTAATCCTAGTAAACTTTTCTGGATTGGACTCGTCTAAGAAAACATCCTCTAATACTTCCATCAGCTCTGTAATTGTTCTCCTTTCCACAATATTCATCGTCTGCATTTGCTTGTCCATTGCCAACATAGCTAAATAACACTCTTTGATCGCAAGCTGATCACCTTGTACTTATCCTATACCATACTCCGTCGGGAACTTAACAGATAGATGATAAGTGGACGTTGCAGCTTTCCAACTGTTTAGGGTTGGTCACCCTATGATGGCATTGTATGAGGACGAGCAATCAACGACGAGGAAGTTCACATCTTGGTTACCTGTCGTGGGTAAGAGCCAACCACAAATGGCAAGGAAACTGTAACCACTGGTAGAACTTTCATTCCTCCAAATCTGATCAAAGGCACTTTCACTGGATGAAGCAATTCCTTACTAATTCTCATCTACTAAAAGGCCGGATAGTAAAGGATATTTGCAGAACTCCTGTTATCAACTAACACCCTTCTCATTATGTAATTCGCAATCGTCAAAGTGATAACAATTGCATCGTCATGAGGATGATGCAATCTTCTTACATCCTCGTTAGTGAAGGAAATGGCTAGTTCGTTTATACCCAGCACCCTTGGTGGACGTTCTGTACTACTTGTAAGTAGGTCTTCTTAGCTTTTGACGAACTTCCAGTTGAGGTTCCTCCCACAATAACTCTTATCACACCAAGCAGTGGACATAGTGGTTCTTCTGCTTTGCCCTTCAGTGGTAACCTTTCGTCCTTATGATCTTGTCCAAGAAAATTCTTTAACTTTCCCTATTTTATAAGAACTTCAATTTACTACTTCAAGTCATAACACTCGTCCATATCATGCCCATGATCTCGTTGAAAATGACAATGCTTACTCTTGTTCCATTTGCTAGGATCCCTCTTAATTTTCCCCGGCCATTTCAAGGATGAGTCGTCCTTGATCTTCATCAATACTTGGTCAAGCGGGGCATTCAAAGGTGTATAGTTTGAATTTCGTCCTGAAGACGATCTTGCCTTCTTGCCATATCTGTCTCTCTTTTCTCCCTTTTTGGCTTTCTTTGGATTAGGGCCTTGTTCTAGATGACGCGAATATTCAGCATCTGCTCGTTCAGCCTTTTTCTTCTGTTTAGCAATAATCGTGTCTTCTACATTCATGAAACTTTGAGCTGAGTGAATTAACTCGGCCATCGTCTGTGGCTCTTAGTCATATAGCTTGTGAATGAACAGATCTGAAGCGACTCCAATATGGAAAGCTGCAAACAGGTTTTATCGTCCATATCATCTACCAACAAAGCTTCTCTGTTAAAACGACTAATGAAAGACCGCAAACTTTCATTCTCCCCTTGTTCTATGTTCAACAGACTTGACGAAGAGCGCTTATGTCTTTGACCTCCGACAAAATTGTTGACGAACAGCTAACTCAACTCCTGGAAAGAAGTTATAGTATTTGGTGGTATCTTGCCAAACCATACCCGAGCTGGACCTTTAAGCATGGTAGGGAAGGCCTTACACATTATCTCGTCTAGAACCCCTTGAAGGTGCATAGTAGTCTTGAATGTGTCAATGTGATCGCACGGATCTCGCATTCCATCATATCAATCCAAGGTAGGCATCTTGAACTTGGATGACAAGGGGTGACTGGTGATGGACATAGTAAAAGGAGAGTCAGTTCTATGGACGAGATCATCAACGTGGTTTGTCCTTCTCATGGAGTCCTTTATCTCTTCCGTGGCCTTTTTCATTTGATCCATCTCCTTCTCCAGATGTGGCACCCTACATGTGACAGTGCCTCTTGACTGCTCTCCACCCCCAGCATTGTTCTTCGCTTCTCCTGCCCCTGAATTTTGCCTAGGACCCTCTGTATGCCATTAGCGATGTTGCTTATGCATGTTAACTTCTCAGGTTAACTCCTGGTTTTGGTGCGTTAGGTCTGCCATGACGGCTGCCATAGACTGCACTTACTGCTAGACAAACGCTAGTAGTGGAGCAGTCTTTAGCAGTGGGGCACGATTAGGATGGCTAGAAGCATTTCCATTGTCGTGGTGGTCTGGACTCGTAGCCATTGACCTAGTCTGGACCATGCAGCCTTTTTTGTCTTAGAAAGCAAGGTGATTAAAATACAAAGCTTCCCTACAGACAGCGCCAACTGATGATGCACAAAAATCAGCAGGCTGAATGCTCCAGCTTTAATGGCGGTTGGATGAACCTGAAAAGGAAGAAGTGAACTATCGAAGGAGACTGGGGTGAACCGGCCAAGAACCCTTCGATGGTTAAGTCAGTTTTCTCTCTAGAACATAAGGATAGCAGGTAAATGAATAGTAAAACGTATCGGGTTGGATGAGGCTCGGCCCTTTTTATAGAGAGTTTGGAGTGGGTCTACTTGATAGGAACTACTGACATCATGGGAGATGTGTGGACTTAGTGGGGAGAGCGAAGCGAATTTCGGAGAATTCACCCCATGTTCCGAGGTGAAGGTTAGTGACCTAACCATTTGAGATTGTAGAAAACACTCAGAAAGTTTCTAAGTGTTTATTAGTCGTCCATACTCTACTATGGTATGGATGACCACGTTCTCTATAGACGACCAAATACTAGTTGGACGACTGATGGCCTGCTTGTGAGTCTTTATTGTGTGTTGTGATGCGTACTCCTTCTTTTACCTTTTTGAGGGCTGTTCTGGGTGTTGTTAATGTTGGACGACCACTATGGATGAAGAACACTTGTTGTTGATCATCATCACTATTAATAGTGGACTTATTGAGAAGAGAAATGCAAAACCTCAAAAGAAGTTTGGGGTAAGGTATTCAAGTAATAGTAGTAACAATGGTGGTAAGACAAGTGAAGTTAATGCTATTAATGTTCGAAGAAAGTTCACTCCATTGGGAATGACTTTATCCCAAGCACTTAAAAAATTGTCAACCAAAGGACTCATCAAGCCATTGGATCTTGGAAGGTATACTCTAAACACCTCTGCTCCAAACTACAATGCAAGTAAGTACTGCAAGTACCATCAGAGCCATGGTCATTCTACTAATATGTGCAATCGTCTCTATCATGACATTGAAGACCTCATTCAATATGGCAAGGTCCCTTTGCCACCTATCAACCTCCCAAACATCAAGACTAATCCTCTCCCCAACTACCATGGTGTGCCTCCTCCTAATTGGGGTTGACTGATTGAGAATTTTAGTCTTTATTATTGCATTCCACAAGAGTCTTTCATTTCAATGTGTTTTTCAATTCAGAAGTGTTGTTATTTTAATTCAGTGTGTCTTTGTTATTTCAATTCAAAAATGTATTTTAATTCAGTGAGTCTTTCAATTCATGTACTCTATTTTAATTATTCAATAAAGTGGTTTGCAATGGTTTGAGTTTTATGATAAGTTCTCAAAGTTTCAAGATTTGATTCTCAATATGTGATGTTGCATGTTTGCCCATAATTGAACAATGGAAATTGGGATGAAGAGAGGCCATTATTCTACTATCCTAAACACATTTCCCTTCGCTCACCCCTTTTGAGCCTTCAAAGTTATTTTCTTTCAAAGTAACCCTTGTCAAGGATTACCCCCTACACTAGGGGCAAGAAGTGGAATAAAGTGGTGAAAGTAAAAGAAAAAATGAAAGGTGAAGAGAAGTGAATCAAAAGTAAACAAAAAAAAAGAAAGATGAAAAGTGAAGTGAAAAAAAAAAGTGAAAGTGAAGAAACTTCAAAAGTGATGAAAAGTAATTCTTCACCAAGTTGTAACCCTCAAGAAAGTAAGTTTGAGCCTTTGTTATCCATTCCTTTATGAGCCAAGAAGCAAAGCCTTCATTAGAAGCCAAGTAAAAGTCCTCTCTGATCAATTGAAGTTGTTCGTGTGAACTACGTTAGGCTTGATCCCTTTTGAATATGTAGGCAACCTTGTGAGTTGCAACCACATCACACCACGTAAATTATGCAACTCATGTTTTTGAGGATAAGTCGTGGCACTTGTTCATTGCATCCCATTTGTTTACTTCTGTAAGAGTGAAAGAGCCCGTTAGGCTTAAAACCCGCAAGGGCGGTCTAGGCAAAAGTTAGGGCCTTGAAAAAGAGTAAAAAAAAAGGTAAAAAATGCCTGCTAGGTTGAAAACCCATAAGGGCTATTAGGATAAGTGCACTTAAATCCTATTGTATGATGCTATGTATAAATTAAGTATGACATTATGTATGACATTATGTGTGACTTAATATTGTGTTTAATAAAGTTGTTTTATTATTATCTGAAATAATGGTAACATGAATATTCGGACATTATCATATAGTCTATGAGATGCATAGTATGTGATTTATGTGAAAAGTCACAGAAGATATAAATCACAGATTCTTTGTAAACTCAGAATTGTAGTTCGTAGTCGGTGATGAAATTAGGCATTTCATCTGCGAAGACTATAACATATCAATTACGATGATTTCTCTTGATCATGGAAGTGGAGACTTCTAGTTGATATGTTGATATGTTTTAAGAGTTAAGACATATTGAACTAGACCGCTGTGAGATTTATTATTCTCCTAACGACTGTCAAATGAATAATAAAACTCACGACTTATATTTGCATGAACTCTTAATCTTGAAAGAATAATGGACCTGATCATGAGGTGTAGGCTTCTTTGATATATCAGGAGTGAGATCTAAAGTAACGGTCAAAACCTCAATATGTTGGGCAGCCACATTTAGTGTTGATGAAACATATATTCTCAAGATGGAATTCATAGTCTTTTAACGGAGATACAAAATATTCCCTTGAGATAAGTTTAATGGGTTTGTTATTCAGAGAGTTAGGTCTAACCACTTTAGTAAGACTAAAGTACATATTTATGAAATTGGATTTCATAAATATATGGTGAATAACTTAAAAGGATTAAACCGGGTACTCAAGGATTAAGATGTAGTAATTTACAAAGTGGCAGTCTACATTCATGACTTTGTATTACTACGAATATTTTATAAAGGGGTTGCATGTACAATAAAATTTTGAGATATAATTTATAGATAAGGTCTAGAGTGCAACTATATTTATATAGTGGTATTAAATATAGTTAATGGTAACTTTGGACTTGTCAAGAGTTGACAGAAAAGCCCAAGGCCCATTAGAGCTAGTGTCTTATTGGTCCCTTTTGGTCCCACTTCAAACCACATACTAGAGCTCAATTGGAAAGGTCCAAAAGGCTAGCTCAATTAGATAATCAGTTATAAGGAGAGAAACTTACTGAATTTCAGATAGAACCTTTTACATAAAATGGTGTATGTGAGTGTTGGACACTCTTGAATTCTCTCTTGAACATTTCATATAACTGATTGAGAGACCACACATCTTGGGCGTTAGTGGAATTAGAGTGAAGATTAGAAGTATTCCCTAGTGCTTACAATCTTTGTTTTGAAATTCACCACACCAAGGTACACTCTCTTATTCTTGAATTCTGAAATTTACATAGTGCATGTTATCAATTGCGAATGAAGTAGATCCATTAATTTTTCTGCTGCGCACTATCATATTTCCATCAATTGGTATCAGTGCGGTCTTCAATTTTGAATTGTATAACATGTTTTGTGAATTCTGGAATTAGAAGTTATAGTTTCATGTTGTTAGAAGATTACACATTTAATTTTCTGCATAGTTGTTGAAACTATGATATGATAAAAACTGATATTGATGTTATGATGTTGTTTAAATTTGAATTTAAGTATGTTAAATTGATCTTTAAGGCTATAGCATCAATGAATTTCAGTTTTGATATCATTCTCTTACTATCATGTTCGTATGTAAGTTGTTTGTTCAAGAAAAACCGTAGAAAACTGCCTTGGAAAATTTCTGGAAATTCAAGTTTCACAATTTTCGATCGATCAAAAATCACCTTCGATCGATCGAATGAAACAGTGATAAGACTTCGAATTTCTTAATTTTTTCGATCGATCGAAGGGCACATTCGATCAATCGAAATAAAGAAAACCAGAAATTTTTCTAAGTGTTTTCACATGTAAAAGGAGTAAGACAATGTGTAATTAGATTATGCATGTTTTAGAATTAAAAAACCTTTCCTTTAAAACATCTAGTGGGAGAGAGATACAAGGGTTGGATCTCACGGCCTCTATTGTTGGTTCATAGTAGTGTGGAATATATACTTTGTCTTTGCCTCGAGCTTAGCATTCCATGCAGAGAGTATTTATTTCATGGTCCTATAAGATTGAATATCTTGGTTTATAGTGGTTTGATCAAACACCTTGTCTTAGCCTCGAGCTTTGCATTCCATGCGGAAGGTGTTTTGTATCATGGTACTACAAAATAAGCTTATTAAGGGGATGAAATGTGGCTACACATGATTCTAGACAATGGTATACACTAGACTAAATATTATAGTATCCTCTATGCTGAGTTCTTACTATCATTATTTAGAGGCCAAATGTAAAACGACATATTATTAGTATTTGATAAGAGTTATCATGATAGCACTAATAATGAGAATAGTTCTCAATCAATCATAGTATTTTATATTCACTCTATGCTGAGGGATATTGAATATGGGATTGGGTTGTCGTTGCATATATTATATTATGGTTTTATTAAGGTTCCATACTATATGTTTATATGCTAAATTGATAATGTCCAGTTTACTTATTATATTCATGTTTATTGTTTTCAGATTTGAACATGGCATCATTTAGCCCACTTGTAACTATTCTTAATCAAAACAAATTGACTGGATCCAACTTTGTTGACTAGAAAAGAAATTTGAACATTGTTCTTACTGCTGAAGAGCACAAATATGTGCTTACTAAACCGTGTCCTAGCTTTCCTTCATTAGATGCTCCTCTTGAGGAAAAACAACAATATGATCGTTGGCAGAAATCTAATGAGATGGCCAAGTGCTACATCCTAGCATCTATCTCAAATGTTCTACAGCATCAAATGCAGGATGTAGAACTAGCTTCAGACATTAGGCTAAGTCTGAAGGAGATGTTTGGTGAGCAAGGCCGTTCTGCAAGGCAAGAGACCATGAGGCAAATTTATAATACCAAAATGGCTGAAGGTAGTTCAGTAAGGGAGCATTGTCTTACAATGATCTCTAATCTGAATACATTGGAAGTTTTAGGTGTCGATATTGATGGAGAATCCCAAGTGGATATGATACTCCAGTCACTACCAGAATCATTTAAGGAATTCAAACTTAACTATAATATGAACAAAAAGATTTATACTTTGTCTGAATTAATGAATGAGTTGGCAGCGGTGGAAGGCATCCTTGGTACTTCTAATGTTGAAGCCAATATTGGTGAAGTTTCTACTTCTCAACCTAAGTCGAAAGGCAAGGGTAAGAACAAGAAGAAGAAGGACTTCACCAAGCAAGAGAGTAAACAAATTGCCTTAGGGGTTGCTGACAAAGGAAAGAAGCTCAAAGGAAAATGTTTCCATTGTGGTGAGAAAGGACATTGGAAGAGGAATTGTCCAAAATTCAGGGCTGCCAATAAAGGTATGAAAAGTTCATTCCTTCTTGAAATATGTTTGGTACAGAATCCCACGGATTCCTGGTGTGTGGATTCAGGTTGTACTAATCATATTTGCAATTCCTTGCAGGGGTTCCAAGAGACCCAAAAGCTTAAAGAAGGGGAGTTATTTCTTACTTTGGCTGATGGGAGCAGGATTCCGGTTGTAGCTGTTGGTGTTTATAATTTATGTTTTGAATCTAGGGTTTTAATATTGGAAGACTGTTTGTATGTACCTAATGTTCATAGGAATTTAATTTCTGCTACTTAGGTAAAAATGGATATTGTGTTATCCTAAAAGACAATGTTGTAATAAAGAAGGATAAAGTGTTTATCTGTTCTGGCAATATTGTAGATGGTCTTTATATTTTAACTCCTGATAAGCATGAATTATATAATTCTGAATCAGATAATAACTCTCATGTAAAATCATTAAAGAGAAATTTTCCTTCTACTAGTGATGCATATGTTTGGCACTTGTGTTTAGGTCATATTAATTCAAACAGAATTCAAAGACTGATCAAAGATGGACTCTTAGAGCCCATGGACTTTGATGAATTTCCAGTTTGTGAATCTTGTTTGGAAGGTAAAATGACCAAACGATCTTTTAATGCAAAAGGTAGAAGAGCCCAAGATTTGCTAGAACTAGTGCATACTGATGTGTGTGGTCCTATATCAATCCAGGCAAGAGGTGGCTATGAGTATTTCATTACTTTCACTGATGATTACTCTAGATTTGGTTATGTATACCTAATGAAACGGAAGTCCGAAACCTTTGAAAAGTTCAAAGAGTTTAGGGCTGAAGTTGAGAAGCAATTAGGTAAACACATAAAGGCCATTTGATTTGATCGAGGTGGCAAATACCTTCTTGGGGATTTCAAGGATTACTTAACTAAAAATGGGATTGTATCCCAATTGACTGCACTTGGAACTCCACAACAAAATGGTGTAGCGGAAAGAAGGAATAAAACTCTTTTAGATATGGTTAGGTCCATGATGAGTTATTCAACTCTACCCATTTCCTTTTGGGGATATGCCTTGAGTACTGCAATGTATCTTCTAAATTTAGTACCTTCGAAGTCTTTTCCTAAAACACCTGTTGAGTTGTGGAATGGGCGTAAGCCTAGTATGAGACATCTCCATATTTGGGGTTGTCCAGCACATGTGTTAAAAGGAAAGTCTGACAAGTTACAGCCTAAAACAGAAGTGGTTTTATTTGTAGGGTATCTAAAAGGAACTATTGGAAGTTTATTCTATAGTCATAAAGATAATAAAGTTTTTGTTAGCACAAATGCCAAATTCTTGGAAAATGACTATATGAATGATTATACTCCTAGAAGTAGAGTTGTGTTGGTTGAAATAAATGAACCTGTAAATGAACAACCAATGGATGAAACTAGGGATGATGTGGCTGTATTAGATACACCACAAGATACTACTTATAAGATGTCTAGTACACAGGTGTCTCGTCGTAGTGGGAGAATTGTTCGGCCTCCTATAAGATTCATAGGTTTAGGAGAAACTTATGAAGCTATCTCAGAAGAGGCTGAATCGGATCCCTACACTTATGATGAAGCAATGAATGATATAGATGCACATCATTGGGTCTAAGCTATGAAATCTGAATTAGATTCCGTGTATTCCAATCAAGTTTGGGATCTTGTAAAGGCACCTAACGGCATTAAACCTGTTGGTTGCAAATGGGTTTACAAGAGGAATAGAGGGATAGATGGAAAGGTTGAAACCTTTAAAGCAAGGCTAGTGGTGAAAGGGTATACTTAAAAGGAAGGTATTGATTATGATGAAACCTTTTCTCCAGTAGCAATGCTTAAATCTATTAGAATTCTCTTATCCATTGCTGCTCATTATGATTATGAGATTTGGCAAATGGATGCCAAGACTGCATTTCTCAATGGCAATCTTGAAGAGGAAATCTATATGATGCAACCGGAAGGTTTCGTAACTAAGAACCAAGAGCATATGGTATGCAAGTTGAAAATGTCCATTTATGGATTTAAGCAAGCATCTAGGTCATGGAACATCAGATTTGATCAAGCAATCAAGCCATTTGGTTTTAAACAAAATTTTGACGAACCATGTGTGTACAAAAGACATCAAGACAAAGTAGTAATGTTCCTAGTGCTTTATGTTGATGATATTCTACTCATTGGAAATGATGTAGGAGTGATGTCATCAGTAAAGGTTTGGTTGTCAAGCCAATTTGATATGAAGGACTTGGGTGAGGCTAACTTTATTCTAGGGATCAAGCTTTGGCGAGATCGAAAGAATAAGATGTTAGGCTTATCACAAGCTGGATATATAGATAAGGTTCTATAACGGTTTAGCATGCAAAACTCCAAGAAAGGATTACTTCCTTTCAGACATGGAGTTCCTCTGTCTGATGACCAAAGGCCTAAGACTCAAGAGGAAGTAGATATAATGAGACAAGTTCCTTATGCTTCAGCAGTAAAAAGTCTCATGTATGCCATGCTTTATACTACACCAGATATCTATTATTCAGTTGGCATGGTCAGCCGATATCAATCAAATCCAGGACCAAAACATTGGCAAGCTGTAAAGCACATTCTCAAGTATCTACGAAGAACGAGAGATTATATGCTTGTTTATCGTTGTGAGGATTTAATACCTATTGGCTATACAGATTCAGACTTTCAATCGGATCTAGATTTCAAAAAGTCCACATTAGGATGTGTATTCACCTTAGGAGGTGGAGTCATAACATGGAGGAGTGTCAAGCAATCTTGTATTGCGGACTCCACTATGGAAGCAGAATATGTTGCTGCTTGTGAAGCAGCAAAAGAAGCTGTATGACTCAAGAAATTCCTTTCTGACCTTGGTGTAGTAAGAATGGAGCAAGCTCCCATTACTTTGTTTTGTGACAATAGTGGAGCAATTGCACAATCAAAAGATCTAAGGAATCATAAGAAAGGAAAGCACATTGAGAGGAAGTACCATATCATTCGAGATATCATTGCTCGTGGAGATGTGGTGGTAGCAAAGATTGAAAGTGCAAATAATCTAGCAGATCCATTTACCAAAGCTTAGCCTCAAAGGACTTTCGAGTCGCATTTAGAAGGAATGGGAGTTAGATTAGAGCACAATAGTCTTTAGGGCAAGTGGGAGATTGTTAGGATAAGTGCCCTTAAATCCTATTGTATGATGCTATGTATAATATTAAGTATGACATTATGTGTGACTTAATATTGTGTTTAATAAAGTTGTTTTATTATTATTTGAAATAATGGTAACATTAATATTCGGACATTATCATATAGTCCATGAGATGCATAGTATGTGATTTATGTGAAAAGTCACAGAAAATATAAATCACTGGTTCTTTGTAAACTCAGAATTGTAGTTCGTAGTCGGTGATGAAATTGGGCGTTTCATCTGCGAAGACTCTAACATATCAATTATGATGATTTGTCTCGATCATGGAAGTGGGGACTTCTAGTTGATATGTTGATATGTTTTAAGAGTTAAGACATATTGAATTGGATCGCTGTGAGATTTATTATTCTCCTAATGACTGTCAAATGAATAATAAATCTCACGACTTATATTTGCATGAACTCTTAATCTTGAGAGAATAATGGACCTGATCATAAGGTATAGGCTGCTTTGATATATCAGGAGTGAGATTTAAAGTAATGGTCAAAACCTCAGTATGTTGGGCAGCCACATTTAGTGTTGATGGAACATATATTCTCAAGATGGAATTCATAGTCTCTTAACAGAGATACAAAATATTCCCTTGAGATAAGTTTAATGGGTTTGTTATTCAGAGAGTTAGGCCTAACCAATTTAGTAAGACTAAAGTATATATTTATGAAATTGGATTTCATAAATATATGGTGAATAACTTAAAAGGATTAAACCGGGTACTCAAGGATTAAGATGTAGTAATTTACAAAGTGGCAGTCTACATTCATGACTTTATATTACTACGAATATTTTATGAAGGGGTTGCATGTACAATAAAGTTTTGGGATATAATTTATAGATAAGGCCTAGAGTGCAACTATATTTATATAGTGGTATTAAATATAGTTAATGGTAACTTTGGACTTGTCAAGAGTTGACAGAAAAGCCCAAGGCCCATTGGAGCTAGTTTCTTATTGGTCCATTTTCTTCCCACTCCAAGCCACATACTAGAGCCCAATTGGAAAGGCCCAAAAGGCTAGCCCAATTAGATAATCAGTTATAAGGAGAGAAACTTACTGAATTTTAGATAGAACCTTTTACATGAAATGGTGTATGTGAGTGTTGGACACTCTTGAATTCTCTCTTGAACATTTCATATAACTGATTGAGAGACCACACATCTTGGGCGTTAGTGGAATTGGAGTGAAGATTAGAAGTATTCCCAAGTGCTTACAATCTTTGTTTTGAAATTCACCACACCAAGGTACACTCTCTTATTCTTGAATTCTGAAATTTATATAGTGCATGTTATCAATTGCGAATGAAGTAGATCCGTTAATTTTTCTACTGCGCACTCTCATATTTCCATCAATGGCGGCCTAGGAAAAAGGTAATAAATAAATAAATAAATAAAAGAAAGTGAATCAGTCAATTTAGGGGCAAGGTGGAACCCACAAGGAGGATGCGTTCTAATGATTGAACATCTTAAAAGTTATCTATAAACCAAGGAGGATGCGTTCTAATGCATTCTAATGATTGAACATCTCAAAAGTTTGACATTATGTTTTGTGTCCTTGTCATCTTTGTTACCCTTTGTTTTGTGCGTTTATCGCTTTTTTAGAAGTTGTCTTGTCTGTCCTTATCTTTGGTGTCTTCATGTTTGTTTGCAATCCTTGCAGTTTGATCTTTGCTATTTGTTTTTATGTCATATGTGTTTGTTTGCTTGTTTGTGTCCTTGTTCCATCTTGGGCCTTAGGCCTATCTCATACTCCGTTTGGGCCTTAGGCCTGTCCTTGCATTGTGTCGAGCTTTAGGCCCTTCCTTGTTTTATCTTAGGCCCTAAGCCCATCTTGTTTAGCATCTTGTGTGTTTGCATGCTTTGTTATGTTTGTGTGCCTCCTACGTTGTTGAGTTCATCCTTTTTGTTATATTTTGTGATCACGTGTTTGTTTGGTGTTTTATGTGAGTCTTTTGTGTTTGTTTATTCTTTTTCTTATGTGAGTCATGTGTGGTTATGGTTTGTATTCTTGCATGTTTGCATGAATCTTGTGTGTTTGCTTTTGCAAACCTTGTGCAATTGTGTGTTTGTGTGAGTCATGTATGACTATTTGTGTCTTTGGCATAAATTTCTCATTTTTGAGTGCCCTATTTGTGTTTGGACGTAAATTGCTCGGTCGAGTGGTCCCATTGGTATAAATTTCTCATTTTTGAGTGGTCTATTTGTGTTTGGACGTAAATTGCTTAGTCGAGTGGTCCCCTTGGCATAAATTTCTCATTTTTGAGTGGCTTATTTGTGTTTAGACGTAAATTGCTCGGTCAAGTGGTCCCCTTTGGAATAAATTTCTCATTCTTGAGTGGCCTATTTGTGTTTGGAAGTAAATTACTAGGTCAAGTGGTCCCTTTGGCATAAATTTCTCATTTTTTAGTGGCCTGCTTGTGTTTGGATGTAAATTGCTCGGTCGAGTGGTCCCCTTTGGCGTAAATTTCTCATTCTTGAGTGGCCTATTTGTGTTTGGACGTAAATTTCTCACTTCGAGTGGTCCTCCCAACTTTAGGTAGAGTCCTTAAAACTCAAAAACATCTCAAATTTTCTTTTATGTCTCTTATGATGCATTTCTTGTTTGCATGATTGCTTGCATGTATGTCTATCATGAAGGTAGAGTCCTTAAAACTCGAAAACATCTCAGTTTTTTTTTTTTTCTTTTATGTGGTTTTTCACACTTACTGTTGGAAGTGCACCAATCACCTTTTTTAGCACACCCCCATGTTTGCATGTTTGTGTGTTTGTGTGTTTGTGTGTAGTATGTGTGTGTGGACTCAAAGTTTATTAACTTGCAAAATGTTTGTTTCTTCAGGCTTTTAACTGAACTTGTAGTGCAAGTAAAGTTAAAAGAGGGACATCTATAGATACCGCATTTTGTACCCGTTAATAAATTTTGGTCCCCGGCCCCAATGATGTGCTTGAAATATGTTAACCAAGAGTAATTAAAGAGTTCACAATAGTTTGGAAGTAATCACAACATAAAAGTGCTCAAATCGCTTTGAAATCGATACTAAAAAATGACCTTTGCTCATTGTTTTGACCATAACTTTTGATCCACGAAGATATTTTGAGTGAGATTTATTTCATTGGAAAGTAGGCATCCTAGGCTTCAATTGGAATACAAAATTTTCCTAATTTGGACTTATATTGAGTAAGTTATGACCATTTGAAGTTGGGCCAACTGGGCAGTTAGATTTTCAAGGTTTTAAAACTTCATTTTAAGAGCCTAAAACATCATGCTTTGATGTGGGCCGACCCATAGACTCTTGAGAACATCCAAAGATCATTAAAAAGCCCCTCCCCAAAATCCTAATTTTAACTTATAAATACTCATCTTATGTCTCTAATCAAAACCCTAGCTAGAGAGAGTTATTTTTTAGCCTCCATCTTCTCTAAAACCCTAATCATCTTTTCTAAAAGCCCCACACAACACCTTAGCACGTTTTTTAAAAATTAAAAACCTCTCTTTATTTAGTTCTAAGGAAGAAACTATTTTTCTAAATTGATTTCTCAAAACCTTTTTCAAAATCTTTTGTTTTTAAGTTGTGATTACGAACTATTGTTGTGTTCTTTTGATTATTCTTGTCCTTAATCTAATCTTTGTGTTGTAAGCACAGAGGGGTCGGATAAACAATCTCAAATCTATGATTCTAAAGCAAGGTGAGCCTTTTTTCCCATGATTTCTCACTTTGCTACATAGGATTCACATGATTCTTAACTTGTTTTATTTGTTATACATGCTTAGAAATATGTTTTGCTTTGTTTGATTTTGTTTTGTTTTGTCTTACCATGCTTTGAGTGTACAGTTGAATTGGATATTAGAAGCATGCTAGGTTATGTTTGATTGTTGTTTTGTTGCTTCTTTAAAATTATGTTTCTAGGCACGTATGCATGCACATGATTTATGTATGCGTACGCATACTCGAGGCATGAGTACGCATACTTTATGTATGCACACACATACTTGTGCCTAGAAATGCAGATTTAAGGTTCTTGCTATTTTGTGTGTTTTGATTAGTTTTAATCTTCTATTTAGGTCTTGTTGAGTTTTGTTTTCACATGTTTAGGTGTAGGGTTAGTAGAATAACACGTTTCACATGCTTGAATTGATAGATTGATGATTAGGGTTTATACTTTGATGAATCACATGAACATTCATAAGAATTTGAACATGCATTGATGAACCCCTAATTCAACCTTCCCAAGCTAGGTGGTCTCGGGTGCCTAACACCTTCCCAAGCCGTACCTAAACTGCAGACCTATAATCTGGTATATGGATCCATGTATGTAAGTGATTGGCCTAAAAGGCCTAATATGGTTCCTAGACCTAATCTAGGTGGCGACTCTACTTTTCTCTGCCACAGTTCAGCCGAGGTGTACTCTCCTTTGCACCCACAGACATACAAATCCCACGTAACTTTTCGGAGTTGCACCCCGCCCCATGTATGTGTGTTGTTTGCCATGTGCGTGGGTTGGGCCCAAGCTGTACTTCGAAACAAAATGTTTTGTCTCTTATTCTTTTGATTCTGTTAGCGGAGCTCACGAATCAAAAAAAGGCATATGTAGACATCGCATTGCCCAATGATGGTAAAATTCTAAAGCCTAAGGTTGGTTTAGAGCCCAATCAGATTGAAATTGACTTAAGGAAAGTATTTTAGAAAATATAACACTTTTATGAATAAAATAAATCTATGTTTGGAAAACAACGGCCGCGAAAACCCTAGGGCATGCGTACGCAAACACGCGTATGCATACTCATGCTCCAAACCTGCATACACAAGCTTCATGCATGCGTACACATATACAGGCATGCGTTCGCATGCTAAGGTTCTAGAAACTATGAAAGACAAGTTTTTTGCATTAAAGCTGAGGTTTGGAGCGAATCCCACATCGTCTAGGAGCTGTACCAAACCCCATTTTCTCAATATGAAAAGCCATACATGGTACCTTTTTGAAATACACAGAAAATCCTAAGGAAAAACCTAAAATTCACTAGAAATAGTAAATCAAAGGGAGAGTTTTTCACAAAACATCCTCAAGTCAATTTTCTTTTGATTAAGACCTTTTTTGGTCTTGATCTTGAAGTTTTCTAATCAATTTTGTTTGGTTGTGAATAGATTTGACTGAGTGAAACGGTCAAAATCAAGCCAAAGAGCTTTTGTTTTGGAGGTATAAGTTCTAAACCTTCTCTTTCATTTCCTTGCTTTTTCTTGTTTTAATCCTTCTCTTTATTTTTCTTATTTATTTATGTTATAATATGTCTGCTTAACTTAGGTTTTCTTGGTTTTATCGTTTAAAGCATGTTAGATTGTTAGATTCTTTGTTTTAAGTTTCTGCTATGCTTTTTTTCTTGCTGTTTCTAGGTTAGGATTTTGGGTGTGTGTGCGTACGCATGCTTCTGCATGCGTACACATACTCGAAGTATGCATACACATACAACTAGGCTGCATACGTAGGCCCTATGTATGCGTACGCGTACTCAAGCCTAGAAATCCTAATTCGACCTTTTCTGCTTCTGTTCCTTTACTTTATTTAACCAATATGTCTCTATTCTAGCTTTTTTTCACATGTATATGTTCCTACTTCTCTGTTTATTTTTTGTTTTCCTTTAATATGTTAGATTAAGGTTTCCCTCTTTATGTTTTCATTGTTTTGCCATGAACATGCATATGATATGACCGTGCATTTGATGCATAGGTACTGTGGTACAATATGGTAAGTGAGGTAAGTCATGCATTCACACGAACATGCATTCGCTTGAAATATGATCTTGATCTTGCTTTGATGAACATGAATGATATTTATGAATGCTTTGCCATGGATGTGATAACTTTTTTAACATGCCTATGTTTTTCTTTGATATGACAACATGTTTGTTTGATTGCCGCCTTGACGATGTTTCTGCCCTTAGGAGTATGTATCATCTTAATAGGAATATGCTAGGATTTGTGATGTGATGATATGCATGATAGATGTATGCTAGGCTTGATGTGAGTTGCCATGATAGATGTATATTAGGGTTTTTGGGATGATTGATGCCATGTTGTATGCTTAGATGTATGCTAGTGTGTGTGTGTGTGTGAGTTTAAATGCAATATTGAACATGCCTTTAATGAGATTAAGACATAAGATACAATGAGTGGAAGCTAACCCAGGGGTCGGGTGGGGTTGGATGCCTAACACCTTCCAATCCCCATACCTAATAGCTTGTTTGGGTGGAGGGGGAGTATATGGGGACTAGAGTAGAGGGAGGGAAAGTAAGTTAAATTACCTTGTTTTGATGTTTTTTAAAGGAGGGGGAGGGATTTGGAGGGGTTCTAACTACTTCTAACCTCTTATTTTTAATTCTCCCAAATTGGAGAGATTTGGAGGGAGAGTAGAGCATAGAAATGCCTGACCAAATGAATTACCAAATTTACCCATACCATATTACCAAAATTATGAATTATGAAAAAGCTAATTATTCCTCTCTCCCTTACTTAATTTTAAAAACATCCAAACAATGTGAAGGATAACCATTCCCCTTTACTCTCTCTACTCTCCTCCCCACTACTCTCCTCCCCTCTACTCTTCTCTCCCTCTAAACTTCCAAACATAGCATAAACTTTGAACCCATACTTTGGTAGTAAGATCAGTTCTTCCACGTAAAGGCGCTATATATATGGTTCCTACACTTAAACTAGGTGGTGACTCTGTTTTCTTTTCTCTGCCCTAGTCCACTCAGCCGAGGCGTACTCCCCAAAGCCCGAAAAGCACATTGCGCCCACAGCACCCTTAAGAAATTGAGAGGTCTCAGAAGAGACGATGGCAGCCGCCTCTAGATTTGGATCACCAATCGGAGGAACACCTGCCCAAGGTCCCCAAACAATCTGCAAAGACACTTATGATTAGAAAGAAACCTTTGATGCATATGATGATAACTGAACAAGAGGAATTTTGCTCACTGAGTCAAATGTAAGGTTGTTGAGATGAGCTTGCATCGAGAGGAAGACCTTTAGATTCACGTTTGCACCACGAGAGATGAGACCATACGATAAGGCCCAATGCTGCAAGAAGAAGAACACAGATACAGTTTGTAAAATGATAATTTACAAGAAAAGGAACATGAATACAGTTTGCAAGATGATAGTTTGCATGAAAAGGAACACAGATACAATTTGCAACATGTTAGTTTGTAAGAAAATGAACACAGATATAGTTTTCAAGATGATAGTTTGCAAGAAAAGGAACATGGATACAGTTTGCAAGATGATAGTTTGTAAGAAAAGGAACCCAGATACAATTTGCAAGATGATATTTTGCAAGAAAAGGAACCCAAATATAGTTTGCAAGAAAAAGGACATAGGTACAGTTTGCAAGAAGACAGTTTGCAAGGAAGTAAGATACAATTTGCCAAAGCATGAAATGCAGTTTATAAACCTAGATGACATCTTAGGGATATGAAATGTATATAGTTTACAAAAGTACGAAGTACAATTTGTAAAATTACATGGGTAAGGGAAAAGAGTCTAACCTCAAGGAGCTTACAAGGCCCCGCTAACTAGCGTAGAGTCCCTTGACTCACTATATTCATGACCAAGTAGAGGTAGGCAAGGCAAGCATGGCCCCAGTTGACCTCCCAAGCTTGCTCAAAGTCGTAGAAGAGAGCAAGCCACCTTAGGGACACTGTCTGACCCCCATTGGCAAAGAGATATGCCCCTACCACATATAGCAAAACTGCCCTGGCCATCTAGGCACGATCATACGAAGTTGCTTAAGAAAGAGGCTTGTAGTCCCTCTCTAGATCAAAGTAGAGAATACACTCACTAGGGTAGGCACACCCTAGCAAGTCCATGCCCAGCTGAATGCCCGACTCACCCTCCAAGTTGATGACAGGCCCATGTGATCTCAAACCAGTCATCCGGTGGAAATCGTGAGGAGTCACAGTAATCTCCCTCTCAACGATGTGGAAAGTGTGGGTAGTGTCCCACCACCTCTCAGCAAGGGCCTGAACTAGTATGTCGCTAGTTGCATCCTCTAGAAGAAGATGTATAAGTGGCCCGAAGCTGGCCGCGTTCACCAATGCCCTCATCTTGACCATCAAGGTCTGATACCATGTGGATATATGGCTAGCACTACCCTTACTCGAGTAAGGCTGCAAACCTTGTAGGAGATAAAAATAGGAGCATAAGAATCATTTTGGACAAAAATAAGTGAAAAAGGAAAAATCAAACTAGGCATAAAACCGTGATTCTAAGTCTCATTATACATGCGCGTACTAAGTGTATACGTATGCATACCCTGTGTACGCCTGCGCATGCTGAGGCGTACGTCCATGTGATTTTATGAACATCTATGCGTATGTATACCAAGTGTACACGCACGCATACGACTTGACTACGCACGCATGCATATGCATGGGTGCAACCAAAACGGGTCCTTCGACATTTTCAGCCTACCATGGATCAATACTCATCCTAAACATGTTCCTACCCCTCCTAGGACATTATGTTTTCATCTAAACCCACCCTATAGCAAAACCCAAGCATTTACAAGTCTAAAAACAGATTAAAACAGAGGATCAGAGCAAAACTCGAAAATGAGAAAAGTTTGGAAAAACTTACCAATATAACCCGTGCATTGTTGGAAAGATGGTCATTTGATCTGTAGAGCAATGGAGGAGGTTCGTTTAGCCTCATGGCTCTAATCCAGTGGGTAAGGTTGAACACATCACCGGTGATCAAGTAGGAGGATTTCTTGGCCTTAGGTGCCATTGGAGAGATTGAGAGAGTTTGGGAGAAAGATATTCTCAGATTGTGAAAGGGTGAAGAAGTGAGGGGGAGGCAACATTTTTGTAGGGAGAGCGGTAGTTGAAGAGTTAGAGAGTAAAAGAAAAGAAGAAGAAGATGAAGAGAATAAGGAGAAAAAGAAGCGGTTCATAACCGTTGAGAAAATGAAGAGGCGGGAAAGGCACCCAGTGGCTAAACTACATGTAGTTTAGGCCCCCACTAAACTACGTGTATTTTAGTAAAAAAAAAAAATTTTTTAGGGCATCCCCAATAGACTCTAGAAGGTAGGAAATGAAAAGAAAAAATTCAAAATCATCCCCTGTGGGTCATGAAGCATCAGAAGTTACAAAGACACACTGAAATGAAAGAAATACCCTTTAGTGGGTCAAATGGCATGAAAATTTAAAGAAAACTCTCTCATGAGTTAGAATCACCAAGGAAACTCTCTCGTGAGTCAAAACCACCAACACAACTCCCAAATGAGTCACAAAAAGAAGATTTTCCCCAGTGGATCATTGTAGACACTGCATTTTGTACCCGTTAATAAATTTTGGTCCCCAGCCCCAATGATGAGCTTGACATATGTCAACTAAGGGTAATTAAAGAGTTCACAATAGTTTGGAAGTAATCACAACTCAAAAGTGCTCAAATCTCTTTGAAATCGATACTGAAAAATGACCATTGCTCATTGTTTGGACCATAATTTTTGATCCACAAAGGATTCTTGAGTGAAGTTTATCTCATTGGAAAGTAGACATCCTGGGCTTCAGTTTGAACACAAATTGAGCCTAATTTGGACTTATATTGCTTGTTTTATCACTGTTTGAAGTTGGGCCAACTGGGTAGTCCGATTTTCTAGGTTTTAAAACATCATTTTAAGGGCCCAAATCATAATGCTTTAATGTGGGCCGGGCCATGGACCCTTGAGAGCGTCTGAAGATCATTAAAAAGTCTAAAAACCCTAATTTTAACTTATAAATACTCATCTTATGCCTCTAATCAAAACCCTAGCTAGGGAGAGTGATCCTTTGGCCTCCATCTTCTCTAAAACCCTAATTCACTTTTCCAAAACTCCCAGACAGCACCTTTGCATGTTTTTTACAAATTAAAAACCTCTCTTTAGTTAGTTCTAAGGCAAAAACTATTTTCCCAATTTGATTTCTCAAAACCTTTTTCAAAACTAATCTTGTTCTTGAGTTGTGATTATCAAAAACTATTGTATTCTTTAATTCTCTTGTTCTCTCAACTTAATCTTTGTGTTGTAAGAATTGAGGGGCCGGTTAAATATCAATCAAGTGTGTTTCCATAAAGCAAGGTGAGTCTCCCTTTATGGCTTTTCCCTGAATTGGATCTTTTATTATAACTTGTTCTTGTTGTTCTTAATTGATTTATATGTTGTATATTCTATAGAAATATGATTTGATTCTATTTTTTTTTGATTTGTTGTGTCTCACCATATTTTGATTAGAGAGTTGAATGTTTGGATATTTCGATGAACATATTTTGATGTGTTAAGTGTGTTCGTGTTTTTTTTTAGATCCAATACATGTTTAGGAATAGTTTCCTTAGTTTGTTAGTTTCCTTAGTTTTTGTTTCTGCTTTGTATCTGTGTTTCTAAGTTTCTAAGTTAGGGTTTCTGGGGGCGTGTCTGCGCACAAATAATTTTGTATACGCATGTAGGCTTGAAGTATGTGTACGCATACAACTAGTTTGCATTCGCAAGCTTATGTATGTGCATGCATACTTCAACCCAAAAACCCTAATTCGAGTTTTTCTGCTTCTTTTTCATTATTTCCTTGTGTCATATGCCTTTGTTTTGGCTCATTTTTATGTTTTTGAGTCTTTGTTCCTCTATTTGTTTGTCTTTAACATGCTAGATTATGGTTTTCTTTACTTTTCTTGCTTTAATACCATGAACATGCATTCACATGTCCATTCATTGATGCATAGGTGCTAAGATGCAGTAAGGTAAGTCATGTGTACACATGAACATGCACTGGATATATATTTAATGATGAGTTGAACATGCTGATGTGTTCTTGATGTCTATAATGCAATCACATGTTCCTTTGATATTGCCATGTCTATGTTTCTGCCCTCGTGATATCTTGTTGTTTGCTACCTTGGATGAGATGATATGATATGCATGATGTGAGTTGCCATGATAGATGTATGTTAGGGTTTTCAGGATGATTGATGCCATGTTGATTTCTAGATGTATGCTATGTTAGGATTAGTGCTCTAAAATCCTATTATATGATGCTATGTATGATATTATGTATGACTTAATATTGTGTTTAATGAAGTTATTATATTATTATCTAAAATAATGGTAATATGAATATTCAAACATTATCATATAGTCCATGAGATTCATTGTATGTGATTTATGTGATTTAGTCATAGAAGATATAAGTCACAAGTCCCTTGTAAACTCAGAATTGTAGTTCGTAGTCGATGATGAAATTGGGCATTTCATTTGCGAAGACTATAACATATCGACTATAACATATCAACTAAGATAATTTGTCTTGATCATGGAAGTGGAGACTTCTAGTTGGTATGTTGATATGTTTTAAGAGTTAAGACATATTGAACTGAACCGCTGTGAGATTTATTATTCTCCTAATAACTGTCAAATGAATAATAAATCTCACGACTTCTATTTACATGAATTCTTAATCCTGAGAGAATAATGGACCTGATCATGAAGTGTAGGTTGCTTTGATATATCAAGAGTGAGATCTAAAGATATGGTCAAAATCTCAGTATGTTGGGAAGCCACATTTAGTGTTGATGGAACATATATTTTCAAGATGGAATTCATAGTCTCTTAACGGAGATATAAAATATTCCCTTGAGATAAGTTTAATGGGTACGGTTATTCAGAGTGTTAGGCAATCACTTTAGTAAGAAATTACTAAAGTATATATTTATGGAATTGGATTTCATAAATATATGATGAATAACATAAAGGGTTAAACCGGTTATTCAGAGTGTTAGGCAATCACTTTAGTAAGAAAGTACTAAAGTATGTTTTAAGAGTTATTATTTTCCGCTGTGTATGTTTAGTATGCGATACAAATATATATTTTTCCATCAAATGGTATCAGAACGGTCTTCAATTTCGAGTCTGTGTAACATGTTTTATGAGTTTTAGAATTAGAGATAATAGTTTCATGATGTTAGAAGATTATACCTATTTAATTTTCTACATGGTTGATAAAACTATGATTTGATAAAAACTGATATTGATGTTATGATGTTGTTTAAATTTGAATTTAAGTATGCTAAATTGAACTTTAAGGCTATAGCATCAATAGAATTCGGTTTTGATATCCATCTTTGTCAATCATGTTCATATGATGGTTGTTTGTTCATGAAAAAACGTTAAAAACTGCTTTTGAAAATTTCTGGAAATTCGAATTTCATGACGCTCGATCGATCGAGTATCGATCGAGCATCCAGATTGTTTCTCGATCGATCGAGATACACGTTCAATCGATCAAGACTGGAAATTCAGAGGCTCGATCGATCAAGAAGCGATCAAGCATTGATCGAGAACCGGGAATTTAGAATTTTTCTAAGAGTTTTCTATGTATAAGGAGCAAGGCAATGTGTAATTAGATTATGCATGTTTTATAATTAAAAACCTTTATTCTAAAACATCTAGTGGGAGAGAGATACAAGGGTTGGATCTCACGGCCTCCATTATTAGTTCATAGTAGTGTGGGTAAGCACCTCATCTTGGCGTATATGCCTCGCAATCCCAAAGGAGGGTGTTTTCTTCATAGTACTACAAGATTGAACTTACCTGTTTAAAGTAGTGTGGACAAGCACCTCGTCTTGGCGTATATGCTTTGCGATCCCAAAGGAGGGTGTTTTGTTCCATGGTACTATAAGTTTAAACACTATAAGGGAGATGAAATGTGACTACACATGATTCTAGATAATGGTGTACACTAGACTAAGTGTAATGTTAACCTCCCAAAGGAGCTATGTCATTATTACTTAGAGGCTAAAGTTAATACGGCATATTATTAGTGTTTGATAAGAGTTATCATGATAGCACTAATAATAAGAATAGTTCTCAATCAATTAATGTGTTTATAATAAACTTGCTACCAAGGAATTATAGATATGGATTGGGTTGTTGTTGCATATTTTATATTATGGTTTTATTAAGGTTCCATACTATATGTTTATATGCTAAATTGATAATGTCTAGTTTACTTATTATATTCATGTTTATTATTTTCAGATTTGAACATGGCATCATTTAGCCCACTTTTTACTATTCTTAATCAAAACAAACTGACTGGATCCAACTATGTTGACTGGAAAAGAAATTTGGACATTGTTCTTACTGCTGAAGAGCACAAATATGTGCTTACTAAACCATGTCCTAGCTTTCCTTCATTAGATGCTCCTCTTGAGGAAAAACAGCAATATGATCGTTGGTAGAAATCCAATGAGATGGCCAAGTGCTACATCCTAGCATCTATCTCAAATGTTCTACAACATCAAATGCAGGATGTAAAACTAGCTTCGGACATTATGCTAAGTCTGAAGAAGATGTTTGGTGAGCAAGGCCGTTCTGCAAGGCAAGAAACCATGAGGCAAATTTATAATACCAAAATTACTGATGGAAGTTCAGTGAGGGAGCATTGTCTTACAATGATCTCTAATCTGAATACACTAGAAGTTTTAGGTGCCGATATTGATGGAGAATCCCAAGTGGATATGATACTCCAGTCACTACCGGAATCATTCAAGGAATTCAGACTCAATTACAATATGAACAAAAAGATTTATTCATTGTCTGAATTAATGAATGAGTTGGTAGCGGCGGAAGGCATTCTTGGTACTTCTAGTGTTGATGCTAATATGGCTGAAGCTTCTACTTCTCAACCTAAGTCGAAAGGCAAGGGTAAGAAGAAGAAGAAGAAGGACTTCACCAAACAAGATGGTAAACAAATTGCCTTAGGGGTTGCCGACAAAGGAAAGAAGATCAAAGGAAAGTGTTTCCATTGTGGTGAGAAAGGACATTGGAAGAGGAATTGTCCAAAATTCAGAGCTGCCAATAATAAGGGTATGAATAATTCATTCCTCCTTGAAATATGTTTAGTACAAAATCCCACAGATTCTTGGTGTGTGGATTCAGGTTGTACTAATCATATCTGCAATTCTTTGCAGGGGTTCCAGGAAACCAAAAAACTTAATGAATGTGAATTGTTTCTTACTTTGGCTGATGGGAGCAGGATTCCGGTTGTAGCTGTTGGTGTTTTTAATTTATGTTTTGAGTCAAGGGTTTTAATATTAGAAGACTGTCTATATGTACCTAATGTTCATAGGAATTTAATTTCTGCAATTTATTTAGGTAAACATGGATATTGTGTTATCCTTAAAGACAATGTTGTAATAAAGAAGGGTAAAATGTTTATCTGTTCTGGCAATATCGTGGATGGTCTTTATATTTTAACTCCTGATAAGCATGAATTATATAATTCTGAATTAGATAATAACTCTAATGTAAAATCATTAAAGAGAAATTTTCCTTCTACTAACGATGCATATCTTTGGCACTTGCGTTTGGGTCATTTTAATTCAAACAGGATTCAAAGACTTATCAAAGATGGTCTCTTAAAGCCATTGGACTTTGATGAATTTCCAGTTTGTGAATCTTGTTTAGAAGGCAAAATGACCAAATGACCTTTTAATGCAAAAGGTATAAGAGTCCAAGAGTTGCTTGAATTAGTTCATACTGATGTATGTGGTCCTATGTCAACCCAAGCAAAAGGAGGTTATGAGTGCTTCATCACTTTTACCGATGATTATTCAAGATATGGTTATGTGTACGTAATGAGACGGAAGTCCGAAGCCTTTGAAAAGTTCAAAGAGTTTAGGGCTGAGGTTGAGAATCAATTGGGTAAACACATAAAGGCCATTCGATCTGATCGTGGTGGCGAATACCTTCTTGGGAATTTCAAGGATTACTTAACTCAAAATGAGATTGTATCGCAATTGACTGCACCTGGAACTCCCCAACAAAATGGTGTAGCAGAAAGAAGGAATATGACTCTTTTGGAAATGGTTAGGTCCATGATGAGTTATTCAACTTTACCAGTTTCTTTTTGGGGATATGCACTAAAAACTGCAATGTATATTTTTAATTTAGTTCCATCAAAATCTGTTCCCAACACACCTAAGGAATTGTGGAGTGGGCGCAAGCCTAGCATGAAATATCTCCACATTTAGGGATGTCCAGCACATGTGTTGAAAGGGAAGTCTGATAAGTTGGAAGCTAAAACAGAAGTATGCATGTTTTTAGGGTATTCAAAGGAAACAAATGGTTATTTATTCTATAATCATAAGGATAACAAAGTGTTTATTAGTACCCATGCCAAATTTTTGGAAGATGATTATGTGAATAATTTTAATCCTAGAACTAAGTTGTCTTGGCTGAATTAGATGAACCTGTAATTGAACAACCTATAGATGAAACTAGGGATGATGTGGTTGTATTAGATACACCACAAGATACTACTCATGAGATGTCTAGTACACAGGTGCCTCGTCGTAGTGGGAGGATTGTTAGGCCACCTATAAGATTTATAGGTCTAGGAGAAACTTATGAAGCTATCTCAGAAAAGGCCGAAACTAATCCTTACACTTATGATGAAGCAGTGAATGATATAAATGCACATCATTGGGTTAAAGCTATGAAATCTGAATTAGATTCAATGTATTCCAATCAAGTTTGGGATCTTGTAAAGACACCTAACGACATTAAACCTGTTGGTTGCAAACGGGTTTACAAGAGGAAGAGAGAGATAGATGGAAAGGTTGAAACCTTTGAAGTAAGGCTAGTGGCGAAAGGGTATACTAAAAAATAAGGTATTGATTATGAGGAAACCTTTTCATCAGTAGCAATGCTTAAATCTATCAAAATTCTCTTATCCATTGCTGCTCATTATGATTATGAGATTTGGAAAATGGATGTCAAGATTGCATTTCTTAATGGCAATCTTGAAGAAGAAATATATATGATACAACCAGAAGGTTTCATAGCAAAGGACCAAGAGCATATGGTATGCAAATTGAAGTTGTCCATTTATGGACTTAAGCAAGCATCTAGGTCATGGAACATCAGATTTGATCAAGCAATCAAGTCATTTGGTTTTGAACAAAATCTTGATGAACCATGTGTGTACAAAAGACATCAAGACAAAGTAGTAATGTTTCTAGTGCTTTATGTTGATGATATTCTACTCATTGGAAATGATGTAAGGGGTAATGTCATCAGTAAAGATTTGGTTGTCCAACCAATTTGATATGAAGGATTTGGGTGAAGCTAACTTTATTCTAGGGATCAAGCTTTGGCAAGATCGCAAGAATAAAATGTTAGGCTTATCACCAGCTGGATATATAGATAAGATTCTAGAACGGTTTAGCATGCAAAACTCCAAGAAAGGATTACTTCCTTTCAGACATGGAGTTCCTCTGTCTGATGACCAAAGGCCTAAGACTCTAGAGGAAGTAGATATTATGAGACAAGTTCCTTATGCTTCTGCAGTGGGAAGTCTCATGTATGCCATGCTTTGTATTAGACCAGATATCTGCTATTCATTTGGCATGGTCAGCCGATATCAATCAAATCCAGGACCAAAACATTGGCAAGCTGTAAAGCATATTCTCAAGTATCTACGGAGAACGAGAATCGTATGCTTGTTTATCATTGTGAGGATTTGATTCCCATTGGCTATACAGATTCAGACTTTCAATCGGATCTAGATTTCAGAAAATCCACTTCAGGATGTGTATTCACCTTGGGAGATGGAGCCATAAGTTGGAGGAGTGTTAAGCAATCTTGTATTGCGGACTCCACCATGGAAGCTGAGTATGTTGCTTCTTGTGAAGCGGCAAAGGAAGCTGTATGGCTCAAGAAATTCCTTTCTGATCTTGGTGTTATTAGAATGGATCATGTTCCAATCACATTGTTTTGCGATAATAGTGGAGCAGTTGCACAATCCAAAGATCCAAGGAATTATAAGAAAGGAAAGCACATTGAGAGAAAGTACTACATCATTCGTTACATAAATTTCTCGTGGAGATGTAGTAGTAGCAAAGATTGAAAGTGCAAATAATCTAGCAGATCCCTTTACCAAAACCTTGCCTCAAAGGACTTTCGAGTCGCATTTGGAGGAAATGGGAGTTAGATTAGTGCACAATAGTTTTTAGAGCAAGTGGGAGATTGTTAGGATTAGTGCCCTAAAATCCTATTGTATGATTCTATGTATGATATTATGTATGACATTATGTATGACTTAATATTGTGTTTAATGAAATTATTTTATTATTATCTAAAATAATGGTAACATGAATATTCGGACATTATCATATAGTCCATGAGATGCATTGTATGTGATTTATGTGATTTAGTCACAAAAGATATAAGTCATAAGTTCCTTGTAAACTCAGAATTGTAGTTCGTAGTCGGTGATGAAATTGGGCATTTCATCTGCGAAGACTATAACATATCAACTAAGATGATTTGTCTTGATCATGGAATTGGAGACTTCTAGTTGATATGTTGATATGTTTTAAGAGTTAAGACATATTGAACTGAACCGCTGTGAGATTTATTATTCTCCTAACGACTGTTAAATGAATAATAAATCTCACGACTTCTATTTACATGAATTCTTAATCCTGAGAGAATAATGGACCTGATCATGAAGTGTAGGTTGCTTTGATATATCAGGAGTGAGATTTAAAAATACGGTCAAAACCTCAGTATGTTGGGCAGCCACATTTAGTGTTGATGGAACATATATTTTCAAGATAGAATTCATAGTCTCTTAACGGAGATATAAACTATTCCTTTGAAATAAGTTTAATGGGTACGGTTATTCAAAGTGTTAGGCCTAACCACTTTAGTAAGAAATTACTAAAGTATATATTTATGGAATTGGATTTCATAAAAATATGATGAATAACATAAAGGGTTAAATTGGGTACTCAAGGATTAAGATATAGTAGTCTACAAAGTGGCAGTCTACCTTAAGGATTTTATATTATTACGAATATTTTATGAATGGGTTGCAATGTACAATAAAGTCTTGGGATATAATTTATTAATAAAGCCTAGAGTGAAATTATATTTATATAGTGGTATCAAATATAATTAATGGTAACTTTGGACTTGTCAAGAGTTGATAGAAAAGCCCAAGGCCCATTAGAGCTAGTGTCTTATTTGTTCCCTTTTGGTCCCACTCCAAGCCACATACTAAAGCCCAATTGGAAATGCCCAAAAAGCTAGCCCAATTAGATAATCAGTTATAAGGAGAGGAACATACAGAATTTTGGAAGTACATGAAATGTTTTGTATGTGAGTGTTGGACACTCTCTAATTCTCCCTTGAATAACATTCATAGAAACTGATTGAGAGACCACACTTCTTGGGCATAATTGGAATTGGAGTGAAGATTAAAAGTGTTCTTAAGAACTTCTGATCTTTGGTTTTGATTTTCACCGCACCAAGGTACACTCTCTTATTCTTAAATTCTGAAACTTACATAGTACATGTTATCGATTGTGAATGAAGTAGATCCGTTAATTTTTCCGCTGTGTATGTTTAGTATGGGATACAAACATGTATTTTTCCATCATGCTAGTGTGTGTGTGAGTATAGATAACAATATTAAATGAGCCTTTAATGAGATTAAGACATAAGACACAATGGATGGAAGCCGACCTACAGGTCGGGTGGGGTTGGGTGCCTAACACCTTCCCATCCCCATACCTAAACTCTGAACCCATACTCTGGTAGTAAGACTAGTCCTTCCACATAAGGATGCTATATTTATGGTTCTTAGACCTAATCTAGGTGGCGACTCCATTAGTCCACAATCATGCATCATCAAGGACTTCCTCGTAAGTAAAAAATTACCGAGAAAACCCCCATGCATGTTTGGAAAGCCCCTAGAGTGAGCTTTCCGCCCAAGAGCATAACCACCACCATACTTGTGCACATATCCTTCAAAAATTGAATATGCAAGCACAAACTCCTAAGATAAGTCAAAAAAGAAGAATACAGAAATTGAGAAAATATCCTTCTTAGAATTGAACATGTACACCAAAACTGAGGCGCAAGCCACTTGGAATAGAAGAGTTTAAGACAAAGGCAAGAGCCATCTAGAAGTGAAGAGATTGGGATAGAGACAAAAATCATCTAGAGGCAAGAGCCACCTAGAGAAGTTTGAGGCAAGAGCCCCAGAAAAAACATCACAGATATATATCCCTTTAGCTCGTAAGAGCACTTTGTTTATTTGGTTGATGGTTGAGGTTGTTGGCCATGTTTGTTTTTCTTTTTAAGTGACTCTAGGATAGTGAGTCACTCACCTTTTGCTTGCAATTGGCAAACCAGGTTCTGGGATAGTGAACCTGTCATTACTCGTTTCCCGAGTAACACCCATAGGACTTCGGACATACAAATCCCACGTAACTCTGCGAAGTTGCATCCTATCCCATGTATGTGTGTTGTTTGCCGTGTGCATGGGTTGGGCCTGAGCCGCACGTTGAAACAAAATATTTTGTCTCTTTTTCTTTTGATTTCGTTAGTGGAGCTCACAAATCAAAAAGGGGCATTTGTAGAAACCTCATTTTGTACCGCTTACAACTCAGACCCCCGTTCCCCAATGATGGTAGTACTCTAAGGCCCAAGGTTGGTTTTGGGCCCAATCCGATGAAAATTGACTTGAGGAAGTACTTATAAAAAATATAAAATTATTTTTGGAAGAATAAACCTATTTTTGAAAAAGAAAGGCTGCTTGAAACCCTAAGTGTGTGTATGCATACACGCGTATGTGTACGCATGCTCAAGCCATGTGTACGCATGCTTAGGGCACACGCATGTATGCCCCAGCATGCGTACGCAGCTAGGGTTCCTGAAAACTATGTAGGGGAAGCTTTTTTCACTTAAATTTGTGTGGAATGAATCCCACATTGTTGGGGAGCCGCCCCACACCCCCATTTTACAATTATATAAATCCATAAGAGGCACTTTTCTAAATATACAGAGAAAAGGAGGAAAATATACGCAAGATTCACTAGAAAAATAGTGAATTAAAGAGGGAATAGAGTTCTAGTGTTGTGAATAGATTAACTGAGGGGGAATGGTCAAAATCAAGTTTTAAAGAGTTCTAGTGTTGAGGTAAAGGTTCTAACTTTGGCTCTTAAATTTTCTTTGTTTTTGTGCTTATATATATATTTTTGTGTTTATAACATATCTGTTTAGTTTAGGTTTACTTTGTGTTTGTGTTATAAGCATGTTTGGTTATTAGTTTCGTGGTTTTGTATAGTTTCCTTTCTGTTTGCTGGGTTTTGTGTTTTAGGTGTGTATGCGTGTTGTATGCATGCGTACGCATACTCGTGGTGTGCGTACACAAATAGTTAGACTGCGCACACATGCCCTATGTATGCGCACACACACCTATGCCCAGAAACCCTAATTCTTTTCTGTTTGTTTTCCTTTGCTTTCTTTTACCCGTTTAGCCTCTATTTAACTTCTTTTTTCATGTCTTTGAGTATCTGCCTCTTTGTTTTGTTTTGTTTTATTTTTGTTTTATCTTCTTAGTGCTTATTAGGATTTTAGATTGTTTGAATACCATGAATATGCATATGGATATGAACATGCATTGATGCATAGGTGTTGTGATGCAGTGAAGCAAGTGAGATAAGTCATGCATAAATCACGTGAACATGCATTTGAATGTTTGATAGTTAAATTGTTTAATATGTTTATTTGAAAACCATGAGCTTTGATGCTTGGATGTTTAGGTGGCAACTCCATTTACACCCTCTGCCGTAGCCCACCCTAGGCCAAGGCATACTTCGCACGAACCTTCTTGAGGGGAAATCCCAAAACAAGCAAAAGGGGTTGTCGCAGGCACAAGCGCCCGTGACGTGGGTCATCCTCTCCTTCGTGGGAAGTACGCCTTGGCTTAGGGTGGACCATGGCAGAGGGTGTAAATGGAGTCACCACCTAGTTTAGGTCTAGGAACCATAAATATAGTGCCCTTTCAAGGAAAGAGTGATCTTTTACCAGAGCATGTGTCTAGAGTTTAGGTATGGGGATTGAAAGGTGTTGGTACCCAACCCCACTCGATCCATAGGTCGGCTTCCACTCATTGTGTTCCAAATCTTAATCTCATTAAAGACAAATTTAACGTGTTATTCTAACTCACACACACTCTAGCATGCATCTAAAGCAATCAACATGACATAATCATCCCCAAACCTAGCATTCATCTATCGTGGCATATAAGCATATATCTCCAAGGGCAAAAACATCACTAGGCAGATTAGGATCAACATGTTATAGCATTCAAGCCTCAAGATCAAGGGATTCAACCAAACATATCAACCATATCATATCCATCAACCAAATCAAATGCATGTTCAAAGCATTATGCATGACTTACCTCACTGCATCATAGCACCTATGCATCAATGCATGGTCATATTCATATGCATGTTCATGGCATTAAAACAAAATAAAACCCTGATAAGCATAACAGGAATAAAATAAAGCAAAAAAAAAAAAAAAAACAGAAAGACAGAGACTCAAGGATATGACAAAATAGGTTAAATAGAAGGTGAAAAATGTAAATAAGACAAAGAAAAAGCAAACAAAAAGTGAATTAGGGTTTCTTGGCCAGCGTATGCATACGCATACTATGAGTATGCGTACGCATGCAAGCAGTATGCGCACGCATACATGCCTAAGAACCCTAATCCAGAAACCTGCAACAGAAACACGGAAACTAAGAATCTAGCAGCCTAACATGCTTTAGATACAAACATAAAGTAAACCTAGAATAAATAAACATATTATGAACACTTAAACTCATATAAAAACATAAAGAAACAAAGAAAAACAAAGAAATGCGAAGAGCAAAATTTAGAAACTTTACCTCAACACTAGAACTCTTTAGATCTTGATTTTGACCGTTCCCCTCAATCAATCTAGTTACAACCAATTCAAAATAAGTTAGTAAACTTTAGAACTCAAAGATCAAGACTAGAAAAGGTCATAATCAAACAAAATTTAACTTGAGGATGTTTTGTGAAAAACTCCCTCTTTGATTCACTATTTTCTAGTGAATCTTATGTGTTTTACCACTGGAATCCGTCCTTCTCAAAAAAAAAAAAAAAAACCTTTTTATAGCTTTATATAGTAAAAAATAAGGGTTTGGGGCAGCTTCTAGACGATGTGGGATTCATTCCAAACCAAGTTTTAAATGCAGAAAACTTGTTTTACATAGTTTCTAGAATCCTAGCATGCGTATGCAGAGCTTGAGCATGCATATGCATACGCCTGTATGCATATGTACGCCCTAGGGTTTCCGTGACCTTTCTTTTTCAAAAATAGTTTATTTGTTCCAAAAATAAGTTATATTTTTCATAAAAACTTTACTCAAGTCAATTTTCATCTAATTGGGACCTAAACCAACCTTGGGCTTTAAAATTCTAACATCATTCGGGAATGGAGGCTCGAGTCATAAGGGGTATAAAATGCGGTGTCTACAGCGCCCACAACAAGACACAAATAAAAGCAACCTAGAGTAACTTTTACAAGACTTTATGAAAGCTATATTTTTGTACACATATCTAGGATATTTCCAAGCTCTCTTGAAGCCTCAATTGGAGTTCTACTTCTATATTGAAGATCCTTTTTTACCAGTCTATATTGAAGCATCAATTATATTCTAGTGGATTTTTACCTTGGATTGTAAGGTAAAAGGCCTCTTGATTTTTATTGTGAAACGGTCTGTTTCATTGATTTTCCTGAATTGTCATGTGTGATCAATGTTTATGTGATATTTACAAATTTAGATTTGGATCATAATATAACTAATTAACGATCTAGATTAAATCGGTTAACCTAATCACAACCAGAGCTTAAAATCCTAACATTAAATTTTATATATATATATTTATTTTAATTATAGATTTAGGGGGGGGGGGTGTTAAGGCCCTTCTTTCCCTAAAGGTTGTGCACCATAGTTCATTAAGGTAGAATTTAATAATATGTGGTCAAGCCTCTTTTTTTTTCTTTTTTTTTCTTTTTTTTTTTTTTTTTTTTATAGAGAAATTGTCATACCAGTTTCAATTTAAAAGTACAATTTTTTAATTAATTTTCCTATTTTCGAAGTGAAACGCTTCATTCATAACAATTTTATATTAAATCTTAGGTATTAATTTGTTATGAGTGTTATTGATGAGTAATAAAGTAATTTCAGTAATGAATTTACATTAGAACTAACTAGTATCTAACTCGTGCTTAAGCACGAGAATGATGAATTGTAGTGGTGCTATTGATGTTAGCTTGGGTTATTAAACATATAGGATATAGTCTGAATTTGGAGGTACTAAAATAGTTATTTCTTACAATTTTCATGATATTGGTTATCCCAAGTTTCTCATTACATTGCTATTATGTATATAATTTTAAAAATTACTATTGGATACTACATATACAATATCAATTCACAATTATTGTTTGTGAAATTCTAATAAATACAACAGAAAATAAAAATAATAAATTGGTCAAATAGTATCTTCTAAATTGAATGAGGATGGGTGCATGGGATCGTTCAGCTAAATTACAATTTGTTATGTTCAATATCTTCGCATAAAAAAATATCTAAATAGAACCTGTATAAAAAATATGTTCATTATTTCAGAGAAAAAATAACGGCAAACTTTGGTTTTAATTTAATTTTCTCTAACAAAAACAATATGTTCATTATTTGTATGGAAAGCTAACAAAAACAAAATCCAATTTTGATTTTAATTTAATTTTCTCTAAACTTTGGTTTAATATATATAACCTAGTTAGTAATGGACTATATATAGTCATGGACCTCATGGTATATTACATAAATGGTTTATAAATTTGAATTGTTTTTAGTTATATAATTAGGTTTTTTTTTTTTGTTTATTTATATTGAACTCCTCGTTTTCTACACTAAATTACTCATTTGGCACAAAAATTTAAAAAATTAGATTAGATGGGACACGTGACACAAAATTAAACTATAATTAAAATCCAATTTTTACACTGAATTAACTTACTTGTCACAAAAATTTAAAATTTAGATTAGATGAGACACGTGGCATAAAATTAGACTCTAATTGAATTCCAATTTGAAATCTAATTGGATTTTCTTTCAGCTTTGGCTATTAATATATAACTAGTCACTAACCCGTGCTATGCATGGGAACTGTCCTATTTGTAAAGTAGACTAAAATAATTTTATAAAATCTGAAAGCTCTAAATTGTGTGAAAATACAAGAGCTTGTTTAGACCCCCAATTAAAAATAACGGCTAGATTGCTTTTACTCTAACTTATCTAAGTGCGGAACAAGAGTAAAGGAAGCGCAATCAACATCATACTACTCTAGTGCATAAACAGGAACAACAAACAATAAAAGTAAAGCACAAGAGTAAGGGAAGAGAGAATGCAAACACAAGATAACACGTCGATGTGTTATCGAAGAGGAAACCGAAGAACTCAGCGAAAAACCTCTCCGCCGCCCTCCAAGCGATAATCGATCCACTAGACAATCAGTTGGGATACATGGGTTAGCAAGAGACCCTCCAAGCCTAATCTACCCGATGTACCTAAGCCCTCCAAGCTCCTACTCCAACAAGGCTTCTCAGAACCGTGTCTTGTCTAGCTTTCCAGATCCCGCAACAAACTCCATGTTGCATCCGCCATCCTTAACATCTTCCAATGCTTCCCAACAACACTAAAAACACCTCTCACTCTCACTGTGACAGTGAGAGTGGGATTTAAAAAAAAAAAAAAAAAAAGCGTTATAAGTGAGTATTTTAGTAACCCATTCACCCAAATGGCCAAATATCTGAAAGAAAAAAAAAAAAAAAAAAAACAGAGAGAGAAGCTTAGAGAAGAGGTCGGACCTGTTGTCCACGCCGAGAGAGAGAGATCGGAAGGGACAGGGCACGGCGTCGACGTCTATGGAGCTCGCCGATCGGCCCGATCTAGCTCCGGCGAGGGACAGAGGGCAGCGGCAGCGGGTAGAGGTAAGAGGGAGGGTGGGTGGGTTGAAAACTTGAGATGTGGGTTTCAACTTTCAGTCTAATGACTTCTCAGACTCTAAGCTTGCTTTGTTGTTTTAGGGTATATCACAAAGTCAATGGTATTTCCATTTGTCAAAATCTGTGATTTTTTTTTTTTTTTTTTTTCACTGCTGGCGTGTCGGAGAAGCAAAAAAAAAAAGACACTGCTCGGACACTGGAGTCCAGTGAATCGTATCGGTTCTGGTGTCTGACATGTCGCCAAAAATGGCGTGTCGGTGCAACCTAGCCGCACACCCTTGGCGCGCGATGGTCACTCTACAAGTATAAGTGCTTGTGGAGTGTGGGGGGTGAGGGCCGGGATTCAAGTTTCCAAGAGAGAGTTTTACACATATATACACTTAGATTATGTTAAAGTAGAATTTCCATCTTGTATAAAAACAAATAATAATAAAAGTAAGTAACAAATTAAACTCTATAGTTTTAAAAGTAGTAAGTTAAACCTTGAGATTTTGAAAAGTAATAAATTAACCCTTAGTCCATATTAAATCCCTAACATACGCACACCATTCCACTTAAATGGTCTCTTGGAATGTTAGAGGATTGAATGATTCTCAGAAACGTTTGGTAGTGCAAAACTTGTTACGTGAGTGGAAGTGTGATGTAGTATGCCTTCAAGAAACAAAGCTTGTTAGCATGGATAGACAGATGATTTGTAGCCTGTGGAGTTGTCCTTTTGTGGATTGGGTGGCTTTAGATGCTGATCAGACAGCTGGTGGAGTTTTGATTATGTGGGATAGAAGGGTTTTAGAAAAGTTGGAGGTCTTGGTGGGTTCTTTCTCTGTGTTGGTTCAATGGCAAGGTGTGGAAGATGGTTTTATTTGGGCATGTTCAGGGGTTTATGGCCCAAATGCTAACAGTGTTAGGGAACATATGTGGGATGAGTTGGTTGGTATTCAGCAATATTGGAATGTTCCTTGGTGTTGCATTGAGGATTTCAACATAGTCCTTTTTCTAAGTGAACGGAAGGGTGTTTCTCGCCTTACTCTGGCTATGGATTTTTTTTTTTTATAATTTATAGAGGATCTGAATTTGATAGATTTGCCTTTGGAGGGAGGGAGGGAGTTATACTTGGTCTAGTGGTACTAACTAGCATTCCATGTTTAGGATTGATAGAGCTCTGGTTTTTCATGACTGGGAGGAACATTTTCTGGATGTGATCCAGTGGATTTTACCTCGACTTATTTTGGACCACTTCCCAATTCTTTTGGAGGCTGGGGGTATGGAGAGGGGGAAGAGTCTTTTTAGATTTGAGAACATGTGGTTGAAGATAGATGGGTTTGTTGATAGAGTTTTTTCTTGGTGGAATTGCCATTCTTTCTCTGGTACACCTAGTTATGTGTTTGCTAAAAAACTGAAGGCTTTGAAGGAAGACATTATTCAGTGGAACTGTAGTTTGGCAATGTCGGTCATCAGAAGAAAGAATTACTAGGGGCTTTAAATTTATTAGATGCTAAGGATGGGGATCTTGGACTCTCTGTGGCGGAGATTCATGAGAGAAATTCAGTGAGATCTCAAGTAGAGCATCTTCTTTCATTGGAGGAGATCTCTTGGAGACAAAAATCAAGAATATTATGTATCAAGGAGGGTGATAGTAATACTAAGTTCTTCCACAAGGTGGCTAATTCCCGTAGAAGGTATAATCATTTAAGTTTCTTGGAAGTGGATGGGGTGATCTATGAGGAGGGAACAGAAGTGGCTGTTCAATTTTATAAAACTTTGTATCTAGAGACAGAGGAGTGGCGGCCTTTTGTGGAAGGATTGGAGTTTGATCAAATTGGGGGGATGGAGGGGCTGGCTGGAAAAGAGGTTTGAGATGGAGGAGATTCAATCGGTTGTCAAAGAACTGGAAGGGGATAAAGCTCCACGTCCAGACGGCTTCTCTATGGCCTTTTTCCATCATTGCTGGAGAGTTGTGGAAAAAGACGTCTTAGCAGTCTTTGAAGAGTTTTATCAGCACTGTAAGTTTGAAAAATCTCTTCATGTTGCATTTATTTCCTTAATCCCAAAGAAGAATGATGCCTCTAATATTCGAAATTTTAGACCTATTAGCTTGGTGGGGAGTATTTATAAGATTTTGGCTAAGGTTCTAGCAAATTGTTTGAAAGTGGTGTTAGATCAGTTGATATTTGAATCTCAAAATAGTTTTGTGGGCGGTAGACAAATCCTTGATTCAGTCCTTATTGCCAATGAGTGTGTTGATAGTCGGGTGAAGAGTAAGATTCCGGGGGTGATTTGTAAACTAGATATTGAGAAAGCGTATGACCATGTGAATTGGGAGGCTCTTCTAAATTTGTTGCAGAGAATGGGTTTTGGGGAGAAATGGTGTAGATGGATTCGTACTTGTATCTCCACAGTTCAGTTTTCTGTGTTAGTCAATGGGTCTCTTGCTGATTTTTTTGGTAGTTCAAGGGGATTGCGTCAAGGAGATCCGTTGTCTCCTATGTTATTTTTGGTTATGATGGAAGTGTTTAGTAGGATGGTGGGGAGAATGGAAGGGGTAGGTTTACTTCGTGGTTTTAAGGCTATTGGTAGGAGGGGTGGAGGGAAATGTGTTTCACATCTGTTGTTTGCAGACGATTCTATCCTTTTTTGTGATGCAAATGTGGAACAGATCCTACATGTTCGGTTGTTACTGCTCTGTTTTCAGGCTGTGACAGGTTGAAGGTCAACGTGTTTAAGAGTGAAATGGTTCCTATAGGGAAGTGAATAATGTGCATGCTTTGGTAGGGATTTTGGGTTATAGGGTTGGATCTTTTTCAATGACTTATCTTGGTATGCCGTTGGGGGCGTCTCATAAGTCTCCCTCAATTTGGAATCCTATTCTAGAAAGAATTGAATGGAAGTTATCTGGGTGGAAGAAGTTGTATTTGTCAAAAGGTGGTAGATTGACCTTGCTTAAGAGTACGCTATCTAGCCTCCCTACTTATTTTTTTATCTCTTTTCACCATTCCTACTCACATGGCTAACAAAATTGAGAAGTTGCAAAGGGATTTCTTGTGGGGTGACTCCAAGACACATTTGTTGCGATGGGATAAGGTGTGTATGCCTATTGCTAATGGCGGTTTAGGAATTCGGAAACTGACCACCTGCAATAAAGCCTTACTAGGAAAATGGCTTTGGCGGTTCGGGGTTGAGGAGACTCGGATTTAGAGGATGGTAGTAGCTTCGAAAGGGGGGGGGGGGGGGGGGGGGGGGGGGGGGGGTTGGACCTCCAAGCTGGGAAGGGGTGTCCATGGGTGTGGTTTGTGGAGGAGTATCTGGAAGGGTTGGGAAGCTTTTAGCAAAAATATCCAATTTAATGTTGGGTTGGGGAATAGAGTGAAATTTTGGACAGATCGGTGGTGTGGTGAGCTTCCTCTTCATTTGGCTTTCCTAGTCTTGTATAATTTTGCTACTAACAAAGCAGCCTCTGTAGAATCTTCTTTGTTATGGCAAGGAACGGGTGGTAGGAGAGATTAGGATGTTCGTTTCATTCGGGGTCCTAATGATTGGGAGGCGGACGTGGTGGATGATTTCTTTCGGTTCTTGGCATCTAAGTTACCTTTAGCAGATGATAGTGATCGCATGAGATGGAAGTTGACTAAGTTCCTTTATCATAAGTTGCATGGTTCTTCCTCCATGGTTTTTCCCTGGAAAGGTATTTGGAAGGTTAAGGCACCTTGTCGTGTCTCTTTGTAACAACCCAAGGAAAAGCGCTAGCCACATCTGCCCTATACCTCAAAAGGACTAGTCACAATTGAGGCTTCTTGTAGTTGTTAATAAAGCCTAGATCTACCCAGTAAATACCCGATGTGGGACTCATCACACACTCACACACATCACACAATCAATCAAATTGGGGTATCACAATCTTCCCCACTTAAATCCCAAACGTCCTCGTTAGGGCCCACTTTGTGGGGTAATGTCTCTGAGCCCACACAAGTTTACCGGGTCGGCTCTAATACCATATGTAACGACCCAAGGAAAAGCGCTAGCCACATCTGCGCTATACCTCAAAAGGACTAGTCACAATTGAGGCTCCTCATAGTTGTTAATAAATCCCAAGTCTACCCAGTAAATACCTGATGTGGGACTCATCACACACTCACACACATCACGCAATCAATCAAATTGAGGTATCACACTCTTTCTTTGTTTTGACAGCAGCCTGGGATAGGATTCTCACAGGTGATAACCTACAGAGTAGGGGTTTCGATTTCGTTGACTGGCATTGTGTGTCGTTGTGGGGAGACAGTAGATTATTTGTTGCTACATTGTGGAAGGCTTATTGGTTATGGAGCTTTGTCCTTGGAACTTTTGGGATTTTGTGGGTGTTCTCAAGATCCGTAGCAGATTTCCTGTTTGGTTGGTGGAATTGGTTGGGGAAGCATTCTTCTAGCATTTGAAAATTTAGTTCCGTTGTGTTTGATGTGGTGCATTTGGAGGGAACGCAATCAGCGCACTTTTGAGGAGTTAGATAGATCTGATGATCAGTTGCTTGCTTTTTTTACTGGTTCCCTTTATGATTGGGCTAGGGCTTTGGAGGCTCACATCTAGTGACTCTCTTCCATTGTTCCTTAGCTCTCTCTTTCTTTGTAATTAGTTTCTTTTCTGTTTTTCTTTTTTTTCTTCTTTGTAATCTCTGATATGTTTTGTGTTTTTTTTGCATAAAGCAGTTTTTTGAATATACATCTTTCTTACTTATCAAAAAAAAAAAAAAATTATTGCTTAAGGATGAGTTGAGGGACCTGTGCTCCAAACTGAAACTTTACTTTCTCATAAGGAAACAAATTGTAGTAGCTTTTTAATCATAAAATTCCAATAAGGAAGCTGATTTAGAGACATCATTTTTTATATCGGAAGCTATTTAGATTTCACTTGAAGATACCAGTGAGTTTTTGTGAAAATACTACAGATTTTGTGAAAGAATCAAGTGTGTGTTTAGGTTGAGTGATGGGATTAAGTGTTTGGGTGTTTAAGGGTTAGGGTTGGTATGAAATCAAGATTAGGGTTTTCAGTTGTGAGGGAATTAGTGGATGATGAAGTTGATTGTGGATGTGGGATTTAGGGGATGAGAGGCATTGCTTAAGGGCTACTTTGAGGGAGCTCTGCCTCCAGAGAAGAGGGAGCCAAAACTTTAGGGAGAGAGATTAAGAGAGAGAGGGTGAAAAATGCATCAATTAAGGCTTACATGAGAGCTTATATACGTTGCCAAACCCAATTGCCATTTAAAGATGTCTAATTACATTTTTACATGTGTTAAATGTTGGGAAACACCTGCGTGGATACGGGTACAATTATGGGTACAGATACGGTATGGCGACACGGTAATTTTTGAAAAAGTAGGACACGGGTACAACATGGATATGTATATTAATTAATTATATATGTGTGTGTGTGTTCAATAAAAGGAATACGTTTCTGATGATAATTACTTGAAAATAGGAGTGGAGATGGTTCAAATAAAGCTGAAACTTTCTGCTCCCCCATTAAATATTATCACGTGAAAGGCACACGAAACAAAGAAAGTAAAAATAAATAGGCCAAAATGCAAAACCCATCATCTAATTTCACCACTTATTATTTATTTCCTAATTAAAAAAAACGTTAATTAAAAAAAAAAAAACCCAGAAGAAGAAGAAGAAAAGATCAGATTAGGATTTTTAACCTTTTTTTCCCCCTCCTTGCCGTGTCCCGTCTGTGTCCTAGCCGTGTCCCGGCTGTGTCCAACTATTATAAAAAAAAAGGGAAGGACACACATGCAGCCGTGTTGTATGTGTATGCCGTGTCCCGTACCTGTACGACATGGGCATGGCAGGCAAATTGCCATGTCCGTGCTTTCTTGGTTAAATGAGGCCATAAACTGACCCTGACAAAATAACGTTATACAACTCATATATGCATGTGCTAGTATTATCCAACTCTATAACTATTACAAAAGTGCTCTATCACATCTAACTCTTGATAAGCTGCAATCTGAGCGCTAACTCGATCAGTCAAGGTGCTAACATGTCCATGCCAGCTGGAGGAAGCTTCCCTAGAAACAATGTGCCCCGTTGAACGAGCTGGTGACGATTGGCACTTCTGATGCAAATGGAAGTGCTGATATGTGGCTTTGGACTGCTGATTGGAAGTTGCACCCAGATTGTCCAGATTTTCTTATTTTGGCCTCTAACATTTTTATTGTATTGTAATTTTCTCTATATTACACACACACATGACAAGCCTCCATGATTTGTCCAACATGTTTCACTCTTTTCTTTTCTTCTTTTATTTTAATACAGGAGAATCAAAACACAGCTGTTATTGGTTTGCATGTTTTTTATTATTATTGATTTTAATTTTTCAAAATTTCCTTGACAAACAAAATGCGCAAATCTGGTCAATTTGCTCTAATTTTATTTTTCCTAGATTCCCTTTTTCTGTTTTGTAGATTCTTACAGAACAGTCATACAGTTCTTTTTCCATGATAGGATTGCACAACGAGTTTTGGATAAATTGATTAAACAAAATGTCTTCACGAAAGGTTATGGTGCACCTGGAGAAACAAGGAGGGATGGCCGTGTGGCATTACTCATACTGGTCAGTGGTCAGTTTCCTTTTCTATATTGAGATATCTGTTTCTCATGGAAATTCTATTTTTGACAAGATTCTCCTTTTTATCTTCTTGATTAGTGGTCAGGAGCTGTATTTGATAATAATCTTTTACTCATATCAACTGAAACTCTTGTTTTTAATGATTTTAACATTTTTCATTCTTACTGCCATCAAAGTTACAACAACAACAACAACTGACCCTTAATCCCAAATATTTTAAGGTTGAAGATGGATCCTCAATAGATTAGTTGGGATCACCACATGTATTCTTCTTTTCTGCCATTCTATCCCATAATTATACATTGTTACTTTCTTAATTGATATGTCCTTTGTTAGAATTATGGTTGAGTCAGTAATTTTCATGGTATCAGAGCAGGAGGTCTCAAGTTCGATCCTTATTTCTACTTTCATTTAAAATGTTAAAAATCCCACATTTTGGAGCCCATTTATTAAGGGGAGTTTAGGTCCACAAATGAGGGGGAGAGTGTTAGAATTATGGTTAAAGGATAAAATTCACAACTTCTTAACAACTTAAGCTTTCAGGACAATCTGTAATCTCTCATCATTTTTTACTACAACTAATGTTATTTTTTATTTTTTTTTTTCTACCTTTTTTCGTTCCCACAACTTGAATCAACTCACTCTTTCTAATTGGTGCATTAATCGCTCCCTAATGGCTCCCTTCTAAATATGTTCAAGCCATGTTAAGTGACTGTCCCTCCATCTTTCCATCTTTTCATCAATAGGGGCCACCCCTATCTTTAGGCGAATTTCCTCATTTTGAATTGTATCTTTTCATGTATTACCACTTCTTCATCTTTAAGCTACACTCATTTGATGAATATGTTGCTTTTAACAGCCCAACATTCAATATCACAGAGCATGTATGTATGTATGTTATCCATCCTCTGGCTTCTTCCTCATTCAAATTAAAACCCAGAACCAGTGCTTGGTGCAGAGGTGCATTTTACATGAAGCTCTAAAGATACTTTCAAATACTGCACCAGAGTAAATATATTACAGAAAGGGATATGGTGTACTTAACATCAGCATCGACAACTAATTTTAGGAAACTTGATTTTAATTCCTCTTCATACCCTGAAGTTTCTATTATTATTGATAATAATAGTAACAACTGGGAGGTTCTATTCTGTTATGGTCCAGAAAGCTTTCTGTTCTGAATTCAGTACTAGGGTATTTTGTTAAATGGTAGCAACTGGAGGCAGACCATGGAGATTTCTTCTTGTACTGCAGATTTTTTTTAATATATTAATTATGAAACCTTGAGTCATTTGGTCGAATATTAATTCTTCTCAAAATCACTCCAAAGCTGGAAACAGGAGGTGGCAAAATTAAATATGAAATACCTTGGTATTTTGTTTGACTGTCTACATCAATTTCAAGCCAATTATCCTTTATTTTATGTCAAAAGTTTATTGTATTGATCTCACCTGCATCTGCATTTAGCATAACCTTTGCATGCATTTGGGTAGTAGTTTCATGTTGTCTATTTCCTAGTCACTTTCTGTTATGGAGCAAACCCTAGAAACCCTAGTTAGAGCCGTTAAAGATCTTTCTCCAAAGGTTGAACATGGGAACACTAGGTCCAATGCCTTTGATGCCTGACAAGAATTCTAGGAAGCGTCCTTCCAAAGGACTACTGGTATCAAGGGTGAATCCGCCCAACCTATATAGCTGGCTGGAATCACCACCAAGCTGGGAAAATTTTCAATTCATTTCATTAATCAAAATCAATGTGCCCAACAATATTTCCTTGGAGACTTTTAAGTAGGGCTTCTAGAGTTACACAACATAATGAAAGTAATCCATAATCAATTGATTTAGTGTCCGTTTTGCATTGGCTTATAAGCTAGGTTTTTTTGCTTTTAGCTTTTATGTACAATTTTTTAAAACCTCATTTTTTTCTTATTTTTTCAAAATACAAGTATACTTTAGCACACTTTTAGCAAATTTTTTTAAGCAAAAAGATAAATAAGCTATTTCCAAACGGATTAATTACATCAGATATGGAGATAATTAAGCTCATAATCAATCACATTAAAAATGGAAAAAATAAAAATAAAAAGTAATCAGCATATATTCTGAACTCAATCAATCCTCCATCATCTAGCCATAAAAGTCACTGAGTGGGCCGTCCATTTGTGTTGATGCTTGTTGAAAGCTCGATTATGTGTTAAAACACGAGCTGTTTAGAACCCCAAATTAAAAATTACGGCTCGATTGATTTTATTCTAACTTATACTAAGCGCGGAATAGAGTAAATGCGAGCGAATAAAAAAAATAACTACTCTAAGCCATATTCATTAAAACACAGCAGTAAAATGAAAGCTAAAAGAGTAAGGAAGAAGAATGCAAATACAAGAGAACACGCCGATGTGTTATCGAAGAGGAAATCGAAATACTCGGCGTAAAACCTTTCCGCCGCCCTCCAAGCGGTAAATCGATCCACTAGACAATCAGTTGGGATACACGAATAGCAAGAGACTCTCCAAGCCTAATCTACCCAATGCACCTAAGCCCTTCAAGCTCCTACTCCAATAAGGCTTCTTGGAACTGTGTCTTGTCTAGCTTTCCGGATCCCGCAATATGCCCGATTGCATCCGCCAAAGCTTGGCTTCTTCCAATGCTTCCCAGCAGCACCAAAACCTCACTTGACATTCAGAATGAGTGTGGTAAGTGTTTGTACTATCAAACTCTCAAGGATATGGAAATGGAGAGGTAGGAGTTGAGGAAAACTACAATGGATTGTGTAGAGAATTTTGGGTATAATAATCTCTCACTTTCAAGAATAGTGGCTAGGGTTTTCTCTCTGAAAGCACTTCTCAACATCTATGGGTAATGTGGGTATATATAGTGTGATTAGGGACAGGGAGTATTAGATATGACAAATTGGCAAAACAGAATGTTTCGCGGGTATCTCACGGGAAGGCCTTACCAGCGAGACACTCGCGGGAAGGCCTTACCGGCGAGACACTTGCGAAAACTAGCTGTCACCATTTCTCATGACTCTTTGCATTCCAGTCATGTGCTGAGCACATGCTTCACTTCGCGAGAAGGATTCTCGCGAGCTACTTGCGAAATCTTCTTTGCTCTGTACTTTGCCTTAAGTCTTCACACTCTCTCTCACACACACAACCCTTACAAATAAATCCCACATAAAATACAGGGTACATAAGATTGAACATAATTACAATCAAATTTGACACGAAATTAAAGCCAATACAAAATAGTTGTAAATCACAACTTTACAATCTTCCCCTTTGGCTATTCTGTGATAAAACCCCTAAAACAGACTCTAGACTTAAACGTGAGTTTGGGAACAGTGTCAAAACTCACACCTAATCTAGAAGCTGTGAAGCACTTGCATGTATATACTTGTAACCTGAAACACTCGCACACAAACAAAACTTTCATTAAGTTTATGACAAGTTGAATACACGATACTTATATAAGCAAGTAAAAAACGATCAAGGTAACAAACACTATATAAGCAGTTAAGCATATCTTGATCATACAAGAACAGTCATTAAAGAATGACTACAATGAACATTTAGCTAGTAAATGATCATCCGGACACGCAATGTAATAAAAACCAACATAAAGATCAATTGCATGTCCAACACACAACCAATGCAAAATACAAGAAGTATTTGCATTAAGGATACAAGATCCAACAAGGGTACAAGTGTGTAGTACTCAAGATAATTCAACAATATCTAAAAGTACTAAAAAAATGTTACAAAGCAATGATATGAACAAGTATTGAATATTAAACTGAAATAAAACCAATGTACTTAAAGCTTTAAAAGAAAGCAATAAAACTATCCAAGAGTTGTAAAAACTGATAAAGTTTAAAAACAACCAAAAACCGCTAAACCACCAACAATAAACCAATATCTATGTTCTACTCCCCCTTAATCTGTGCATTCTCCCCCTCAAAATTTTCTCCCCCTTTTTGACCGGAATGGCCAAAGAAGCTAAAATTGCTCAGACTCTGAGTCGGATCCCTGTGCCATCGACATGTCCTTAATCTGTGAAGATAGTGCTGTAATTTGCCCTTGGATGTACGCAAACTAGTCGGAGGTATGCTGCACATGGGATTCGAGCATGCCATACATCTGCTCTACCCGTGCCATGAGGCGATCAAGACGATCGGGTCCTCGTGCTTGTGCTTGGGAGGATGGTTGTGTAGAACTTTCTGGAGCTGAAGTGAATCTGTCAATCTCTTCTTCAGTATCTCCACCCTTTTCCTCAACATTATCCCTTGGTATTTGAGAAACGCCGATTTTGGGTCCGGTGATGTGGGCTCTGCTTCTAGTCGCAGTGTTAGCACCAATGGAATAGTCTCTTGGTACTATGGTGAGGCCGCTCAGAATCTTCAACTTTGTCTTAGCAATGAGACCCATGATGAGAGTGGGGAAGGGCAAGATTGTCCTGGAGTTTCTTTTGGTGATGCTCTTGGTTAGAAGGTGATATATGTGTCCACATATGTCGATCTCCTTATGGGTGAAGAGATTGTATAGAAAAATGGTTCTTGGTGCGGACAATGAGGTTAAGTTCGTCACCGGGTAGAGATTGTGGATCATTACATATGCCAATGTCCTCATCTTTGCGTTGAAAGGGATAGTGTTCATTGACTTCTTGTTTAGAGAACCACCAAGGAGCTCTGCCATTGGCTTAAGAGAGTCCAATCTGTCATCATAGTGTACGGCGATTGGCTGAGAAGGTGGACGAACTTCTAGGAATTCTTGGATGGAGTCCCTTGTGATAACAAATTCCTTGTGTCTCACCCAGCAGTTAATGTGGTTTCCATCCACAATGGCATTGGAGAAGAATTCTCGTATGATTTTCTCATACACATGGCCACTTGGATTCAGCAGCTTCGTCCAAGTCCTCTCCTTGAACACCTTAGGGATGGAAGTGTCCTGGAGTGTCTCCAATTGAACAACCCTCTCCATAATGATTGTTGCTCGTTTGTAGCAATCATTATATGCCATGTCTGCGTCAATGGACTTGAAGTTGTCAGAGTCCGTCCGTGGATGTTTGGTGGACTTCTTGGAAGCAAAATGCTTGGTGGGAGACATCTGCACAAGTAAACACAAAACAAGAGAAAACACGTGCAAAAACACAAAACAAAAGCACAAACTTGATTAGTGTCAAGTTAGTCCAAAACAAAAGCATAACACTTAAAACATAACACAACAGTGTCAAATGAACATGCTTTAAGTGGTAAAACATGTAAATGTCATTAAAATGCAAAAAAAATGACAACTGTGCATGTGTATGCATCAAGTGTGCATGTAGTGTGCATGAGGTGTGCCTAGGAGATGCATGAAAAGGCATAGATAGGCACATTTGGGTCAAAGTGTGTCAAACACACACCCAATGATTAAAATATGTTATGCAAGTTCAATCATGGGTAATCCCAAAATTTGGAACTCATTGGAGTCTAAAACAACTCAAAAATGCCATTTGAGCATTTTATCAAACACATAATATGCAACATTCTACTTAGCATGTGGGCAATGCATGAATATGTGAAAATCTGCCTAAATACAAGTTAAAATTGCCACATGGGGCCAACACAGACACAAACAAGTCAAATGGGACAGAACCCAATCAAGAAATTGAAAAAAATTTCGCAAAAATTATAGTTCACAACCCTTTTTCGAAAAACCCCCAATTCAAGTAAAAACCTAGAATTTTTCTGCGTAATCTAAGGAAATAAAGAGAAAAGATGTTAAAAACATACCTTAGAAATGATTTTGAAGTGATTGCACTTGAAACTTGTTGGGGTTTAGAGTGAAAATCAGTTTTGGGTTGGTTTAGGCTTGAGGGAGGCAAAATGAAGGGAATAGTGAATGTTTGAAAAACTGTCTTCATCTGCCCTATAAAACTGAAAACACGCGTTTTTCGCAGGTTACATACTCGCGAAGTTACTTGCGAAAAATGCATCTGAAGCACAAAGCTTCTCACGGGAAGCCTTAGTCGCGAAACAGTCTCTGTTTGAATTTTGTGTTTTCACTATATCGCCTTAATTCATTTTCGCGGGAAGTGCCTAGTTGCGAGCTTCTCGCGAAAATCCCTCAGAAGAAGTTTTTGATGAAAAACATTGAAAATGCAATTTAAACAAAAACTTAAAAACACGAAAGCATAAAATCACTTTAAAAAACATATAAAATACTTAAAAATCTTTTTGGGTTTGATTGACAAGCAATTGAGCAAACACATCACATTTGATCATGTACAATCACACAAATGAAATAAGCATTTGTTGAACAAAAGTCTTGTGTGTTGTGTGTGAGTATCAAATGTGAAATAATCCTTAGATTAGAGCGAAACTTCAATGATCAATTCAATCAAGTCATACACAACTGGTACCAGGTCAAGTGGTCTATCTCAATTATAGAACTGAACATATATGACCTCCCACAAGAAAATGATTACACATCTTTGAAGCTTTTCATTTGGCTTTTTTACAAATCATAACAATTGATCATTTTTGAACAATACTTCTCATTTTGAGATTGGTGCCTGAAATTTTTGATATTTCACTTTTGAGAATAAGCCTTTGGCTTTTTGGGCACCATACATTTTAATACAAATCGCTTTCCCTTTTTCCTAGTCAAATACTAGTATGTGCGACGGCTTTTGCAGCTCATTATCTCTTTTCATTTTGAGATTTACATTTGTTGAGCTCTTTAAGCAAAAACATAAAAAGTGTGGGAAGATATATAGGCACAAGTCTATGTATGTATCAAAACCAACAAGAATATTGACTAATCATTCATGACAATTTTGAAGATCGATTTATAACAGTCACACATAGATTTCAAGATTTTTCTCACAAAGATAACTGTGCATACAGAACAAGCTAAGCTCGTTAATGCACTACGCCATTGGTATGAAGGTACTAGGCCAAACTCACATGTGGTATACACAGTACAAGCGATCAAACTTTTTAGAGATTTTTCAATTTTTATGAGTTTTTGAATTTTTAACACACTAAAAAACAGAACATGTAAAGTAAGATCAACAACAAACAAGTACAAAGTAAAAACTTGTAAAAGAAACATGCTATAAATCGGAAACAATGACACAAGAGGATTATGTATGTCATGATGCATGAACCTATGACCCTAAACAGTAGAAGTATTAATGCATGAGCATAGAGAGTGATCATGCATAAGTATCCTTCTTTACTCACTCTTTACAAGTGTTTTGGGTGAGAGCCTTAGATGGCGGGGTACGACCAACATAACTTTCAAACCTCGGAGTGAAGCTAGCAAGGCATAGTGATATGTTCTTCAATATTTCCATAACGTCTCTAATGAGATGTCCCTCACTATCTCCCTTAGCTTGTGCTCCCTTTGGTCTTTTCTTTGAACTTTCTTGGCCACGCATATAGTCAGCCTTCTTGAGTACAAGAAGCTTGAAACAATTCGGCCTTGTGTGCCCTTGTATGCCACAATGATGACACATATGTTTCACTTGAGGCCCCCTTTGATTTTTGGGTAATGACTTCCCCCAAACCGGTCTTATCATGTGAAGATTTTTTTGAGGACAGCACATTGTCAAGTTTCTTGGTGGAGATGCGCTCAACCTTGACATTAGCTTGGATAATTTCAAGTTCAAGAAACTTGATCTTTGAATAAGCTTTAACCAGTTCTCCCTTGAGTCCTTCTACTTCACACTTTGCTTCCTTAACGCTATATTTGTTTCGATGTAAAATATTTTCAGGAAAATATTTTCCAATTTTACAGTGTTTGTTTTGCAGTAAAATATTTGGTCAAGAGTAAAATATTTTCAGTCAACTAAATCAACCTAAGCAAATTTATGTAAAATATTTACACTTAAAATTTTGGTAAAACATTTTACATTTGCTTACTCCCTCACACCCCGATACTCATCACCCTACAACACTCCTACAATCACTTGAAGCTCAAACTCTCCCAGATCAAATCTCTCCATAAACCCAGCCACCTCCGGTCCCCTCTCCCTCCAATCACCGGCTCCAAGGTCTGAGGCACCAGTGGCCAACTCCAGCTTCCGTCGGCGCCTCCCATCATCGGATTTGTCTCCCTTCTCTCATACCCATCTCGCAGAGAAAATGAAAGTCACGAGGAGGGCTTCTTGGTGGGGAGTTGTGATGCCGGTGGTGGTCAAGGAAGCTTTCCGGCATGATCTGGATAGCCGCGATCAAAGGAAGGTGCTACGGTGGATAGCGGCAACCAAGGAAGACTTCGTGGGTTTTGATTTGTTTGAAATGTAGATCGCAGTTTCATTTCATGGGTAGATCAAAGGAAGGTGCTAAGGTGCTACAGTCGTGATCTACTATCAACGTCTAGAAGGTGCTATGGTGGCGAGCAAAGACGAAACGAAACTGTGATCTGAAATTGGTTTTTATTTCATGGGTTTTTTTTGGCTTTCTTTTGGGTGGTTATGGAGTTGTTTGGTCGAATTTGTGGCTTAATTCTCATATGTTGTGGATTGCTGGTGGTTTGTGCTCAGATTTGTGGTTTAATGGTCAGATTTTTAGGTGGTAGCTCATTTTGGGGTGGCTGTTGGTGGTTTTTGCTCATTTGGGGTGGCTGTTAGCAGTTTGCATTTTCACGCGTTTTGTCATTCCAAACACTTGAAAATATTTTATTGTAAAATTTTTTACATGTAAAATATTTTACATTTGAAAATATTTTACATCGAAACAAACGGAGCGTAAGTTGCACAAGTATACACCTATGTTCTTCTTCAACCTTTTTCATCTTTTTCACAGCAAGGTTCGCAACTTTGGCGTATTTGCCACAATCTTCCAGCAATAAATCATATGCTTCTTGAAGGTTGTTCTCGCTTTCATTTTGGCATACGTCTTCATCTTCCGAGTCCTCAGCTTCCTCACCCTCGGAAAGATCACCTAGTTCATCAACCAAATTGCTCAGATCATCCTTTGAATCAACGGAGGTAATTGCCATGAAGGCCCTATAATTTCCTTCACTATCACATTCTCCTTTCGTGTCTGAATTTGAGCTTTCAGAATCACTAAGGGTAGTGGCAAACACTTTACCCCTTCCCTCTCAAATAGTTGGGACACTCCTTGAGATGCCCATGACCGTTGCATTCGAAGCACAAGATTCCTTGAGGGAATTGAGAATCCTTCCCATCTTTCTTCTTGAACTCCTTCCTATCACCTTTGGGGAATGAAAACTTTCCTTTGCTGAACGACTTCCCACTGTTTTTCATCTTCAGAAATTTGCGGAAGTTTTTTGCAAGGAATGCTACCTCCTTCTCCACATCATCTTCTTCGGAGGAGTCATCCATTCTCTCGTTGATGGTTTTGAGAGCAAGTGATTTGCTCGACTTGTGGGAAGGCAGTCTGAGCTCATATGTTTGGAGAGATTCAATGAGTTCTTGGATCTTGATCTCATCCAAATCTTTACTCTCTTCTATAGCTGTGACCTTTGCACAAAGGCTCTCCGGTAAGGACCTCAAAATATTTCTCACCACCTTGGCATCCTCAATCTTCTCTCCGAGATTGAGCTTAGCAATTACAATTTCATTGAGCATGCCATAGAATGAATCAAATGACTCATCGTCACCCATCTTGAGCTCTTCAAATCTGGTGGTAAGCATCTGGAGCTTTGTGTTCTTAACTTTCTTGGTACCCTCATAGGTAGTCATAAGAATCGTCCAAGCTTCCTTGGCAGTCTCCACATGCAATATCCTATAAAATTAATCAGTAGACACCACAGAATATAGCGTTAATAACTTTACTATTTGCATTCGCCAAAGCAAGAGTTGCCTTGTCCCATTCGGACTTGGTTGTCGTGGGTTTAACATACCCATTCTCGACGGAATCCCATACCGACTCATCTATAGCACATAGGAATGCCCTCATACAGACTTTTCAAAACGCATAGTTGCTCCCATCAAAGAATGGTGGAGCATTGAGTGATTGAGATCGATCCATCACAAAGGGGTCTAGGATCACACTTAGGTAATAAAACCACAGCAAGTGTACTCGCTTTGATACCAATTGAAAGCTCGATTATGTGTTAAAACACAAGAGCTGTTTAGACCTCCAAATTAAAAATTACGGCTCGATTGATTTTACTCTAACTTATACTAAGTGCGGAATAGAGTAAATGCGAGCGAATAAACAAAATAACTACTCTAAGCCATATTCATTAAAACACAGCAGTAAAATGAAAGTTAAAAGAATAGGGAAGAAGAATGCAAACACAAGATAACACGTCGATGTGTTATCGAAGAGGAAACCGAAGTACTTGGTGTAAAACTTCTCCGCCATCCTCCAAGCGGTAAATCAATTCACTAGACAATCAGTTGGGATACACGAATAGCAAGAAACCCTCCAAGCCTAATCTATCCAATGCACCTAAGCCCTCCAAGCTCCTACTCTAACAAGGCTTCTTGGAACCGCGTCTTGTCTAGCTTTTCGGATCCCGCAATACGCCCGATTGCATCCGCCAAAACTTGGCTTCTTTCAATGCTTCCCAGCAGCACCAAAATCTCACTTGACACTCAGAATGGGTGTAGTAAGTGTTTGAGCTATCAACCTCTCAAGGATATGGAAATAGAGAGGTAGGAGTTGAGGAAAACCACAGTGGATTGTGTAGAGAATTGTGGGTATAACAATCTCTCACTCTCAAGAATAGTGGCTAGGGTTTTCTCTCTGAAAGCACTCCTCAACATCTGTGGGTATTGTGAATATATATAGTGTGGTTAGGGACAGGGTGTATCAGATATGATAAATTGGTAAAACAGAATGTTTCGCGGGTATCTCGCGGGAAGGCCTTACCGGCGAGACACTCGTGAAAACTAGCTGTCACCATCTGTCATGACTCTTCGCATTCCAGTCATGTGCTGAGCACATACTTCACTTCGCGGGAAGGCTTCTTGCGAGTTACCCGCGAAATCTTCTTTGCTCTGTACTTTGCCTTAAGTCTTCACACTCTCTCTCACACACACAACCTTTACAAATAAATCCCACATAAAATATAAGGTATATAAGATTGAACATAATTACAATCAAATTTGGCATGGAATTAAAGCCAACACAAAATAGTTGTAAATCACAACTTTACACCTGCAAACACATATGTCCAGGGTCTGTACCTGGTGTTGGCACCATTTTACCTGCTGAACTAGATGGCCTTTGCTTATCCTTGTGATAGCGTTCATGCCCAATACCGATTTGCCACTTCATTCCCTTTCAAGTCTATTCACACATCTGTAGCAACTTTCTTATGGATTACTTGCCTACCTTTGTTTCAAGGGGCACATCCCCCCCGAACCCTGTAGTTACCCCTGTTTCACAATTACTTTTGGATCTGATGCTAGTGAAAGTGATTTATGTAGTCACACTAATAGTAAACAATCTAGAATAGAAAAAAGGATAAAACTTAAAACAAAATTAAGCCAGTGTTCTTGTATGCTTCAAATATGTTGGTTCTAACTTGTGACATTATCTTGTATGGCTGCTAGATGCACTTCTCAAGAAAAAATATCTTATATGGTTGTTAGATGTATGAAATTGATGAATTTATGGTTTTGCTTGCAGTTGCAATCACTTGATGCTCTTGGCCATCTAGAGATTACCAAGCAAGAGTTACAAGAGTATCGGGTCAGTAATCAAGTGGTAAAATTTTTAACAGCTTTTGTCTGCTGCTCATAAGTAATTAGTGAATTTTAGGAATTAGGAGCCCGGATTTAACTGCTTTTCTGTGAAGAGTTCTGTTTCTTTCTCTCCCTCTCTCTCTTTTCTTTTTCTTTTTATCCTTTGATAATTCAATAGTTACAACGAGGGAGGGGGGATTTGAACCTTGGTTTTCCTAGTAAAGGAGAATAAGCTATGCCGTTGAGCTATAAGGCTCTTGGCGAGCTGTTTCTTTCTTTAGAAGAGGACCATTTCCAGAAAGCTCCCTCCCAAAATTGTACTTCTTGAAAAAATTCTGCTAGCAACAATTCTCTAAGAGAGCCACAAGATCCTGAATCTACATAAGAAGCACAAAAATAATTTTTTTTAATAAAAATAATTTATTGATCAAAGGACAAGTTAGATTGCACAGGATGTATAACCAACTAATCGTTACCAATTATGATTTGAAATTTAACAAATATCTGAAATCTACAAAAGATACAGTGAGGATGTTGCCTAAGGCATTCATCCAATCATATAATGATTGTAACATGAACTATTTGATAACGTGAATATGGGTGTTCAAGCTCAACAATGTCAAAAGTCCTGCTAATTCTTTCTCATGATAATAGTCCACAAGCTGAATAAAGGAGTAGCCTTCCAAGCTCTTACACCCCTATGCATTGGGAACCTTCCTTGCCAACTAGCCAATATTTGAACAACTGTATTTGGCATAACCAATGAAACTCCAAATAAAGCAAACGCAAATGGCTACAACTCTCTAGCCGTAGAACAATGAAACCATAGATGATCCACCATCTCTTCACTATTCTTATGCATACATTACCAGTCCAAATTCATAATATGTTGCTTTTGCAAATTGTCAGTAGTCAAGATTTTATCCGGGGTTGCTGTCCATGTGAAGAAAGTGACTAACAAATCACTCTATCTCCTCAAATGCTTTGCCAAGTGAAAGGAACATCCCTTGAACACCTGAAGACATCATAATGCAATTTAACTTGAAATATTCTACATTTAGCCAAAATCCAGTAAATTCGATCATCACCTTGAGTAGTTGGGAAATTATAAATCAAAGAAATTCTCCACTAACTCCATTTTCCAATCCTGAACTTGTCTCATGAACTGAGAATTCCAGTGCCTCACTCTACTGTCGCCCATTCCACCTAAACATGGTGCTGCTAAGGCATTTTTGTTTGATTCCAAATCTAACAAATCAGGGAAATGGTCTTTAAGACGAGTCTCCACACCATATTTCATACCAAAAACGGACTCATGTGCCATCCCCCTACACACATACACACAAAAGTAACATGCCTAGAGGAGGAATCCCACCCACCTCTACATTACTCTTCCAAAGGCTTACCTCATGAGAACCTTGCGCCACCTTCATTGACCAGATCTTCATAAAAGAGGAGGATCCAGTACAAATGGTTATTGATGCTTCCCCATATTTTGTAAAATAACATGTCATCACAAGTGATCCTTCTCTACCCCAAATCTTCATGGTCACTTTCCAAGAAGTGCTGGATTAAAATTTCTCAACTTGTGAATACCCAAACCACCTTCACTTAACAGGGAACACACCGCCCCCAATTCACCTAATGAAAACATAGGAGCATACCCTGCTCTTTCCCACAAAAAATCTCTTTGTAATATTTCCAGTATGTGCAACCTGAATTGGCATTGTGAAAGAGTTAAATTATGTGGGTAAGTATAATGACATACTTGTGATTAAACTTATTAAAGTAAGTTGTCCTCTCTTCAATAGGTATATCTTCTTCCAACCAGCAAGCCTGCTTTCTACCTTCTTTATTCCAAATAGCCGTGGCTTAAAAGGATAACCCAAAAGTAATCCTAGATAGGTCATAGGAAGGCATCCAACCTTGCAACCGAACAAAGAGGCTATAGATGTGACACATCAGTTTCAGTACCTACTGGAGCTAGCTCACTTTTTCTTTGATTTACTCTTAGGCCTGAAATTCCCTTGAAACAAAGGACTTATTATTTTTTTTTGATAGGTAACGAAAAATTTTATTAAGGAAAAAATAGCCAACCCGAGTACATTGGGGATGTACTGTGGGGGCACAAATCAAGAAACAAAATTACAATGATCAAGTAAAACAGGAAGGGAAAAACAAGAAAAATGCGATAGAGCCACACTCCATACACGGAGAGTATGTAAGAAAAAAAACTTAATCTCTAGCAAGGACCGCTCACATCCCTCAAAGCATCTAGCATTTCTTTCACTCCAAATACACCACATCAAGCAACGCGGCACAAGTCTCCAAAAATCTATATTACGATGCCTCCTAAATTTACCTTGCCAAGACTCAAACAACTCAATTACCTTATGAGGCATAACCCAATGAAGTCCAAACAAACAAAACACCAAAGACCACAGCTCAAATGCTATGGGGCAATGAAGCAGGAGATGATCCACTGACTCCCCACACCTCTTACACATGTAACACCAGTTAAGAAGAATAATACGCCTTTTGCGAATGTTATCAATTGTAAGAATCTTACCTATAGAAGCTGACCATGAAAAGAAAGCCACCCTTGGAAGCACCTTCGATTGACACACCAACCTCCAAGGGAAAGAAAGAGTAGGAGGGTAAAAAGAGAGATAAAAACCTTTAAACCTCAAAACCTCTACTCCTTATTGGCTTCCAACAAACCTTGTCAAGGCCAACCCCCCGCACTTTCGAAGAGTAAACAATGACCATAAACCGATCAAAAGAGTCTTCCTCCCAAGCCTGTGGTGAACGACGAAACTGAAAATTCCAATGAATCCTCCCACCAAACCAACACATAACCTCCTCCACTGAAGAGTCCCTTGCCCTACTCAGACAGTAAAGTTCTGGAAAAGCCTCCTTGAGGGTACAATCCCCACACCACACATGCTTCCAAAACTTCACTCTAGTACCATCACCCACATCATATTGTAGTAGTTTAGAGAAGTTCAACCAGTCACTTCTAATAAACCTCCAAAGGCTAATACCATACGAACTGGTCACCTTTTTCGTGCACCAATCACCCCAAACATTCCTATATTTCGCCTCAATAACCCTCCTCCATAATGCATTTGTCTCTAAACCATACCTCCACAACCACTTGCCCAACAAGGCAGAGTTAAAACTCCTCAATCATTTAATACCTAGCCCCCCAACCTGCATTGGCTTACAAACCTTAGACCATTTCACCAAGTGTAACTTAGAATCACCACTAATAACACCAAAAAAATCTCTCTGTAATTTCTCCATGTGATTGGCAACCTTCCCAGGTATAGGAAGAATGGAAAGGAAATAAGTAGGTAAAGAGGAGAGAGTACTTTTAATAAGAGTAACCTTACCCCCCTTAGATAAATAAAGCCTCTTCCAACTTGCTAGTCTTCATTCCATCTTCTCTAATATAGGATTCCAGATTGACACCTCCTTGAATTTAGCGCCCAAAGGAAGTCCCAGATATTTCAAAGGAAGGGAAGAATGCCTACAACCCAACAGCCCCACCAACACATCCAGATTATGTACCTCTCCAACTGGTACCAACTCTAATTACCCCAAATTAATCCTTAAACTTGAAACCTTCTCAAATCTAGTCAGAATCTCGCTCAAAGTAACTGATTAGGTTCAACATCACAAAAAATAAGAGTGTCATCCGCAAATAAAAGATGAGACACCATCATCGAAGTACTAGGTGTAGAACCTAAAGAGAAGCCCGAAAATTGTCCAGTAGCTGCAGCCACTGTAATACTTTAGCTGAACACCAAGAACACTGTAATTGTTGGAACTGGAGCCTTCCTAGTGAACTTTGAAGATTATTGTTTCACTAGTTTGAGTTATGATAGGATGGTAGGAGATAAAATTTTCTTGAAAATATATCTATTCTGTTGATGGGCCATTGCCTCCTATAATTCCCCACAGACGCCATATCCAGTTACTCTTCCATAGTTGACATCTTCTGATCTTGGACTTTTTTATAGTAGAGCATCAACGATTCGGTTAATATCAGCATATATCTGAACTTTTTACTTTCTATAGCATTTTGATCTTTGTACATCTTTTTTTAGGGTATGTCACCACACTGAGCATCTTCCCCAAATATGATCTTATTTCCATTCCAAACCTTTGCACCAATTTTTTCTGCTTATTGAGACCACATGCCTATTCACCATAGGCCACAACCATTAGTAGTGTGAATATATGGATTATGTAATCATTACTTTTTATACCACCTTCAAACGAGTATTTGTTCTGGACTCATCAAATGATATTTGAAATCCTCCTTCCCTGCCCAGAGAAAATTTCTCATAAGCTTTTATTTTTCTTGGTCAGTGTGGAAGGGAATCTAAAAATACACAGGATGTAAGTCTGGAAGCTGGCAAGTTAACTCTGGTTAATGTTGATTTCCTACCTTAGGATAAGATGCAAAATCTTTGTCAGGTCTCACCTAACTTTTGAAAGAGGCCCAATCTGTAACTCCGACATGTGAAGTTTGATACTCTCACAGTCTCACTCATGCTTTTAGAACACCAATAACCTTTATATTTTATGATTTGGCAAGGTTCACCTTCAACATTAAAATCCCTTCAAGTAACCTTGAAGCAGGCATTATTGTTTTAGGTAAGAGCACATCATATTATACAATTGCAGAATATCATCCTCAAATTTTGATTGACCCACCGGATAAGCTCTTTCCTCTACTATAAATTGTCTGTGGATAACCTTCTTTCACCTTCATTTTGCATTGTGTTTCGTTTTAGATAGTACAGCTGAATCCTTATTGTGACAGGCAGGCTGGATCCTCCAGAACTGTGCTTTCACCTTTCATTACTCTTGTACTTATCCATGCTTCATATCTTTGTTGCTTCCAACAAGAAAATAAGCTTCTTACAGCAGATAAATTGGGTGGACCCAAGGAGTGAAGGAATCCAAATGTTCTTTTACTATTCCTATAATGTCAGACATATATCCTCCAAGTTCAAATTCAGAAAGCAAATAGGACCAAATCTTCCTTCAACTCAAACTCCAAATATGTTGATGACCATTTCCTTTTTTTTTTTTTTTTGCTTAATATATTATTCTCAAAACTTTTCCATACATGTCATTATCACTTTTTGGAAAATCCGAACCAGACTGCCTAGTTCGATCAGGTTAACCTCAAACTGGCCCAAAGAAGGTTAGTTAATTGCGGCTTATCTCTTCAGAAATATTAGTTGATTTCGGCTGTGAAGTTTCAAGCCCTTGTACATGTCCCAAATATTAGCTTAAGACTTTAGAGCCAAACCACTTGGCTACATCTCTTTCGTTATACACTGAACTGAAAAAATATTATATTTTTTCAATTGAAATGAATTAGAGTTGTTGAGGGATAAAGAAGTTCAAAAATTGCTGATCAATATGGTACATACCAGTAGCAATAAATAAAATTTCATATTTATTATTACTATAACTAATATATTTATAGTTTTTCATTGTGTCATTTTATTGTAATTAGCCCTATCTAATGGATTCATTATGGTCTTGACATTATTTTTTTATGCTTTATTATCTTTTGTGTTTCTTATATAAGTTATGAAAATATGTTTGAAAATTATATAAATTTCTATAGATATTTTTGATACAAAGTTATTACTTTTACAAATTTATTTTATTTACATGTATTTTAAGTAATATTAAATTAATTATGACATCATCGCAGTACAAACTTTGGTCAAACCCCAGCCCGACCTCAAAACCTTGAACATTTTGACTTTCCGGTTCTTTAAGCAGTCCGATGTTAAAACATTGTTCATTAAGATTTTTTCCCCTTTTGGATTCATGTTTACTGCAAATTTGCAATTCAACCAAAAATGAAATGCTTGATGACCTTAAACTGAATCAGTCTGTTATAATAAATTATTTTATTTGATTTTTGGTTTTGTGATCATTAAAGTTTGGAAACAGGAGGTGATTCAAGTGTAAAATAATTAATTTGGTAATGCTTTTGAGTGAGACCAATTTTCTGCTCCTTTCAAATGATTTTCTACCAACATCTTACTATTAATGTTCTTTTTATGTAATTTATCCCAATTGGCTAAACCAATATTATGTTTTTATTATGAAATAGGAGCACTCACCTGTTGAAGCTGAGAGAGCACTTTTCCAATGCATATCTGCTTACAGAGAGGTACAACCGGACTTTATGACATTTTGCAATACTTTGGGTGGTACTTCCTAATTTAATTTGAGCATATATGCTTGTGAAAGATGTTTATTCATGTCTTGCTTGGTTGTTTCAGTCATTTCTTTATTCTTCTGAGCGTGTATGTTGCTATAAAGTAATGTTTTTTCCCGGTGAGGTTGCATAATGTTTTGTTCATCCTTTGCCAGATGGGAGAGTTGTAGTATTTGGTGGTCCATGAAATGAGAATACCTAGAAGGGAGAATACTTGCACACATTTTTTTCATTATTCAGACTGTTTAATTGTTTTTTTTCTTCTCCTTTCTGGAACATAAGTGACTTCTTGCATTTATATCATTCTATCAACTAATGATGAGTATTAATGTCATGCATTTCTTGTATGAACTACTGCAGTAATTTATGATGAAGTCAGTAATTTTGCAGATATTTTTGCTCCAATTTAGTCACCTAAAGTGTTCACATTTTGATAGAAATCTGTGATCATCTGTTTACAGCATCAAAGTAGTGGCTCGATTTATGGATGAATATAGTAAAAAGCTAAGGTTTGCACATGTTTTTGTGCAGTTTGGAGCTGAGAGGTTGATTTCTGACTTTCCTGAAGTGAAGGGCCAGTATCTTTCCTGTTTGAAACGCTTGATAAGCTATAGCAGTACCGTAGGGACACAAAGATTAAAAGGGGAAACTTTACAAGAGCTGGAAGATGAAATCAAGCATCTGGAAGTTGACATTTCTCCTTATAGGAAACAGAAAAACTAAGCTGGGTGCTGGATTTTGTTGCAGTAGCTGCAGCAGTTACAGCACTTATGCCACCTGCCATACACAAATGTTTCTTTGCATAATTCTATTAACTCTCTTTTGTCTTCATAACTTTTAAAAGGAAAAAGAAAAGGAAAAAAAGAAAGAATTTTAGATATTCCTTTGTCAATAAATCAGAGTAGCCCATGCCCTCCTATCAGCAAAGTGGGATTTTGGTGTGAAGTACACGGGATTCTTGCAATAAGGGCAGCAAGAAATTGTTATTTATATGCTAAGTTATAAATATATATATATATATATATATTTATAAATTTTTTTTTTTCATTTTTTTAAATTTTTTGATAAGTATTGTAACCACATCCTTGTTGCATTTAACTATAGTAATCATGGTGCAGACTTGCAGAGCCAACGATAGACGACCTTATGCTGTATAATTGGAATTGCACTTTCAATTCTATTTCTGTTCTAAAGATAAAATTAATAAGATTGTTTCTTATCAAACATTTTGTACTTACAAAACAAAAATACTTATTAGTTTTTGTCTCTGAAGGGTGAGGAGGATGATCACCTAGTTTGGAGATTGACTACGTTTGGGGTATTTGATGTGCGCTCTTTTTATAAGCTGTTATCTGGTCCTAACACCGATGAATTTCCTTGGGAGGGCATTTGGTGTGCAAAGGTGCCTAAACAGGTGTCTTTTTTCTTATGAACGGCAGTTAATAATGGGATACTCACCATTGACAATCTTGTCAAGAGAGGTTGGTTTTTAGCTAATAGGTGCTGTTTATGTTGCTGTGATGAGGAATCAGTAGATCACCTTCTTCTTCACTGTGAGTTTTCTCACGCCTTATGGTGCGAAGCTTTTGTAGTGTTTGGGATCCAATGGGTAATGCTAAGGTCAGTCAGCTCTTTTTTCTTTATGTGGAGAAAGTGGTTTGGAAAGCATCGTTCAACCATTTGGAATATGGTCCCGGTGTGTTTAAAGTGGTTAGTTTGGTAGGAATGCAATATCCGCACTTTTGAAGACAAGGAGAGAACATTAGATCATTTAAAATCTTGCCTCTTTGGTACTTTGTTTTTTTGGGCTCGTATTTGGGGGTGTACGAATTGTATTTCTTTATTTGATTTTTTAGTCTCTATTTCCTTTAGTTCTTGATTATATTGTATCTGTTTCTTGTACAGAGTGTTCACCATCGTGAACATGATTAATTTTTCAATTAAAGTCTTATTACTTATCAAAAAAAAAAAAAAAAAAAAGGAAATTTTCTAAAAGAATCCGTTAACTGAGCAAGGTGGTTCCATGTATGTGTTTCATAGTTATTGACTAAATGGTGGCTATAATCCTCAAAGTTATTGATTACAAATGTGCCACGAATCCTCAGAATTAAAAGAAAACATGTACAAATGCAAATCACCTTAACCTTAATACCTTATCCTCCAAATGGTCTTATAGAATTTAACAAAACATGATTGTGGGGTCATGGAATAGCCTAGGCTTTAAAAGAATTGCATGCTGGAAATGACTCTCAAAGTCCGTATTACCGTTACGGACCACCTACTTTAATGTGGCGAATTGAATACAGGTCAGCCTCAAGAAATTATCCTTTTTGTTTTGTTTATCTATGAAACTAAAAAGAAATTAAATAATACTGTTTTCTTGTTAGGTACATGCAAAAAGCCAAGAACATCAAAGGTCAATGTCATTTCAACTTGTAAGCTACGCCATCGACTATGATATAGGGACTGATTATAAACATACATATGCAATGGCCTGCCGTACTTAGAACTTTGAAGTGGTTTTAGTTTGTAGGGCAGTGTGGGGCTAAAAAGCCCTTCTCACCTAAGTCCCATGATAAGGACGTTTTCCAACAGTATAATCGTCCTCAATGTAAACGAGTGAGAATATTACACTAAATAGAACAACAAACTAGTCCTCATAGGACCCCCCAACTTCCACCTAACAGTTTCTCAAAAAAAAAAAAAAAAAAAAAAAAAAAAACTTTCACCTAACATCAAGGTTCAAGTGGGCTAAATTGCCATCAATATCAATATCAATAAATAAATAAATATATATATATATCTATATATATATATAAAAGCAGAAACCTCATGCGGAAGTGCATGAGGTCCTATCAAGTAGCGCTCTAATTTTGCATCTAACATTTCTTTACCTCTTTCATTAACTTTTTTTTACTATTACACAAAAGTTTACATTAACTTTTTTTACTATTATCTCATTAATATCTCATTAATTGTCTAACCTACACCACATCTTTCTCTATTCTTCATGTCTTTTAGCATACCCACTGTTTTAGTATTTAAAAAAAAAGCAAAATAAAATAAAATAAGTAAGGATTAATAGTAATATCTAACCAGATAAGGCCCTAGAGAGAGAGATAGCGAGATACAAAAGTGTTGTGGATTGTTAAATAAAATGCACTATTTCACTATATATTACCAAAATAAAAGACGTCGAAACCCCTACGGGTAATTTTTTTTTTTTTTTTAAATTAGGGGATTAAATATGATTTAAGTTTAGGTAATTTGGTTGGATAGTTTTTGTTTTGGGTATATAAGTGGAGATAATATTTGGTGCGCAATGTAAAGTCATATTCTACCATGGTTTAATTTTAAATCATCTATAAGACACATGCATACACACTTGCCCACACCATGTCTTAGTGTCGCATTATCAATGAGTGGAAGACGGTCAGAGAGTTGGGCATACTTTTATTTCAAGGTATGAAATATGTGAACATAACACACATTAGTTGATTTTCATGGTCCCATTACTCTTTTGCATTTATTTTTGGTGTCATGATTTAAAAAAAAAAATTAATATTACCTTAAGAAGGCTACAAATATACAATGAAACTACTAAACTAATTTTTAATATATCAAAATGTATATGTTTCTTTACTCTAATTTAGTTTACTTTTTCTTTATAATATATATATACAATATTATCCAAAACCGTCTTATATAAAATATCATAAAATTATCCGTGCATCGCACGGGTAACTTTAAAGTTAGCTTCAATGGCATCTAAGATCTGTCGGTACAACAACAACTATGCCCATACGGCCCATCTACTAGTTTCAATTAAATGATGTTAATCAATTTTGACAACACAAGAAAGGGACCAAATTGCAGCCAAACAAAACAACCCATGAGATGAAATACCTTTCTTGACACATATGATACACAACTACTACGGTAAAAGAATCACCAACTTTCTACCTTTATAGCGTGGAACATAATTTTCCCACACATTACAAATCCTCCTGTATCCCAAAGTCTCAAATGCTATCTACATTTTTTCACATGAATCCATTCATGGAGAGGAAAAAGACTAGAGGCAGCACCGATGAATTGGCGGTAGTAAAGGCGGCTGCATGGGCGTGGTACCAACATGGATCAGGATCAGAGGGGAAGCAAATGCGTGAATTTGATATTGCAAGGAGTCGTCAAGCTCCCGGGCCTTCACGATACAGGCTAGAGGCCATGAGAACAGCCAAAGAAGCCATGGAGGGATCAAGATCAAGTAGTGCACATAGTTCAATCCATACCAGTAATTCTCTTCTTGATGCCTTTAAAATTGAAAGCATTTCTAGACAATTGGATTGTCTTGTAGGATCTAGTGGGAACAATTTTTATACAAGGTTCCTAGCTGGAGATAATGTTCATCAAGAAAACGTGAAACTATTAGATAAGGCCGACACTGGTGGAATGAAGAAAAAGAACAAGAAAGTGAAAGGGTTTTGGCCAAGGCATGCAATTGCTTGTGGTACAAGGGAAGATGTGGTGGATGCAAGAGTTTTCAGGGATAGGAGACGACCGGAAAAGCGTGTACCAGTAGTTAGCCTTACAGCCTGTAGGCCACGAGCCTCCCTAAGCTGATGATCAATTGCAATATTGGATTTTGGATTGGTCGTTGGCTTTGTATTAAATTGTTTCTTTGCCCTGGATATTTGTGTGGCCATCTTGTGCTGCAAGCCAACTCCTATGCTGTCCTTTACAGAGAGGTTTACATGATAAGGTGAGTGAACTAAACTCTGTTTGATAAAATCATATGAATCATTATGGGTGTGCCTGGTTTATGGATGGCTGGCTTAAAGGCTGCTTTGGGAAAGAGTATGTGACAATCACTATTGGACACATTCACTGTTATCTAGCCCATAAGGATTTTCTTTTTGTTCTGTGTGTGTGTGTGGTTAGTGGGTGGAATAAAAATGTTGTCATAGAAAAAACAAAAAGAAATTTCAAAATGGTGTAAGAAGTTCATTAAGGTTAAATCTTGTTACACCCTGTTGCACACACTCAGTATACACTTCTTTGATTTCCATTGAAACATAATTTCATAATTTTAACGAAAATCAAATGAGCTAATGTGTGCAATAAAGTGTGTAATAATTTAACGAAAATCAAAGAAGTTAGCGTGTGTAATAGAAGGTGTGATACTCATTACTCTTGAAATAATATTTAGCACAAATATTTTATGTACTTTTTTTCCCTGCAGAAATCACATGGGATGAAAACCGATGTATTGTCTTTTAGGGATGGAACTTGTATAAATACTTTAGTACACAATTGATCCATCAAAATCATCGCATTCGTTGGGTACCACAAGTATATAATGAAATGGTGTCCGCAATTTGATTGGTTATGAAAACACAGCATACTTAATGATTGTGCTGTAGTCCACAAATGTTGCTTCATGCTTTGCTTATATTACATGTTTCTGCCCTCTTGGACAAATTAGAGTAGAAAGCTCCAAACTACATAAAAGATGTTGACTTGGCATGTCAGAAAGCATAAATAACCGTTAGTATAAGTGGTTATTATTGTTGTTGTAAAAAATACTATATATTCAACATGTTTCAATTAATTTTACACACACTCTTGACAAACCGTTGGGTCACGTTGATGTTCTTGTTTTGATCCGATTGGGTAAGTTCAAATCACGTATGGATTATAAATGGGTCAATTAAAATGATTAGTTGTTATTAACTTATTCTTATGACTCTTACTTAACTAGTATATAAAAATTATTATCAAGTTATATAACTTTAAGTAATGTTATACTATTTAATAATTTTTTATTAAATCGATATTTTGAAAATCTCACCATTAGATTACATACTCTCTATGTCCAATTTAACACAAATTTTATGCTAATTGAATATTATATACCATTCAATTTATAACATTGCCAGGGGGGAGAGAGGGCTTAGTGATTCGTAAACTTGCTAATTTAGTTAGTTTGTCATAAAGCTACCCATCTAAACACAAATCATAGTTATCTAATCAATCAAATATATATATATATATATATATATATATATTTATATAAGCAGAGACCTCATGTGAGAAAGCATGAAATTTTGCCAAGTGGCACATTCTATGCGAAGAGAATTGAAATATTCCATATCAGAAATAAGAACAAATTAAATATTGAATTTTTGTTTCATTTAGTTCAATGTTTCAAGGCTTTTCTATTTAAAAAGTAAATATTCTTTGTATGATTTGGTTCAATGTTTCAAGACTTTTCATCCCTCACACATACACATGAAACTCTTTGCATTTTAATTCACCATTTTCACCTCTTGCACTTCTACCCCTTTATATATACATGTACATAGCTCTTCATGTCATCCCATGTCAAATACACACAAATAACGATGTCATTTACATTCAATCTTTCGACGATATCTACCTAGCTCTAACATTGTTATTTCATCTAATCCTAACCTGTATGAGTTGGCTACAACCAAGGAAGGAGGCCTTGCATTTTATATTGAGTGGTAACAGCAATTATGATTTTGATATTTAGGTCGGACTTTGTGGATTTGTGGGTTTTGTAAATGATATGATTGACTGTGGGTGTTTGAGATGTGTATTTTATTTTAGAATTAAGAAGAAAGAGAAAAATACATTCTATATCCAATTTAATTATATAATATTCCTCCAAATTGTTTTTTTTTTTTCTCATTCCTTCAATTGAATAATTATAATGTATATATGTGTACAATTTATAATTGTTGCTTTTTATGATGAACTCATTACTAATAAAGTTCTATAACAATTATGTTATAATACATAACATTCCCCAAAATAATCTTACATAAAACATTACAACGTTATCCATGCATCCCACGGGTAACTTATTAGTTAACAATTAAAGGTTCCTCAATCAATTCCTTGTAGAAAATAGTTGACAATCACAAAGAGACCGCCTTTGGTCATCTTATTTCTTGGGACAAAGGAATCAGGTGGGTTAGTTGTTCGGGCCACCTAGCTCCTTGAATTCATTGTACTTAGCATCAATGAAAGAAGATACTTCCTTTTTTGGTTCTTCCATGTTTGCCTTGAGCATTCCTAGTGCCATGCAATTCGCTTCTTGTCCAATCTAAACATGTTCTTATTGTACACTTTTTGTATCTCTATTATAAGGAAAACTCTTTTCTTGCCTAAGCAAAATTATATGTGAAGTTCATTAAAAACAAAAACTATGTTTAGAAAACTATGTTTAAATATAGCATTTTCTCGAATTTAAATTTGTATTAGAGCATTAGGATCAGGTGTGCTAAATGCGAAATTTTTAGCATTTAGCACACCAAATATCAAAATCTTGCTTCATGGGATGTGCCAAATCTCATTTTTTTTTAGAACATGCTATAATGTTGTTCTACTAGTAGAACAACACTGTAGCATGTTCTAAATTTTTTTTTTATTCGGCCGTTTGTTATTTAATTCGGCCCTCACATACTCTCTCTCTTCCCTCCCTCTCCACTCGCTATCTCTCTACTCTCTCTTTATCTCTCCCCTCTCCTCTATGCTCGCCTTTCTCTCTGCCTCCCTCACTGATCAAACCTAAAATTTATATGTTGCCTCCCTTGCCAGTGTTGTCAGTCTATAGCCCATCTTATTCATGGTTTGAAGCTGGTCTGAAGTTACCATTGCAGGTCAAAGACACCACCTCTAGTCTAAAGCAACCACCAGCCAATCTCTCTGCCTTTCTTTAATTCTAGTTGTGGCTTTTATATTTTGGGTTTTTTTGGCAGTTTGGGTTGATCTGATTTTGGTGGGTTACGGTGGTCGTGGTTGTAGTAGTTGGTGGTGGTTGGGTTAATTATTGGTTGTGGTTGTGGTGGTTGGTTATTTTGAAGTGGTGGTTGGTTGATTTTGACTAGTGTTTGGTGGTGGGTTGCGGTTGTGGTGGGTTGTGATGGTGGTAATGGGTTTCAATTTGGTAGGGGTGAGTTGTGGGTGGTGGTGGGCTATGGGGTGGTACCGTGGGTTTTGTATTTGTTTTGTTTATATTGTAGGAGAATTTTTTTTTTTTTTTTTTTTGTGTGTGGTTATTTTAATGTATTGTATGGAAGGATAGAACATTTGATGTATGGTGTAATGTTAATGATATGGTAAGATATAAAAAATAGGTTTTGATATATACTATTGAAAGTTTTTTTTTGTCCATAAATTATTAAAAGTGTTTTATTTTCTGTCCTTAAACTTTTTTTTTTTTTTTAAAAATCATCCCTAAATGGCTAAACTATTATAAAACTTTTTTTATCCCTATTTTTGTCTCTAAAACATTCTTTTAATTTAAATTGTTTGCAAAGTTTAAGGATGAAAATAAAATTTTGGCGAAAAACAAACTTTTGGTAAAGTTTAAGGACCAAATTAGTATTTTACCATAATTTCTTTTCATACAAAAGTATACAAGACTGCATGTACATATAACTCCTAAAGCTAACCTAGAAAGATCTCTTTATTAGGCTGGGTTTGGATAGCAATGCATTTGCGTTGAAGTTGGCGTCTGCGTTTTTTCTGTGGGTCCTGTGCACTATTCACGGGACCCACAAGTACGGAATTTAGCAAATATAATTTTAAAACTGAGTCCCACGGCACTATTCATACATTTAAAAATTATTTTGCTATAGTGTTTTCAGCAATAAGTTTTCAGTTTTCAGCAATAAGCGGTATCCAAATAGACCCTTAGACTATGTTGTTGTAAGTGTATCCAAATAATATTGGGCTTATGCAAAACAAAAATAGAAAAATAGAAAAGACAATCATATAGGGAATGCAAAAACTCACATGGTTCAACGTTAGACTAACATCCACGAGCACTGTCTAGGAGAAAGTTTTACCATCAAAAGAGGGAGATTACAAAAGTAGAACTTTCATAAAACCCAAACCCCAACTACACCTAAAGAGTTGTCACCAAAAGCAAGTGACAAGAGAAACTTGAAATTTCTTTAAGAACAAAGTTATAGCATCCACACACACAATATTTTTTTCAATATTGCGGCACGGCTCACAACATAACAATTGTTACATAACATATATATATATATATATATATATATATATATATTTATATATATGTTTGCTAGGGGCTAGGGTATTATTGATAAGAGATTAAAAGCAAAGTCGGCAAAACATAATCCTATTATTACTAGGACACGGTCAACTAAATTGACCAAATACAAAGCCACATCGACTAAAGAAATCTCCATCTTAAATTGAATTTGGTCAAGCCCAAAAACAACATCCTTCTAGTCCCTAAGGGCTATCACTAACTGTAAACACCGATCAAGTCCAAGCAATGTTTGAATTTATGCAAAGGAACTGGCTTAGTTCTTAAATCTGTTGGATTATCCATAGTTAGAAACATTTATGACTGCAATGTGGTGCCCTGAGATACAGTCTCACAAATAAAGTAATATATGACATTAATGTGTTCAGTTCTCTCATGATACATATGATTTTTAGCCAAATGTATGGTACTCTGGTTATCACAAAATATGACAATATCAACTTGTTGTAAACACATATCACCAATCAAATCCTCTAACCAAATAGTTTCCCTCATTACCTACGTCGTTGCCATATACTCTGCCTCAATAGTAGACAAAGCAATTTTTGACTGTAATGGCATCTTCCAACTGATGGCACAACTAGATAATGTGAATGAAAGCTCGGATTTGTGCTAAATCACAAGAGCTTGTTCAGACCCTCAATTAAAATTTACGGCTAGATTGCTTTTACTCTGACTTAGACTAAGTGCGGAAAAAGAGTAAATAGGCGCAATGAACTGATAACACTACCCTAAGCCATATTCATCCACCATTAACAATAAAATGAAAGCTTAAAGAGTAGGGAAGAGAGATGTAAACACAAGATAACACTGAGATGTGTTATCGAAGAGGAAACCGAATAACTTGGCGAAAAACCTCTTCGCGACTCTCCAAGTCGAAATTGATCCACTAGAGAATAAAGTTGGAGTACACGAATAACAAAAGACCATCCAAACCTAGTCTACCCCATGTATTTGAGCCCTCCAAGCTCCTGCTACCAACTGACTTCTCGGAACCTTGTCTTCTCTAGCTTTCCGGATTCCACAATTCAGCCCGATTGCATTTGCCAATGAATGGCTCCTTTCAATGCTTCCTAGTAGCACCAAAATCTCACTTTACACTTAGAATGAATGTAGTAAGTGTTTGGGCTAACAACCTCTCAAAGATCTAGAGATGGAGAGGTAGGAGTTGAGGAAAATCACAAGAAAATGTGTAGATGATTGTGGGTATAACAATCTTTAACTCCCAAGTGTATTTTCTAGGGTTTTCTCTCTAAAAAGCACTTCTTACTATTTGTGGGTAATGAGGGTATACATAGTGTGGGTAAAGACTTGGTAAAGCAAAACACAACTTTTTGCCAAACAGAAATTTTCGTGGGTCCTTCGCGGGTTGGCCTTACCCGCGAAACAGTCGCGAAAATGACAGCTTGGCACAATTCTTCATCTTCCAGTCATGTGCTCTACATGTGGTTTTTTCGCAGGTTGCTTCTCGCGAGACACTCGCGAGCCAGACGCAAAATCCACTTGTTCATCTTTTGAAGCTTGATTCTTCATCGATCTCTCACACTCATCCCTTGCAATTAAACTCACATACATACAGGGAAAATGATTGCAGAAATTACAATCAAATTTGACACGGAATTAAAGCCAACACAACATAGTTGGAAATCACAACTTTACAGTGAAGACATAACTTGTTAGAGATTTCCTCTTATCCAAATCACCGGCGTAGTGAAAATCAACAAATCTAACCATGCAACTACAGTGTAAAGTTGTGATTTACAACTATGTTTATGTTGGCTTTAATTTCATGTCAAATTTGATTGTAATTCTGTTCAATCATTTCCATATATTTTTGTGGGATTTTATGTAAGGGTTGTGTGTGAGAGTTTGGTGAAGAATTTATGAAGAAGTGGTTTTTGCGACTTGCTCATGACTGACTTGCCACTGCTGACTCGCGGAACAAGCCACGTGAGAAGCACATGTTGGAATTTGAAGAGTCCGAGACAGGCTGGATTTCACGAGTGACTCGCGACTCAGGCCAAGTCGCGAGTGACCTGCGAAACTCACTGTTTGATTGCTTTTTGGAGTGTGACTTTTCTCATTCTTTACCAACACTATATAAACTCTCATTACCCACGAAATGTAAGAAGAAGAAGGAGTATTTTCAGAAGAAACTTTTGAGAGAGAAACCTCAGCCAAAAACTTGATAGTTAGAGATTGTTTTACCCACAATCCTCTACATCATTTCTCTAAAGTTTCCATCTACTCCCACCTTTCCATCTACACATCCTTAAGAGGTTCTTAGCCCAAACACTTACCTCACCCATTCTGAGTGTTGAGAGAAGTTTTGGTGCCGTTGGGAAGTATTGGAAGAAGCCATTAAGTGGCGGATGCAATCGGGCGGAATTGCGGGATCCGAATAACTAGTGAAGACAAGACTCTGAGAAGTCCGTTGGTAGCAGGAACTTGGAGGGCTTAAGTACATTGGGTAGATTAGGCTTGGAGGGTCTTTTTGATATTCGTGTACTCCAACTTATTCATTCACTAATGGATCGATTTCGGCTTGGAGGGCCGCGGAGAGGTTTTTTGCCGAGTACTTCGGTTTCCTTTTTGATAACACGTCTCGGTGTTATCTTGTATTTGCATCTCTCTTCCCTACTCTTTAAGCTTTACTTTTATTGCTTATTGTACTTGCTTATGGCTTAGAGTAGTGTTTTGGTTTATTGTGCGTGTTTTACTCTTGTTCCACACTTAGATAAGTTTGAGTAAAGCAATTAAGCCATAATTTAAAATTGGGGATCTAAACAAGCATTAGTGTTTTCACACTAATTGAGCTTTCAATTGGTATTAGAGCGGGTACACTTTGTGGATTTCATTATCCTTGTGTTATCCTAGACCCTTCCTTGCTATGGATATGGCAATGGAAAAAGCTAACATGAATTGTGGTTCATGTGTTTGTGATGATGACTCGATGAGCATCTTTGGAGATTGTCCTAGTAATGAGCTCATAGAGTTATTAAAATCAAAGAAACATGCTAGAGTTTTCTTACACATACTAAAATTTTTTAGAGCATAAGAATCACATGCTTCATAATAGTTTGTGTGTGTCAAATTCCTTGATTGAAAAATTTAAGAGAAGGAACAGACACTTGTGTGATAAGCTTGATAGTTTGAAAAGAAAACTTCACTCATCCGATCATAATAAAAAGGAAGATGAATCTTGTTTTGAAAAACAAGAATGCTTATCTCATGCTTGCCTTTTTGTTCATACTGCATTGAAGATGGATATGTCATATTTGGAGATGGTAGTCATTCTCAAGTTCTTGGAAAAGGAATGATTGAAATTCTGGGGCTACCATTGTTGACCAATGTGTTGTACATCAAGGGACTTAAAGCAAACTTGTTGAGCATCACTCAAATTTGTGATGAGGATTTTTTGGTTCAATTCTCAAAGAAAGGGCGTGTCATCCTTAGTGAAGATGGTGTTCAAGTGTTGAAGGGACTTAGAACTACCGACAATTGCTATGGTGTGGTTCCCAAATCGCTCAAGGCATATGACAGGTGATACATCCCTCTTCAAAAGTCTTAAAGAAAAGGGAGATGGATATGTCACGTTTAGAGATGGTAGTCATTCTCAAGTTCTTGGAAAAGGAATGATTGAAATTCCGGGGCTACCATTGTTGACCGATGTGTTGTACATTAAGGGACTTAAAGCAAACTTGTTGAGCATTACTCAAATTTGTGATGAGGATTTTCTGGTTCAATTCTCAAAGAAAGGGTGTGTCATCTTTAGTGAAGATGGTGTTCAAGTGTTGAAGAGACTTAGAACTACCGACAATTGCTATGGTGTGGTTCCCAAATCAAATGTGTCATGCCGAAGTGCTCGAGTCAACTTGTTAGAGCTATGGCATCAACGATTTGGTCATGCCAATTACAAGCAAGTGGCAAAAGTCTCCAAGCTTGAATTGGTGGTTGGCTTACCAAAGTTTGAAAAAGTTGAGAAGAACGTTTGTGGACTATGTCAATTGGGAAAACAAACTAAGCCAAGTCATCCTTAGGTGAATGTCATTGCTATGTCTCAACCTTTGGAGTTACTTCATGTTGATCTAATGGGTTCCACAAGGATGAAAAGCTTGGGTGGCAAGAGGTACATCATGGTTGTGCTTGATGATTTCTCAAGATACTCTTGGGTGAAATTCTTTAGAGAGAAATCAGAAGCATGTGAGAAGATGGAGAAACTTTGCAAGAGGCTTCAAAATGAAAAAAATGGGGTTCCAATCATCAAAATAAGAAGTGATTATGGGAAGGAATTCGAGAATTCAAAGTTTGAAGCATTTTGCAATGAGCATGGAATAAGGAAGGAATTTTTGGCTCCAAAAACCCCTCAACAAAATGGAGTTGTTGAAAGAAAGAATCGCGTTATACAAGAAATGGCAAGGGTAATGCTTCAAAACAAGGATATCCCTCAAAAGTTTTGGGGTGAAGCCATGAACACATCACGCCATATTGGGAATAAAATCTTCTTTCGAGCGCGTACTAAGAAAATATCGTATGAGATATGGAATGAAAAGAAGCCTAAGGTGAAATACTTCTGGGTATTTGGTAGCAAATGTTTTATTCTCAATGATAGAGAAAATCTTGGGAAGTTTGATGCCAAGAGCGATAAAGGAATTTTTCTTGGGTACTTTGTGAATAGCCGAGCATATAGAGTCTATAACAAATGAACCAAGACGGTTATGGAGTCAATAAATATGGTCATAGATGATGCCATTCCGAAAAAGAGTGTTGATGAAAGTGGAGATGCTTCAAGCCTCAAGAAGAATGATGATGACGGTAATTCCTCTCAAAACGATGATGTTGAAAAACAATCACCGGAAAAGGAAACTACTCCTATCACATCAGGAAGGGAAACTAGGTCATCCCAAGTGCTATCAAGTCCGCTCACTCCACCGAAAATGCAACCTCCAATATCTCGTGATGATGAGCCTTCTACATCAAAGAAACTAATGTCAAGAGTGAGTTTGAATCATCCTAAAACTAATATAATTGGAGATTTGGATGAGGGCCTTCGTTTGAGAAGAGGACCTAGTTATAGTGTAAATCATGTGACTTATCATTGTTATCTTGCTCAATTTGAACCAAAGAAGGTGGAAGAAGCTTTGCAAGATGAAAATTGGGTAGATTCCAAGCACCAAGAATTATATCAATTTGTTAGAAACGATGTGTGGGAATTGGTTCTAAGACCAAAAGACACTCATGTGATTGACACCAAATGGATCTTCAAGAACAAGACCGATGAGGATGGTGAATTTGTGAGAAACAAATCGAGATTAGTGGCTCAAGGATATACTTAAGTTGAAGGTATAGATTTTGATGAGTCATTTGCTCTGGTAGCAAGACTTGAGTCCATTCGGATTCTTCTATCCATAGCTTGTATCATGAATTTCAAGCTTTACCAAATAGATGTGAAGAACGCATTTTTAAATGGGCTTCTCCAAGAAGAAGTATTTGTGGAACAACCAAAAGGGTTTCAAGATCCTCATATTTTGGACCATGTTCTCTGATTGAAGAAAGCTCTATATGGGTTAAAACAAGCACTGAGGGCATGGTATGATCATTTAACGTTATATCTTTTGGATCATGGCTTCAAAAGAGGTCATGCCGACCAGACTCTCTTTGTCAAACAAGATGAGAAATCTCTTCTTGTAGCTCAAGTTTATGTTGATGACATTGTGTTTGGTTCATCAATCGATGTACTTGCTCAAGAATTTTTGGAAGAAATGAAGAAAGAATTTGAAATGAGCATGGTGGTAGAGCTAAACTACTTTCTTGGCCTTCAAGTGAAGCAACAAAAAGATGGTGTTTTCATATCTCAAGAGAAGTATGCTAAGGATCTAGTTAAGAGATTTGGTTTGGACTCAAAGAAACATGCATCCACTCCAATGAGCTCTTCTACCAAATTTAGCTTAGATCCAGCTGGTGTGGAAGTTGATCCAACCCTATATAGGAGCATTATTAGCAGCCTCTTATATCTCACCGCAAGTAGGTCAGACATAGCTTTCAGTGTTGGAGTCTGTGCACGTTTTCAAGCAACACCAAAGGAGTCCCATATGATGGCGGTTAAAAGGATCATTCGTTATGTCAGTGGAACATCCGACTATGGGATTTGGTACTCAAGAGATTCAAATGATTGCGTAGCCGGTTACTCAGATACTAATTGGGTCAGGTGTGTTGATGACAGAAAAGAACCTCGGGAGGATGTTTCTATCTCGGAAACAATTTGGTGTCATGGATGAGCAAGAAGAAAAACTCAGTGTCATTATTGACTGCTGAAGCGAAGTACATAGCTGCGGGTAGTTGTTGTACCCAACTCTTATGGATGAAGAAGCTTCTTCATGATTATGGGATTTCTCAAGACACCATGTGCATTTTCTGTGACAATACAAGCAACATTAACCTATCCAAGAATCCTGTTGAACACTTAAAGTCAAAGCATCAAAATTCGATATCACTTCATTCGTGACTTGGTGGAGGAGAAAGTAGTATGGCTGGAGTTCATCAACACCAAAAATCAAAAGGCTGACATCTTCACTAAACCCCTTAATGGTCCTTGGTTTGAGTTTCTTTGTAAGACCATTGCTGTTGGTATCATTCCTTGACTCATATCCTTGATGTGACCCTCACATTTCTATCATTAGTGCATTCATGTAGAAGGGGTCACTCATGTCATCATGATGTTTCTTTCAATGATTTTTGCTTTGTTTGCTTTGTTTGTTGATCTTACTTTAATGTTTTTGTTTTGAGTGAGTAAAAAAAAATCCAAAAAATCATAAATAGTATAAAATCTCAAAAAGTTTGACCGTTTGTGTTGTGTCATATCACATGTTGAGTTTGGTCTAGTGCCTTCGTACTAATGGCGTAGTGCATTTACGAGCTTAGCTTGTTATGTATGCACATTTTAAGTATGAGTGATATCTAGAAATCTATGTTTGATTATTGTAAATAGATTTTCAAGCTTGTCATGAATATCTAGCCAGTGGTCTTGTTTGATCTTGATACATGCGTAGACTTGCTCATATATATCTCTTCACATTTATTTTTATGTCAAAAGGCTTTTCAAACGTTTATCTCTAAAAAGAGAAAGAGCTGAAAAAGCCTTGCTTCAAAAACTAGTTTGACTAGGAAAAGGTGGAACAAAATGTATTCAAAATGTATGATGCCAAAGCCAAAGGCTTTTTCCTCAAAGAAATATAAAAAATTTCATGGCATTATTGCTCAAAAATTGAGTTGTATTGATAAAAAAGTATGAAAAATGGAAGCAAAATGAAAAGTTTTCAATCAATGTAAACACTTTGGTGAGGGGTCATATATGTTCATTTCTACTAGGGAGATAGGTCACTTGACTTCATGTTATTTGTGTATGACTTGATTGAATTGATCATTGAAGTTTCATACTAGACTATGTACTAATTCATACTTGATTTCCACACACAACACATAGGTCTAATGTTCAATGAATGCCTATTTCATTTGTGTGATTGTACGTGTTCAAATGTGATTTATGTATGCTCAATTGCTTGATGATCAAACCCAAAAATATTTTTGAGTGTTTCATGTGTTTCTGGAAGTGATTTTTGTCACTTTGGTCCTTAAAGTTTTTCTCAAAATGTCAAATTTTTAGTGTTGAAAAACTTTGTTTTTGGCCATTTCGCAACTACCTTCGCGAGTGGCCTCCAGTCACGAAATTCTTAAGAAATTTTAATTTCTTAAAAATTTTAGGCAGAGAATTTCACGAGTCCCTCGCGAGTGCTTCGCGACTCAGACCTGACCCGCGAAAGTTTGCCCTGTGCATTTGCACATTTCGCAAGTAGGCTCGCGACTAGCTTGTGAGTCATTGACTCGCGAAATGCAGAAAAAGACAGTTTTTAAAGGGCTTGAAAATTCAGTTTTCAAAAACCTTGTCTTTTTGCACTTCGTGACTCCCACGCACAAAAACTCACATTTTCTTCAAAACTCAACCAATCTTCTTTGGATTTCATCTCTAAGACTTCTCTAAGGTAATTTCTAACCTTTTTCATCTTTCAAATCCTTTGATTTTGTTTTAGATTTCTTAAAACCTAGAGGGTTGGGTTTATTTTTGTGTTTGGGTTGGAAAAACTTAATTTTTGCAAAATTTTTAAATTTTATTGATTGGGCTTAGTCCCATTTTGTTTCTTGTTGATTGTGTTGGCCCCATGTGGCATTTTAACTTGTATTTAGGCAAGATTTTCACATGTTTATGCATTGTTCATCATGTGTATAGTGTGTGCATTCTAGGTGTTTGATAAAATGCCTCTATGGTATTTTTTCATCCGTTTGGACTCCGATGAGTACCAAATTTTGGGGTTTACCATATTTACTCATGTTTAACATATTTTGATCATTGGTTATGTGTTCTACACACTTTGCGTCATGAGTGCTTGTTCATGCATTGATGCACCCTTGATGCACACACCCTATCACTTGACATGTTTTGCATACATTCATGCTAGTTAAGTCTTTCTAGACCTAATAGCACATATAACATGTTCATGTGTCTTTGTCATGATCGTTTGATCATATTTTAGAGCATTTTCCCTTATTTTGCTTGATTTTTGAACTAATTTGTATATAATTAAGTTTGTTACCATTTTTGTGTATGGTTGTGTGTTTGCTCATTTTTGTAGATGTTTTCTCACAAGAAAACCATTGCCAAGAAACCTCTTAAGCGTTAAAGATATGAAGAGGATCGCTTCTAAGATAGAGATGCATTTGAGTTATTTTCGGAGTACTACAAGGATGATGTCATAATTGTGGAGAGAGAGGTGGATCTTTCATCTCTTGAGGGAACTTTCTTTCCCAATGTGTTCAGAGATTGCACATGGGCTCCACTCCTCATAGGCTCAGTGGATGTGCACCATATTTTGGTTCGGGAGTTCTTCTAGAATGCGATTGTGGAGGGAGATCACCTAAATTGTTGGGTGAAAGGGAAGGAGTTCATAGTTTCCGCCATGTCGATTCAGAACTTCCTTCAAATTGGGTCGGTGATCCCAGAGTCTTCTCTTCCATATGATAAGAGGACAACGCCAGTATCAGTGATAGCACTAGTTCTTGGGGGAGAACGGTTGAAAATGTGCTTGCTCACCACCAGATTCTCTCCTGAAATGAGAACACTGGCGTACATTATGCTCTTCAACCTCTTCTCAGTGAGGAATCGGACGAATCTCTCCCAACCACGAGCATTGTTCCTTCATGACTTGTTCCAGAAGAAGGACATAGACATCTGTGCTCACATATACCATTTTCTTGAGAAGTGTGTCAATAAGAAGATGTCCTAGATGATTCTACCTTTCCCGGGATTGATCATGTCTATCATGCGACATGAAAGGGTCCGGATTCCCCCCGGTTTATTAGTGATGAAGAGGGAAGACCAGATTTTTGCTCAAACGATGACGAGGAGCAAAGCTTATCTTCGTGGTCTTGGAGAAGAAGAAGAGAGAGGAGAAGGTGAGGACATGAAGATTTTGATAACTTCACCCTTGATCTTGAAGACATGGAAGCCTTACCTTCATAGCCTTAAGAGCAGCCACAGGCACAGCCTCAAGGACAACCACATGCACCTCCTCATGCTCCCGATCGCATCGACATGCTTCTTGACAGATTCGACTATTTCCAGCGTTCACAGGAGGCTATGCAATGGATGTTGGATGATCATTGTGCGTACACCACTACTTAGATGACGTATCTTCAAGAGCAAATCACTGCTCTCTCCACTCAGATTAGAGACTTGGTGAGCGAGGACTAGCACCTTTGGCCATTCCGATCAAAAAGGGGGAGTACAGCTTGAGGGGGAGTAGAATTTTGAGACTATTTTTACTGCTCTTATAGTTTATTTAGTTGCTTTGTTTCATTTACATTGCTTTACTTTAAAGTTTTTAGTACTTTAGTTTAAAACTCAGTTTACTTTAGTACTTTGTGTATCTTGGTTTTTATAGCCGTTTCTTGATGCTTTTAGTTATCTATTGTTTCTTGCCTTAGTTTCTTCAATGCATCATGTGCTTGTTGAACATGCAATTAATTTTTGCATTGCTCTTAATTGCTTGTGCGTCCGGATGATTATTTACTAGTTAAATGTTCATTGTGGTCATTTCTTAATGACTGTTCATGTTTGATCAAGTTATGCTATAAGTTCTTATATCTTGCGTTTGTCTTGATCACATTTTACTTGCTCTTTATACATGCCTTGTACTCTACTTGTCTCGTGCTTAATGAAGTTATTTGTTACGTGCAAGTGTTTTAGGATACAGGTGTATATGGTTCAAGTGCTTCACAGATTTTAGATTTAGGTGTGAGTGAGTTTTACCTTTGTTCCCATGCTCATGTTTAAGTCTAGAGTCTGTTTAGGGGTTTTGTCACGGAATAGTTAAAGGGGGAGATTGTAAAGTTGTGATTTACAACTATATTTATGTTGGATTTAATTCTGTGTCAAATTTGATTGTAATTCTGTTAAATCATTTTCTTGTATTTTCGTGGGATTTTATGTAAGGGCTGTGTGTGAGAGTTTGGTGAAAAATCTGTGAAGAAGTGGTTTTCGCGACTTACTCGTGATTGCTGACCCGTAGAACAAACCATGTGAAAAGCACATATTGGAATTTGAAGAGTCTAGGACAGGCTGGATTTCGCGAGTGACACGCGACTCAGGCTAAGTTGCGAGTGACCCATGAAACTCACTGCCTTATTGCTTTTTGGAGTGTGACTTTTCCCATTCTTTATCAATACTATATAAACCTTCATTACCCACGAAATGTAAGAAGAAGAAGGAGTATTTTTGGAAGAAACTTTTAATAGAGAAACCCTAGCCAAACACTTGAGAGTTAGAGATTTTTTACCCACAATCCTTTACATCATTTCTCTAAAGTTTCCATCTACTCTCATCTCTCCATCTACACATCCTTGAGAGGTTCTTAGCCTAAAAACTTACCTCACCCACTCTGAGTGTTGAGAGAAGTTTTGGTGCCTTTGGGAAGCATTAGAAGAAGCCATTGAGTGGCGGATGCAATCGGGCAAAATTGCGGGATCCGGATAACTAGTGAAGACAAGACTCCGAGAAGTCCGTTGCTAGCAGGAGCTTGGAGGGCTCAAGTACATTGGATAGATTAGGCTTGGAGGGTCTTTTTGATATTCATGTACTCCAACTTATTCACTAGTGGATCGATTACGGCTTGGAGGGCCGCGGAGAGGTTTTTAGCCGAGTACTTCGGTTTTTTCTTTGATAAAACATCTCAGTGTTATCTTGTGTTTGCATCTCTCTTCTCTACTCTTTAAGCTTTACATTTATTGCTTATTGTACTTGCTTATGGCTTAGAGTAGTGTTCCGGTTTATTGCGTGTGTTTTACTTTTGTTCCGCACTTAGATAAGTTTGAGTAAAAGCAATTAAGCTGTAATTTAAAATTGGGGGTCTAAACAAGCATTAGTGTTTTCACACTAATTGAGCTTTCATACAATAACTCTCAAATATCGAAGAATCCATTTCACAGCTTGCAAATGTTCTTCACTAGGATTAGCCATATATCTGCTTACTACCCTAATAGCATGTGAAATATCTGGGACGAGTGAGAATTTTATACTAAATTTGGCTAAAATGCATGGAGCATGACGTGAATGTTCTTATACTAACTTCAGTAATTGAATATTTTTATGCTAGAGTTTTATATTAAAAACTATTGATTGCATGATTTTCAAAAAATACATTATTCTTTTATGATTTAAAAAAAAAAAAAAAAAAAACCTCTCTTGCGATATAATCAAATACTATTTGAGCGAACATGATTATTTTAAGGTAAAAATTCTAGTATAATCCTAAAATGTATAAAATCCAAATTGAAATTGTATTTTTGATAATTTAATTGTTATAATTAGTAGGGAAAAATCATTTGTACTTAATTATTATCATATAAGACATAAGATAAAAGCTACAAAGACTCTTGATCAAATTGAAATCGACTTAAATATGTAGGGATCGAAATTTTAGTTTAACGTTATCCATTAAAATCCAAAAGTACATTAACAGAGTCCAACCACTTGCTTGTATAGAAAGGGATTATTATGCATATATAGGTAAAAAGAAAAGAAGGAAATGAATTCCAGCAAAGATGATTGATGAATGTGAAGCAAACAAAAGACAAAAGGGAGGTTAAGAAGACTAGAAGAGAACAGCTGGCAACAGAGAAAACAGAGAACAGCTGTGTAGTACAGTGAGATCTCACTTTCAGCCAATCATGGAGAACCTAACCTAATTCATTTCACACGCTCTCAGAATCTCACTTTGTGAATGAAAAATGGTCAAAAAACCAAAATGCTATATTAGGAATCGCCACCGTTTTTTTTGACAAAAAAGAAAAAGCATGATCCAATCTTTCATACAATAAGTGATTTTAATTTAGTGGAAATTATATTAAAATAGGAAAAAGTTAACCGATGCTCCAAGCGCATTAGTTCAGGAACTATTTTAATTTTTTATGAGAAAATTAAAAACTTTATTAATGTTTTTATTTTTCATAAAAGTGGTATTGAAACTTTTTAAAAATGATTCATTAACAAATGTCTTAACTCCTAAGATCACTTGTAAACTGGACCCATTAAAAAAAGCCTTATGATCGTTCAAATGCATTAATTAAGATTGACTTTGTAATTTCAATCAATCAGTTTTTCCTAGAGAGCCGCACAATATTCTTTAGTTAAAGATACTTTTTTTATTATTTAAAAAGTTAAAAATAAATTTGTTTATTAGTTTCTGTTATTTTATTCTAATGGTCTGAGACCCCCACTCGATTCTTCCTTTTTTAAAATTTTTTATTTATTTATTTAAGATATGGTAGAATTCTAACCTATGATGCTAATTCTATGATGATTACTCTTTTTTTCAAATCAAGATACTAATCGAGTTTTAGTGTAAACAGGGTTCAAACCCTAAATTTTTTATTCGATTATAAGAGGCTATACCAGATTAACTACTTGAAATCTACCCACTCAATCCTTTCTTAATTAATGCATTCATGAACCCATTCACATAAACAATTAAAAAAAATGGGTAAATTACATATTTGGTCCCTAACCTTTACACCATATTTCAATTTGGTCCATAATCTTTCAATTGTGTCAATTTGATTTCTAACCTTTCAATGTCGTGTCAATTTAGTCCCTGATGTTATATCTTAGATGAAAATTGCTGACATGACAAATGACTAAAATAAAATTTAAGTTTATTGTCTCATCAACATAAGCTAATTTTTTGTTTCGACCATTAGACACGTTATAAATTTTCATCCAAAAGATAACAATAGGGACTAAATTGACACGATACTATAATGTTAGGGACCAAATTGACACAATTGAAAGGTTAGAGATCAAATTGACACAATTGAAAGGTTAGGGATCAAATTGAAATATAGTGCATAGGATAAGGACTAAATATGTAGTTTACCCTAAAAAAATAAACCCAGAGTTTATGATCATATTTGGTCCTACATTCTAGAGTTTATCAATTAGTCATAAATTTATAAAATCACTTTAATTTGAAGTCTGCGTGCATCTTTGTTATTTATTTTTTGCATTTTGTAGAGTAATGAAGCAAAGAAAAAAAGAGTAATCCATTGTGGGGCAACATAATCAAGAAAGGAAGATTTATTGGGGACATCATAGTAAACTTATATAAATTAATAAATATTTTGTAGAATAACATTATATCATTATCAAATAATAAATAATAAAAACAAATAAACAAATAAATTACTAAGCTCACAACAGAGAGAGAAGTAGGGCTTGAAGACTATAAGAAGAGACCCTCATGAGTAAAACCCTCTATCAATAGTGGAGATTTTTCCAGTGTATGCAGATCTCCCACTTTTCTTTTGTTGTTCTTAATATTTTGAACAAATGTGTTGATGCCATGTGGTGATCGTTTCTGACATATATGGGCCGTCGCAATTAAAAAAATCTGGACGCATATGGGACACATGCATGCAATTGTATCAGCGACATGTCCATTTCCGATATGGACTCGTTGCTCATATTAGTGCGCCCTTGCTTCACATTTTTTTTTTTTTTTTTTTTGATAGATGCTTCACAGTTATTGACTGACGTGAGAAACTAGAAAGTTACAATTGGGAGTATTCATGTGTAGTTTTAATCCTATGACTTTTTTTAATGAATAACATGATTTGTTTAAATAATATACATGAATAATGTTATAAATCATCCTGTAATTGATTGAAAAAGATAGTTACAAACTTTGTCCTACTAGTGCGGCAAGATTGGTACAACTCGTCCTCTCGCACAAGTCTTAGTAGGCCAAACAACTGTGACGATAACTGTGATTGACTCACACGAGGCAGTGGAACTTGACTCTTTCGTATTATTAAGGGAACCGAATTTGGTGGGCTCTACTCTCTCTTGTTCTGTGCATGTAATTAAAGATGCAAAATAGCTAAAGACTTTGTTTAGAACAGTTTCAAACAAATTCCTAAGTCTTGTATCAAAGCAGATATCTATTTGCATTTGGGGCATAAAAGCCAAAACAATGTGGCAAAATATCCAAAGAGTAGCCTGGGATTTAGGGCTTCGCAAAAGTTTGGCAATAACCACATTTTGTAGCACAATAGTTAAGTTGTTAGGACTGACGGAAAAAAGAAAGAAAAAAGAAGCACCATACGACCAGAGAGCAAATTTGAGGTCTGAACAGGTTCAAACTTTAATTTTAGTCCTTTAGTGCTGGATTTAAACTAAATGGGGCAAACGGATCGAATCAATTGGGTTCAGTTCGAGAACAAGTCATATTAAACGGGTTAGAAACAAGCCAGTTTAGGTTGACCCATATTTTTTCACATGAATGTTTAGAAAAAAAAAAAAAAACATGTATTTGCCACTAGGTAAATCATGCAGCAAATTATTTAGTCTGAAATGCATTAATTTGGATTCAGTCATGTCAAGAAAGAGCTCGGATTAACAAATTGATATTTTTTCATTTAATAATAAAATTATACAAATCTTAGAATTGCTAACCAAAATAAAGTAGAAAAAGCACAAAAGAGTTTGAGTAATGCTACGTCCATCATATTAATTTTCATAACAATTTTACAATAAATCCTATTCAGCAAATTGTTAGGATTTGAGGTTTAGAGCTTAGAGTTTAGGGCTTATGGCTTATGGTCTAAGGGTTATGGTTTAGGGTTAAAGGTTTATAATTATGTACATTTTTTGAAAGTTTGGACATTAAATATACAGAATTATGTATGTTCTATACATTGAAGATACATAATTGTGTACATTTTTTTTGAAAAAAAATTAGTTTATTGAATAAATAGAATTGTTTATATTTGTAAAAGATTGTGTACATTGAATATACAAAAAAATGTACCGTTTTGAAAAATTATGTACATTTAATTAACTAAATTGTGAACATTTTTTGAAAAATTGTGTACCTTGAATATATAAAATTGTGAAATTATTTGGAAAATGTAAATTAAAATACAGATTTGTGTACATTAATATACATAATTTTTACTTTCTTTAATTTGAAGGTTTATATATATAATGTATAGATCTTATGCTCTTAGTAATTTGTGATGATAAAAAGTCCACACATAAAAAAAAATTGTATACATTGAATGTACAAAATTGGGTACATTTTATTAAAATTTTGTACATTGAATATATAGAATTGTGTACATTTTTTGAAAAATTGTGTAAATTTTTTGAAAGAAAATTTAATAAAAAAATGTATACACTCTTTGAATGTTTGGATATTGAATGTATAAACATACATTCTCAACAATTTGTGAAGAAAAATGTTCACACATCAAAAATTGTATACGTTTAATATATAAAATTTTATATATTCTTTGAAAATTTGTGTACATTGAATATTAAACACAATTGGGTATATTATTTGAAGGTTTGGAAGCTAAATTTATGTACGTTAAATATACAGATTTGTATACATTGTACAAAATAACTCTTTACATCTTTGTAAAAAAAAAAAAAAGAGTAAATCTTGACATGTCTAAAAATATACAAGTTAATTTAATAAGAATTAAATATAAATAAATTACGTATGATATACATTAAGTACACTTAATTTAATGAGCTATGTATGACATAAGAGGAATTAGAGAGAATAAAAAATGCATTATTCAACTATATAAACTCATTTACATGTTTTTAGTAAAAATATAGGGAACTATTATTGAATTTTATGTCCAAAATTATTTTTTTATACCAAAAATACAAGAGAGAGGGAGGATTTTTAAAAAGTTAAGGAGCCATGGCTCCCGGCTAACCCCCCCCCCCCCCCCAGATACTCAATTTCTTTCTTGAGACCATTGTATTTAAATGACATATTAATAATAATAATAATAATAATGGCTTACTAATATTACCATTGTCAATTGAGTTTGAGTTGTGGACTACAAGCCTAAAATAAATTAGTAAATCATCCAAGTCTTAATTGAATTGATTTATTTATTTTACAAAAAAAAAAAAGTTTTAAAAATTAGATCAGGTCAAAGATCAGCTAGGTAGCTAGGGTTAGGTTGAACTGTAAAAAAAACAAGTCAGATCATAGGTCAACCAATTTTTACCCGGGTGAAAAAATCAACTTCAGTTTTGAGTTGGGTCCAATTTGCCATGTCAATTTTAACTAAGTCTCTTACTTTGAGAATAAAAAAGCTTTACAACTTTACAAGTTAGAACAAATTAAATATACGGAAAGACAACAGATTTTAAGTGATAAAAGAATGCCAAGTACCGGGGGTAAAAATAGTGAGAAAGTAATGTTTTTTTTCTAACTAATCAAGTGGGAGAAGAAGTTTAATCAGGTGCTTGTCGGGAATATGTGGAAGTAGTTTGAATTTAGGACGGCAAAAGAGTTCGAAGTAGCTGTCCTCTACTTCGCACGCATCCAACTAAGGTGGAGCCTACCATTTTCCTCCTAAGATCTTCACCACAATCTCAACTGCTAAGCAACACAAGGACTGTGGGACTTTGAAGTAAAAGGAATTTACGTTGTTGTCTTGTCGTGTGTGTCTTGGTTTGATGATAGCTTTTTATTATCAGACTAAGACATCAATTGGTTTTTAGTATAGGCAAGAATTGAACCCCAAATCTCTTATTAAACTATCAAAGACTTTACCAGTTGAGTTAACTAAAACTCACTCTTGTCTAACATCTAGACCACAACCATTTAAAAAAAAAAGGTTAAAGAATGCTCTAGCGTTTTATTGTGTTACCTTCACAATTTAAAAAAAGAAAAAAAGAAAAAAAATTCTGTTTGCATTTTGGTTTAAAAAAAAAACATATTTCTTATTACTTAAAAAAAACGATAGAACATCAATATATAGATTTTGGTTTATGATAACTGCTAAAACATGGACCTTAATATCTTAATCCTAGTTCATTTTGGGATATTTATAATTTTGTCGGTCAATTTCAATAAACTTTAGCTTTCAGATGAACAGAAACATAGCATGTGATATTTCCATGATAGATGTATCTAGAAAATGAGACATGAAATATCAAAACAAACATACTCTATATCACCACTGCACATTCTTGGTGTGAAAGTCACTCCATAAGTATAAGTGCTTGTGGAGTGTGGGAGGTAAAGGCCAGAGTTTAAGTCTTCAGAATGGAGTTTCACACACATAAACACCTAGATCATGCTAGAAAAAAATTTCTATCTTGTATATATATATAAAATACTCCATATCATTTATTTCTTGTTAGAGATTATGCTGGAGTAGAATTTCTATCTTGTAAAAAAAAAAAAAAAAAAAAAAAAACTCCATGTCATTTATTTCTTGTTAGATAAGAAACGACAAATATCAAATATGTAATTCTGGATTTTCGTATTAGCGATGTTAATTATGTATGCACTTTTTTTAAAAACTATATAGGTGTAGGTGTCATAAAATAAATGGTAAGTACTCTTATGCTTAATTTAACACCCTACCCCTTAAAAAAAAAAAATCAATCATTTGCAATTTTTCATCCTCTCTCTCTCTCAAAATCTCAACAGAAAAATTTTATGGTTCTTGATATTTTTATTTTGGGTAAATTGTAAATTACATCTTTAAAGTTTGGAAGTAGTTGAATTTTACACCCTGAAGTTTTAGAATTTAGATTTTACCTCTTGAAGTTTGGTGGTATTTAGATTTTACATCCTAATATTTTAGAATTTGGGGGTATAAAATCTAAATACCCACGAACTTTAGAGGACAAATCCAAATTTTGAAACATTAGAATGTAAAATCCAAACACTCTCAAATTTCAAGGTAAATTCCAAATTCTGAAACTTCAGGATATATAATTCAAAAACCCCCAAATTTTAGGGGTGTAATTTGCAATTTACTCTTTTATTTTTACTAATTTAGGTTTATTGTTGTTGTTTTTGTTTATGATCTATGATATATCTATAAAACTAAGGGGCTGTTTGGTACATGTGTTTGAAAACATGTGTTTTGTTGTTTAAAAATATGTGTGAGTAAAAAAGTGTGTGAAAATATGTGTTATAGTTTGTCTACCAAATAGCCCCTAATTTTGCCTTTTTTGTCTTGCAATTGGTTTTAGATAGGATTTTAATGAATAAATTTCTTTGTTAGAGCATTCTCATTTGCTTATGCATAAAAAAGAAAAAAAGAAAAAAAAAGAAGCATTTTGCATCACAAAAAGTCACTTTATTTATTTTATATAACCACTTTTTCAACCCACTATACATCCCATTCTTAAAAAAAAGAAAATTAATTGTATGACTTTGGAGGCTAGTAATTAAAGCAACTTATTAAATACTAGAGAAGTATTTACGAACAAAAGAAGGGGGTAAATTTTAGCTCTCTCTCTCTCTCTCGATTTTAGGAAATAATATTCTCCCTAAATTATGGATGTAATTGTACGTTTTTAGACCCCTTAAAACACAATTGGATTAACCTAGTTAATTAGCCAAGTGATTACTTAGTTTAAATTTCTGATCTAGGTTAACACAATCATATAATCATATCAATATAAAGTGCAGAATATAAAGAATACAAAGATATGATGACCCAGAAAACCAAACCGGTAAAAATCTGGGGAGGATTTAACCTAGCTATTCTCAAGGTAAACCTGAATCCACTATGAAAGAATCGAAGTTTTACAATAGAGACTTAGACCACTAACATTCTATTGCTACCCACTAGTAGAAACTTACTGACACAACCACGTGCAAGCTCCGAGACCACGGACTCCTTCTTTCTTGGATTCTCCAGCAAGTACAAGCACTCCCGCTTGTGTATATTTAATTTTTTATTGCAGCAATTGAATGATCATCAAGTTCTTGAACAAATCTCCTCTTGATAATCCTAAGCTTGTGTAAAGGAAAGCTCCTTACAGATCTCACAAGAGATTTACACAAACCGCAATATGAACAACAGAAAAACGTGGCTAGGGTTTGCCTTTTATACCTAGTGCAAAACATAAGACCCAACACGTTTTAATAAGCTAGGGCTGAGTTGGAAAAATCTGCAGAAAAAACATTTTGCCCGAGATTCGATTGATCGAGCCTGTTCTTCGATCGATCGAGCCAGGCCGAAATGCACAAAGACTTCTGCAACAGCTCGATTCCAACTTTACATAAAAGACACAACTTTGAGCAAGTCTAAACAAGACTAAACAACCTATTTTGATCATGGTTTGCCAACAATACACATTAGAGTTCTAAATACATTAGTTTCTAACCTTTTAGAACCTAGCCAACTTCCCCTTTGGCAATCCGTGACAAAACACGACTAAAAACTCAAAGTTTACAAAGAAAATCCCTTTACAAAAAATGCTCATTATAACAAATTCAATCCTAACTACTATCCATCAGTTGCAAGTGTAGATAGCAGCACGACTGAATCAACCTGTATATTTCCTGAAATACTCAACAAACACATAAACGCATGTATGGAAAATACAAGTAAAACAAAAAATAAATTCTTGACTTCACAAAACACAAAACAAAGACATAAATCATGAATAACTCATAAATATAAATCAATGAGCAGTGAAACAAGAAACATAGATAACAATGTATCTCCCCCTACCAAAAACAATTTCAACTCTCCCTAAACAAAACAAATAGGATTCCCACATATCAACTATTTCTCCCCATTTTTGTCACGTATTGACAAAGACTACCCAATCAGAAGATAGACAGAAAACATATGCAACAGAGTAAGAGAAAATAGAGAAAGAAGGGAACACAAAACAATTCAACTCTAGGAAATAGAGACAACTCCCCCTATGAAGAGCAACAAAAGTTAAAAACTAGCTTCTCCCCCTATTAAAATAGGAAAAACAAAACAAGTTTTGAGAAAAACAGTTTTGGGAAAAATTTTGGAGGTGGGGAAAATAAAGACGCAAACCAAACTTAAAAACTAAGTTGAGGATACACATGAAGAAAAATATTCTCTCTTTCAATAAATGCAAACATGACACTATGTGACTCATAAACAGTTGCATGAGTAGAGAAAATATTTGCACATTGATTATCCATCATATCTCTTAAGAAAAATATTTTCTGCAGTTCACACATAAAAATAACATATACTAAAAAGTACATAGCTCAAAAAACTAATCAATCAATTTTTAAATCAAGTTGAGTACCCAATTTAGCAAAGTGTATGCATGTTATGTGTGAAAACAATGAGAGATATGACTGCAAAACTAAAAGATGGATACAAAAAATCAATGCAATGCATGTGAATCCTAAACACAAATGATGCATAAAAAAAATAAATTGGTCAAATACTTAAAAACTGAAAATTTTTCAGTTTTAATCGATCGAGCATCGATCGAATACCAATCGAGTTAGGCAGATTCAAACCAAAATTTTTATCGCAATTTCAATCGGTCGAAAAACACCCTCGATCGATCGAAAATCTGGAAAACTCAAATTTTTGAAAAACAGAGCAATTTTAAGCAGAAACTCCTCAAAGCACAATATTTCATGAATGAAATGCATGAGTATGAGATTAAAAGTTTTTCAAAAACATTAATTCAACCCAGATCTTCCAAAAACAAGGTTTTTAATCATCAAAAAACACAATTTTCATCAAAATCAAGGAACATATAATCTTGGATGGCCACAACAAGATCACACACAATATAATGTACCAACTTTAGCAAAGAGTAACTTGTGTAGTGTATGCAACTAGCAAAAACTTGAGATACATGTGAGGTGATATGTGAATAGAAATCAAGCACAATTTCTACAAAATTCATCACATAAATTTGAAAGAGACTATCACCTAAAGAATTACATCATATAACTCTCACATCTCATAGAAAACAAGCTTGCAATCATGTAAGTTTCTTGATTTGCCTCATATTGTACACACCAATTTTATTTGATCAGAAACTTATTAAAATTAGCTAGGATAATGTACACACCAATTTTAATTGATTGAATTAATTATAGCCTAATAATGTGCACACCAATTTTAACATTAAAACCAAGGTTACACCTTATGTTCTTTTTGTGCATGTGCTATACTTTCTCGAGCACAAAATCATATGATATGCACTAAGGTGTTCATGATTGGCTAGTAAACAGTGGTGAGATGGTTATTTATGCCTTTCTCAATAAGTTCAAGTCCAACAATCAAAAACATGTGACTTCAAGATCAAGAACAAGTGATCAAAAACTATAAACATCTCTCACGCAACATGCACTACAAAACTCAAACTAGTAAAGTGCAATAAAATAAGCTCATCCAAGCTAAACAAGGTACATAAACATGTTATGTAAAGATAATATGGCCAATCTTTGATTATAAATCCAAGATGTAAAATACAAAACACAAAAATCTTTTTGGTAAAAAAATTATGACCAAAAACAAAAAGCACACATTATGTTAAATGAACAATGCAAATGCAATGCATGACAGTGCTTAACTAAGCTATAAAGGATACACAAACAAAAAATATCAATTTTTTAATTAACCCTTGAGTACATGTACAAATTAGTACATACTCACACAAAATTAGAAATAGCTTAGCACTTATATAACACATACTATTCAAGTTTCTCTACAATGTCAAGTATATTCTAAATCAAGAGAGATATATTATAACTCATGTAATCCTCAAAACAAATAAAACAACCAAAAACAGAAACAAAACATGTCCACAAATAATTGAAAGAATTAAATCAGGAACAAGTCAGTAACACTCACCTTAGAGAATCTTTTCTTACCCATCTAGCACAAGTCTTCGGCTTTGTAGGTGAAAATCTATGTGAAGCAGAGTGTATTTGAGGAATTACACCAATCTTCTGAGAAAGACTGAAATCCTGCAAATTCCTTTCACAAGCCAACAAGCTTAAATTTTTCAAAATAATATGAAACAATTTGTATGGACTTATGGCAGGAGAAATATCATCACATATCCTAGATTGAAATACAGAATTTCTAAATTTCAATTTATGACAATTAGGACGAATGTGATCGGAGACACCACAAAAGTGACAAACAAGAACAAATTTAGGAACATCAGTATTCCTAACAGCAAATCTAGTCTCAGATTTTGGTTTTTACCTCAACAAAGAACAATTTGGTCTAATATGACCAACAACACCACAAAGGTGACAGGTAGGCACAAAAACAGATTTATTATGCTCTCTAACAGTAGGTTTAGGCTTAGGTTTAGAAACTTCAGCATTTATATCAGAACTTTTACCTTTGTCTAACCTAGGAAAATAAGCATTTTCTTTATTATTCCTCTTGAAATGAGGGATATAAACTTTCTCAGTTTTAGGCTTAAGAGAAATAGAAACACTTCTGTTATCAACAGCAGGTTTGGTACAAGTCAAATTTTCAATTTTAGCTTTAGATTCAACTAACTCTTATTCCAAGCTTTTCATCTTCTCATCTTGAGAGGAAATTTGATTTCTCAAAAATTCATTCTTTTTATTAGATTCATCTAATCTAACAAACAATTCCTTTTTTTCAAGATTAATCAATTTTAACTCTTCCTTGAATTTCTTAGCAATTTTCATAGATTTCAATAATTCCTTACGAAGAGTTTCACAGGCATCAATAAAATCAACAGAAGCATGAGCAGAAATATGATCAGAAAGACACTTCAAATTATCCACGACAACAGGGGTCAAGGATCAGCTCTTAGATCAAAAGATCTAAAACAAAAGAGCTACCTGCTCTAATACCACTTGTTCATTTTAAGACCCCTTAAAACACAATTGGATTAACCTAGTTAATTAGCCAAGTGATTACTTAATTTAAATTTCTGATCTAGGTTAACACAATCATAAAATCATATCAGTGTAAAGTGTGGAATATAAAGAACACAAAGATATGATGACCCAGGAAACCAAACCGATAAAAACCTGGGGAGGATTTAACCTAGCTATCCTCAAGGTAAACCTGAATCCACTATGAAAAAATCAAAGTTTTACAATAGCGACTTAGACCACTAACATCTTATTGCTACCCACCAGTAGAAACTTACTGACACAACCAAGTGCAAGCTTCGAGACCACGGACTCCTTCTTTCTTGGATTCTCCAGCAAGTACAAGCACTCCCGCTTGTGTATCTTTAAGCTTTTATTGCAGCAACTGAATGATCATCAAGTTTTTGAACGAATCTCCTCTTGATAATCCTAAGCTTGTGTAAAGGAAAGCTCCTCACAGATCTCACAAGAGATTTACACAAATCGCAATATGAGCAACAGAAAAACGTGGCTAGGGTTTGCCTTTTATACCTAGGGCAAAACATAAGACCCAACACGTTTTAATAAGCTAGGGCTGAGTTGGAAAAATCTGCAGAAAAAACATTCTGTCCGAGATTCGATCGATCGAGCCTGTTCTTTGATCGATTGAGCCAGGCCGAAATGCACTAATACTTCTGCAACAGCTCGATTCCAACTTTACATAAAAGACACAACTTTGAGCAAGTCTAAACAAGAGTAAACAACCTGTTTTGATCATGGTTTGCCAATAATACACATTAGAGTTCTAAATACATTAGTTCCTAACTCTTTAGAACCTAATAGTAATGATACTCCTCTTCAATTTATACAAAATGCAACAAATAAATCTATATCATGCTCTCCCTTCATCTTTTGCTCAGCCAACAGCTACAACTTCTCCACGGGTCAAATGGATCTCTTCATCGGCTTATTTCTTTAAAATTAATTTTGATAGTGCTATGTTCAAGGATATTAATGCAGCAGGTCTGGGGGTGGTTGTTCGTGATCATCGGGTGCTAGTACGTAATAGCTTCTACAGCTAAAAAGATCTATCTCCCACCATCTTCAGATGATGTTGAAGCTATGGTTGCTGTCAAAGCAATGACTTTCGTCCATGAACTAGGAATATCATCAATTATCATTGAGGGGAGACTCCTAAGTTATCATCAAAGCCTTGAGGAGTGAAGTTGAGTCCCTGCCTCCTTTGGAAGTTACTTTCTGATGTAACACCTGCTATAGATGCCTTTAGTTCTATCTCTTTTTCTCATACTCATAGATTAGGTAATTTTGTAACTCATAATCTAGCTAAACATGCGAGACATGTTAGTAGTTTTTCTATGTAGATGGAGGGTGTTCCTCCACACCTTACTGATATACTTTTGACCGACTATGGTTGATTTTTTTCTAATAAAAGTATGTAGTATTTCTTCTTAAAAAAATAATAAATAAATCTATATCATCATGCTTCATAACTTTCCTATTGGAATATTTTAGACAAAAATATTACTAGTTAATGAATTGACACTCCCCATTGATATTTGTACAATTGAGTATAATTTTTTTATTTAATTAGAATATTCCATTACAAAAACCATAGAGTGAGAAAACATAAATTTAAATCGTCACATTTATACAAATATCAGAGTGTCATTTCGTCGACACTTCGTTGATACTTTGATGAAGAGTCTCATTTCATTAAACATCAAGAAAAGTTGGTGTACATGAAAAAAAAAATAGCAACAATGGTCACCTCGTGTTGAATTTTCAATTTGATGTCATGTCATTTCAGTCTATTGTGTGTAATTTCTAACAATAAATTTAAAGATACAAAATTTTCATAATTATAACTACTCATAAGTGAAATTGACTGTTATTATTTGGGTTTCTTCTAATCTTCTTTATTATCCTATGTAGTGCAATTTTAAGAGGTCTTTCTACATGATGATACACAAAATCGTCAGTGAGTCGATTGTTTACACGTGTAACGATTGAAGGTACCTAAAGAACCTACGGAGGGCACCTGTGGGGTGCTGGCCAAAGACCCTCCAAAGATTAAGTTAGTAATTGAAAAATCTCCAATAATTCTAAAAGTATGAGAGCTAGAAAATTCACGTACCTTGGAGAAGAGAGGGCTTGGTGCTTATATAGCGGTGTAGAGTGACCAAGATCCCGTGATTGTAGGCTCTTCCCTAACTTCCCATATTTGGAGGATACAAATATGTAGAAAGATCTTTGGATGTGGTATGCAAGTTCTTTCCATATAGGGACATTTGAGTGGAGAACACGCAATCGGTGTAGAGTTAAGTATGAAGGGTTATTCTTCTTAAAAAAAGAAAGTATGAAGGGTTATTGGTTTGAGCCCTTCGTCGGCCATATGCAATGATGGACCTACCTTAGGTTTTGAAAAATTATATAAATATAAATATATATATATATATATTGTGAGTGATTTTCACAATTCGCTTTAATACCAATGAGCTTGGTCTGCGATCGAATGCTATAAAAGATTTGTGCCCCCTCATACTTCACCAATTGGTCGTTGGATGGATTGGTAAGGTACACGGTCCGACAAGTGGTATCAGAGCCCGATCATAAGTTTGAGTCTTTGGAGCCGCATTGTGAGGGAGGGATTGTGAGGGATTTTCACAATTCGCTCCAATACCAATGAGCTTGGTCTGCGATCGAATGCTATAAAAGATTTGTACCCCCTCATCCTTCACCAATTGGTTGTTGGATGGATTGGTAAGGTACACGGTCCGACATATATATATTTACACAAAATTTAAGGTTTTGACTCTTAATATTTATTTTTGGCCCCCCTCCCCAAAAGTTTTACAAATTGGCCCATGAAAACCCAAAAGAAAAAAAAAAGAAAAGAAAAAAAAAGAGACAATTTCCTTTGCCTAGTTACTCTAAGAACACCAAGATAAAGTGATAAACCTTTAAATAAACTAAAACACCAGCAAACAATTAACAAATCTGGATAATAAGGAAAACCCTTAAACAAACCCAAATTACCAACAAACATCACAAATCTGGTCTATAACAAAAAAAAAAAAAAAAAAAAAAAAAAAACCAATAAAACAATTACAAATCACAAACCAAAATTTTATGTATTTATAATATTAATTACATTATTATAATATGATGTCATTGATTCGATCCCTTTTGGACAAAAAACCAAAAACTTCTCATTCTCGGTTCTTTGTCCAATTCAAGGCTCAATAATTCTCGATCGATCGAGGAGGTGTCGAGCAGGTGTCGAGGATTAAAACATCAGACACAAGAGATGAAGCTCGATCGATCCACCAGGTGTCGAGAAGCTATTGAGGGGTCAGAGACTTTCTCAATCGATCCACCAGCTGTCGAGAAGCTGTCGGGATTGCGATAAGAAAAAGTTGAAGAAGCTCGATAGATAGCCAGCTGTCGAGAGGTGTCAAGAAGCTGTCGAGCTATCTATCTGCAGGTGTCGAGCTATCTGTCTAGGTTTAATGAACAGCTTTTCTTCACTTGTTTCTTGGTCCATTCTTCATGGCTTTAATACTAGACTTGAACAACATGTTTCTTGAAGTATTAAACACATCCTAGATCTATCCAGATACAAGTAAAATGCGTTTTGTTAAAGGATTAGCCAATTACATAAAATATGTCCTTAACAAATGTATATTTCTTGATTAATCAGTTATTTAATTAAAAGAAGTTAGTTGTGATCGCATAACATCAGGACGGAGCTATGCTTTGGCATTGGGGGGCAATTCCCCCCCCCCCCCCCCAACTTTTTTGGAAATTTGATTTATGCATATATATAGACACAAGTTTAATATTTGACTATGTCAAAAAAAAAAGTTTAATATTTGACTCCAAAATATATACACTTAGCCCCGTCCAAAATATTTACAAATTACCCCATGAAACATCCAAAAAAAAAAAATCGACTGACCTTCCTTTTTGCCCAATTGCCCCAAGAATAATTGAAAAACCTTTAGACAAAACCTTAAAACCAGAAAAAACAAACCACAGCCCTCTCTCTGCGATGTGTTGTGTGAGTAAGAGACTCTAGCTGCTCTGCCCCCTTTTTTAATTTTATGAAACCCAGTCTCCGTCTCCTAGCTCTTGCTTCTCTCTCTGCTTGTATGCAGTGACAAAGTATAGAACTAGTAGTGATGTGGGTAGTAACTGATATTTCTCAATATTCAAGTACAAATGTGTGGCCTCTAATATTTAGACCAAAAAAGAAAAGAAAAGGTTTTTAATAAAAACAAACTTGTGGCTGTCATTAGAGGACTAGAGTACTGGGTAGTGCTGTAGAGACTAATAAGAAGAGGAAAAAAAGAATGAAAAGAAATTGGTTGTTTGTTTGACTTTTGTGGTCTTAGGACAATAGAAAAGTTGTTTATTTAGGTGGTGTTTGGTATATGTGTTTAAAGACAAGTTTTCAGTTTTTAAATAACATTACATGCATTTTTACACACTTTTTTACCTACACGTATTTCTAAAAAATATAAACAACATTACTAAAACAACGTTACCAAATAGCCCCTTAATGTTTTGTAATAAATTCTTCTTCTTTTTTTTGAGAAACTTTGTAATGAATTGTTAATATTAATATTGTTGTGACTTTATTATCAATAAATTATTAACATTAAATTTGTTATGTTCTGTGGGCATGTTTATTTGGGTTTTTGTTTGGGATTAATTTCGTGGGAAATGTTGTGAATTTGGGTGTCCCTAGCATTATTCAAAGAAAAGTTATAAATAATTCATAAACTAATAATGATAATTTAGTGTTGCTAACCTCTAGTGTTGATGTCCTAATAAAATCTTGAAAAATCACCAACAATGAAATTGGTATTAGTTTATATATTGTAGTGTGATTTTGGATTGCATTTGAAAATATGAGATTATGATGTTAATGAACATGATAAAATTCGATAAGCTTACATTAAGCTTGCCCCCTGGGTTTGAAGTCAGGCTCCGTCCCTGCATAACATTATCCAAAAAAATAAATTTACCCAAGTCAAGTTGAGAGCACATGCATACTCATATAATTCACACACGCTCTTAAATATTTTTACGTATATAAAAGAGTGTCTTATATGACAATTGCCTAAGTTACAAGTTAAAGTTGAAGTTAATTAAAGAATATTATGTATAGAATTATGCAATTTTTTTAATCTGTGCACGTCTCTAAATATTTGTATAGCGTCTGAGTTTATTAATTTTTTTTTAATATTTTTTTAAAAAAAATAAATATCATATAATGGAATCTTAAATGCACAATTACTTATGCCTTTGAGAGACTTGACAAAATCTTTAGAAATTATATTCAAACAAGAAAAAACAGAAAGAGTGAAAAACAAATCTAATTAAATGCAAATTAGTACTCTTTATGGGGCCTTCCTTGATTTAATTTATTTTCCTCCTTCTAGTAAGAGCCTTTAATTATGTTGAATCCATATATAGACTTTCCGGAAAATATATATCAAATATCGTCACAAGATGATATGACATCATTTCTAATATTGTGTTTCAATAGTGTTACTCACTCACTTACACTAATGATCTGCTACAATCAGCCTTACCAAACCCAACTCTACGATTTGCCAGATCAAATTCCACCCATTGATTTTGCTGATGGATATTCCCAATTATATTACTGGCAGCCCCTAGCCTATCAGACCGTCCAATTCCAATACAGTGGACCCTACGTCCCACGTCAGTTAAAACCCGCTCTTTTTCCACCACAATCTCCACCCCTTTTTCAAACTCAAACACCATATTCCCTATCAGCCGTCCGATCTCAATTGCATTCCCATCAAAACACATGTCAGCCATTCCTCCGTACACATAACCTTTTTTTAGTCTTGGCCCCACCAATCTCACAATCTCCTCCCTCACCTTATTATATGCCTCCTCCACCAAGTAAGTGAATTCGGATCCAGAATCAATCATGGTCTGACCCGACCCGCTTGGGTTGGGTCGAAAAACCGACGGAGGGATGTCGAGCTTTTTTGCGCCAATTCTTATCCCTTGCATTGCCACCGTGTAGGCTAGAGGGTCAAGGTTAGGCATACGTTGAGTTTGCTTGAAAGTCAATAGGTTAACATACTTAAATCTAGCAGAGTTCGGGTTGTCACCTAGGTAAAATGACCCGGTGGGTAAGAACCCAGGTCGGGTCGTCCGGGTCGGGACACAATACGAGAACTTTGATATTTTAGCTTGGGAAGCAAATGACAAGCGTCCCAGGTTCATTCCCAAAATACCCTTGGTTTCACTAGTATCTTGTGCACAACCTAGGGTTAAAGGAGGGGTAATAATGGAACGGGGAAATGTGAATTTTTCTCGGACAAGATTGCCCTCGGCTAAAGTTCCGTCCGCGTAGAAGTAAGAGTAGTGGCAGAGACGGTTTTGGTCGCAAGAGGTTGGGAGGGTAAAATCGGGAACTCGAGGTTTACAAATAGGATGGTTACAAGGTAGGACAGAGAAAGAAGAGGAAAGAGCAGGATCAAACGACGCCGTAGGAGGAGGAGGTGGAACTTTCGGGGTCTTCTTTTTGTTGTGACACTGAATCCATGAGAGTTGGCTGCCAGTGTCCAAAACCATTTGTTGGGTCTGTGGTGGGGTCCCTATTGGGAGAGAAACGATCAGAGCCATTGAATACTTAAACGTTGATTTGTATCTGTACGGTGATGATGGGGTGGTTTTGGGTCTTGGGTTTGGAGAAAGAAGAGAAGGGTTGAGAGTTGAGGAGGTGTTTGGATGGAGATGAAGAGCAATAAGAGGGAAAGAGAGAGAGAGTGAGGAGCTGTTTTGGTTTTGGTTTTGGTCATGTTGGGTTGAGAGAGAAAAGAAGGTGAAGAAGAAGAAAAATAGGAAGAAAGGTATCATGGTTGTTGTGTTGCAAGAGAGAGAGTTTGAGTACAGAGAAGATGGTGAGACGTGTGTGGGGTTGTGTATTTATATACAACATGAATTGGCGGAAAGGGAAGGCGGAAAGCGAAGGAAAGGAACAAATAAAGGGCAAGTAAAATGGGGGCAACGCAAAGCATACGCGTTTTCTTAATTGATGATGATAGAGATCTTTTGATGATATATAATTTTAAATTTTGTGATTGTAATTTACTGACTTATTACATATTCATTCTTTGAAAAAAAAAGAAAAAAAAAAAAGGAAAAAGAAAAAGAATTGAGTATATAAATGCCTTTTCGGAAAGTGCGGACTTCTAGTGAAGTAATATTTACAATGATTTTTGCTATTTTTAACTCTTCTATACTTGATAAAGAAACTAAAAGAGAAAAAGAAAAACAATGATATTATCTTTCTTTTTCTGGCCCTCCAAAGGAAACTGAACTAATAAGTAAACGAGTGAGTGTATTGACAAAATTTTGTGACAAAATTTTTGCTATAATTCAGATGTGATTGACGGTAACTAGTGAGAAAAAAAAAATTGTGATACATGTGAAAATAATGATTTATCATTCACAAACTATAAGTAGACACATACAATATATCAAGTCGTAATGAAACATGCATCTATCCCTGGTTTACTATCTAATGACATCACTAACAATCATCTTAACAAGTTTTCTATATTCTTAATATGCATATCAAATTTTACTTTAATAGGATGTTATTTACTTTTCGATCTGGTAAATTCTTATTTTGTATATTATTAATTAGATGTAATTTAACAAATGAATTTGCCCTATATTTGTTAAAACAAAATTAATTTAGTGCAGTTTAACTAGTGGACCCCTCTATATTTAAACAAAAAGTCTAGGGACACACCCTTTTGCACACACTTTATCACAATTTATTTATAAGTCAATTAGTGATTAAAGTATTTTAAGTGGTGGATCCCTGTATAAGTGAAGAAATTTGAGTTAATAACTAATTAATTAATTATCACTAGCATTTACCCAAGCATACTTACATGCACACTTACAAATAGAATTTTGTTTGTGTAAATACACCATTCTTGAAATATATATACACAAAAAATTTTGTATCTAACTTTAATACTGTAGGGTCACAAATTGTAGCTTTATGCCCAAAACGTGTAGAACTTTGGCCCAATAAGCCCAATACAATAAATTTGTAGAGAGTGGGTTAAAAAATTAGGTATGAATGGCGTGGACAACGTTTAACATGTTCTAAGAAACAAATCAAAAAGTCAAAAGAAAAGGGAAAAACGTATTGTGATAACTTTGGACAAATGTATTCTTCGTTCAATCCGAGGAGGCTTAGTATCATATAATTCAAAAAATCCCCTTTTCCATGGAGGGTCTGTTACATTATATAGTCTCCTTCTAGTCATCCTAACCTTACACTTGTCACTCATCTAGGACATTACTTGGGTACTTGTCCCATCAGACATCTTCTTTGGCTTCCCTGTGAGTTGTAATAGCTTAGGTAGCACTGTTTAGAGGTCTTCTCCACATAAATACGGCCAGAAAAGTAGTGCAGGGCATTTAATGTGGTGGTAGCAGCTTTTCTTCAGATATTTTCAGATCCTTTCCTTTCTAGTAAGTTCACGAGGGCCATCTTTATCTTCAGAGCTTCTAGGAAGGTCACTCCAATCGCTGGGATACACACTTGAATTATACTCATTTCATCCGAGGACGAGATCCTCCTCGGATTAACTTCCTTTCGTTTCCTACTTAGGAATCTTTTAATATAGAACGTTTAATAAATGCAGCTCTGCTCGGACCGTAAGGTCCTCGGACTAAGCACACAGCCTAAGATGTATGATTCTGGGCCTTTGTCCCCACAAATACTATTCAATATTGACATTAAATATTTTTGACAACTCTTGAAATAACGATATCATTTGGTAAGGTATGCAAATTGTTCATTATTCCATTTTTGTATGAAAATAAAATAGTTTGTTCAGCTGTTTATATGCTTAGTTTTTAATTTGCAACATAATTTTTTTTAATATTATTAAGATGTTTAAAAAACTTATGAAAAATTAGCTTTCATGAAAATCTAAAAAAGAAAAAAAAAATGGAAAGAAGCAAAGCTTCTTTTGGGGAAGATGGTTTTTTTTTTTTTTTTTTTTTTACTTAAAGTTTGTATTTGAGTTAATGATAAATTTTGGTAAGAGAGTTTGGATTAATTTTTTATAGGTTAATAATAGTTTTAAATGGGTTTGAAGTAGTTTCAAGTTTACTCAAAGTAATTTTAAATGTGCTTTGAGGAGGTTACAATAGTTTTAAGTAGTTTTTAAATGTGCTTTGAGGTGGTTACAATAGTTTTAAGTAGTTTTAAATTAAAGAGACACTTGACAAAAAATTAAGTTGTGTATGAAATTTAATTAAAAGGACGCTACAAAAGTAGTGTGTTATTAAAATTTAATGGATTTGGTTATTGAGTACCTTTAGGCCATTTGTTAAAGAACTATTTTTAGAAAAATTTTAATAACACTTTTATGAGAATTTGAAAATGCTATAAAAAAATTAGTTATTTTTTTCTATAAAAAATTTCTAAAAATATTTTCTTAACTTAGAGTATTCTTTAACGAAGTCCAATTTAATTGTGATTCTTCATAGAACTTAATGCGTTGGATTGATTAATGTTTTGTATAGAATTGTGAAGCCATTCATAATATCTTTAGCACTGAAAATCAATTGTGTAGGGGCAGTTGACTTGGAGGGTACCCGATGTCATTTATTATATACATTAAGACCTTTAAATGATTAAGGGATATACTATACTACTACTATTTAACAGTTATAAAAATCTTATCAAAACAGTTATAAAAATGATAAGATGTACATAACCAAACTTCGTATTTTTAAGGACCATTCTACCAGAAAGATCCAAAATGAATGGTGGGGGAAGAGAGTACCATCATATTAAATGTGTAACTTAATATATAGGTCATGTAGTTGGTAACCAAACATGTAGTACACTACAATACTAGTATACTACACAGTGGAGCCACTTATGGGCTGTCACAGCCTAAGGCAATAAAAGTCTGTAAAACTTTCAAGAAATTAACCCCATTTTTTAACAAAAGAATATGATTGATTTTAGAATACGCATAAATTTATGTTTTAAATTTAGAGAGTGCAATCCCCCTTTTGTTATGAAAACAATCACACAGGAATTAAATTCAAAATCTTTGAACAAAGAGCAAAATTGTAAACCTTTTCAACATCTTTGGTCAACTTTGTTCTCCTGGCTAAAAGTGTAGTTCTTTAATTAGAGAATTTATTTTTCTTGATTTTGCTGATTTAGCTTTGTTATTCTTTTAAATAACCAAGGCTGAATTGTTGTGTCGTCTACATCAATGATATTCGCTACACTCTTTCTTTCCTTTATTAAAGCTGGGAGTCTGATCAGAGGTCGTTTGAATAACTTGAAAGTGGATGAGTGCCCAGTCAAACACCAGCTGGTCTGCACAAAGGAAACCAACGTAGAGAGAAAACTCTAAAGTCATCACACTAGTTTTTGAACCCAGACACACGCTTAAAACAAAACCTGATTGCTTGTACGTACCATGTTTCTTTTTCTCTTTTTTCTTTTCTTTTCTCTCTCTCTCTCTCTCTCTCTCACCCCCCCTCCACTTTTTTTTTCTTCTCTGAATTGATTAGTTCAATTTTTGGTAGTTGGAAACAGTTTGGCATCAAATTTTAAAACTTGCATGTTCTGCAATTAATCTTACTACAATCGCCAATTCAGTACTACTGTACTTATTAACTAATGTGCAGGGGAAAAAAAAAAAGGAAGAAAGAAAAAAGAAAAATCACATAAATGTCAGAGGGATTAATGATATTTATGTATAGTGTTGGCTCTCATCTTTTGAATAACTTAGAATTGGAGAATAACCAGTCTTCTTGTAATCGAGAGAAGTTAGGTTTGAATCCTCCTTGTTGTAAGAAAAACAAAAATAAAACAAAACAAAAATTATGCAAGCAGTAACTTTCTCACACACACATAGATATATATAAAGAGAGGGGGTGGGAGGATTGCGTGTAAAGTCTATGTTTTTGTTGGCTTAATTATGTGCCAAACTTATTTGTAATTTTGCTTATATTTTGATGTATTTTTGGGATTACATGTATTTGGGTAGTATACTTGAGTTGTGGTCTAAGTTGTTAAAGAGTGGAACTAGTGACCTGACCGTCACTTAAGTTGCCCTTATTTTAGCATGTTGCGACCTACTCACGACTTGCTCAAGGACAAAATCCCAACACCTCATTCTTATCCTAAGCCAGCTCATTTTGTACCAATTAACCACAACTTATTCCAATTTGCAAGAGCAATGTGAGGAAAACCCTAGGAGATGTTTGTGAGCCTAGAGAGCAAGAGATACCTTGTTCTATTGGGAGAGAGAAAATCAATTCATTCCTTGAGAGAATTCATAATTTTTCTCTTCTCCATCCCTCTCATAATGTTCTTATCTTGAGAGGAGATTTTATTATCACCACCATATTATCTTTGAGTGATATTGATTGACTGATGCTAGAAACCATTGGATAGCACACACAAAAATCTAAGAGGTCTTAAAAGGTTACCATTGGTTGTTAGTTGGAGATTGGAGGGCTCAAGTATTTGGGAAGTTTAGGCCTTGAGGTTCTTTATTTAATTCTATACTACAACTATTCACTAGTGGAGATTTAGCGGTGGTGCCACAGAGAAGTTTTTTTGCCGAGTGCTTTGGTTTTCTTTTCGAAAACACATTCTCGTACTTTCATTTAGTATGATCATTTATTATTCCGCACTTTATATTGTTTTATATTTATTTATTGCTATTTGAATATGCATGCAATGTAATTTGGTTTATCAATTATATGGAGTATTAATTTTTTTGTTTAAGATTTAAAGTGATTTAGCCGTAAAATTGATAATTGGGGTCTAAATATATATATACCTAGGTTGTTAGTATAATCATTCATTGCGTATACAAAATAAATCTAATGTAACTTTACATCACTTGATGTTATATTAAATGATTTTTTTTTACAAACTACAATTACATTACATTGTCTCCCTATAGTCTATACCATGACCCATTCCTACAAAATATCAAATGATGTTTTGTATCAAGTTTTTTATTTTTTATTTTATTTATTTATAAATAATTATACAATATATATTGATGAAATGCATAACAAATAATATCAGATTGGCTTGAAATTTTGGAATGCATTTTAAAAACAAAAAGAACGTATAATCTAATAGTGAGATTTTAAAAATATTATTTCAGTTCAAAGTATTAAATGGTGTAACATAAATAAGAGTTATTGGATCCTGACCCCTCTCTCTCTCTCTCTCTCTAAAAGAGATATACAAGATGTAATTTAGTCTTAAACTATATAACATTTTTTGACAGCTTTTGACGGCTTAAAAAACTTTTGTTCCTATTCTTTTGCTGAAAGTTGCGGGGGTTATATATGATAACTAACGATAAATCATCAGTTATATCAAGTAAATTATGTCAGCTTTTCGACATCCATGAAAAATGTATATATGTTGTGTGGTTATTTTATTTGTAGCAAAATTATAAATAGAGTATTTTCATCATTAGAAACAAGAATGTGAATTGTGAGTGGGCAAAGATTCAGCCATAGAAAAGAGACAAAAATGAAAAGAAAAAAAAGTTGAAGATTCAAATGTAAAATGTTCACGGACTGTGATCATAAGAAAGTGATCACGGGCTATGTTATTTTAATTTGTATCTTAATGAATCAAGTACAACATTTCACACACCTCTTATGAAGTATGGAAGAGATAAGACATTTCACACAAAAAATGCTCGTCTTTTTTGAGTTACTTTGTTTTCATGGGTTCACTAGATAACACGCTAGAGGCACGAGAGCCCATGCAGGTCCTAACCCATGAAGATTCAAGAACCCTGCTTTAGTAGGCATGACACACGTGCAGACATGCAATGAACATAGACACATGAACGATTCAAATTAATCTGTTGACAAATATCTATACCACCATACCTGCTAATTTAGCATTAAAAAGAGAGAACAAAAACAAAAAACAACAACAACCACACCACCATATACTTGCTAGCTTCTATAATCATTGTGGTTGTTGAATGTGGTTCTTTGAATTTATTTTTATTTTTTTAATAAATTATTGTTAACATATGGTTTGTTAATGGCCAGTTTGGAATTTGGATTGAGAAAGAGTAGAGCAGAGTTAGCCGAAGATTGCAGCCTATGTGAGTGAGTATCACTCCAAAATAAAAAAAAATAAAAAAATCACAATGTGAGTTCATATGCTCTATGTAGCTTGGTAACTCGACAAGTAGGCCAGTTATATCTCTTTAATTTGTAGTATCCAAGATGATGAGGTGATATTTAGAACATCTACTAGACAGTACAGATTTCATGCTGATAGTTCAATTCTTAATTCCATTTTGTAAGAGCGTTCCATTATAATTACCATGAATATTTCATTGTGATGCTAAATATAAATCTTGCAGAAGACCATCATTTTATAAGTAATAACGTAGTGGTGGTAATTGTTGTTGTCAAAAATATTGTCACAGCTTTGACCTGCCAATAATCTTCTTCTTCCATTTTTTGTTTTTAACTCATAGAATATGTTCAGGGCAAAGAAATCTAACAAATGAAACTATATGTAACAAAATGAGATCTAAATTAAAGGTGTCTTTGTTTGTGCTAGACACAAAGTCACACAGCACCGGCTTTATTTTATCAAAGACACTGAACTTGCACAAGACGACAGGTATTTTCCACACTTTCTTAGGAATATTTATCTCACTATTTCCTTGGTTAATCTTGTTCTTTTCTGATAGTTGGCCAAACTATTTTTGTGAGAGAATCTTGACTTAATTAATAACTTGAAAATGAAATATTATTGATTAAATTCAAGCGTTTGCATATTATTAGATTAGCGTTATATTCTCATTTTAGGGGCAAAATGTAGAGTATACGATATATTGAGGTATACCATATATATAAACAAATTCAAGGCCATTGCTTTTTTTTCTTTTGAGAAAAATACAAGCCCATTGCTTGATAATGTTAGATTAATAAAGTTCGGTGTTAGATTAATAAAATACTCCGATGATGCAAACAGAATTTATGTGATTATAAAATGTATATATATATTCTCCGATGGTGCCGAAGTAAGTTAGGTGCTTCATTGCTAGGAATTTGATAAACTATAAGACCCTTTAAAAATATAATAGTGTCACGCCGGTCCAACTATGATTATGCTCCATCATGGAGATCACCACCATTATTAGGAAACATTGTACCTGTTGATGTGGGCTGTGTGGCTTGTATTGCCAAGCCCAAGTCAACACAAGTTGATTGAATTCTTGTTATATTAGGAAACCTCACTAGCCGACTTTAACATATCAATATATATATATATATATATATATTGTATAAAGTGCAGCCGTGTGAGAGAGTAATTCCTAAAAACCTAGCAGCCGCATAAGAAGAATAATAGTGTTTTCTTGTTTTGTGGGTGAGAGAGAGTTAGGGTGTATTGAGATTTGGGTTTCTTGAGAGTGTTCTTGTACACTATTGTATCTCCCTATTTTATAGTGAAATTTCTTCGTCATCGCCGTGAAGGTAGGCAGTTTGCCGAACTACGTAAATTCTTGTGTTCTTTGTGTGTGCTTGTTATTTAATTTCTGCTTATTTACTGTTATTGATTTGAGTCCTGAGGTCCTATCTACCACAACAAGTGGTATCAGAGCTAGGTTAGGTTTCAATCCTTTGAATACAGTAAAGATGTCAAGCACAAAGTATGATGTAGAGAAGTTTTGTGGTAAGGGGAATTTTTCACTTTGGCAAAGGCAGATGAAGGATCTCCTAATTCAACAAGGAGTTCACAAGGCCTTGCTTGGGAAGGAGAAGAAACCGGAAATGATAAAGGATGTAGAATGGGTAGAGATGGATGAGAAAGCAGCTAGCGCTATTCTTCTCAACCTAGGTGATGAGGTCATTCACAACATCCTAGAAGCAAAGACCGCAAAGGAGGTTTGGGAAAAACTAGAAGGTCTTTATATGAGAAAGAATCTGACGAACAAGTTGTACGTGAAGAAGCAATTGTATAGTTTGCATATGAAGGAGGGTTCTGATTTGTTGGAGCATCTCAATACATTTAATATGTTGAACACCCAACTGTCAAGTTTTGGGGTGAATTATGAGGACGAAGATAAAGCGTTACTCTTATTAGCGTCACTTCCTACTTCTTTTGATTATCTAGTGACTACGTTGATGTACGGGAAAGAGACTATAGTACTCGAGGAGGTGACTAGTGCTCTCTTGTCACACATAAAAATGAAGCAAGATGGTGATGGTTCACAGGCTAATGGACTTATTGTAAAGTCTGAGTCAAGCAATAGGGGTAGAAGCAGGTCAAGAGGACGGAACTCCAACAAGAATAGATCTCAGTCTAAATCACCTGCAAAGAGAGATGTAGAGTGCTTTTATTGTCATAAGAAAGGGCACTACAAGAATCAGTGTAAAGAGTTGAAAGAGCATTTACAGAAGAAGAAGAATGTAAAGAAGCCCCTAGAATCAGCTAGTGTTGCTCAAGAAACATCAGATGATAGTGAAGTTGGTGCAGATTTACTTTCAGTTTCATCAGGTAACAATGTTTTATTGGAATATTGGGTTTTAGATTCAACATGCTCATATCATATGACTCCAAAGAAAGATTGGTTTGACACGTATAAGCCTTATAACAGTGGTATGGTCCAAATGAGCAATGATGCTACATGCCCGGTTATTGGGATTGGTACTGTGAATATCAAGATGTTTGATGGAGTTGTGAGAGTTCTTAGTAATGTCAGACATGTTCCAGATCTTAGAAAGAATTTAATTTCTTTAGGAGTATTGGATGATTTGGGCTATTCATACTCATCAAAGGGTGGAATCATGAAGATTACCAAAGGTGCTTTGATGGTGATGAAGGGATAGAAAGTAAGCACACTTTACAAATTGATTGGGAACACAGTTGTAGGAAGAGTTGCAGTCACCACTTCGGTGGAGTCTAGCACTGACGACACAAAATTATGGCATATGCGACTTGGCCATATTGGTGAACGTGGTATGTTAGAGTTGCATGAGAGAAATTTATTGAAAGGGGTGAAGACATGCAAGCTAGACTTCTGCAAGTATTGTGTGTATGGGAAGTAGCATAGAGTCAGTTTCAAGACAGGCTCTCATACAAGTAAGGGTGTTCTTGACTACATTCATTTAGATGTTTGGGGCCCAGTATCAGTTTCTTCTCATAGCGATACTCAATATTTCGTCAGTTTCATTGATGACTACTTTAGAAAGGTATGGATTTATTTTATGAAGCATAAGTCTGATGTGTTTGGCATATTTAAAAAGTGGAAAGCACAGGTTGAGAATCAGACTGGCAAGAAAATAAAATATCTTAGAACAGATAATGGACTAGAGTATAGAGATAAAGAATTCATAAGATTTTGTGAATTAGAAGGCATTACTCGTCACTTCACAGTTAAAGGAACTCCACAGCAGAATGGAGTTGCAGAGAGAATGAACAGAACCTTAGCAGAAAAAGCCAGATGCATGAGATTGAATACAGGGTTGCCTAAGGTTTTCTGGGTAGAGACAGTTAACACAACAAGTTTCATTATTAATAGATCTCCATCATCAGCCATTGATTTCAAGATTCTAGAAGAGGTTTGGTCAGGTAGACCAATTGATTATTCGAGTCTAAAAATCTTTGGTTGTCCAGCTTATGTGCATATGCAGAGTGGAGAGCGTTCTAAATTGGATTCGAAGTCAAGAAAATGTGTATTTCTTGGTTTTGAAAAAGGTGTTAAAGGCTATAGGCTTTGAGATCCAATCTAAAAAAAAACGGTGACCGGCAGAGATGTCATATTTGATGAAGCTTTTATGTTGAAACAGAATGAAGCAGAGACTTGTGATGATAGTGCACAGGAGAAATTAACTGTTGAGGTGGAGTTTGACGAGAATAATTCACCTAGTGAGAAGGGTGATGTTGAGATTGATCCACAGCAGCAACAAGAAGAGCCCTATTCAATTCTAAAGGTAAAGAGAAGTGGGTTCACAAAGCACCACAGAGATATGGCTTTGAAGACATAGTTAGCTTTGCTCTCATAACTAGCAATGGAGATCCATTGTCTTACAGGGATGTAGAAGAGATGGGGTCACTACAGAAGAATAAGACTTGGGAATCCTCTAGTATGTTGACAAAGTCAGTTCCAACAGATAAGTTCAAGAGCTACTTGGACTTGGTTGATGTTTGCAGCTTGTAAGCCTTTAAGGGCTAAGGTGGAGGCAATGGAGGAGTTTGCTCGTGCAGCTTGATCAATTCAAGCCAAGGTAGAGATTTGTTGATGTGGGCTGTGTGGCTTGTATTGCCAAGCCCAAGTCAACACAAGTTGACCGAATTCTTGTTATATTAGGAAACCTCACTAGCCGACTTTAGCATATATATATATATATTGTATTAAGTGCAGCCAGGTGAGAGAGTAATTCCTAAAAACCTAGCAGTAGCCGCATAAGAAGAAGAATAGTGTTTTCTTGTCTTGTGGGTGAGAGAGAGTTGGGGTGTATTGGGATTTGGGTTTCTTGAGAGTGTTCTTGTGCACTATTGTATCTCCCTATTTTATAGTGAAATTTCTCTGTCGTTGCCGTGGAGGTAGGCAGTTTGCCGAATCACGTAAATTCTTGTGTTCTTTGTATGTGATTGTTATTTAATTTCCATTTATTTACTGTTATTAATTTGAGGCTTGAGGTCCTATCTGCACAACAGTACCTCATTAATCAAGTACAGTATTACTAAGGCTTCGTTTGAGAGTTTATAAGGGAATGAAATGAAATGATCATAAGGGAATGAAAATGAATGGAATGGAATTGAATGTATTTAAGCAAGGGAAAGGAATGGAAAAGAAAGGAATGTAATGAAATTAAATAACCTCGATTGGATGTTTTAAAATAAATGAATGGAAATGAATGAAATATAAGTAATATTGTTTGGGAGTAACATAGAGGGAATGGAGTGGAATCATTTTATGACAATATTACTATTAGACCCCTTTTTTAAAATAAAGAGTTGAATATATAGGGGTATTTTAGGAGTTTTAGTAAAAATTCATTAAATCTAATTCCATTCACTCCCATTCCTCCCAATTTTGGGGGAATGAAAATCAATTTCAGAGGAATGAAAATTTAAGGTTTTAAGGGAATAAAGAGGAATGAGTGTTCCCTCCTACCCATTCCATTCCCTTCTACTTAAACTCCCAATCAAGGGAATGGACTTTCCATTCCCTCCATTAAAACTCCCAAACAAAGGAAAGGAAGAATATTCTAAAATTATTATTTTCATTCATTTCCATTTCATTCCATTCCCTTATTCCAAACGAGGGCTAAGTCAAGAGCTTTATGCCTTAACTAGTTGGCACTTTTTCATGTTTTCACAGGAACATTAAGGGTTCAAATTTCCTCCCACAATTATCAAATTATCTACACCAAAAAAAAAAAAAAAAACTGTATTACTAGCTATGGTGCTGCAAGAAAGGGCTAGGTAGCTTAAAATAAACGCAGGGATAATGCATGATAGCATTTTCATGCATGTATCAGAAGATCTAAGAAAATAATAGTAAAATTTATAATTATTAAAATTAGTTATATATTTATAAAATAAAATAAATTGATAATTTAGAAGATCAAATCCAAATTTGGAACCATCCTCATCCAATAAAGAGTGTCTATTCAGATTCATCTAAGAAAAAAGAGTCTATTCAGATCAAAAGTATGAATTTAACCTTTATATTGGAATTAAATCAGGAAAAGAATTATGAAAATCTGAGTCAAAGTGTGATTGATATTTTTATTAACGAAGTGCCCAATTGCCCATTGGAAGTCTTTTTTCCTGCATCCCTCCAAAATTCCTCATTTGCCTATTTTTGTGGGAGTTTTTCCTAACAGTTTATAAGAATAAATACGAGTTCATCATACTAATCCACATCATGAAGATCAAACCCTTCAACAATATAATCATCTACATACCAACAGCTACGACACAGGTGCTCCATATAAAATTAGTAAGAAGACTCGTGGATCACCATTCCAAAGAGAAAACAAACCGATCATTGGAATTCCCTTTAATGGATAGAATTGTTCATGGAGATTCACCATTCAAATTCTTAATTGGAGCTGAGCTTGCATGCAGGTACGTATATCATTATCTAAAAGTTTCAGTTTTGTGCTCTATGGGTTTTTTAACATGAGAAATTTGATTCTTAAATAATGTGAGATTCAATTGAAGGAAACAAGGTTTTAAAAACCGAACCGGATTGGCTGATTCAACTAGGAATCGAGCACCAATTTGTTCCTGTAAAAACCTCCATAACCGGTCAAAACTTATCAAAGTGTTGGGGCCAACCACTTTAGTAAAGACTTACTAAAGTTCATATTTAATAAATTTAGATTTCATAAATATAAGAGTAATCGAAAGTTTAAATTAAGGCCCTAAGGAAATAAGATATAGTGATTTACAAAGTGACAGTAACTTTCATGACTTTGTTTCATCATGGGTGATTTCATTGAGGGGTCCAATGTAAAATAATAGAATCTCAAGATAAATATTTTATGAATATAAACCTAAAATGCAATTATATTTTATAGTAGAATAAAATATAATTAATCATAATTTTGAGTTTGTCAAAAGTTGGCAAGCGGTCCAAAGCCCATTGGAACTATTGTTTTTATCTTCCTTTGGTTCCATCTCAAGTCAAAAGGGTTGGCCCAATAACTAATCCAATTATAAAGTATTAATTTAAGTCAATAACAATAAGAAAAAAAAATGCTATTGGAAACATACGTGAAAAGTAGAAGAGAATAGTTCTCTCGATTCACTGGTAACTCTATAGAAACCTTATTTTGCAACTCTCATTTAACTACATTTGCATCTCATGTGCACATCATCATCACATCACAACGGTAAAACTGTAATTTTGATCATTCGATTTCTAATTGCATTTCATAAAATAAATCTTAAAATCATATCAATCAAAATGATAGTTCATGAGCTTTAATCAGACTAACGTATTGATATATATATCATGTAATCAAGCTTTAACGGTTAATGTGCACTTGTATAAATTAAATCCCGACCACGTGTGATTATGAAATCTTAATTCTAATCGGTCTCTTTTTAGTCCAAATTAAATTTAATGGTGTGTCATAATACTATTGGTTGGGGATATGATTTACCATGGAGTTGCATGCACTAAATTAATTCAGTTGTCAAAGCATTAATGATTTCCTTTATTTTTGGTGAAATTATTCTATTAAAGGAAGAGTAACGCTACAGTCATTTACAACATTTTTACAATTTTTTTTTGCGGCTAACTTCTTACTGGTTCTCATCTAGGCTCACCAATAACACTACTTTTTTATTTACCAATAATCACTCACCACATCAGCAATTTGTACAAGTTTTTGTAAAAAAGTTTGTATTTATAGCATTTTCCTTGAAGGAATGACAATTTTGGAATGAAGTTAATTGAGGCTTATTTATGGTAAAAAAAGAAGAAGTTAATTTTGAAGCTATTAATGATAATTGGGCTGAAACTCTTCTCCAAGAAATAAGCTATTCTCGCTATTTCATGTATATCTCTTAGACCACTTTGAATTCTTGAGTAGGCCAATTTTTCTGGAAACTAGACATCCAGTGATTCAATTTGAGCACAAAAAGGGACCCATTTAGTTAAGAAAAGAGTGAGATTTGATTTTTTGAAGTTTACCCTACTATTGGTTATAGGAAGAACCAGACTTTCAACTCTTTTGCTTGCTCTCCACTCCCTCCAAATGCTCAATTAATGCTCATAAGTCAAAATTTCACAACCCCACATTGTAATGCTCTCATTCTAAACCCCATGAAATCCAGTATAAATACCTCCCTCTAACATCAGTTCAAAGCACTTCAAATTTTAGAGAAAAATATAAAATTTATTCACTTATCTCTGTCCTTATTCTTTAGAGTTAGTTGTAGGAAGGTTCCTTCAGTGGTTTGGTCCTCTTGGGCTCAACTCACTAGAAGGGGTAGCTTGGTTCTCTTGATCTTAAACTATCAACTTCCTATCAACGAATCTCAATCCAAAGAAGCCTTCTTAGTTAAAACTTTTTAGGAGCACAAGTGCATGGAGGTATGCTTTCTAATCCCTCTCTTTCGATTATGTTTTTTTTTTTTTTTTTTTTTTCAATTCAAGCATGCTTTATTTTCTTGTTCTTACTTTTTTAATCTTAGCATGCTAGATCTAGGTTGTCCTTAACTTTTTCATATTAAATATGTTTCTAGGGTTTTTTTTTTCTTAAATGAAAATTTCATATTCTAGATTAGAGTTTATCACCTAGCCCACACATATTCACTACATTATAATTTTATCTTTTCAACCCATGTTTGCATGCCTAGATTAGGGTTTTCACTTTTCACCATGTTTATTAGCATTGTTATTGATTCTGTTCCGTTCCGATCGGAATGGCCGAATATTTCGTATCGGTATGCAAACCGGTACCATAATACCTCCTGTTCCACCTTGGGTCAAATTTCGACCGATTTCGGGGTGTTTCGGCCATTCCGACCAATTTCAGCAAATTTCGGCCAAGATACAAATTTCGGCCGATACCAGATTTTGGCTTAAAAAAAAAAAAAAAAATCAATTCATTCAGCCAGCATGCACTTTGAGTTTTTTATTTTTTTTTTCCTGAATTTTTTCATCTTATTTCAAACATAAACTTGACATTACCAAATGATATGTTAGGGAGAAAAAAAAAAAAAAAACCAGAGAAGTAGACATCAGAACCTCAGATTAGTACCAAATGATTTGTTAGGGAAAGAAAAACCAGAGAAAAAGAAGAAGAAGAAAGCAGAAATCCAAGCTTTGGCAGTATGGTGGACGAAGTGGAAGTTAATTTGCTTACCATTTGAAATCTCTTCTTCAAGACTTGTTTGAGTTGTTTGTACTCTCTAGAACTTCCAGGGTGAAAGAGTTTCATTTATGAGACTTGTAAATGACAAATAGTGCTTTGAAAAGTAATATTAACTATTAAGGGAAAATGGCTCAATGCATGTGGGAATAGGTGGGAGTGGAGCTTCCTAGAAGTTTCATGAATCATGATTATAATTATCCCAAATTCTCAAAATATTCATTTATTTACAAAATTTTGCTTTAAAAAAAATCATTTATTTACATAATAATTCAAATATGAATTTTTAAAAAATAAACAATCTAAACCCCTTTATTAAGATTTTCTTTTTAAATCACTATATTAATAGCAATCAATAAACGTATTATTTTATTTAATTTTTTATGGGATTATTTTATTAATTACTATTATGTAAGTAATGACCTGTTATAAATATTGGATGTGATATTGATGTTAAGGCTTAATATTAAATGAATTGTAATATTTGATATTTAGTAACACTTTTTTGAATTGATAATTTTATGTTGTATAAGAATATATATATTTTTTAAAGAACCCCAAAACATCCTGAAATGGTACGCCGAAATAAACCGATACTGAAATATTCCGTTCCATTAGACAAATCGAAACGGGTTCCGAAACGGTATTCATAACATTGTTTATTAGTAATTGTTTTAATGTTTCAATCACATCTTATTGGATGCTATAAACTATTGTTGAATGATGTGATATGTAATTAGCCACCAAATTCAACCTAGCCTCTAAAATTAGATCAAGGATTTTAGATCAATTCCTTCCCATGTATTTATCTTCCTAGAATGTAACTAGGGTTCAAAGCCATGTACTTTTGTCTTAGATTGTATTTAGAACCAAAGCATGTAATATTTAGTTACTTCACAAAGATGTACAATATCAATTCATCAATAAAGATGCACTTTTCAATTGTTTCTTTCTTATTTTTCCAATACATTAAGTGACGATTCCATTATAAAACCCTTAATCTAGGAAGGTGGATAACATCAGCAGAACCTCCACTCTTGAGAGGCACCAACACAACTTCATCCATTCGCATTGGTCATACCAAACTATTTAAAAGGTTGGGCTGGTGGCTTTGGTCTCTTGCAAACTCTACACTTGGTTTTAAAAGAGGGAGAAGAAAAGATCTCTTCTCCTAAGGTTTCTAACAAGAGTGCTCACCCTCTAAAGATCTTTGTGGTCATTGAGGTGAAATCAAAGTGTTCTCAAGATCAAGAATTTACTTAAATCTCTTTTGGTTTTGTAATTGTTTGCATCATTGTATGCATTCTACAAACTCTAATCTAAGATTAAAAGATTACATGTTCTCTAGCATCATGGAAGTAGATATTTTTTTTCTTTTGCTGTATATGTTTTGTATGAGATACAAACACTTTCCCCACATTTTAAGTGTTTGTTAATTCCATGACAAATTTCCATGTATTTTGAGTTTCATCTATATTATAATTTTAGGTAATGAAGACTACAGTTTAAGCTAGGAAGAGTTTCTAATCAAGTAATTTCATTTGAACGAATTCAAAACTCAATCGAATGAAATCATTTTTGGTTGAATGAATTTTCTAGAGAAACTCTTGTTAAGACATTCGGTTAAATGAGATCCAATTATGGAAAAAAAAATTGTTATCCTTCCAAAGTCAGTTTTGTGCCAAACTAGCTACAACCCAAATCCTAACTGTATTTAAACCCTACTTTAACCATAATTTCCAAAGAAAGGAAGACAATCACAGGATTCCCAAGAAAAACCCTATTTGCTTTGTTTTTCTTCCAAACCTCTCCAAATTGACAAGTCCATTCAGAAAATATTCAAGCCACTAGAAACACAAAAGATCACCATTTTGAGCGCACCGCTTCATGCCCTTTCTTCTGAAAGGAGGATTGGGGGTTTCGATTTGCGACTTGGTCAATACTGTGCTCTTTAGGGAATATGAATTAACTTAATGGATCACAGGAGGAAGGTTTAGGAGCAGCCACCCGGTTTTGGTCCAAGAACTAATTTGGGCTCTTTGCAGAGAGCCTTGTATATCTAAATTATAGGTTTGATGTTAAGGTATGGGAATGGGAAGATGTTAGACACCCAACCCCGCACGTCCCTTGGGCCAGCCTCCACCTCATTGTATTACATAACCTAATTCTACTAATAGACTATCCTAAACACACACACACTAGTTCTAAACATCAAAGCATATTATCCACATCCTACCCATCACATATAACATACATACCATATCCATTCATCTAATTCATTCACATTGCATTCATCATGCTATCATCACATGTCATATCTCATATCATTGCATCATGTTATAGGCAGCAAGTATGGAACAAATTAACAAAGGCAGCAAGCATCACATGCATCTCATTCATCACCTACATCCTATTTCAATCATAGCAATCATGTTCATCACTCTTTCAACAAGCAAATCATGCTAGTTATGTGTGTTCATACTCGTATGCATGTACTCACATTACTGTAACATCACAATACCACATACTCAGAGGCATGGTCATGTTCATATGCATGTTCATCATCTTATTTAAACACATTTAAACGCTAATTATTACTACAATTCTTCTTGTGAACTTGAAGTAACTAAGAGATCGGATTAATGATCAGTGTCTCGACTTGTAGCGAAAAATAATTGTGAAGACAAAGTTTGTAAAAGCAGTTGTAGTAGGAAGCTAGGAGCTTAGATACAAGTTAGTTTAGATGTATTAGAGGGCTTATAAGTCTTGATCTTATTGCAACCAATTCATAATGGATTTGATGAGACTAGGCTAGGCCTAGAAGTGTTTTTCCTTGCTGGGTTTTCACATGTGAATAATTTGTCGTCCCTTGTGTGGTTTTTGTTGCGATTGATTTTACTATCTATTCATATTGAATATGACTAACTAACTACTAGGAACTAACTTGCAAATTAGTGAAATTAGTAGCAAGTTGTGCTGGGGCTTTGAACATAACTAACATGTTCTAATAGCATGTAACAATTACAAATATAAATTATTTTAAGAAATTAAAAAAAGTCACTTTAACCAAAAATAATAAAAACATATTGTGACTTTTGGAGAACAACTCTTTACGTATTCATCTGATAACGAATTGAACCCTTAAAATTTTAGATTAATTTTGCGAAAATTAACCCACTAGTTACATATTAACTATTTTAAAGGCTTGTAACACTTGCCAAGGAACATTATTTGAGAAAGAAAAAGAAAATTTTACTTGAACATATAATCTATTGGAAACTATAAAAAGTCACCAATTTTAAGAAGATCTCTATTTAAATAACACTTTTCTAGGGGAAATTTTGAACCACATTATTCCTGCTAATTTATACTCACATTAATTAGTTTGGTAATTTTTAATCTTCGGAAATTTTTTGCATGATTGGTAGAAATTTAGTAATTCTTTAATTAGGATGTTGACTGAAAAAAAAAATTGTTGTTGATAATAGATGTTGCAAATGATTCATTATTTAGATGATTTTTTTTTAATTATAGTTAACAACTAATTACATAATACCTTATTTGGAAGCTTCTAATGGTAACCAAGGGACATTATTTTAAGAAGGGAAATGTCATTTTAGTCTCTATATTTTGGGTCACAGTCAATGTGGTTCTTACGTTTTGGTAGTAATTAATTTGGTCTCTATTATTTTCAATTTGGAGTAAATTTGATTCTACCATTAACTCACTAACAGAGAATGCTTATGTGAAAAATGGTGTGCACTGTTGCCAAACTTAAAACTTATGTGACACTACAAAATAATTATAATTATTATATTGATATTCTAAAAATACCACGTCAGTATGTAAATAAAAATAAAATTCATCAATTTTAATGAAATAATAATTATAAAAAACAAAAGAAATGAATTCAAATCTGGGATAAGTACATGAGCACGGAAAAAGCAAACCCAATGAACCCAGAAAACAAAAATACTCAATCTCCACCAGCGATGACTTCATTCTCTTACCGACTCTCAAGCTCAATTATTTCTCTTTCTACTGTCTCTTCTTCGAAGCGTGATTGTCCAACTAGAAATCCAAATAGTTTGTTTAGGGAAATTTTAATACCATATAGCTTTTTGCCTTGGTTAAGCGTTCATTCAATTTATTTCTAACCTCTTAAGTCATATATCACAACAAGATTGAATTCTTTATTTTATTAGCTTCGAAATAAAACGTCACATTATAAAATGGAACAGCCAAATTTTCCCTATATGGAATCTTCACCAAAGACAAAGGTTATTAAAGTAACTCTAAAATATAACTATAATCACATATGTTATCTTTTAATTAACGAATATTAAGATTATTTGAATTCCATACATGATTATAAAATATAAAAAAAGAATTCCATATTCATAATTCTAAAACTCAAAATTCACATGACACTTATTTGGAAAAAAAAAAAAAAAATTTTAATGTTTATAATCATTCAATTGTATTTAAGAAATTGTATTTAAGGCATAATCATTTCAATCTAATTATTGTTCTGAATTTAACTTGAAAACAAGAAAATCCCTAAAGTGGTAGAAAGTCAATGGCTAAGAAATTTATGAGAAATCTATTGACGGTAGTGATAGATTTAATAATCCTTATACTTGTTGAAGTGCAAGCCAGTGATACAATCTCTACCTCGTTTCATCACTCTTTATCTTCAATCACGCCCTCTTATCCTTTCAAACTTGATAATAATCAAAGAACATTTTCTATTTGCCTTGAAGAAAAGATTGAAGGATGCATTGAAGAAAAAAAATCCCGAGATGCTAATGATGTTTGCAATATGTATTGTTAGAAGTTTTAAAAATTACAGGCGTACGGGGCTTCCAGACCCAATGTTTCGCAATGCATCATCAGCTGAAGCGATATGTCGCCTAAAATTTAAGGGGCACAGCAGGTTTGCACTTGGAGATTGTTTACTTAAATGGTACTACGAACATTTCCAAAACAATTGAGTTGCAGTTTATGTACAAACTCTAGGATCAAGCACCAAATTTTCATTAGGTAAATCATTTGTAACTCTCTCTCTCTCTCTCCCTCTCTCTCTCCAAGAATATACATAATTCATGAATAATGTACTGTAAATTGTAAGTAATTAATAACTTTTCATGGATCAAAATCATTTAGACTTTTTTTTTTTGCTGAATGGATCAAAATCATTTAGATTAACACACTTACACACATTCCAACACATGGGTCTAAGATTATTCCATTACCGCATGGAATAATATATGAGAAGATTTTCACTTGGCTTTATAGACTAGGAACGAAAATTAACCTATACACAAAAGTGTTTCCATTTTGTTTCTCATTTTATAATTCTCTTTCGAAAATAAATGAATTTCATTATTCTTAAAATAGACTTTTGTGAAAAAAGTATTTCTCATTTCCATATTCCTACTAAGGATATTAATTGGCAAAAATTATGAAAATTGTAATTTTTACAAATTTCATGAGCTAAAAATTTTGATTTAATTCTTTTTTTAATAAAAATTTCACTTAATTTAATATTTTAAATGTACTAAATTGAGATAAAGTGACTCAATGAATTGATTGTGGATGTTGCAAGATACTTTGTATGTAAAACTTTTTGCTTTGGGATTTTTGAATTATTTCCAAGATAGTTTGTGTAATTTTGTAAAGTTAGTTCATTTGTAGTTATGGAAAAATGTAAATTATTTGTTATCAGCATTTATACTTATGAGCCCCTTAACAATTTTCTCTTAAGTGTTTGTATGTTGTGCCTCGTGGAGAATAAGACTTACTAGAAATTATGATGGACGTTGATCATATACTATAACATTATTTATTTTTATTTTGATGACTAATGAACAATAATATGAGAACTCCATATTCCAATTATGATAGGCGAGCTTATTCAACCTCAACCCAACTTGAATATGTGGTCATAGATAAACTTTAATATATTTTTCGATTTAATATATAACGATTGTATCAATTATAAGTATAGTGAAAATTTTCTTAATACGCAAGATTAGTTGATGAATATGACTATTCAATAGGCATTCCAATTCATATAAAAACATAATAATTTTCTTATATTTTAGGATAAAAATGCATTGTTAGTACTTTAATAATAGCCTTTAAAAGTGGCCCCTTTTAGTTTCTAACAACTTACGTTGATCACTTTTAGGTGGTGTTTAGTATGGAGTAATATTTTAGGATTCTTGAGATTGTTGAAAGATCTTTATGTTTGGTTGCAAATCACATAAGGGAATAAGATATTAGGGGTATTTGGATTCCCACTCAACCCCCTTCTTGTAGAAATGTAAATTCTCTTTGAAACAAGTGGCATTCAGATTTCCAAGTTTAAAAAATTACATTCGTTATAAATTGACAATTTTATCATTTTTCACTTATCATTTAACCAATGGAGATAAACATAAAACAGATTATCAATATCTATTCACTTTTTTTTTTTATCTCTTCTCACTACAGCAACATAAATGCTAAAATAAAATAAAATATTTATGCTTCCTATTTGGGATTGGTTATATGCTAAACTAAATAAAATATTAATTTTTATTAACAAAACATGATGTTGTGATTTCCATAAAGAACAGAATTTAAATTAAATTTATATAATACATGTCATTTTGAAATGTTAGACTATAGTTTTAATGAATTTATCATAATTTATAGTTTATATTTTGTTTGTTATTATTTATTTAGAGAAATATTAAAAAAATTGATATTGGGTTTACAAATCTAAGGATTGTATGGGGAAAATAAATAATTCTTTTAATATTCTTAAGAATAAACCAAACATAAAAATAGTTACATTCCAAGGCATTCAGATTGTAAGACATCACATTCCAAGGAATCTGGATGTCAGGGCTAATGTGGATTCCCCGTACCAAACGCCACCTTAGTTCTTAACAAACTAAGTAATCTCTTTTAATTTAATGTGTCTAATAAATTGATGATGTGTTAGTTTTTAGTTTGTCTACATCATCAATAAGGAACTAAAAGTGATTACTTTAATCTTAAAAAATTGAAATCACTTATGAGCTAAAGTTTAGGGACCAATTATATTTTCTTATATATATAAATATATATATTTATATATTTTTTGGGTGTGTATTAGACCTTATTTTTATATAACTAACCACCTACTTGTTTTACAAGCATATTCTTCTACGTTCTTCCTTATTCACTTTAATTATTGAGTTGTGTTTCATATTTCTAGTGTGCTATGGTTTTAGATACACGTAGAGGAATCACAAGATTGGTGCAAGACTTAGAGTTGCTATATGGATACTTTCAAGGTTTGCTTGTTTTAAATTGTGTTGCTTTGAGTATTGTAATATTATCATATAGAGATATTGTATTACTTGAATTGTACTTTTTGAAAAGGCATTTTTTTTTTTTTGTTTGTTTGTTTGTTATTGCTACTCAAATGATCCAATGCAAAAATGCAAAAATTTCACCTTAAAGGAGCTGCTTTATTTGGAAGAGAGAAAGATGATACAGTATAGATAAATGCACATAATATATGCTTAGAATACTTAACATTTAATGCATTGTATGACAATTTGGAATTATTTATGTGACTCTATAGCCTAGGTTGTAACTATATATGTCACTATGACATTACTTGCAACTATTTTATGAGACATTTGTATAACATGCACTAGAGGATCACACTAATAATTAAACCACAAAAATACTTTGAATTTTGAAATGATTACCAACAAATAAACAAAGGTAAAGATAACCAAATAGGGTATGATCTATCAACAATAAATTTTTTTAAAAATTGTTGAATAGCATATTCGAGGCACCAATAACGGCCATAACGTGAAAAATAGACATGTAAACAAAATACCCACATAATAAAATGTATGAAATTATATACCCACATAGTTAGGATTTTAGGTGTTGACTAATTCATTGGCAAATTACTTTGTAATTGTTGGCTTTTGATGTTGTAATGTATAAAAAATGAAAGCTCGAATTTGTGTGAAAACAAGAGTTTGTTTAGACTCCCAAATTAAAATTACGGCTAGATTGATTTTACTCTAACTTAGACTAAGTGTGGAATAAGAGTAAATGAGCGCAAACAACCGATAACACTACCCTATGCCATATTCATCCATTATCAACGATATAAAGTAAAGCTTAAGAGTAGGGAAGAGAGATGCAAACACAAGATAACACCAAGACGTGTTATCAAAGAGGAAACCGAAGAACTCAGCGAAAAACCTCTCTGCCACCGTCCAAGCGGTAATCGATCCACTAGAGAATAAGTTGGAGTACACGAATAACAAAATACCCTCCAAGCCTAGTCTACCCAATGTACTTGAGCCCTCCAAGCTCCTGCTACCAATTGGCTTCTCGGAACCTTGTCTTCTCTAGCTTTCTCGGATCCCGCAATACGCCCGATTGCATCCGCTAATGATTGACTCTCTCCAATGCTTCCCAACAGCACCAAAACCTCACTTGACACTCAGATTGGGTATGGTAAGTGTTTGGGCTATCAACCTCTCAAGGATTTAAAGATGGAGAGGTAGGAGTAGAGGAAAATCACAAGGAAATGTGTAGATGATTGTAGGTATAACAATCTCTAACTCTCAAGTATGTATTCTAGGATTTTCTCTCTAAAAATCACTCCTTACAATATGTGGGTAATGAGGGTATATATAGTGTGGGTAAAGACTTGGTAAAACAAACATGACAAATTAGCCAAACAGAATATTTCATGAGTATTTTGCGGGAAGGCCTTACTCACGAAAACTCCAGGCTGGCATGACTCATCGCATTCCAGTCATGTGCTCTACATGTGGCTACTTCGCGGGTTAGCTTTTCGCGAACTCCACTTGTTCTTCGTTTTAAGCTTGAGTCTTCACACTCATCCCTTACAATAAAAAAAACCCACATAAATACAGGGAAAAATGATTGAATAGAATTACAATCAAATTTAGCACGAAATTAAAGCCACTGAAGCATATAAACGGTTTCGCAGGTAGCTATTTCTTGTGAGACAATCGTGAAAGTCTCTGTGTGAATTTCAGTGTTTTCTTATTTTTGCCATCCTCATTTTCGCAGGAAGAGCTAACTCGTGAGTTACTCGCGAAAATGCCTCTGAAAGAGTTTTTTTTTTTTTTTTTTTTTTTTTTTTTTTTGTTAAAAACAAGAAATAGACAATTTTGACAAAAACTCTAAACACACAAAAGCATAAAAACACTTTCAAAAACATATAAAATACTCAAAATATTTTTGGGTTTTATCAACAAGCAATTAAGTATACACATCATTTGAACATGTACAATCACACAAATGGAATAAGCATCCATTGAACATTAGACTTGTGTGTTGTGTGTGTGGATCAAGTATGAACTAGTTTATAGTCTAGTATGGAGTTTCAATGATCAATTCAATCAAGTGATATACGACTAGTACGAAGTTAAGTGACCTATTTCACTTGTAGAAATGAACATATATGACCCCTCACCAATGTGATTACAATAGATTGAAAGCTTTTCATTTGGCTTCCATTTTTCACACTTTTGATCAAATACAACTCAGATTTTGAGAAGTGATGCCATAAACATATTGATATAACTTTGACAAACATGAGCCTTTGGCTTTGACATCATACATTTTAATACAAATCGCTTTCCCTTTTTCCTAGTCAAATACTAGTTTGTGCGATGGCTTTTTCAGCTCAATATCTCTTTTCGAGATAGACATTTGTAGAGCTCTTTGAAAAAGAAAAAAAAAATGTGTGAGGAGATATATAGGCACAAGTCTACTTATGTATCAAGATCAAGCAAGACTATTGACCGATTATTCATGACAAGCTTGAAGATCTATTTACAACAATCAAAACATAGATTTTTAGATGTCACTCACACTTAAATGTGCATACATAACAAGCTAAGCTCGTAAATGCACTACGCCATTAGTACGAAGGTACTAGGCCAAACTCACATGTGATATACACCACACAAGCGATCACACTTTTTTGAGATTTTTCACTTTTTATGGGTTTTTAAATATTTCAACACACTTAAAAACAGAACAAGCAAAGTAAGATCAACAAAAACAACAAGCAAAAACATGAAAAAGAAACATGCTCTAAATCGGAAGCAATGACACAAGAAGATTGCATATGTCATGATGCATGAAACTATAACCCTAATACATTGGAAGTATTAATGCATGGGCATAGAATGATTACGCATGAGTACCCTTCTTCACCCACACTGTATGAGTGTTTTGGGTGAGATCCTTAGACGGAGGGGTACGACTGACATAACTCTCAAACCTTGGGGTGAAGCTAGCAAGGCATAATGAAATGTTCTTTAACATCTCCATAACATCTCCAATAAGTTGTCCCTTATTTTCTTCTTTAGCTTGTGTTCCCTTTGGCATTCTTCTTGCATTGTCTTGACCATGCATAGAATCAGCCCTCTTGAGTGCATAAAGCTTGAAGCAATTTGGCCTTGTGTGCTCTCGCACGCCACAATGATGACAAAAATGCTTCACTTGATATCCCCTTTGACTTTTGGGTAATGACTTCCCTTTATCCTTTGGTTTTGCACCAACGGTTCTATTTGCAATAACAGGGATCTCAATTTCAGGCTTCACCTCTTTGAGTTTCTCTACATTTTTGGCCGACACGAACCTCACTTCCTTCTTGGGTTCGTTGCTTGAGCTTCCTTCACCGGTATATCCTAGACCGGTCTTGTCATGTGAAGATTTTTGAGAAGATAGCACGCTGTCAAGTTTCTTGGTAGAAATGCGCTCCACTTTGACATTGCTTGAATAATTTCAAGTTCAAGAAACTTGATTTTTGAATAGGCTTCCACCAATTCTCCCTTAAGCCCTTCAACTTCACATTTTGCCTCAAGTTGCATAAGTGTTCACCTATGCTCTTCTTCAATTTTCTTCATCTTCTTAACGGCATTGTTTGCAACCTTGGCATATTTGCCACAATCTTCTAGCAATGCATCATACACTTCTTGAAGGCTCTTCTCACCTTCTTTGAGGCACACATCCTCATCTTTCGAATCTTCAACTTCCTCACCTTCGGAATGCACACCAAGCTCATCAACCAAGTTGCTCAAATCATCCCTAGAGTCAACCGTGGTAATTGCCGTGAAAGCTAAATAGTTTCCCTCACTATCACACTCTCCTTCCGTATCAGAATTTGAGCTTTCGGAATCACTAAGGGTAGTGGCAAACACTTTACCCTTTTCTCTCAAATAGTTTGGACATTCTTTCTTGAGATGTCCATGACCGTTGCATTCATAGCACATGATTCCTTGAGTGGATGGAGAATCCTTCCCATCTTTCTTTTTGAACTCCTTCTTATCACCTTTTGAGGATGAAAATTTTCCTTTGCCAAAAGACTTCCCATTGTTCTTCATCTTGAGAAATTTCTGGAAGTTCTTTGCAAGAAACGCCACCTCCTTCTCCATATCATCTTCTTTGGAGGAATCATCCATTCTCTCATTTATAGTTTTGAGAGCAAATGATTTGCTGGACTTATGAGAAGGCAGTCCGAGCTCATAGGTTTGGAGAGATCCAATGAGTTCTTGAATCTTTATCTCATCCAAATCTTTACTCTCCTCAATGGCTGTGACCTTAGCTCGGAAGCTTTTGGGTAAAGATCTCAAAATCTTCCTTACCACCTTAGCATCTTCGATCTTCTCCCTAATATTGAGCTTGGAACTCACTATCTCGTTGAGTCTCCCATAGAAGAAATCAAACGACTCATCGTCGCTCATCTTTACTTCTTCAAATCAAGTAGTGAGCATTTGAAGCTTAGTGTCTTTGACCTTCTTGGTACCTTCGTAAGTCGTCTCAAGAATGGTCTACGCCTCCTTGGCGGTCTTCACATGTGAAATCCTATGGAACTAATCAGTAGAAACACTAGAGAAAATAGCATTAATTGCTTTGCTATTGGCATTTGCCAAAGCAAGAGCAGCCTTATCCCATTTGGATTTGGCGATAGTGGGTCTAACATACCCATTCTCAACGGAATCCCATATCGTCTCATCAATAGCATAAAGAAAAGCACTCATACATACTTTCCAAAAAGCATAATTATTTCCATCAAAGAATGGAGAGGCATTAAGAGATTGAGATCTATCCATCTCACTTGGGGTCTAGGATCACACTAGGATAATGAAATCCGATAAGTGTACCCGCTCTGATACCAATTGAAAGCTCGAATTTGTTTGAAAACACAAGAGCTTGTTTGGACCCCCAAATTAAAATTACAGCTAGATTGCTTTTACTCTAACTTAGACTAAGTGCGGAATAAGAGTAAATGAGCGCAAACAACTGATAACACTACCCTAAGCCATATTCATCCATTATCAACGATATAAATTAAAACTTAAGAGTAAGGAAGAGAGATGCAAACACAAGATAATACCGAGACGTATTATCGAAGATGAAACCGAAGAATTCGGCGAAAAACCTCTCCACCGCCCTCAAAGTGGTAATCGATCTACTAGAGAATAAGTTGGAGTACACAAATAACAAAAGACCATCCAAGCCTAGTCTACCCAATGTACTTGAGCCCTCCAAGCTCCTGCTACCAACTGGCTTCTTGAAACCTTGTCTTCTCTAGCTTTCTCGGATCCCGCAATACGCCCGATTGCATCCGCCAATGATTGGCTCCTTCCAATGCTTCCCAGCAACACCAAAACCTCACTTGACACTTAGATTGGGCGTGGTAAGTGTTTGGGCTATCAACCTCTCAAGGATTTAGAGATGGGGAGGTAGGAGTAGAGGAATACCACAAGGAAATGTGTAGATGATTGTGGGTATAACAATCTCTAACTCTCAAGTGTGTATTCTAGGATTTTCTCTCTGAAACGCACTCCTTACAATATGTGGGTAATGAGGGTATATATAGTGTGGGTAATGACTTGGTAAAACAAACATGACAAATTAGCCAAACAGAATGTTCACGAGTATTTCGCGGGAAGGCCTTACCCGCGAGACACTCGCTAAAACTCCAAGTTGGCATGACTCTTCGCATTCTAGTCATGTGCTCTACACGTGGCTACTTCGCGGGTTAGCTTCTCACGAGCTTCTCGCGAACTCCACTTGTTCTTTATTTTAAGCTTGAGTCTTCACACTCTCTCACACTCATCCCTTACAATAAAAAAACCCACATAAATATAGGGAAAAATGATTGAATAGAATTACAATCAAATTTGGTACGAAATTAAAGCCAACACAAAATAGTTGTAAATCACAACTTTACAAAAAGTGTAATGAAGGTTAAAGTCGAAGCTACTATTCATTGTGCAAGAAAGACATGGTTAGTAATGCAAATTTCAAAGTCAATAGTTTTTTTTTTTTTTTAATTAAAAAAAAAAAAAAAACTCCAATTGACACATATGGTTTGGGTTAGGTTGATTTTTGTACATATGATGAGTTGTATCAACTTGTCAAGGTCGGGTTGAGTTGAAAAATCCCTCTAACCTAACCTAGGCATAGCCATTGTTTCGGTCGTGCAAGTTCTACCTCGGTTATGCAAGATCAAATAGAAAAAATTATACGTTTTTAGACCCCTTAACACAAGTTGTTTAACCTAGTTATTTAGCCAAGTGATTACTTAGATAAATTATTCAGTTCTAGGTTAACACAATAAAATCATATCAGGAAAATAATGCGGAAATATAAAGAACACAATGATATGATAACCCAAGAAAACCTAACCGGTAAAAACCCTGAGGAGGATTTAACCTAACTATTCTCAAAGTAAAACAGATCCACTATGAAAGAATTGAAGTTTGTACAATAGAACTTAGACCACTAACATCCTATTGCTACCTCGAGTAGAAAACTTACTACCACGACCACGTGACAGCTCCAAGTCCACGGACTACTTCTTTCTTTGATCCACTGCAACCACAAGTTCTCCTACTTGTGACTTTGAGACTCCATTCAAAGGTTTCAGATCTTCTTTAAAGTTCTTTATGCAGCAACTGAAGAGATCATCAAGTTCTTGACGCGAATCTTGATCTTGACAACTTTATGTGTGTGTATGAAGGTAAATACCTCTAGATCTCACAGAAGATTCAACACAACACTCAAAAAAGACTTCTAAAACGTAACTAGGGCTTTTCCTTTTATACTTGGAGTAAAACACACAAAACCCTACACGTCAAATGGGCTTGGGCTAAATTGGAATTTCTGTAAAAAAATAAATCTGCATGTGGTTCGATCGATCGAGTCTTGCAGTTTTAGTCCAATAATTTTTGCAATCACTCGATTCCAATTTTACAAGTAAACACACTTTTATGTTTTGATCATGGCTTACCAACATAATACAAATTGAAGTTCTAATACATTAGTTCCTAAAATCTTAGAACCTAACAAACTCCCCCTTTAACAATTCGTGACAAAACACATCACAAAAATAAAATGCTCAAAGTTACAAACAGCCCATTCAAATTCAAAATGCCCTAAATACAATTCAACCTAACTAATATTTATTAGTTGCTAAAGTAGACAGTAGCCACGATTGAATTAACCTGTAGATTCCTAAAACACTCAACAAACACATAAACGCATGTGTGGAAAATACAAGTAAAACAAAATTAAACTTCTTGATTTCACAAAACATAAAATAAAAGACATATATCATGAATAACCTCATAAATATAAATCAATAATCAAAGGTACCCTATGTGAAACAAGAAACAAAGAAAGAAACAAAACACAAAGTATAATGTTCTCCCCCTAACATATACAACCCATAAAAAAGAAATACATCATGAAACTCCTAGATACAATTTATAATCTCCAAACTCCCCCTATCTCCATGCATACGTACTCCCCCTTTTTGTGACGAATTGCTAAAGGGCAATCAAGAATCATCATCAAAAGGTGGAGCCGGTGGAGTAGAACCTCTAGCACCCGCCAAATCTACTAGTAAAGCCTGAAGCTCAGTGAGCACATCCAACAAAAGATGTCCATGCGTCGCCTGAACGGTCATAACTGTATCTAGCATGCTCCGCAAGGATGAGTCGCTCAATGAAGAAGGTGGAGGATCCATAGAAGCTGTAGGGTCTACATACTCCTCAGCAGTAGGGTCACCAGAAGGAGGAGGCCTAGATGCATCACCTGTAGAAGACTCGACTCTAGGGCGCTTAGAGTTAGCTTTCAACTGAGCTACAATTTGCCTAAGAAAGGTGGCACCTATAGAAGCTATGATATGGACAGGCTCGGATGCGGGAAAGTCCTCTAAACCTAAGTCCAACAAAATCCTATGTATAAAAACCGGAAAGAATAAACCATGAGATTTTGCACTAATCCTATGAACCTCAATAAGAGAGCAAATGAAAAGAGTAGGAAAACTCATAGGAGCATTGGTGACGAGAGTGTACAAAAACGCATATCTCTCAATGGGAATAGTATGAAGATGAGAGATAGGATAAATACAATGACAAGAAATCCGAAAAAACAAATAGTTGAGCTCGGTAAGCTCATGAGAAGTGACACGAGGATCAGTACCCCAACTAATGGAAGTACCGGTGATGAAAGACATGATGTCATCAAGGGGAGGGGTCTCAGTGTAAGGGAACATGGGCTGCCGTACCAAAGGGACACCAAGAGTAGAAGCCACTATAATAGGAGTAATGACATACTCTTCACCCCTTATCCAACTTTTCACAAACTGAATGTTGGAATCATCGGAGTGGATAGAGAGGTTCGAATAGAACTCTCTAATCAAAGCAGCTGGAGGAGAATGCTCAACCTCTAAAAGTGGTAACCAACCCCTACGCTCAAAATTCCTACGCTCAGTCCAAACAGACCTAAAGATATTCAGCTTCTCATAGGTTTCTTGGTTTTTCAGGGTTCTAAACCTATCGCTCTGATACCACTTATACGTTTTTAAACCCCTTAACACAAGTTGTTTAACCTAGTTATTTAGCCAAATGATTACTTAGATAAATTATTCAGTTCTAGATTAACACAATAAAATCATATAAGGAAAATAATGTGGAAATATAAAGAACACAACGATATGATAACCCAAGGAAAACCTAACCGGTAAAAAATCAGGGGAGGATTTAACCTAGCTATCCTTAAGGTAAAACAGATCCACTATGAAAGAATTGAAGTTTGTACAATAGAACTTAGACCACTAACATCCTATTGCTACCTCAAGTAAAAAACTTACTACCACGACCACGTGATAGCTCCGAGTCCACGGACTACTTCTTTCTTTGATCCACTGCAACCACAAGTTCTCCTACTTGTGACTTTGAGACTCCACTCAAAGGTTTCAGATCTTCTTTAAAGTTCTTTATGCAGCAACTGAAAAGATCATCAAGTTCTTGATGCGAATCTTGATCTTGACAACTCTATGTGTGTGTATGAAGGTAAACACCTGTAGATCTCACAGAAGATTCAACATAACACTCAAAAAAGACTTCTAAAATGTAGTTAGAGCTTTTCCTTTTATACTTGGAGTAAAACACACAAAACCCTACACGTCAAATGGGCTTGGGCTGAATTGGAATTTCTGCAGAAAAATAAATCTGCACGTGGTTCGATCGATCGAGCCTAATTTTCGATCGATCGAGCCTTGCAGTTTTAGTCCAATAATTTCTGCAATCACTCGATTCCCATTTTACAAGTAAACACACTTTGAGCAAGCCTAAACCTAGACTCTATGTTTTGATCATGGTTTGCCAACATAATACAAATTGAAGTTCTAATACATTAGTTCCTAAAGTCTTAGAACCTAACAAAAATTGATAGGGTCTCAGTAGACTCTCGGTCAACTGAAGCCCAGTTATAAACAATATCGTTGGTCGCATTTTTTTCATAGTGGATTTGACTAGTTGGAATTGGCCCTATGATGTTTTTCTTGTTGGTTTTTTACTTTGTGAACATTCTTTGTATGAAGTGTGTGGTTGTTCTTGTGATTGTTTGATTATTGCCTTATTTATATCAACTATAATTAGCTAATTAACTACTTGGGACTATTAATTGGTAGTTTTCCATTCTAGGGGTCTAATATGTAACTTTCACACATAAACAAAACATTCAACACCAATAATGACAAGCAATAACTAACAAAAAAAAAAATACAAAACAAATCTTCTTAACGAAACTTACAAACAACACAAACTCTTTTAAACCCAAGCATAATAATAATATAACGAAACACCCACATAATTATCATACTTAGTACCAATTGATGAGGTTATCTGTTTTTTTTTTTTTTTTTTTTTTTTTTATCATATTAAACCAAAATCAATGAAAAACAATAAAACATGAATAAACATATAGGCTTTAATCAACACAATTGAGGTTATGGTTTTCTTTTTCTATGTTGGAATCGGCTATTGGGGGGTTCAATCAAAAAATGCAAGGAGTGTTTTATCAATTTGGAGGCTCAAATCAACACTTTGGGCTTCGTCTTCATTCAAGGGTGGTTTCTCTTCATTTGTTCTTATCTTTCAATCGCACATGACACATGTATGTCACATTGGGAATGTATTACATGTTCTATTCGATGGATGTGTGCCATGTCACACCTTGGTCGCACTTCTTGTTTGCTTGGGCCACATTAGACCTCAGCATGCCCACATCAGCAAACATACATACAAATTAACTAATCATATGCCACACTAACAAAATTTAGATGATTTTTTTTTTTTTTTTTTTTGAAGTGATAGAATTTTAACCGATGGCATATGCTCCATTATAATTGCACTTTATCATCATGCCAAGATATCAATTGGTTTTTGGTGTAGGTCGGGCTAGAAGCCTTGAACCCTAGATTTCTTTTTCAATGACAATAGACTTTATCAGTTGATTTGACTGAAACTCATGACGAACTAAAATAAAGCACTTGAAAATTAAGGGTATTTTGCATGCCCTAAATTTGAGGGACTGTAGACACTTCATTTTGTACACCTTATGATTCTAGCCTCCGTTCCCCATTGATGATATCACTAAATGACCTATTATTAGTCAAAGGCCTAGTTAAGGAAACTCTTTAAGTTGAACAACATTTTGGTACTTTAAAAACCTTGCAAAACCCTAGTTGTGTGTACGTAGGAACCAAACCTACATACGCAGCTTCAAGCCTACGTACACACTTTCACGAATATGCGTACACATGTAAAGCTGACAAAGTTATGTAAGGAAAGTTTTTAATAGAAATTCATGTAGAGCTAATCCCACATCACCTGGGAATAGCCTTGCACTCCCTCTTGATATTATAAAAGGCCCCCTAGGCTCTTTTCTCAAAACACACAAAATGACTTTGAAAATAGTGATTCGATAGAGTTTTTCTTTAAAACACCCTTTTAACTTGTCATTTTCTTAGTTTGGACTGTTTCTTGGTCTAATCCCTTTAGTAAAATGTTTTAACCCATCAGGTATTTTGTTTTATAGATTAACCAAGGGGAGTGGTCAATTTTGGGTCTTTGGAGCATTTTTTTGGGCAATTTTCTCTCATTTTTCTCTACAATTCTCTCCCAAAAGACTCACCAAAAATATTTGATTCTCTTTTCCTCCATACATCAAGAGGTAATGTTTTTGCTTCCTTTTCCTCCTTGGTCGTTTTTCCTTGGTTTTGTGGTGGGGAGGGCGTAGATATAGATTTTTAGCTACCATCTACACACATTTAAATTTAAGCTCTTTAATGCTTTTTTTTTTTCCTAGCATTTATTGCTTTGATTATGTTGGCCTAACCTTCTTGGCAAGGTTATGTCTAAATTTCCTTGTCTATGCTCTTTATGCAATATTTACATGCTTTTTTTTTTTTAGGAAACCCATATTTACATGTTTGATGTTATGCTTGAGTGCCTTTCACTTTGATATTTTTGTTCATACTATGCCTTGTGTTTTGTGTCATGGTTAGGGTGTAAATCTTGATTTTCTAGTCAAGGTTTAGATTCAAGCATCCAAGTTCAATAAGAGATTGGATCTAGATTCTTTATTTCCTTTTTATGTGTATTTAGTGTAGACACCGCATTTTGTACCCCTTGCGACTCGGGCCCACATTCTCCAATGATGCTAAAATTCTAAAGCCCAATGTTGGTTTAGGGCCCAATTATATTCTAAATTGACTTGAGAAATGTTAAAATAGAAACATAACTTTTTATGAGCAAATAAATCTATTTTTGGAAAATAAAGTCCAAGGAAACCCCAGGCCTACATACGTAGGCAAGGACCTGCGTATGTAGGTCTAATGTATGCGTACGCAGGCATGGACCTGCGCATCCAGCTAGGGTTCTAGAAACCTATGAAAGACAAGTTTTCTACATTAAAGACTGAGGTTTGGAATGAATCCCACATCATTTGGGAGCCGTTTCAAACCCTCATTTTTCAACTATATAAAGCCTTACATGGTATATTTCAAAGACACACAGAAAATCCTAAGGGAAAACCTAAGATTCACTAGAGATAGTGAATCAAAGAGGAAGTTTTTCACAAAACATCATCAAGTCAATTTTCTTTTGATTGGGACATTTTTTTGGTCTTGATCTTTCGAGTTTAAGATTACTAATCACTTTTGTATTTGATTGTGAATAGATTGACTGGAGGAACAGTCAAAATCAAGCTTGAAAAGCTTCTTGTTTGAGGTATTGAGTTCTAAACTTTTCTTTTCATTTCCTCACTTTGATTATGCTTTAATTTGTTTTCTTGCTTTATTTATGTGTTAACATGCTTGTTTAGCTTAGGTTTTCTTTTCTTTGTGATTTTATGCATGTTAGATTGTTGGTTTTAAGTTCTGCTCTATTTTCTATTTTCTGCGTTTCTGGGTTCGGGTTTAGGGCATGTCTACGTGCGCATGCTTTCTACATGCGCACGCAGGCTCGAAGTATGCATACACATACAACTAACCTGCGTACACAGGCCTATGTATGCGCACGCATACTCGTGCCCAGAAACCCTAACCTGAGTTTTCTGCTTCTTTTTCTTCATTTCTTTTGCATAATATGCCTCTGTTTTAACCTTTTTGTATGTTTTTAAGTCTCTATTCCTTTGTTTAAATTACTTGTTTGCCTTTAACATGTTAGATTAGGGTTTCTTGTTATTTCTTGCTTTAATGCCATGAACATGCATTTACATGTCCATCCATTGATGCATAGGTGCTGAGATATAGCAAGGTAAGTGAGGTAAGTCATGCATTTGCATGAACATGCATTGAGTATATGTTTGATGATGAATATGAACATATTTTGTGTGGGATAATATGTTTTGGATGTCTTGATGATATCACATGCTATTTCAGTCTTGCTGTGCCTATGTTTCTGCCATGATTCGTTTGCTGCCTTGGATGAGATAATATGAGATGCCTTGATAGATGTATGTTAGGGCTTGTGATGATATGAGATGCCATGATAGATGTATGTTAGGGTTATGGGACATTTGATGCCATGTTGATTGTTAGATGCATGTTAATGTGTGTGTGAGTATAGAATACAATGTTGAACATTCCTTTAATGAGATTAAGATGTTAGACACTATGAGTGAAAGCCGACCCACGGGTCGGGCGGTTTTGGGTGCCTAACACCTTCCCAAAATTGTACCTAAACTCCAAACCCATACTCTGGTAGTAAGATCAGTCCTTCCATTTAAGGGCTTTATATTCATGGTTCCTAGACCATAAAACTAGGTGATGACTCCTTTGTCTCAGCCTCGATTCACTCAGCTGAGGCATTCTCCCCAAAAGCGGCACCAAACGTGCGTTGTGCCCACATTTAGTGTTTTTATGTATTTATTTTCCATGTGATGCCAATTCTGGATGCTTTATGCTCAGATCCATGTTCTCTTTTTAGATCCATGCTTGCATGCATAAATCTTGCTTATTTGCATCATTAAACATGCTTCCTATGTCTTTTTCTACCTTTTTGTATATGTTTGGTTGCACCCTTTGCGTTTTCCTTAGCATGTTAGTTTGCACCTTTGTGCTATTCTTGTCTACGTTTGGTTGTGCCCCTTTCTATGTCGCTTGTATGGGTTCAACCCTTTGTTTGAGATCATATAATGATGATGTTGGCATGCTTATACCTTGTCTCTCTCTTGCTAAGCTTTAAATGTTAGGGTTTCTCATATTGGCCTTGTATGTGAGTTATGACATGTTTAGCATTTATCCTTGTATGTGATGATAACATGCTCTACCTCCTATATGCTTATAGTCTTGCTCTATGCCATCATGTATGATTTCCATATGTTGGTTGCACACTTTCTTGTTTTTCTTGTCTATGTTTACTTTCTTGTCTTGTTTGGGTCACCAAGGAGTGCTATAGGATAGGGTTTTGTGCAAGTTCGCACTTGTTCATATACATGAAACCCCGAGACCCAATTTTAGGAGTTTTTCTTGTTGGCACGTGTGTCGTCTATAATTCAATCCAATGGATCTACAGTCACAATCCAAACCTACATTTGCTCCATATGAGTTTATACATGTCTCCTTGTTTGTTTGCTTGCATGCTTTCATCTCTTTGTTTGATTGTTTGTTTTCTATGCTTGCTCACTTTGTTTGGTGTTTTGTTTGTTTGTGTTGCATGTGGCAAATGAAGCATGCACCCTACTTCCAAAAGGTGAGCAAAAAGGGGATAGATCAATAGATTTAAGGGGCATAGCTCCTCCGAGAGGTCCATTCTTTCCTTAGCCTTTCCTTTAGAACCACGTCTAGTCGCTTTCCTAGATTAAGGTTCTTTCCTTTACCTTAGCCTTTCTTGGCGTGGATATGTCTACATATTTGTACCTTGCTTTGGGCCACACCTTTTGAGTGTGAATATGTTTACATTTCTACTTTGCATGATGAAAATATATTTTGCATGCTTTTAAAAGTAAGGGTGCATCATGCACTTAGGATGATGGACATTCTTGATCAGGTGGCAACCCCTCCCTAATCATGAATGCTTTTTGACCTTGGATTGTGGGTATGTATTCAAGGCTTATGTTGTACATGCATATCCATATTTTATTAGGTGCATGATGTACCATATGTGTGACTGCCCCCATCCATGTCAGCTAGTGACATGAGGTTTCATCGTGTATACAACATGCACCACATGTTTGGTACTTAGGTGCTCCCCAGCATGCCTTAGACCAAGCATATTGGTGCACGTCGTACACATAGATGTGATACCTTATCGGTGCGCCATGGCGCACCTAACGCGAAACTCTGCCATATTTTCACCTTGAAAATAGGGCAACGTCTTGCTATATTTTTATAGCAAAAGCTTGGTGAGGGTCAAGTTGTGCATGCCACGTGTGAGAGACCACACTGCTTGAAGGGGCTCTCAAAAAGAGATTTGGGTGCTTAAGGCACCTCTCTTTTGGGTAATTGTGTGGAGTCGCCACTTATTTTTTATAAAAAAATAAGAAAAAATAAAATACAATTCACATGTCCAAGAATACCTCAAATTCATTAATTGATTACATAAATACAATTTGGTAGAATAACTTTACAAGGCCTTGGTCCTAAATACAATCTAAGTAAAAATTACAAAAGCTTTGATCCTAGTTACAATCTACCAAAACAAAAGATAAAACACTAGTCTACTATCCAAAAACATAAGTTCGGGGGCTAGGTTACGGAATGGGAAGGTGTTAGGCACTCATTCCGCCAAGACGGAGTCTGGTCTTCCAGACTCTAAATGACCATTAAATACCCATATTCAAAGTATGAAATGTTATGCAACAGATGCTATGTCAAATCCTAGATCTAGGGTTAAACTTTTATTCAAGAACCTTAGATCTGCCATTTTATTTTGTGTGAAAAAATTTGATGAGAATAGTTAATGAAAAATTTAATCTTGAGTTTCCATAAAGGAAAAGAATGGATTTAAAATAAAAAATCAGACCTGGTTGGGATTTTTTTAAATGTGGAAAAAAAAAAAAAGATTTTTATTTTGAAAACACAAATTTTTTATTGAAAGATGCAGATCTGATTTTGATTAAAAAAAAAGTCAGATTTTTATTTTAAAAAAATGCAAATCATATTTTTTATTTAAAACAGAGCAGATTTTTATTTGGAAAAAAAATGCAGATCAGATTTTTTATTAAAAACAGAGCAGATTTTTATTTGGAAAAAATGCAAATCATATTTTTTTTATTAAAAACAAAGCAGATTTTTATTTGAAAAAATGCAGACCAGATTTTTTATTAAAAACATGGCAGATTTTTATTTGGAAAAAATGCAGATCAGATTTTATATTAAAAACATGGCAGATTTTTATTTGGAAAAATTCTGATAAAATTTTATTATTAAAAACATGGCAGATTTTTATTTGGAAAAATTCAGAAAAGATTTTATTATTAAAAACATGGTAGATTTTTATTTGGAAAAATTCAGATCAGATTTTTTGTTTAAAACGGAGCAGATTTTTATTTGGAAAAATGTAGATCTGGTTTTTTATTAAAAACAGAGCAGATTTTTATTTGGAAAAGTCAGATCAGATTTCTTATTAAAAACAGAGCAGATTTTTATTTGGAAAATTCAGATCAGATTTTTTTATTAAAAACAGAGCAGATTTTTATTTGGAAAAATGCAAATCTGGTTTTTTAAATGCAGATTTGGTTTTACTTTGAAAAAGAAACAAAGAGATAAAAAATACAGATCTGACTCTTAATAATAAAAATATAAAGAAGAAAACTTGCAAATTTGATTTTAGTTTTTTAGAAAAAACACAAAGAAAAATTGCAAATCTAAAATTCTAAGGCAAGATTCAACCCTAGATCTAGACATGTTCATCAATTAATCATGTGAAAACTTTTGAAAGCAAAAGAGAACATGTGATAACATATGAGAAACATGATTATTTAAACACAAAAGAAAACATCATGTCCACGGAAACTAAAACATATATGAAAGCGTGTTATGGAAACAAAGTTAGAGTTATACCTGCATGAACTTAATCCACAAGGAAAGAGTTCCTCAAAGAGAAACAATTTTTTTTTTAAGGATTTAAGTGAAGCCTCTTAACAAAAAAGAAGTTTCTAAAGCTGGGCTTCCAGAACTTCTTTAACGTAAGGGGAGAGAGAAGTACAAAAAAAAAGGGTCCGAAAAAAGGTGTTGAATGTTAGTAGGCCTCCCCTATTTATAGAGGTGTTAGTTGCTTAGAAAATAAGCTAGGTTTGCTTTAAAATTAAGTCCAATCAGCTTTAAAAAGTAAGCAAAAAACGTATGGGGAAATCCTAAAAAAAAAAAATATTTGGATAAGAATAAGCTGATTTTTCAGATCAGAACAAGTTTTAGTATTTTGATAATATCGTTTTACTCAGAATTCTGATTTAGCTAAAATTTTGACAGCTGAGGGGAAATTAAATTCTCTACAACTTTGCCAGAAATATCCTAGTCCGAATTTTGAGTTCTACTATCCCAAAAGTGCCTTGTAACGTGAATCTGAAATCTGCTACTTGATTAGCACGTTTTTGAAGTGTTTTCCAAGTCTAAAACTGCATCTGGACGAATTTTAGAGTTATTTTCATGATAAACCTCATCCCAAAGTGATAATTAGGATTTTTAAAATAATTATTTTGAAAATAATTATTCCAAAAGCCTAATTATCTACAGTCTTTAAATATTATCAGCTTATTTGTTTTAATCTCATGCAACAAATCTCACTTTAAGAAAATACTCCACCAATCACATAAATTAATTTAATTAATTTTAATCATTAACCAATCAAAATTAATTTCAATTAATCACACGTGATCGGCTTCACCTCATACAATGCACACAGACCGTGAAAATTTGATCTCGTGATATCTTTCAATCTGAAATGCTGAGTTGCTTAGAAGGTGGATAATTATCTCTGCAAGAACACACAGTTCCAAATAGCACACAAATGCTAACAATTTATTCAATTACCAAAACCTGATTTACAAAGAGCTTACATTCTACTACTTATACTAGTTGTTTGGCATTGGCAGCCTCTAGATGATTGACAAGTGTCTAAATCCTATCGGTTAATACTTAAGAAATCATCTAACTAACTAATTAATTAATTATAAGAGGATTAGGATATAGCTACTTGAAATTAGGGGTGTCAATGTTCAACTCAACCCACGAACACGACACGAACCCAACACGAGTTTTTGTGGGTTAAGGTTGGGCCTTTGCGGGTTTGGGTCATAAAAGGGTCAACCCGAAAGTGACACGATAAGAAACATGTCATAGATGGGTCAACCCGCGTAACCTACAATAGACACGTTTGACACGCCAATTTATTTGTGTCAACCCGAAATAACCCATATAACACAACCCATTTAACTCGTATAACAAATAAATATTCATTTTATTTTAAATTTGTCAAATACCTTTTATATCCAACCTATATTTTAAATTTAAAAAGAAAAGTGAGTAATTACAAAAATTTACAAGGGATATAATTGGAAATTGAAACTTTACAAACCCTAGATCTCTAAACCCTACAAACCCTAAACCTTCTTATAAATCTATAAATATTTTTTTGGCATAGAACTTGCACAAATGAAATTGGATGAGCTTGTGGGAGATGTTATGAATTTAGACATCAACAAAGAATCTATGGATGATAATTGTAGTCATAGTTAGGATTAGTTTACTATTTGCTCCAACTCTTTCAATATTGATACTTAGCATTTGGCGAGTTTTGAGGATATTTTATTTTTGTTGAACTATGTTATTTTGAATTTGAGTTAAAATGTATGCACTTCTTTTAGAGTGTAAAGAACATATTTCTATATGGATGCTATATTTTTGTTGAACTATATTATTTTTAATATGCGTTGAAGACTTGAAGTGTATGCACTACTTTTGGGATGTAAAAAAAATTATTTCTAGATGAGTGTTATATTTAATATTATGCAGGTTAAAATGGGTTGTGTTACATTTGTGTCAATCCAATATGACCTGTTTATTAAAAGTGTCAAGTAGGTTGGGTCAGGTCAACCCGCCTTATTAACATGTTGGGTTAGGGTTGAAGGATCACGACACGATTATTAAATGGGTCGGGTTCAGGTTGAGCCATTTAGTCGAATACCCTTACCTCAATACGATACAAACCCGACACGCTAACCCGAATTGACACCCCTACTTGAAATTGCCCTGCATCAGGACTCTCACTCTTAAGAAGCACTTGACCTCAAGTGCTCTAGGTTGCCACAAGATTTGTATGAATTTCTAGCCTTCTAGGATGATGCAGTTCCCTTGTATAATGAGTTTGTTGTTGTTGGTAGCACACCAAATGTTGCTGCCTCTGTACAGTGAAGTCCCACACAACTGAAACTCCAATGTAGATGCATTTGCATTAGGAGGACTCCCTTTCTTGAAAGCAAACTTGTCCTCAAGTTTGGTTGACCCTCCAATTTTAAAGTCTTCTTCATCTTGGCCACTGGTTTGGGACTTGCTTTCCCCTTCTTTGGTTGAAATGAGTAGTGAAGCACTATCTTGTGCAAACCATATGTGCTGCACCTTCCTCCCAAGATGGCTTGTCTATAGTTACATGATCGTATGTCTACTTCATCACAAAGAATGGAATAACAACCTCTTGAAACTCTAATTTCATCTCCTTTACGTAAGCAAGACAGTTTATGTTGATGCTTCATATCTTGCTTGTTCAAAATCTCTTGCGACTCCATATTCTCATAACTACCTTTCTCAATCAACAAGTCACAAATTCTTCCTTCAATGCAGAAATTAATTGGAAAAATTTTACCTTTGTGTTGTTTGTCTTTCTCCATTTCTTGCTTTGGAACTTGCAAGGCCTTTGTTCCTAATGATAAATCATTTTTCCCCTCAACAATCACATCTTTTTCTTCCATAGACTAATCATAAACAAGTTCAACCACATATTTCATGCAATCACTCATTTCTTTCCCTTCTTCACCAATCTATTTTTCAATGTAATTATCAAAAATAGGCTGCCCCACATCATGATCTTCTAACTCTTTAACGAGCAAATCTTGATCTTTGAACGCTTCTACCAACAAGTCTTGATCTTCTAACTCTCGAACCAAAAAGTCTTGATCTTCTATCTCTTCAACCACAAGGTTTCACCCTTTGACAAAATAGGCTGGTTCTTGGCTGGTACCTTGGAAACTTCATTAGATCCAGTAGTATTTGACCCAATCTTAACATTCTTGGTTGGTTTCTCTAATGCTTAGTGAAGTTTCACTGCTTTTCCTCTCTTTCTCTCAGCCTCACCAAGCCAATGCCTCATTGTGCTACCAATCTCTCTCTTGTGGTGTTTTTTTTTTTTTTTGGTGTTGTGATTTGATGGGTGGGTTCTATTGTGGGTTCCGATGAATGGATCGGCGGTAGGTGGGTTTGGGTGGGTTAGCCTGAGTTCCAATGGATAGGTTAGCCTATGACATCCTTCTCACTCTCAAATGCCGCCGCTGATATTGCCCAAACTCCTCTTGCCTAGCCGCTGACATCGGCCAGAGGCCATCTCGTCCAGCCACCTCTTGTCCAACATCGTTGATATCGCCCAAAAGAAGAAATTCTATGCTGAAATGGGTTTACAAAGTTTGGAAATGGAGGACTTTTTAAGAGAGAGAGATGTTGTGGTGATGAATTTTTGGGCTGTTGTGGTTTTGTTTTTTATGGTGATGATTTTTTGGTCGGAGGACTTTTTGTGGGGATGATTTTTTGGGCTGTTGTGGTTTTTTTTTTCTTTTGTGGTTATGGGTTTTTTTTTGGGATGATCCGTGGTGGTGTGTTTACCGTTGTGATGGTGGTGAATGAGTTTTTGGTTCAGACCTCAGTGTAGAGAATGGGGAAAGAAGTTTTGGGTTTGGAGAAATTAAATAATTTTTTATTAGACGTTTATATTATTTTAATGTGTTGTAATGTTAAAATAGAATATCTGATGCGAGATGTATTGTAAAATGGTGTGGTAAATAAGATAAAGTGAGTTTTGGTGTATTAAAATGGCAATTAGGATGGCACAGCTGATGCTTTTAGGATGCTTGTCACTAAAATTTAGCATTTTAGCATACCAAATATACCAAAAAGCATGCTCCATTGGATGTGCTAAACTGAAGAAAAAAAAAATTGGCATGGAGTTACAGTGCACTTTGCTAGCTCATGTTATTCTTATATATATAATTTCTCTTCCCCTTCTCTCTCCTCTTAATGGCTCTTTCTTTTTTTGTTTTTTTTAATAATTTCTTCTTTGCTTTGGGTTGAGTTGTGTGTTGAGATAATATTATTATAATGTGTTATATGTATTATTTTAATGTGTTGTATGGAAGAATAGAAGATAAATGTAGGGTATATTTTCAAATATTATGCTAAAATAGATAAAATAATTTATTGGTGTGTTAAAGTAGCATTTTTTTAGAACATCCAATGTTGATGCTCTAATGTTTGATTCGACTTAATCTATTCACGTACTGGTTTAGTTACAAGGGAGAATAAAAAAAAAAGATTATTGCATCATATTGTTGGTTTGATAATCTTTATTAAAGATTATGCATTTGTAATTTGATTATCTTCTTGGTCAAATTATGAAATACTTCCTTCAAAAAAAAAAAAAAAAATTATGAAATACTTGGCAACATGTGTACATGACATGAGTTTGTATCTAATAAAATGTTTTCTGCAAGCATAGTACGCCCCTTAAATCTTTAATTTTTTTTTATAGGTTAAGATAAATCTTAATTGTAACTCCTACAAACACACGAGAGCATATAAGAATAATAATAATAATAATAAGATACATCTTAAATGTTTGTACCTAAGTTTAATATTATTAATATTCATTCTTTAAAAAAATTGTGTCTTGAAAGACCTTGTAAAGATATCATTAGATAAAATCACTACAAAAAAGCTGGGTTTAGGCGGCATTTGTAAAACGTTGCAAATAACCAAAACAACGTCAATGTAGACACAAATGATCTATCACGATGTTTTTTATAGCGACGGTAAAAAATGTCGCTATAGCACCATTGCAATAGGTCTGTTGTGACGTTTTTAAAAACGTTGCCATATATAACTCTTTAACGGCATTCAAAAACCTTTAGTGACGTTTTCAAAAACGCCACTAAATAATATGATATTTTCAGTTTTTATGTAGGAAAATACATTTGGCGACATTCTTAAAACACCGCTGAAAAGCAAGAGGGCAAAGGGCAAACGCTTTAGTGACGTTTTTAAGGTAATTTGTTGATGCACTAAGCAATTAGCATAAATTTTCTTGTTGTGATATATTGAAATTTGTTAATATTCACATTTTCGAAGGAAAAAAAATAAATAAATCTTGGACTTTGAATCAAAATTAAACTAACCCTTATGCTTCTAATTTGAAATTAAAATCCCTTGAACTATGGGAAATGCTCAAATTAACCCTTTGTTGCCATTACATTGGTTCGTTGAGTGGAGATAATATATCACCTGACCTACACTGCACATAATACTACAAGTATTAAAAAATCCTTTAAATATTAAAAAACCATTTAAAAGTTTCTCCTCTTTCTCTTCAAATGCCACCATAGCCCAATTACAACCAAAAGAAGCTTCAATCATTACTTCTTGACTTCAACCAAAACCCCAACCACCATAAATTCATAACCACACAAAAGCCTCAACTAAACAAATACCAAGCTATTCGATCCAAACCCCCCATTGTACAACCATGCCACCACCACAAACAGGTGAAACAACCACACACACCCAAATACGATAGGCTAAGCACAAACTTCAACCTCATATGATCAGCACAATTTACTAAAAATCTCTAATAATAGTATAGACACCTCATTTTATAAAGTTCAAGAACCCTTCAAGCAAGTTAAGTACCCTCCCTCATGGTTAACCTATCTTGCTAGTAGGTAATATGCATAATTGTTTTATTGTATGTTTTGCATGATTAGGAATTAGACCATGATAATATGATGACCATGGTGAATGTATAGTATGTAGATATGTTGGAATTAGGATGTAGACACATCATTGTATATCAACTAATGACTTAGATTAACTACCCCAATGATGAGCTTCAAAAATGTCTCTCACTGGTAATTGTGGCATTTTTGGTTGTTCAGAAGTAATTACAACTTCAAAAGTGTTTCAAAATATTCAAAAGATTTTATTGGAAAATGACCTTTGATTATTCATATCCTCGTATCTTTTGAATTTTGATAAATAGTTTAGTGAGTGTTGTCTCATTGAAAAGTAGACTTCCATGGCTTCAAATGGACTTAAATTTAACTAAATTTAGATTCATAAAAGTGATATATGCCTATTTTAGATTGGAGTAACTACGTTGCCTACATACTGCCATAATTTTTTTTTTTTTTTTTTTTTTTTGCATTGGAATAATGTATTTTTTATGTTGGCTGGTATATCCTAGGAGACAAACTTAGGTTGGGTGAGGTGGGTGTTTAACATCTTTCCACTTGGTAATTTAGCCTTGATCCTAGTCTATGGAATGTTGATTAGGTTTTTTACCTTGAAACTTTCTATTTACTTTCCTTAGGTTGTAACAAGTAATTATCTATTTATTTTTATTAGATTGTAACTAGGATATTAAGTCTTGTAATATTTCTTTTCATATATTGTACTTAGAACCAAAGTCTTGTAATTATTCAAGTCCTGTGCATTCTTTTTATCAATAAAAAAGATGTTCATCTGGAGGTCTTCTTAATTTTCCTTATAATTAATTAAATGACAACTCCATTTGTGTAACTACCTTAACAAGAAGGGGGGGGGGGGTCTGCATTGCCCATGAGGTTTTAAATCTCAAATCACTAAAAAAAAAAAAAAAAACTTTTCCAGGTTTGTAACTCCCACACATGTATCTATGAAATATCAAATAAATGATTCGGTATTGAGTCAAATAAAGAGAATTTGGGAAAGAAATTCTGGAAATTGATACATATATATGCCCAAACATGCAAATGCATACTAACAGCTTACATATGCATTCCAATCTAAAAATGAGCCAAATTTAGCCCCAAGGGGTTTGTTTAGTGGCTCTTAAGGCCTCATAATATTCATAAGATTTTGAGTTCGAAATATCTTGAAGCCACCCCCAAGAGATTTCTCCTTGTAATTACCTGTGTGTGTGGGATGGGAGAACTGCATACACCTAAGAGAATAGTCAGGTATTCGAAGAGGTTTAGATACCCTTCTTTGTCCATATAAAAATTGAGCCAAATTTTATTTTAATTAGTCGCATACCAGCACGTTGCGTGTAATAATTTTTTTAGGATGGTCTGATTAAATATTTTATTAATACTATAATTTTAGTTATTAACCATTGGTTTTCATTAGTTTTTAAGTTATAAAAACCTTAAATATACCTTTTTTTTTACCTTTATACACACACATATATATATAGTGAATCTTTACACATACCTTTAAGAAAACTCTATATATTCCACTTTTTTGGATGTGTAAAATTATAGACTACTACTCCATAATGATAGTGGCTAATTAATTTTATATATTTTTTTAGTAATCTCATTTGTAACGCTTTTTACCATTATCATATATTTACTAACTGATGATTTGCATAACAAAGACGATAAATGAGAGGTAGCATTATTCATTAGATTTTCGAAAGTAATAGTGTATGAAAATTATATATATAAATATATATATATATATATTATAAATAAGGTTAAATGAAATGTCAAAAAATAGATTTTTAATTTTTTAACTTTATTTCTTATGTAATTTTCTACTACTATTAGAGAACATATCTTTTTTAGTTATGATTAATATGGTTTCCATAGTTAGAGTTTGATTAGTTTTAAATTTAAATTTAGTACTATGATTGTATTTAATTGTTGATTGTTGATTTAATTTTTTAAGTGAATTTAACGGTTTATGTTACTACACTGTAAAGTTTTTAATATTCTCCACACGGTAATCTCTATTTTATTTTTTACTTCTCCTTACAACCTCTTTGTTTTCCAATCAACGATTACTAATTGACGTTTAGTTTTTTTTTTCTTTATCTACTTTTTATTACTTTGTATTGGTTTTTTTCTATACCATCTCTCTCTCTCTCTCTCCATTGGCAATCTATCATTTTCTAAAATTTGATGATGACTCTATGACATTAAATATGCATTATTAGTTTTTTTTTTTTTTAATTTAGTGTTTTTAACTTGATTAGTTTTGTATTTCATTCTTCCTTTGATGCATTGGGTGTGAGAATGAGTGTTTCCCTAGCATTACTCCACTTTATGTGGACAATTTTATTTATTTAATTTAGGCAAAATATTATATTTTAAAAATTTTAAAATAAAAAATGAGTGGAAATATAAATAATTTAATGATATATATGGGGGATGTGGCTGAATTTAAATGTTAAATAAAATGATATGAGAAAAAAATTAAAAAAAAAAAAAAAACATAACAATAAACACTAACTTATCCAAATAATTCTATGTAATATAATAATAGTACATTCTTATATACTATTTTTAATTATTTATATTGCAATATGATAATATTTAACAATTAAAGTCATAAAAAATAAAAAATAAACTTAAAACACAAAACTAAATCCCATCAACCAAAATAGAGTTCTAAAAAATACAAAACTTTATCAAGCTAAAATAGAGATGCAAGAAAAATAAAAATAAAAATCCACCAAAAAATTGAGGGAGAAAGAGTGGGAAATAACCACTTTTTTTAAGAGAAAATTATGTAAATAATGGAAGAGTGAATGACAAATTTATACTAAGAGGATGATAATAAAAAGAAACAAAATAAAGGAAGATAAAAGGAAAGAGGAAGAGTGATATCAAGGTAGAATGTTTGGGGAGATGAAAAGGTAAAGAGAAGGAGAAAGGTTGGAGAAAGTGTAAATGTTAAAAAAAATGAGTACAATTTGATGAGCACAATTTTCTTTTATTTGAATTTAAGTAAAATATTACATTTTTTATTTTTTAAAACAAAAAGAGAGAGAAAATATAAATAATTTAATGATGAGGAGGATGTGGTTGAATTTCAATATTGAGTAAAATAGAAGAGAAGAAAAAACAAAAAGAGAGAGAAAATATAAATAATTTAATGATAAGGAGGGTGTGGTTGAATTTCAATATTGAGTAAAATAGAAGAGAAGAAAAAAAATAAGAAAAATTAAAAGATATAACAATAAACACTAAATTATCCAAATTATGTTATGAAATGGAATACTATTTTATTTTTATCTACTATCTTCAATTTTTTAAATGTAATCGGATAAAATTTAACAACCAAAGAGCAAAATAATAATAATAATAACTTAAAACAGAAAACTAAATCGTATCAACCTAAATTAGAGTTCTTAAAAACACAAAAATTTATCAACCTAAAGCGGAGATGCAATAAAAAATTAAAATCCACCAAAACATTGAGAGAGAGAGAGAGAACCTTTTTGTGAGAGAAAATTATGCAAAGAATGGAAAAAAGTGACAAATTTATAGTAAGAGGGAAGGGATAAGAAGAGACAAATAAAGGAAGATGAAGGGAAAGATGAATAGCAATATTAAAGTAGAGGGTAGTGGGGAGATGAAAAGGTAAGGGAAGAAGAAAGCTTGAACAAAGTGTAAATATTTAAAAAATAAGTGAATGTAAAAAAATATATATCTAGGAAAATTGGAAATAAAAAAGAAATATATATAGATGTTAAAACCAACAAAGATGAATATGTAAAGTCAATAATCTATTTATATATATATTTTTTTTTTGGTAAAAAAAAGGAATAAATAATAATTATGTGGCAAATGACGTAGCGATGAGGTGGCGCAACAGGAGCTCAGCAGCAATAAATGCCACGCTTCAGTTTTTTTTTTTTTTTTAATACAAAATAGAATTTCTACTCTAACCTAATCTAAGTATATAACTATATATGTGTGTGAAGCTCTCTTCTGGAGACTTGAACCCTTGACCATGTTTCAGCTTTTAGTAATATATAGATATAGATATAGATGAAATAACAAGTTTGCTAAATTTGATGATTCTTATATGAATTGTGATTTTATTTGACTCATGAATATGTAGGATTAGGTTAATTAAGATTAGTTGATTATTTCTATGTTTGCTATTATTTGCTTCAATAAAGATATGGGAACAACTAAATTTTACAACATTTTCAAATTAGTCTACTACCTCACATGTGGGCCACCTCAGTTTGCAATTTAATTTTTTAACGGCCCATATGTGAGGTGTCATATTAGTTTGAAAATATTGTGAGTTTTGTTGTGTCATTAAAGGGATTCTATTTGCTTTCATGGGGTAGCTTTCCATCCTTTATTATATTATATTTGATTTGATTTAATTAATTGATTGACCTCGCCATATTTTAACTATATGCGATTTACTTTTCATATTTGACTCAATTTACTTAGTTGGCTTTTCATAATGAGTTTAATTTGAAAATATTTACATAATTTTTTTTAAAATAAAATATTTCCTTATCATTGCATTAATCATTTAATTTTTTTATATTAAGATTCCCTTAATTAGTGCTTGACATCTCTTGTTAATGTGTTGGATTCCTTATATGTTTTTTTTAGGAACATTAATTCACAGATAACACGTTGGAGCACACACATAGGCAAAGATGAAACTAGGATTGTTTCTTTGGGGAGAGGGAGGGAAGCATGAAAAGAAACTGACCTTTCAAAAATTAAAAATATTAAAAAAATAAATTAATATGTGAAAAATAAAACTAGCATTTATTTAATATTAACAAATTATAAATAAAAGAAAATTTATAAAAATAATTTTTTTTTATTACATTTATACTCAATCATTTGTGATCTATCAAAATGTAACTCAATAGTCTTTCAATCTATAATTGATTTTGTACTAAATATTGCAATAATTTTCCTTTTAATGAACAACATCAAAAAAATCCATTATAATTTTTTTTTTTTTTTTTTTTTGCTACAAAACCTAGTTTTGACTTTTGACATTATTTATGATTGGAATGTTTTTTTCATTATTGCAATAAAACCATTCTACAAAGTAAATTGTATCAACTATCAACCACACTTTTTGTTTCTCAAAAAAAAAAAAAAAAAAAAAAAAAAAAAACTATCAACCACGAATGTTGAAGTTTATATAAATAAATATATATATATTTATATATATTTTTTTTTGAGATCATTGTATGTCCAATATATGAAAAAAAAAACCACATAGACAAAAAAAAGTTTAAATTCCCAAATTTTTAACTTTATAAGTCTCAAACATCAATTAAGTGAACTGTAATATTAAACATATATAGGCCAAGTGACCATTTTATTTTTTAGATTCTCTAGGTCAATTTTCAATTTGAAAGGGTTAGTTTTCAATTTATTGAACCCAAAATCCTAAGTTTTAATACAAAACACATATAAATCAAATAACTGTTATATATTTTAGATTCATTGAGTTAGCTTTCAATTTGGAATGATTAGTTTTCAATTTGGGGGGATTATAATATTTTTTTTTTTTTTTTTGCATATTACTTTCAAATATATATATATATATATATATATAAAAAAGATTATTTTTTTAAAAAAGTGGGGGGGCTTGTTTCCTCTTGACCAAGTAATAGATCTGTCCTTGCACATAGGATTCCAAAAGATAATAGTTATGAATGCTCAACCTGAAATTATGTGCACTCACTCTCATTCAAAACAGCACAAACCCTATCAGAGCATCTCTAGCAGATTCTCCAAATTTTTGTACTGTTTGGAGAATGAACAGTGATTTTTACCTTTTAGCTACCCATTTTTTCAAATACACTTTCCAACAGATTTTCTATCTCATTCTCTATCTCATTTAAATATTATTTCTTTATTCATTCTTTATTCTTTTTTTATCATCATTTATTCTTTCTATATTCATTCCCAACAATTATATTTTTCAATGAAAAGTGTTATATTCACAACATTTTTCGAAATACTTTCACAAGAATCACATCAAAATCTTATGTGGAAAGTTGTTACTAGTTCTAATTTGAACCCACTGCTGAAATTATTTTTTTACTCGCCAATATTAGCTAATTACTTAAAATTTATTGTGAAAATATTGTGGTATTATTTCTAAATGGTCATTTCTTATTCTTTTCCTTTCTTTCATCCATACGTTTCCTTTTTTTTTACTTTTTTTTTCTCTTGTTTTTTCTCCACCACACACGTATACCCATATATCTCCATCCTCTCCTTTTTTATCTCTACTTTCCACTTGATTCCAGAACCTCCCTCTCTCTTTCTCCTCTTCTTCTGTGCTTACCTTTTTGTTTTTATTTTCGTTCCTCTTTGACTCACTTCACACACACAGCTGACCATGATCTTTTGACTTCTCCTTTATGTTCGCATTTTTGTTTTTTATTTTCTTTCTTCTTCATCTCACTTCACTCACACACACAACCGACAGAGAGATTGGCCTTTGTCTATCTTCTTCTTCTTCTTCTTCTTCTTCTTCTTTTTTTTTTTTCTTCCTTCTTTTCTTGTTCTGATTCACTTTGTTGTTACAATGGAGCTTAGATAGGCTTTCATGTTCTTGATTTGTTGTTTTTGTTTTGATTTTAGATTTGTTGTTCTAATTAAATTTGTCTTTTTCCCTGTTCTTGATCTGTTATTGTGTTTGTGTTTTGATTATGTTACCGTTTGAGAGAGAGACAGATGAACAAAGAAGAGAGGAGGAAAGAGAAAGAATATTTTTTTTATTCAGCTGGGTATTTTTTTTAAGATAAAATAATGGTTTGGAGTTGTTATAGTGTCCTCTAGATTAAGAGAACTACTGTAGCAACTTAAAAAAAAAATTGGAAAAGTTTTGTGTTTAGACCGGCTATTGGAGTGTGAACAATAAGCTTTTTTGGAGAAAAAATAGAGATAGAGCATCTATTGGAGATGCTCTTAAACTGCTAATACATCAATACCTATGTAAAATTTTGAAGTTCATTTTCAAGATAACCCGATCCAAAATACAATGAAAAGGCTTTGACTCCAAATATAATTTTGGAATTGGGCTCTAACTACCAATAGGAAGATAACATGAGTCCCTTCATGTGCAATGCACATGACTCACTTGGTTGGTTGGATTAAGTCAGTCATGTGTGCACATGACAATGCCAAATATCATCTTTCTATTAGTTGTTAGAGCCAAACTTTGTCCAAATACAATCCAAGGAAATAATCCCAAAAGGAAAAAGAAAATTCAGAATTTAAATTCAAAGAGAAATCGAAAGAAATAAATTTTTTTTAGAGAGGTGATTCGCAAACATACATGAATACACAAAGAATTTGAGAAATTATAATTGATCTAGGGGAAGATACTTATGCATTTATGTCTTGTTCATTCAAATCGAGTTGGCCATGTATATGAAGAACCGACAAAAAGATGTCAATAAATTAAGAGTTAAATCATTAAAACGTGAGTGATATAAAATTTAAATAGCATGATAGTTTTTTTTAGAGCAAAATTAAAAGATTAATAGATATTTATATTGAGTGAACAGTTTATAGTACAAATATAAATTTGCTAAAGAAAATGGAGACATGATAAGTAATTTTCTTTAAAAAAAAAATAAACAGATGAATTTTGAAGCAAACCTTTGGATACTTACAAACAGGCACACTAACAATTGTCTTGCATCCGCTACTACATGCAAAATAGAAAATATCTAAATGAGGACAAAACTGCAAAATTGCAAATAAAATAATTGTAAGTTAATCAAAGAAACTAATGTCATAAAAAAATATTAATATTATGTTTTGCCTGAGAAAGACAAATCTATGCCATTGAAAAAGTTCCCAAAACATAATATTTACTTATTTAGATGATAAAAAGATCAAACTTGCTTATTATGGTTCTTTGAATTATGGGAACTTTAAGAATGGTATAGAAGTATAAATTAGATGAATGATTGGGTTTTTGATGTTCCATCTCCTTGTCTTTTGCACTAAATAACTCACTTGACATTAAAAAAAAAAAAGATGGAATAAGTGACACAAATTTAGACTCTAATTATAGAATCTAATTGGATTTTCTCTCAATTTTAAGCTGAGAGATAATCCAATTATATTTAAAATTGGATTCTAATTGTTGTCTAATCTTATGTCACGTTTCTTATCAATTTCTTTTAAATTTTTTTGTTCTAGGTGAGTTAATATTGTGCAAAAGATGAATAGTCTAATATAAATAAACCATCAAAAACCCAATAAACATAAAAAAAGAAAAACGAAAGAAAGAGTAAACTAATGTGTATATATAATATATAAAAAAGAGAGTAAAACTCATGTATATATCTATGGCTTTAAAAAAATGTAACTCTTAGATTAAGTATAATTTGAACTCATATATATGTGTAATTGTGATTGTTTTTAATTGTACATGCACGAGTTATACACTAGTATATTCAAAACGTGAGGGAAAATTCAATTAAATTCCAAATTAGATTTCAATTGTGGGCTAATTTTGTGTCATGTGTCCACTTAATTATTCAAATCTTTGTGCCAAGTGAATTAATGAATACAAAATACTAACTACTAAGAGTCAAGTCCAATATTAATTAACTATAAAAAAAATAAAATAAAACAATTATATATTTACTCAACAAAAATTACTGCACGTTCTATCTTATTAAAAATTAGAATAAAAATGATTATAAGCAGTATTAAACCTAGGCAGGAATTATAACATACATATAATTAAGTTTTTTTTTTTTTTTCTAATAATTTGATTAATTATTTATAATTTTATGATAAAAAATGTATTTATTTTTAAATACATCCATGCCTATACATAGATAACAAGCTAGTCATTATTTATTTTTTATTTTTGAGAAACAGCGGTCATTATTATTTTTAAAAAAAGACGATATACAAAGGAAAATTGGTGCCATTCTTATGGTAATTCAAAATTAATCATGGACCAATAAAACGAGGAAATAATAAAAGAGAACATTTATCTCATCTTGGGCCTTGACGTTAAAGGACGGTTGAGGGTAGTTGGGTCATTTGGCTACAAATTTATCTCGTAATGTCTCGCGCTAAAAATTTCGTTTCCCGCTCTTAGTATTTAAATTCTCCGCAAATTTGACGGACACAATTTGAACGATTATGAAACTCAAAAGTCAAAGAGCAAATTGACCATCAATTCCCCTTCTCGTTGGGCCATGGGCCATGGCCCTATAAATTAAGGGTTCTAGTTCTACTCTTCTTTCTAGACATCCAGTAAAGCTCTGTAAACGAATTCCCATATGGTTTTTTTTATTAGACCACCTTTCAGTCTTTCCATGTTGACTACATAAAGATTAGACCATTACCATATAAAGAAAAATTAAAATGTATTTATTTTTTTGAGAAAAAAATTAGAAATTAAAATGTAATTTAATTAATATATTTATATAATTTTGTATTATATTATTTAAAATTATATAACAGGAAGGAAAAATTCAAATTCTAGTTTTTTTTTTTTGAATAAATGAGAATAAAATATAATACGACTTACACAACTCTTAGTGATAATTACTTATTTTGAAAAGGGACAAATTTTGATATAGTGCATTAGGTTTTTCAATTAATTTTAACACCTAGTTCAATTGGCCAGTCAAACTCAAAAAAATTAAATTCAACGCAGTTATGTGTTTGAATTTAATTGGAAAAGTTAATATAATGCATTTTAGAAATTGTAAATCTGTATGTTTTGAAAAAAAAAAAAAAACCTATTATGAAGAAATTTTTTTTATTTTATGTTTTCCTGTATTTGATAGTATCAAAAAAAATGTCAAATAAAAACTATCATTGCTCAATGGAAAATCTTATTAAACATATAATTTATTTTTAGAGATTGTTTTTCACTAAAATTTTGGAAAACAACTCTATCACATGCCATGCTAAATAAAGGAAGCTAAGAGGCAATATGGAAACTATTTTTTTTTATATAGGAACAATGTGGAAACTATTGAAAACAACTCAACCTCATTTTTAAGGTCGTCACCAAACATAGAAAAATGATATAGTTTTCAAAAAAATATTACCAGGCATAGGAATATGAGATAATTTTCCAAAAATACTTTTTGAAAAATGTATATTTTCTTTGGCTTGAAAAATGTATATTTTTTAAACAATTTTTAATATCGAAACAAACAGAGTTATTTTTAACCTTTAAAAAATGGAAAATGCTATGTCTACAACATTTTCACAACAAATCCTATGTGATAGGTTGTTATGGGTTGTTAATGGTGGGGTAAAAAAGTAATTTTAGTGATAAGTTCAAATTTGAACCAATAACAACTAACCACCTCTAATTTGTTGTGAAAATATTGTGGACGTAGCACATCTCTTAAAAAATATAGTATCATATGTATTTTGTATTAATAAAACTAAAATCTTAACCATAACATAACATTTTATTAATTTCACAAGCATCTTGAGAATTTGAATTTACCAACAGTATAATCCATGCAATGCAAAGTTACTTTTCTTTACTATTCGTCTTTAAATTGTGTTGACAAATATGTAAAATCTCTTGACTGGTAGGGTTATAGCTAAAATCATAATGAAATTATATTATCGTTTGTCAAGAGCCTTGTAGTTTAATTTTTTTTTTTTAAAAAAAATAAGAAGAAGAAAGACCTCGAAGTTTTATTGAAAGAAAAGTTAGCCATAATCAGTTGCAAGAATATCATGTAGGTGGGAGGGAACATACTCCATCCACACCGATAAATTTCTAACATGTCTAGCATGTTTAGTTAGGTTGTGAGGTACAGTATTACCTACTCTACGAGTATAAAAAAAGAAATACGATTGAAAGCCGCTATGGTAGGCTGCACTATTGCAAGGAGATGTCCGAAGGATGCCAATGACTCCTCTTCACTTTTGAGAGCATTAATAACCACCATGGAAATAATGAAATCTCCCTCAAGAATAAAGGAAGAGAGACCAAGATCATAAGCAAAAAGGATGGCTCATATTGCCGCCGCCTTATAGTTTAACTGATTGACACTACCAGGTGTTTTCAAAGTATATGTCCATTTATTATTATCCAAGTCTATGCTAACACTCTCAATGACAAAGTTCTTATAACCATTTTCTTTATTAAATCTCTCTTTGGCAATCACACAAACTGGACCAGAAAAATATTGCTTTCCACTAAATCAAAGTTTGCACCATAATTCTAATAAAATTGAAAAATAAGATGTTAACTTGTAACATTTTGTAGGAAAAGAAAATACAATATCAAATTTGTTATTGTTATAACTTTTAAAAGAGACTTGACTAAACTCACTTGTTATTGTTATAACGTGATAATAAAATCATACTTATTGCTGATCCAACAATAACACCAAGCAAAAAAAAAAAGCTATTTAATTATTCCTTATAATTAAAAAAAAAAGCTATTTAATTATTCCTTATATTCAATTTGATTTGACAATCAAGCTCTTTTCAGGTTGTGATTGAATTGAAGCGTCTAATTAGTTTTTAAATGTAAACTTGAAAGTCGAAGGAAAAAATATATATTAAAGAAAATCTCATACTCCAAGATTTTTAGTTGTAATTGCATTTTTTTTACATTAATAATTAGAGGTGGAAGAATTTGAACTATGGATATTTCTGTTAGAAATACTTAAAGGTGTCAATTAAACTTCAAAACTCTTGGCAATTCTAATTACACCAATTCTAATTACTTTTTATTCCTTTGTTAATTTTTTTTTGTTAGTAAGCCTATTGTAATTCATTTTTATTATATAATATATAATTTTTTTTTTTTGATAATCTATAATATATGATATGATATAATTTCATTCTTTCCTCTTAATATAATTATATATTAACATGCCCTATCTTAGCACAACTATCATATTTAGTTTCCTACGGGCTAAAAAAATACCTAGTATTTTCACTACTTTGTACCATTACTCTTCTACCTCAGGCAAGGGCACGAGGCTCTCAGAGCCCAGAGGTCATACTTGTAAGACGTGACATATTATAAGCGAGCAATTCGCGCCTTCGCAATTTACATTCCTATTTTGCGTTCACACGGAGGACAACAAACTCAACACCAAATGATTGAGGCTAGTTCAGGGTTTTACTTTTTTATTTTTATTTTTATTACTTTAAAAAAAAAAACCAAGGCTTGATCAAAATAATTATCTTTCCTTTCATCCACCCCCACCCCCACCCCCACCCTTCTTTCCAAGTTCCCTCAAAGTAGTCAAATTTACCACAAAAATCAATCGACTTTTGAGTTACAGTTCTAGACCCCAGCATACAGATTTATGGGGACTTCATCATTTGTCTATTGGTTTTCATTTTTCTTCTTGCAAGGTGGGGTGGGGAGGAGAGGGTATCTCACAAGACCACTCTCTCACAGCATGCGGAACCCATACATTCTGAGAGAGAGGTCTAATGAGACCATCTTATAAGATAATTTTTCGGTAGTGGGGGAGCGGGGGATGGAACAAAATATTGTGGGAATTTAGTAGATCACAACTCTTTTAAGTAACAAAACCAATTAATCACATAACAGTCACCAAACTTTTACCCACTTCTTTCCTCTGAAAGTGATAATGAAATAACAATGATTAATTACATCAAGCAGCTCCAATTGTGCAACTTCATTGACATTGTGGTAACATTCTGCAGGTTGGACAATACCACTTTCCTTTGAACCTTGTCTCAGGTGTCAGCCCGACACATGAGTAATGGAACCACTCACCTCCTTGGCACTGTCATTTTATAATAGGTTAGCAAATCCATACAGGAATCTAGAAAACAACAATTAAGTGATACAGAAACTACAAACTGTTAAGTCTGCTTGATATATCATTATAAAAGAATCTAATGAAACCATCCTAACTCATTTAGGATATCATGATAGAAATATGTGTTCATACTTTCAAGAGAGGAAATTTAAAATACATAAAAGTGGTGGTTACTTGCAATAATTTGTTTATGTGGATACGTAAAAAGTTCCAGAAAGTACCTTGCGCAGAGAAAAACAAACCACAAGGTGTTGGTGTTCAGATATTCCAATTTTCTTTCATATCATATTGCTGCTAATAATAATATTACAAGATAAATCTAAAGAGGAAAATGGTTTAGTAGTAGTTAACCCAATGTTCTAATCATATGTTGTTCAGTTTCTAAAACATGTAATTATAGCATATTTTGTAGGATATCCCAAAGGAACTAGATCCAATTACCAAGTGAATCCACAGGCATATTTGGCAAAGTTTTCAAGTAAGCTACAACTGAGGCTTTTTATTGGTTCTGGTTTCCAGTCATAAGAAAATAATATTAACTAGATAATCAGAGAAAAATATAAATAATGCAGAGAAAACAACACTCACATTTTCATTGTCACAGGCAATCATATCTCCAAATGACACCTAAAAAATCAAGAAAATTATTGCACTTTAGTAAATGAGTTAAAGCAGTTGAAGCATAACTGAAAAATATAAAATATGTTCATCCAAAAAAATAATTTACTGAAACAATATGCTAAAAACTTTCAATTTGAAAATTAAAAAATTAAAAACAAGAAGTCAGGACCTGATGACAGACGCAGTAGGTGGGTTCATTGGGATCAATAGGTTGCTCAACATCCATGGGGGCAGCAAATTCCTTTTTATGGCTTCCTGGAGGAGGCATGAGCTCAAAATCCCTATCACGCTCCCGATCCCATTCCCTATTATTGTAATCCAGCCTCTTTGGTTGAGGTGTTCCATAGAAAGGCTTCCGCTTATCACTTTTAGGGACTATAGGTAATGGGGGAAGAATTGCTGGTTCATCTGGGGCTATTTTTCCCTCTGAAAAAAAAAATGGAAAAAGGAAAATAAAACAAACATAAGATAGATAATCAATTAATAAAGTACCTTAGCTTCTAAGATGAAGAACTCTAACAACAACTTTACCACTTCCTCAACATATTACTTTGTCCAACAAATGGGGAAAGTGGAAACCGGAGGGGGGGGAAGCAATGAGGAGGTGGCCGAATCAAGGCATTCCACAAGGGCAAGCCATGTGAACAAGTCATACTTCCAAGCAAGGCCATCTTTTAGAACATGTGCTCAATTATTTTAGGCATGTGCTTAGTTGATTTAGAAGGAAGTTAGTGATATGCTTAATTCATTTAGACATGTGGGATAAATGTTGTATTAGCTTAGGTTGTGATTATTTTAACATATGCTAAGGAATTACTTAGTTATGATGATGTCATCATAACTAACTCTTTGTTGGTTAAATAGCCATGTTCATTGAATCAGAATTTACTCTTTGTGACTTGGATTTGAGGTTGAAAAATACCTCCCTTGGGGTTGAAGATTTCCTCCCCACCCGCCAATCAATGAGTGGATTCTCAAAGAACTTGAATGCTTGTTGATGTGATTCAAGCAATGGCTTGTTAAAATAAGGGACAAGGAATTAAGCCAATTCCAACAAAGATGCAGAAATTCTCTCCTTGCATGGAACTAGAAGATGCTCATCAATCTTGGCTTCAAAAAAATGAGGTTATGCAATTGAGAAGGCAATTTGCTGCCTAGAGAAAGCTGGTGCAATGCTTGGCAAAAAGTGTAGAGCAACACTTGGATTGTCATTGTGCAAAAAGCAATGAACCCATTAATGCTCTCACTGTTTTGAGATTCCCTTTGGATCTTCTATCGAAAGGTGTTAAGAACCCATGGGTAGAACTCACCCTTGAAAACCGGCTTAGAAGGAGAGGGTGCCTAAGAGCTTATAAAACATGGTTAAGCTTACACTTAATCCATGTGGGACACTAGGATCATAACATACTATCACGCTCTGCAGTCGATGTCCACAACGGCTCACTCTATTGACACTGACTCGATGGTAGCCCTTTCTCTTTTTGGCGGCTCCACTCACCTACCAGTTAATTTAATCTAGCCTCTAGGTTGCCCCCTCCGGGATTTGACCATAATGCCGCAACTCATTTGATCCCATACTCATTGAGCTACGTCCGATTACTTGACGTGGTGGTTGGCTATGATACCAAATACTAATTTCCAATCAACTCTACTTTATTTCCCTCTACTCCCCCCTTAATCCAAACAGACCCTTAAGAACCCATGGATAGAACTCACCCTTGAAAACCAGCTTGCAAGGGGAGGGTGCCCAAGAGCTTATAAACACATGCTTAAACTTACACTTAATCCATGTGGGACACTAGGATCATAACAAAAGGTATGAACTCAAGGTGGAAAGACCAAAAAATCCAAGTGTCTCAAAGCCCGTATAGAAGTGCCAAAGTGACTCCAAAGGTGATTCTTCAACAAGCATGGACAAGGAGGCAATCTTGATGGAGTGAAGGGTAAGCAATGACAAGGTTCTTGCGCCTCCACCAACCAAACCTAAAGCCAGCCGCATGGGTTCTGTGAGAGACAGCTCAAGAAGGGTGCGCAAAGTCCTATAATTGTGGTAAACCAAGCTCTTGTTTGATGGGATGTCAAAGAATGATGGGAGCCCAAAATTGTATAACGTTTTGGAAGGAAGGGTGGAGGAGACTTTGAGAATGGAAGGGCCATGACAAAAATGATAACCAAGACTCTACCTATGCCATTGCCCAAGAAGGAGAAAGCGAGTCCTAAACACACAGTCAAGATTAGAAAGATTGATCATTGATGAAGAACAGAGTTATGGTCATGGAGGATCATGTGAACCCTATTCATGAGTTGAATGCTAAACGTGAGGACATGTTTCTTTCAAAGGGGGAGTCCTAATGCAGTACTTTTTAAGCAAGGATTTTCATTTTAAAAAAGCTTGACGATGGGGCCAAGTATGCCTTGATGAGGTGGCTGAATCAAGGCCATTCCACAAGGGTAAGTCATGTGGACAAGTCCTACCTCCAAGCAAAGCTATCTTTTAGAACATGTGCTCATTTATTTGAAGTATGTGCAATTGATTTAGAAGTTACTTAAACATGTGCTTAATTGATTAAGAAGTGGGATAAATGTTGTATTCGCTTAGCTTAAGATTATTTTAGCATGTGACAAATTCATATACATGTGCTTAGGAATTAGTTATTTAGTTATGATGATGTAATCATAACTAGCTCTTTCTTGTATTGAGAGCCATGTTACAGCCTTGTAAAAGGAAGCTTTTGATAATTGACTGAGAATTTAGTCTTTAAGACTTGGGTTTGAGAATGGGGGAATACCTCCCTCTGGGTTGAGGATTACCTCCCCACCCACCAGTCAATGAGTCTCTCTTTTCTTTGAATGCACTGTTATTTAAGTTGGTTTTTTTAATGAGCTATTACAAAATTATACAAGACATGATAGAAGATAATAGAGAAGTTATCTACCTTGCTTTAGATCTTCAGCAAAATAGTTCAGGTCCTCATCAAGTCTTTTTACATGGCTATCTATCTGAAACAAACGCAAAATACAAGACAAACTGTAAGGTAAAAGGAATCCACAAAACTGGCTCTAGATTATGCAGTACAGTGCTTGAACAGATGTCATATATTATACAATTACATAATTGATAAGTAAGAGAGAAAATGTTGAGGCAACTAAAAAGCATCATATAGTGTACAGGTGAGACTCAAATGAAACATATGCAACTTAAACCATTCCTAAACTTCTCAAGTCAAATACACACACACACACAAACATGTTAATTTTATGCAATAAAGTCAAACTCAACAAATTATAAAACGAAATCAAAGAGGCAATAAAGCTACCAGGTGAGGTAAGCTTAAACAATCAGTGAAAGCACATAAACAATGAGAAGTTGGAAAGACATTTTGAAAATTTATAGGAAGCTAGTTATAAGTTGGAACATCATCAAAATCATATCATTAAGATGAAATATACATTTCAGAAACAGTAATAAAGGAATCCAAAGGAAATATACACACACACACACACACACATATATAAAAGCCAGAAATCGAATGGCCATCAGCGGCTATTCTGAATGAGAAAGAGATTTGGATGGTGCCTGCCAAGCTATTAAATCTTTTCCAGATGCTGCATTAATACTGATAACTTATATCTAAGAGAAAGATTTCAGGAAGCCCTAAATCCACTAAATCCTTCAAGGCATATTAGTAGTGTATAGGAGAACTATTGTCGATCCTATGGGTTTTAGGAGAACTAAGGTCGATCCCTTGAAGGTAGGATGTTGACCCTATAATGTATAACATGTATGAACTTATTTGAAAGAAAATCATACTTGATTCAGAAAAGTTTAGAGTTTACCTAATGCGACCTTGTTACTCAAAACTTTGAACTTACTTGGAAGGTCTTCACATGGGTGATCTCGCCTGAATGAGGCATAGCCGAATGCCCTTAGTTTACCCTTTGAAGTATGTGTTTTGGAAATCTTGATTTTTTTTTTTTAAAGAAAAAGATGATTTTTGATTTTTTTTTTTTTTTAAAATGGATAAGGCATGGCTGAATGCCCCTAGTTTACGAATTGATGCATGATTTTTGGAAATCTTGATTTTTTTTTTTTAAATGATGATGATGATGATCTTTTTTTGAAAATGAATGAGGCATGGCCGAATGCCCCTAGTTTGCATATTGATGCATGACTTTTTTGAAAACCTTGATATTTGAGGAAATTATTATTTCTTTTTTTTCAAAATGGATGAGGCATGGCCGAATGCCCCTAGTTTAGAAATGGATGCATGATTTTTGGAAATCTTGATTTTTGATTTTTTTTGAAAAGATGATAATGATGATCCCTTTTTGAAAAATAAATGAGGCATGGCTGAACGCCCCTAGTTTAACAATCATTGTGAATTTTTGAAAAATCTTATTATGTAGGGACCTTCAATAGAGAAAAAATTTGAGTAAAACAATATCAAAATCACAAAACTAGGCAAAACAAGGATTGCTAGAATGATGGGCCAATCGGCACTGTTGGAGTGCCGATTGGCACATCTTGAGCCTTGTCCAGTTGTCGCATTATCAACCTTTTTTTTCTAGGACCTACGATAGCATCTAAACTAAAGATGGATGGTGAATGTTGAGTAAATGAAAGATCCATGTCCACCTCCTGCAAAAGATTCATTCCATGAGCTTGTTAGTAATCAGTTATTATAAAAATGTTTTGGGCCAATGCCCCTAGTTTAGACATGCTTGCACAGAAAATTGATGATATGCTTAATGCAAAACAGATGCTCCTAGCCTAAATTCACACAAAGAAATGTTTTGATTTTGAGCCTTTTAAAAAATGTTTTTTAAGTAATTGTGACCGGGCCTTTAGAAAGGCTGCCTACGTACCTATCTCATAGAGGATCAGGTCCAAACGTAGTTCAAAAAAAAGTTTTGAAAAATGAAGTTTTGAAAAATATTCTTTTTTGAAATGAAGTTTCTTTTTGGATGATTGTGACTAGACCTTTGAAAAGGTTGCTTACGTACCTCTCTCATTGAAAAGGTCCAAACGTAGTTCGAACAAAAAAGTTTTGAAAAGTGAATTTTTTTTTTTTTTTTAAATGAGTCTCTTTTTTTTTTTTATGAAAAAAAAGAAATTTAATTAGAATGAGATTTTTTGAAATTTTATCTTTTTCAAATGAACAAAAGGTGATCATTTGAACAACCTCTTTGACCAATCATAATGCTCAATTGTTAACTTGATCTCATTAGCTAGGAAGGATTTGAAATCATTAAAAACATGTAATCAAATTTGCTTCTTCATTTTGAAAATTTTCAGATTATGTCCCTAAAGACAATTAAAGAAATGAAATGTGAGGACTCTTAGAAATCCCATATGTTGGGAACAAGCAAGAAAGGGAAAAAATCCTAAGTTTGAAGATTTGAAAATTTTTGAGAATTTGGAAATTTTGTTCTCTTGAGAGTCATTTTTTGTTAGATGCAAACAAAGGGAGTGTTTGGAGCTTAGAAAAAAAAAATTCAGTCACTTAAGAATTTGTGAAATTTTGTCTTTTAGAGATATCAGTCAGTAGGGCTTGATAATCTTGAGCAATTTTCCTTCTTAATCCAAGAAAAAATATTATCAGAGCTAAATTTGTGCTTTTAATCAGCAGGACTTCAAGGAGGACTTTACTCAAAGGTTGTAATGTAGGCTAGGTTCAGGTTATTGAAAGGAAGGATATAAAAGGCTCAAAGCCCTTATGATATTTCCCCAAGTATGAAATACTTTAAATTCAAGCATTGAAAGAGTTTTTGAAATCTTTTAGCATTGACTCTTGTGCTAAAATCCTTGTCATGTTCATCATCTTCTCATTGGTCTTCATTGGTTCCTTTCATTTTGTCTTGATTTTTTTTTAGCTTGCCAACTTCCTCTATTTGGTCTTCTTAGCATATTATCTTGTGGTTAGATCACTCAAAAAAAAATTTTGAATTTATTTTTGCCTTAATTTTTGCCTAGACCGCCCTTTCAGGTTTTCAGCCTAGTGGGCTTTTTTTTTAGGCCCTAATTTTTGCCTAGACCGCCCTTTCAGGTTTTCAGTCTAGCGAGCTTTATTTTGAATTTTTTTTTTGGAATTTTATTGGCTTTCACTCAACTGCATTTTTTTCTTTTTGGTTTCTTTCAATTCGACAGACTTCCGTCTTTCTTGGATGAATTTGTATTTCTCCTTGATACCCTATTATCCTTTCTAATGCACTTTCATTTTTCTTGACTTGACTGAACACCTTTTTTTTTTTTTTTTTTTTTTGATGAAATGTATCTTACTTTTTCTTTTCCTCATCTTCCTCAATTTTATTAAATTTCTTCTCTTGATGAATCTTCATTTTTGCTCATCCTTCTCAACTTGAATGATCTTTCATGGAATCTCATGTCTCTCGTGTCTTTTGATGAATCAGTATTCTCTCACAACTTGATGAAAATTCTTGCATTCACTTCTCTCTCTTCTTTTTTTGTTGAAGTCTTTTCTAGCTTGATGGCCTTCTCTTCTTTCTTTCTTTTTTCTCACAGTTTGATGCTTTCTCAAAATCTTATCTCTCCTTGATGGATTTCCTTCCTTCCTAGCTTGATGGAGTGAACTATCCCTTTTCTTTGATGAACTCACTTTCCTAAACTTGATGAACTCTTCATCGGTTTCATTGTCTTCATTGAGGACCTTACCAAGTGGCGTTGAATCCATAAGGTCAACACTTCCTCATCTTGAGATTTAAGCATGCATACTTAATTTTCCCACCCAAGGTTTAAGTTTTTAGTGGGTTCATTGAAAAACAGGCTAACTGTTTAAAGGCTCAAGTTGGCTAGCAATGGATAATTATTGGAATGGGTTTCAAGGAATAATGTAGCTTACCAAAGGCGGCCTCCTATCCCTAGTGATGCTTTCTTATAAGCACAGTGACTTAAACTCTTTTAATAAATTCTTCTTGGAATAGAAGTATAAATGCTCCAATGATGTGAAAAAATCTGTAGAGATTGGGATTGAGTGTATGTGATTTGAGAAATTTGGATGAATTTCTTTGATTGCCTTTTAGGACCTTTTCTTGTCATATTTTGAATGTTTAGCAAAAGTCTTTACATGGATTGAATGAAGTTAAATCCCTCGTTGGAACAAATTGATTGGTAGAGCAATTAATCATCATGATTTGGAAAAAGTTTTGTCAAATGGATCTTCTTGTATTCACTTAAAAAGAAGGCTTTTGAAAAACTTTTGGAGTTTTTGAAAGGGAGGCTTTGGAAAAATCTTAGGGTCTTTGAAAGAACAAAAAGGTTTTAGAAAAAGGTTACTAAATTTTTTTTTTTTTTCAAAATGAATTGAAATGACTTGAAGGCCCCATGCCCCTAAGTCCAAAATCTTTTTGAAAATGAATTGAAATGACTCGAAGGCCCAATGCCCCTAGTCCAAAAGATTTTTTTTTTTTTTTTTTGAAAATTTTTTTCTCTCCTTTTTGAATTTTTTTTTCTCTTTTTTTGTTTTTTTTTTCAAAATCTCTTCTTTTTTTTTTCTTTTTTTTTTGAAAATTTTTCTCTCTTTTTTTTTTTTGAATTTTTTCATTTTTTGGATTTTTTATTTTAAACAAAATGCATGAAACATGATAATCAACAAAATACAATAGACCTCAACAAATGTTCTCATTAGAAACATGTAGTAAACAACAAACTTTAAGATAAAACAATGATCCTAATAACCCAAATATGGCTTGACTACTTGTGAAATGAGGCAAAGTCAGGCTGCTTGTTTCTTCTTGGTCCATTGTGGATGTTTGAGTTGAAATTTTGAAATTTGGACCTTGGTAGGCCTAAACCTCGAGGAAGATGACTTGATCTTGATGGAATTGGGCTTGAATCCTTATTGAGCTTGATGGACTTTGGGCTTAGCAAGCTTGGGCTCAAACTGCATATACACATGACATACCTTTCTTTCTAGGAAAACAAAATCATGTTTATAAAGCACACAACATTCAAGGGCCCAAGTATTGAACTTAGGCTCACCATGGCTCAAACAACGGTCAAACACACAATATGTAATGCAATTTTAACATGGACCGGCCCAAGGATAAGTTCTAAGTCATTACATTGTAGGGTGGGTTTGTTGTTTCATTGTTTCCCATAGCTAGGACGTTACACCTCCCAACTTGTAATGTGATTAACATTATGTTGATCCAAACGGCATGGTCAATCCTTTTTAGTCAACAGGAAATGATCCAATGACTTTGGGCTATGAGTTGGTGAGTTCACCACTGGGTAACCGAATCTAATGAAGACCGGTGATCCATGGTTACTACCACTATATGTTGAGATGGGTGCATGCATATTTGTTGTTTTGATGGCACACACTATGACAGTTAGGGAAAGCTTTTAACAATCAAAATGAAAAATTCAAACAAAATATCATACAAACATATAAGGACATAAGCAACCAAACAAACAAAAACATCATACAAAAAACAAGGGTATATAATTGGTCACTTAAAGTCTAACACGAAACTTAGTCCTCGACATCCCCAATGGAGTCGCCACTGTGAGAGACCGCACTGCTTGAGGGGTGCTCTCAAAAAGAGATTTGGGTGCTTAGGGCACATCTCTTTTGGGTAATTGTGTGGAGTCGCTGTAGACACTCGATTTTGCACCCATAATTTAATCTTGGAAGATGGCTAGGATGACCATTCATATACCCGAAAAATCATAGTTGCATTACATGCATTAATTCATTCATTGCATGTCATAAAAATGATCTTGAGATTCTAACGATTGCGATGGTATGTCCAATTCCCAAATCGGACCGTCGGATTGAAAGATATCACGAGATTAAGTTTTCACAGTTTGCATGCATTGTATGGGGTGAAGCCGATCACGTGTGATTAATTAAAATTAATTTTGATTGGTTAATGATTAAAGTTAATTAAATGAATTTTTGTGATTGGTTAAGTATTTTTCTTAAAGTGAGATTTGTTGCATGAGATTAAAACAAATAAGCTGATAATATTTAAAGACTGTAGATAATTAGGTTCTTAGGATAATTATATTCAAAATAATTATTTTAAAAAACCTAATTATCACTTTGGAATGAGGTTTATCATGAAAATAACTCTAAAATTCGTCCAGATACAGTTTTAGACTTGGAAAACACTTCAAAAACGTGCTAATTAAGTAGCAGATTTCAGATTCACGTTCAAAGGCACTTTTGGTATAATAGAACTCCAAATTCGGACTAGGCTATTTCTGGAAAAGTTGTAGAGAATCGAATTTTCCTTCAGCTGTCAAAATTTTAGCTTAATCCAAATTTGGAGTAAAAAGATATGATCAAAATACTGAAACTTGTTCTGATCTGAAAAATCAGCTTACTCTTATCCAAATCTCTTTTTTTTTTTTAAGAATTTTCCCCCATACGTTTTTTGCTTAATTTTTAAGCTGATTGGACTTAATTTTTAAGCAAACCTAGCTTATTTTCTAAGCAACTAACACCTCTATAAATAGGGGAGGCCTTCCAACATTCAGGACCCTTTTTTCTGACCCTTCTTTTTCTGACTTCTCTCTCCCCTTACGTTAAAGAAGTTCTGGAAGCCCTGCTTTAGGAACTTCTTTTTTGTTAAGAGGCTTCACTTAAATCCTTAAAAAAAATTGTTTCTCTTTGTCGGGTACGTTTTGCGACAAGGGCCAAAAATGTGAGAATGGCCCAAATCTCCCCTTGGGTTCTTTAGAAGTGTTTATTGTGGAGAATCAAGCCCAAAATTCCAAATGTATAATGAACAAAAGGCTAATGGTGCTTTGACAAGAGAGAATCAAAATGCTAATAACAAAAGTGTAGAAAAGTATAAAAACATAACAAGTCTGAAACTTCGACCCACAGTCACCGAGAAGAGGAAAATGAGAGAGGTTGTGAGGAAGAGAGGGAAGGTTTCCCTGTACCCATATTTCCACCCCTAAGGTTCAGAATTGTGAGAATGTTTCCTGGCTCAGTGGGTTTTTACTCTCAAGTTTCAGCTCTATGGGGAAAACGTGGTTCAACGGGTTTGAAACTTCGACCCACAGTCACCGAGAAGAGGAAATTGAGAGAGGTTGTGAGGAAGCGAAGGAAAGTTCCCCTGTACCCATATTTCTACCCCTAAGGTTCGAAATTGTGAGATTGTTGACTGGCTGAATGGACTTTTGCTCTGAAGTTTCAAGTCTATAGGTAGAACGTGGTTGCCTCATTTTTGAGCTGAAGAAAGAGTCTTATATTGAGTTTGGGGTGTTGCTAATGATTGGTTTTTGAGTAGTGGAAGAGGCTTTTATCCCCTATGATACTAATTTGGTGTTTTGGCTTGGGTTGCTTTTGTTTAGGGAAGAGTTTGGTATGCTTTTTACATAATTTTGGAAATAAAGGGGTTTGCTCTAATTGGTTGCCTTTAGTCAGACATTTAAGACCATTGGGAGGCTCACCTAAGTGAGGGCTAGCAGATGGAGTTGGCCAATGAGAGCCAACTATGTTTTAAAGGTAAAAGTGGGTTATGGCAGAAACTTTAGGCCACAGTCACCCAGAGCATAAAAGCTATTTTGGGGTGAAAATTTCGGGTACAAGACCTCCTCCATGAGCCTAAGGTGCTACTAGTGTCTCTTGCCCACTTGGTAGCACGTATGTGTTAGGCTCATGCAAAAGGTCTGAAAGGAACCGACCCATACCCTCCAAATCACACTTCCTCAATTTCCCCCATAAGTCACATGGGCTTGGGCCATGTTTAAAAGAATAAAATATAATATAATACATGAATTGAGCCCACAAAGAAGTCGGGCTTAGTTGAATCGGGCTTGTACGAAATGTGTCGCGAAAATGGGTATCAACACTCTTTGAGGAACTCTTTCCTTGAGAATTAAGCTCATGCAAGTATAACTCTAACTTTGTTTCCATAACATGCTTTCATATATGTTTTAGTTTCCATGGACATGATGTTTTCTTTTGTGTTTAAATAATCATGTTTCTCATATGTTATCACATGTTCTCTTTTGCTTTCAAAAGTTTTCACATGTCTAGATCTAGGGTTGAATCTTACCTTAGAATTTTAGATCTGCAATTTTTCTTTGTGCTTCTTTTAAAAAAAAAACTAAAATCAAATTTGCAAGTTTTCTTCATTTTTTTATTAAGAGTCAAATCTGTATTTTTTTTCCTCTTTGTTTCTTTTCAAAGTAAAACCAGATCTGAATTTTCCAAATAAAAATCTGCTCTGTTTTTAATAAAAAATCTGATCTGAATTTTCCAAATAAAAATCTGCTCTTTTTTTAATAAAAAACCAGATCTGCATTTTTCCAAATAAAAATCTGCCCTGTTTTTAATATAAAATCTGATTTGCATTTTTTCAAATAAAAATCTGCTTCGTTTTTAATAAAAAATATGATCTGCATTTTTTCCAAATAAAAATCTGGTCTGCTATTAATAAAAAATCTAATGTGCATTTTTTCCAAATAAAAATCTGCTCTGTTTTTAATAAAAAATCTGATTTGCATTTTTAAAAAAATAAAAATCTGACTTTTTTTATAATCAAAATCAGATCTGCATCTTTCAATAAAAAATTTGTGCTTTCAAAATAAAAATCTGTTTTTTTTTTTTTCCACATTTAAATAATCCCAATCAGATCTGAATTTTTAATTTAAATCCATTCTTTTCTTTTATGGAAACTCAAGATTAAATTTTTCATTAACTATTCTCATCAAAAAATTTCACACAAAATAAAATGGCAGATCTAAGGTTCTTGACTAAAAGTTTAACCCTAGATCTAGGATTTGACATAGCATCTGTTGCCTAATATCTCATACTTTCAAAAGGGTATATAATGGTCATTTAGACTTTAGAAGACTAGACTCCGTCTGGGCGAAATGGGTGCCTAACACCTTCCCATTCTGTAACCTAGCCCCCGAACTTAGGTTTTTGGATAGTAAACTAGTGTTTTATCTTTTGTTTTGGTAGATTGTAACAAGGACCAAAAGCATTGTAATATTACTCTACCAAGATTATAGATTGTGTTTAGGACCAAAGCCCTGTAATGATTATTTGATCAAGATTGTATTTACATAATTAATGAAATTGGATGTATTTGATGTAAATTTTATATTTATGTTTTTCTAATTTTTTGTAACAAAAAATAAGTGGTGACCCCACACAATTACCCAAAAGAGAGGTGCCCTAAGCACCCGAATCTCTTTTTGAGAGCACCCTTCAAGAAGTGCGGTCTCTCACAGTCGCCACTTATTTTTTATAAAATAAATAAGAATAAATAAAATACAATTCACATGTCCAAGAATACCTCAAATTCATTAATTGATTACATAAATACAATTTGGTAGAATAACTTTACAAGGCCTTGGTCCTAAATACAATCTATTTAAAAATTACAAAGCTTTGATCCTAGTTACAATCTACTGAAAAAAAAACCTAAGTTCGGGGGCTAGGTTACGAAATAGGAAAGTGTTTGGCACCCATTTCGCCCAGACTGAGTCTGGTCTTCTAGACTCTAAATGACCATTAAATACCAATATTCAAAGTATGAAATGTTATGCAACAGATGCTATGTCAAATCCTAGATCTAGGGTTAAACTTTTATTCAAGAACCTTAAATCTGCCATTTTATTTTGTGTGAAAAAATTTGATGAGAATAGTTGATGAAAAATTTAATCTTGAGTTTCCATAAAAGAAAAGAATGGATTTAAAATAAAAATTCAGATCTGATTGGGATTTTTTAAATGTGGAAAAAAACAGATTTTTATTTTGAAAACACAAATTTTTTATTGAAATATGCAGATCTGATTTTGATTAAAAAACAGTCAGATTTTTATTTTTAAAAAATGCAAATCAGATTTTTTATTTAAAACAGACCAGATTTTTATTTGGGAAAAAAAAATGCAGATCAGATTTTTTATTAAAAACAGAGCAGATTTTTATTTGGAAAAATTGCAGATCAGATTTATTTTTATTAAAAACAGAACATATTTTTATTTGAAAAAATGCAGATCATATATTTTATTAAAAACATGGTAGATTTTTATTTGAAAAAAATGCAGATCAGATTTTATATTAAAAACATGGCAGATTTTTATTTGAAAAAATTCAGATCAGATTTTGTCATTAAAAACATGGCAGATTTTTATTTGGAAAAATTCAGATAAGATTTTATTATTAAAAACATGGCAGATATTTATTTGGAAATATTCAGATCAGATTTTTTTATTAAAAACAGAGCAGATTTTTATTTGGAAAAATGCAGATCAGGTTTTTTATTTACAACATAGCAGATTTTTTATTAAAAACAAAGCAGATTTTTATTTGGAAAAATGTAGATATGGTTTTTTTTATTAAAAACAGAGCAGATTTTTATTTGGAAAAATGCAGATAAGACTTTTTATTAAAAACAGAGCAGATTTTTATTTGGAAAATTCAGATCAGATTTTTTATTAAAAACAGAGCAGGTTTTTATTTGGAAAAATGCAGGTCAGATTTTTTTATTAAAAACAGAGCAGATTTTTATTTGGAAAAAGGCAGATCTGGTTTTACTTTGAAAAAGAAACAAAGAGAAAAAAAAAATACAATCTGACTCTTAATAAAAAAAATGAAGAAAACTTGCAAATTTGATTTTAGTTTTTTTTTTAAAAAAAACACATTGAAAAATTGCAGATCTAAAATTCTAAGGCAAGATTCAACCCTAGATATAGACATGTTCGTCAATTAATCATGTGAAGACTTTTGAAAGCAAAAGAGAACATGTGATAACATATGAGAAACATGATTATTTAAACACAAAAGAAAACATCATGTCCATGGAAACTAAAACATATATGAAAGCATGTTATGGAAACAAAGTTAGAGTTATACCTGCATGAACTTAATCCTCAAGGAAAGAATTCCTCAAAGAGAAACAATTTTTTTTTAAGGATTTAAGTGAAGCCTCTTAACAAAAAAGAAGTTCTTAAAGCCGGGTTTCCAAAATTTCTTTAACGTAAGGGGAGAGAGAAGTCAAAAAAAGAAGGGTCAGAAAAATGGGTAAAAAAAAAGGGTCCGAAAAAAGGGTCAGAATAAAGGGTGTTGAATGTTGGGAGGCCTCCCCTATTTATATAGGTGTTAGTTGCTTACAAAATAAGCTAGGTTTGCTTAAAAATTAAGTCCAATCAGCTTAAAAAATAAGCAAAAAACGTATGGGGAAATCCTAAAAAAAAAAGAAGGAGATTTGGATAAGAGTAAGCTGATTTTTTAGATTAGAACAAGTTTTAGTATTTTGATAATATCGTTTTACTCAAAATTCGAATTATGCTAAAATTTTTACAGCTGAAGGGAAATTCAATTCTCTACAACTTTTTCCAGAAATAGCCTAGTCTGAATTTTGAGTTCTACCATGCCAAAAGTGCCTTGGAACATGAATCTGAAATCTGCTACTTGATTAGCACGTTTTTGAAGTGTTTTCCAAGTCTAAAACTGTATCTGGACGAATTTTAGAGTTATTTTCATGATAAACCTCATCCCAAAGTGATAATTAGGATTTTTAAAATAATTATTTTGAATATAATTATCCCAAAAGCCTAATTATCTACAGTATTTAAATATTATCAGCTTATTTGTTTTAATCTCATGCAATAAATCTCACTTTAAGAAAAATACTCAACCAATCAAATAAATTCATTTAATTAAATTTTTTTTTTGAGAAACATTTAATTAATTTTAATCATTAACCAATCAAAATTAATTTCAATTAATCACACGTGATCGGCTTCACCCCATACAATGCATGCAGACCGTGAAAACTTGATCTCGTGACATCTTTCAATCCGATGGTCCGATTTGGGAATCGGACATACCGTCATGACTGTTAGAATCTCAAGATCATTTTTATGATATGCAATGAATGAATTAATGCATGTAATGCAACTATGATTTTTCGGGAATATGAATGGTCATTTTAGCCATCTCCCAAGATTAAATTATGGGTGCAAAATTGAGTGTCTACACCTAATCCAAAATTTTGCTGGATTTTAGTCCAAAAAATAAGGCAAAAAGTTGCCGGAGTTTCGTCACAGAAATCTAGTAGGAATTCCAATGCGTTAGCAAAACATTGATGAAGGCCACACACTGTTTCAAAATCAAACCTTAAAGCCCAAAGTCTTTAAATCCTTGAAAGCTATAGCCAATAGCTTGATTTTATCTGCCAATGACCAAAGTTTATCTCACGACAACCGTTGTAGGGTGCTGTGGACTAATGGAGTCGTCACCTAGATTAGGTCTAGGAACCATATTGGGCCCTTTAGGCCAATCACTTATACACACGAATCCATGTACCAGATTATGGGTCCGGAGTTTGGGTACGGCTTGGAAAGGTGTTAGGCACCCAAGACCGCCCGGCTTATGGGCCGGCCTCCATTATACGTTGCTAGGCCATATTTAATTAAAGAGTTTATTAAGAGAGCTCTAATCCTTAACCTAAACATACATCATGCACTTAAGGAAAATAACACACACATGTTAAAGATCACATCACAACATAAAAGGAAATAAATTAAACATAATCAGACAAAATAAATTAAACATGGCAAGTTGACAATTAAATAAAACACACAAGGAAAGAATATCAAATAGAATAAACATGACAAAAATACTAAAGCAAACATGGAAAATAATTAAACATAAATAATTAACCTAATCACAGTCAAACAGAATCAAATAACATGTTAAAAAGTGATTAAAATAATAAAAAACAAGATTTTGCCCTAATCTGAGTTCGGGTTGCGTATGCATGGCGCACGCATACTCAAAAATGCGTACGCATCCTTTAGCACAGATTCAAAAAATTACATTTTTAGAGATTTAATCAAACAAAGATATAATATGTGAGATCAAACAAGCATGTTAGAAACCCTAAAAACTAAACTAACATAAAACAAAAACACAAAGCATCAACATAAACAAATAAACTTGAAACAAAATAAACAATTAAACTAAACTACATTAAATCATATCAAACCAAACTAGGAATTGAAATAAGAAAAAAAGAACAAAAAAGGACAAATTATAAACCACCTAAAATCATATTTAAAAATGTCAAACATAATTAAAAACATCAAACAAATCAAATATAACAAATGGAGAAACTATATCAAGAAAATCATGTGAATCATGTTAAGCAAAGTGGGAAACCATGGAAAGAAGCTCAATCACAAATTTGAAGTTGTTTAACCAACCCCTCAGTGCCTACAACACAAAGATTAGATTGAGGACAAGAATAATCAAAAGAACACAACAATACTTAATAATCACAACTCAAGAACAAGAGATTTGAAAAAGGTTTTAAGAAATCAATATTGGAAAATAGTTTCTGCCTTAAAACTAACTAAAGAGAGGTTTCTAATTTTTAAAAAACATGCTAAGGGGCTGTGTGTGTGTGTGTGTGTGTGTGTGTGTGTATGTTATAGAAAAGAGGATTAGGGTTTTGTTAGGACATATGTGTTTCACATGTTAAGAACATATGTCATGATTTTATGTAATTGGCTAATCCTTTGACAAAACGCACTTTACTTGTAATTGGGTAGATCTAGAATGTGTTTAAATACTTCAAGAAACCATGTTTCTAGATCAAGTGTTGAAGCCTTCAAGTTTGTCCAAGAAAACAAGCTGAAAGTGCAAAATCATTAAAGCTCGACAGTTAGCTCGACAGCTAGCATGTGTCGAGGTTTAAGAAGATGTTCAACCCGTATGCTCGACAGCTAACATGACAGATGCTCGACACCTCCTATCTGTCGAGGTTTAAGAAAACAGCAATCTGATATGTTTTTCTTGAGATCCGTGATTATGTGTTTGGGCCTTCTTTTTTCCTAACCCTAAACATATAAAAGGATTGTTTTAAAGGCCGTCAAAGTGTTCACAAGTTGCACAAGCATTGAGCAAACTCTATTCAAGCAAATTGTGACTGGAAACGAAGTTCTTGCCCTAGTTCATCTCTTTCTGTTGAAGAAGTTTCTGTGTATTTGCACCATAGGGTTTTGTAACCAAGCATCTTCTTGATCTTCATCGTGTAGATGAACTGAAGAACTTTGCAGCCAATAACCTTCTTAATTGGTGATTGAAGTCGCGTACTGGGATCCGCGCATTGGTTAGTCACGTACTTGGGAGCCGTGCATCAGAAAGGGGAACTGTCACTACAGAATAAGTCCAATTGGGTATTGGGGTAAGGGTTTAACTGTAGGTTGGTAAGGTACTTGGGATTCATTTACTTGTAACTGCTTGTTGTGATAATAATGGAGTTTCGGGAGTGGTGACCTGAAAATCACCCGGTAGGGTTTTTGCCATTAGGTTTTCCACATTCGTAAACAAATCACCATGTCATTTATTTTCCGCTGCGTATTTAGTTGTTTGGTGATTTGTTTATGCTACCACGCATTTTGCATGATAAATTGATTAATTAATAACTTGGCTAATTAATTAATTAATTTCAATCACAAAGGGTCAATACATTTGTGGCCTATCAAGTGGTATCAGAGCAGGCACACTCTGATTAGGTATTAATCTTTGTTGTGTTGATCCATTGACCCCTATTTGTCATGGATAGAGGACAATCGTTAATTATACCTCTTTTATTTGATGGCACTAATTATACATACTAGAAAGTACGCATGAGAGCTTTCTTGCGGTTCCTAGATGAGAAGGTGTGGCAAGCTGTGGAGATAGGCTGGACTAAGCCTACAGAAGCGCCGGCCGATTGGGATGAAGAAGAGGACTTGGTGGAGTCAAATTTTGAGAAGATGGATGATTAAGATGATATCCATACAGCCTATGAAAAATTGTACAAAGTTTCTGAAAAACATGAGAAACTTTATAGGCTGGCCACCAAGAAGCTCAGTGATGTGGAACTTGATCGTGAAGAGCTGTCCACAAAGTTTGATGAGGCTAATCAGACTATTGGTGCACTGAGATTTGAGAACAATTTCTTGGCTGAGAAGACCAAGAAGCTTGAAGCAAAGTTGTTTCAAGTCAGAGCTCAATTGGAGAGGACTTCAAGTGCAAAGCTTGATGAGATGCTCAATCTTCAGAAATCTGCTTCTGATCGAACAGGTTTAGGGTATGGTCTTTCTTCCTCTAATATTGCTTCTACTAGTTCTACTGTTTTTGTTCCTCCTACTAATAATGTTGAAATTGAGAACAATGATGTTAAAACTGGTTTAAGGGTGAGTTTGATTCAGCTTTTTAAAGTTGGGCTTTTTGAAAAAGTTGAGTTTTCAAAAAGTGCATAATGAAAAAGTGATTTTTCAAAAAGCTGAGTGTTTGGTAAAAGTTGTTAAAAAGTATTTTTTGAAAAAGCTGAGTGTTTGGCTAGCACTTGTAAAAGTTGCAATTTGAGGGATAAATTACCAAAAAGGACAATGTATATATAAGGGAGTTTATTTCATACTTAAATCAACTACTTGTGATAAATTGATACTGATTTTAATTTGAACATACTATTACAATTATTTTTTTCTCTTTCTAAAAAAATTATTTTTTTCTCACCAATATTAGCTAATAATAACCTACCACTTAAAATTTATTGTGAAAATATTGTGATACTAATTGATACTAATTTTAATTTGAACGTACTATTAAAATTTTTTTTTTCTCTTTCTAAAAGATTTTTTTTCTCACAAATATTAGCTAATAATAACCTACCACTTAAGATTTATTGTGAAAGTATTGTGAAAATATTATGATAAAAATTGATACTGATTTTAATTTGAACGTACTATTAAAATTATTTTTTTCTCTTTCTAAAAAAATTACTTTTTCTCACCAATATTAGCTAATAATAACCTACCACTTAAAATTTATTGTGAAAATATTGTGATAACATTTCCTTCCTTTTTCCTTTTTTTTTTTTCCCCTCTTTTTTTCTCCTCCACTCACTTACCACATTTCCATTTTTTTTTTTTTCCTCTTTTTTTCTCCTCCACACACGTACTTACTCTTTTCCTTTTTTCCTTCTTTCCTCTCTTTTTCCATACCACTTCTTCCTCCAAGCTCTAGAACGTTCCACTGGGCTCTTCTTCTTCTTCCTCTTTCTTTTTTCTTTTTTTTTTTTTCCTTTTTTCCCCTGAGCTCTTCTTCTTCCTCTTTATATTCAAATCTTGACTACAGGGATTGGAAGAAGCACGCGATACTGTGTTGGTAAAATTGAGACTAATTGGATGGTCAATTCACACGAATTAAGAACATGGTCGTGGCTCAAGTTACATCCGATTTAACTCTAAAAATGTTACACCATCCAATAACTTATTATTGAATTCATATTTTAAAATCAACCGCTGGGAGAACAAGGTTCCATATGTTCTTTAATACGTATGCCAATTCTTACTGCCAATCGGATGTAATTTACCATTTGATATTTAAACTCATCTTTTATGTATTATTTTAAACTACAAAAAACTTGAATTTAGACAATTGATTGATGCCGTGGCTATTAATCTTGATCTCCTTGAAATTTTGTAAGCATGAAAATATATGAAGATAATGTAATCCGACAGATTTGTCAAAATTCACATTGAATTCGCAAAATATAGGATTGCCCGCTACACTCCCAACGAATCCCCAAAAATGTTACACCATTCAATAACTTATTTTTGAATTCATATTTCGAAATCCACCCGCTCGATTACACGCTCTATATGTCTTAATATGCATGTGCCAATTTTCATGCCAACGACGATTTACCATTTTATCTATAAACTCATATTTTATGCATTATTTTTTAAACTATTAAAACTTGAATTGTGACAATTAATTGATGACATGTATCAGCTTAATTTTTGATCATCTTGAAATTTTGTAAGCATGAAAATATATAAGATAACGCATCCGACGTTAGATTTTGTCAAAATTCACATTGAATTAAGAAAACATAGGCCGCCGAAAGCTTACACCCGACGTAACTCTAAAAAATGTTACACCACCCAAAAATTATTATTGAATTCATATTTTGAAAATCCAACCGCATTATACGTTCTATATTGGCCTAACACATGCCAATTTTCAGTCAATCGGATGTAATTTACCATTTGATCTATAAACTCATCTTTTATGCATTATTTAAAACTACTAAAACTTGAATCTAGACAATTGATTGATAACATGGCTATTAATCTTTAATTACCTTGAAATTTTGTAAGCATGAAAATATACGAAGATAATGTAATTCACGATAGATTTGTCAAAATTACATTGAATTAAGAAATATAGGGTTGTCTGAGTTACACCTGACGTAATTCTAAAAATATTACACCACCCAATATAGTATTGAATTCATATTTTGAAAATCCAACTGCTGGATTTCATGCTCTATATGTTCTTAACATGCATGACAATTTTCATGCCACCGGATGTATCACTTACCGCTTGATCTATAAACTCATCTTTTATGTATTATTTAAACTATAAAACTTGAATTTAAACATATGATTGATGACATGGCAATTAATATTTGATTACCTTGAAATTTTATACATGAAAATATATGAAGATAATGTAATCTAACAGTGGATTTGTCAAATTACATCGAATTAAGAAATATAAGTTTGGGTTCAAGTTACAATGTGATGTAACTTCTAAAAATAATACATCACCAATAACTTATTATTGAATTCATATTTTGAAAATCCAAACTATTGGATTACATGTTTATATGTTCTTAACATGCATGCCAATTTTTATGCTAATCGGATGTGGTTTACTATTTGATTCATAAATTCATCTTTATACATTATTTTAGTTAGAAGAAATTTTATTCACTTTTTGAGAGAGAGAGAGAGAGAGAGAGAGAGAGTACAAAGGCATGAAATTTTGAATTTTAGGCTACCATTTTGAAGTTGAAAATGCTATCATTTTTTATGGGTACAATTGTTTAGAAAATAAGACAGACATTTCTTATATAAGATGTATAAAAGGTTTTTTTTTTTTTTTTTTAAACTGTAAACAAAAGATTCATCTAAAGAATACAAAGGTTATATGTTAATAAGTTTTTTTTTATTTTTCTTTGAATTTTAGAATAACTTTATCTCAAAAAAATTAATGATTTTTTTTGCGAAGGTCAATTGTGGCCCTTGGGTAAATAATTTAGTGTTAGTAAGGGCATTTTTAACCTAAAAATAAATCCTTTTGCGCTTAATTTTACTGTCTCCTGAAATAATTTGGTGAACATTTCTCCAAAATTTTTTGACATTTTAATGATTATTTACAATGACAAATTTCTATAAATAATTTAAGATTAATAACGCTTTTTTAATCCGTCACAAATAATACACTTTGCGAAAGATTTTTAATCGTCTCCGTAATAATACTGGCGGAAATTTCTCCAAAATATTAAGATTTCAGACGCTTATAACACATAATCATGACAGCTTTTCGTTTGGCCACAAATATTCTACATTTTACGATTACATGGCGCTTTATTTTTGCCATCACAAATAAGATTTTTTGAGAGGGATTTTTGGGTCTGTCAAAAATTCTTGGTCGCTAATAGGCATTTTTCTTGTAGTGACTCTTGATTCGCTCTTGATTGTGTTGGCCAATTCAATAGTAGGTACTGTCTCTTGAGATGGTTGAGAAATTGGAATAAGTTGGGTATCCACTTCAAAATTCATTCTTTCATTCTCATCACCATCCATACGATTTACGTCCTCCGCTCCATAGAAGATTTTTAAAATATGAACTATCCTTCTCCATTTTGATCCTTCTGAATCTAAGGGCATAAAGATTTTTTTCCTCTCCTTATGGAAGAACATACACACGGATATGATGACAGCTATTAATGAAGCAATCCCTGCAATGAGGAAAAGGCCCCCAAAGCTGGCAAGGTTGAGATTGTTATTATTAGAAGAACCTGGGTGCTGGAGTAGTTTAGACAATTGTTCTGTTCTCCTAGCCATTTATTTTCAATGTCATTCATTTTCTTTCTCTCGGTTACATTTAAGACTGCTCTTGAAACATCAGCTACTAAAGGGGATCCTCTTGGGAAGACCTATAAGTTATCAAAAATTAAGTAAGGAATAATAATAGTTACTCACCGTACATAGCCACATGGACTGAAACTATTTTTTTAAAATATGATTTCAAAATGGAGTTTGTACAAAGTGTATATAAGATTTTTCCTTAAATAAGACCACATGAGAGAGAGAGAGAGAGCTTACAAAGCCAAACCCATCAGTTTTATATTTTGTCAGAACCATGGTATATTTGGAGGAATATTGAGCTAGAAAAAGTTTCATATAAGGGGTTTCATCAAAAGCAGCGGCAATACCACCATTTGCGCTTCCTTTCAACAAAAGCTCATGACATTGTTGTGTAGAGTTATATTCCTTGAGTTTTGAATTGTGAATTTTCAACCCTTGTAAGATTTTCAAAACAAAAGAACCATTTTGATAACCAACATATTCCCCATTCTTAATCAGCTGATCGATATCGGTAACAGTTGGTAGTAGTTGTTGAACTGTTAAGAGAGACGACAAACTTGCAGTGTAACTTTAAGTGAGTATGAGCACCACAAAAACCCATATTATCACCACAAACCTAGTTGTGTTACTAATCACTGGTTCTCCTATGACTTAAATTAACTCAAATTAAGAAAGAACGTGATTGATTAATTATACATATTTACAACTCATCCAAAATCATGGTATTTACTTGTTTTTGAGGCTTGATTTAATGGACAGTCTTAGAAAATATTTTAGAAACAAGCTTAACATGTAGAAAATGATCGTATCCATTTGAAATTGATTAATTTCATGGTAAGTATTTAACATCACATAATTAAAAATTTTAAGTGAAATGACAATTTGTACTTCGTTAAATCAAGAAATAAAATTTTAACCGTGAAATAGACGCCCTCCACTCTCTATTTCGAGTGAAATACAAAGGATCATGTTATATGTACAGGAGGTGCATAGTCACTGCATTGTGGTTATACCTTTTGTTTAGAATTTAAACATTGAAATTAGAAGATGGAGTACTTACGGTGTGAAAAAACCATGGTTGAGAAGGAAAACCACAAGCTTGTACCAATCTGTTCAGAGGGAGTCCCACGAAATTCCCTATTTATTCGGTGTTCAAGAAACCATATCACCACTCTCAAAAAAAAAAAAAAAAAAAAAAAAAAGAACCATATCACAAACCCAATGAATACAAAGTAGAAACCAGTTGTCAGCCAAAGGTCTGTAGTCAAAGGCTTCAAGAACACCCATGCGTTTTTCTTTTGGCTGTCTTTGTTTGGCACAACCATTGATACACTGAATTCTGTGTATGGTAATGTAAAATCAACATGTAAAGACCTTTTTGCTTCAATAGTTACATCTCCCACCACAGCATTGTAGTTCTGCATATCATATCATAATTTATATATATTAATAGGTAAAATTTATTGTATAAAAATTCAATTGGGGATTTAATCGATTTTCAATTTTGCTACCACGTTGTCTCATTTAATTTTTAATTTTGCCAAAGAAATTATTAAATATAAAATCAAAAGTTCAAATCCACTGGGATTCCACTGATTTCAATCAAATCTACTTTCCGCCTACGCTGGGCCCATCTAAGCACCCAAGTTCAAATTAAATCAACATAAAAGACCTTTTGCTTCAATAGTTACATCTCCCACCACAAGATCGTGTATTCGCATATCATATCATATCTATATATATATATATATATATATATATATATTAATAAAAACTTGTAGAACCAATTGTAATTTAATCAAATTTCACTCTACACACATGTTTCTTTTAATTTTAAATTTTTTGCCAAGTAAATTATTGAGGGTAAAAATCAAAGATCCAAATTCAATTAGATTCAAATCTGATTTCACCAAAGTTCTCAATTTTCCGCCATGTATCAATCTAAGTTTTTTTTTTTTTTTTTTTTTTTTTGGTGGTGAATTATTGATTTAAAATCGCAGTCTAAAACTAATTAAATTTAAATCATATATATATATATATATATATATATATTTATAAAACCATTACATATTTTAAAATTTATGTATTTAAAAAAAGTTGTGTTTCTAATACTACGTATAATTTGAAACTCTTTTTAAAAAAATATATATAATTTGAACCATATTATTGTAATTTTTTTAAATTGTAACCGTGCATATGCATGGGGTTACACACTAATTATTTATAAGCGACATAAGAGTCCAAATTAAATTCTAAGTGCACTCCAAGTTTTTGCAAAATATCCTTATAATTGAGGTATAATTTGATACCAAGTGTATTTAGATTTTCAATTCACTTTAATTTCATGCCAAGTGTTCTTTCAAATTAGACTCTAATTTTATTTCAATTATATTGAAATGAAAACTTATGCTCTAAACTTACAAAATATAAAAAACTTAATTGGAATTTATTATACTATTATATAATATTATGAATGTTTACAACTTATAACTTATTAGGTAATCATGTTATATGTGTGTGTCGGTGGATATATGTGGTTATTTTTTATTGTGTCCTTGCATATTCATATGCAAGTTATAAGCTACTTAAAATTTATATTCAATTCAGTGAATAATTTGAGCACTTCTATATTCATCAACCAAAAAAAAAAAATTTTGAGCACTTCTATGTTTATATTATCTTTGATATTACTATATTAGGAGGGGACTATGCTTTTAATACAATGTCGTTTATGATGCATGGATAGACAGTAGCTTATTTGATTCTAAAAATAAATAAAAAGAGGACAGTAGCCTATTTAGTTGTGAACAAGTCCCTCTCAAACTATGTGGAAATATTTTCTATCATTATGGGATATCAGAGATTTTTTACATATATACACGTTACTATGTTAGATCAACTGAATTTCTTCTTAAAATAAAACTTCATGAACGTTCTTATAGCTTATACTTCTCCTTTGGTTTGATATATATATCAAATGTAATCTTATTTATTAAAAATAGGAGAAGTTTTTTGTTTTATTTTTGCACTTCTTTGATGAATAATAAGAAAGAATTTTACTTACCCCAAGATATACTTCACGGACCAAGTCATCGTATGTACCGGCACTTTCACCCTTATCGTTCACGAAGGGAACGAACTCATAACTAACGGCGTAAGGTAAAGTTTTCATTACAGCATTGAAGATGTCTATGCAGTAACCTTGGACCTTTATTAATTTATGAGTTTTGTTATCAAGTGTCAAACCAACAAATTCAGTAAAACCATCCTTCTTGGGAACTCCTATTCGCAATTTCTTGTCATTTGTTGTAATCTCCCAACCTTACAACCCAACCTTTGGGGACAAAGGTTGTATCACCTGGCCATATAATAGTCCCTAGATTATTGGCTGTCGGAGTAGAATGTGTTCTTGTGTTTGTCCAATTTAGTTTCCTATTGAGTCCATTTTGTTGAGTCCAAAACGCTACTCTTCTTTCTACATTATTGTACGAGGTATGGCCTCAGGCCCAATGGGCCTCGGCCCGAACATTCTCAAGAATCGAAGCTGAGCCCAAACCTCATAGTGAGTCCATATCCGTTCTGAGTGCATGATTGATAAGCTCATATCCGGCCGTTCATTGTCTGTTCGGGATTGCGTGTGCTCGGAACAATGAACCTCCCCTGTGACTCGGTATTGCCTTGGAGAGTATCGCTGCCAGGCAATCTTTTGGAGGCGGAAATCAGTTTCAAAGCCACTACCACCATTTCCAACGAGATAGATTCTATGTCAGGAATAATCACATCAGACCCCACCCACACGAGTGAGATCATAATGTAATCATGAAACCCCCACAAACCTCAAGCTATAAATAGAAGAATTGTGTAAGGAAAGGGGGTTGGAAAAACTGGAGAGGAAGTAGAAAGAGAGAGATAGTGAGCTAGGATAGCCAGGGGAAAGAGCAACACAGAGTGGGGGTGTCACTCAGGAAGGGAAAAGAGAGAATTCGTGGGGGACAAGGGGTGCCACCAGGTCACTCGGCCAGAAACAACTCTTAGTAGGAAACACTAAGCCCACTAATACAAGTAAATTGTGAGCCCATTCTAAGCCCGGCCCATCAAGCTGAGTTTGGGTATGCACAATTATCATTCACATTAATTATTTCAAAAGTTGATGACTATAATTGCCCATTAACGAGATTAAACTTTCCAAAAAGGCCTTTAAATTTAATAATTGATAATGCTTCACGAAGTTTTGGTCCAGTTTGTGACAACCCAAAATTTTCAAGACAGGTTGAGTTGTTGGGAGTATGAGTATCTGAATTGTCAAATCCAAAGATTGTTGTCCCAATCATCTCAACTGCAATGGCTAGTGCCCAAGCAGTGTCATAAGCCCATAGTCCAAAAACATTTAAATCAGCACTCTTAATAGATTGATAGACTTGAATAAATTCCTCAAGCTCTTCTGTCTTTGGAACATAGGTCTTTACACCTAAAACCCCTTCCATAGATTCAAGAACTGAAGGATCTACCGAACCCAGGAGATTAGTTATCCCATCAGTCATGATCCAAACATAGCCTTTGCTCATCATTCCAATCTCTTTTGCCTTGGTGAAAAGCCGGGAATTAAGTTCAGCTGACATGTGCACAATGAAGACCCTTGTTCGCATTGTCATCAACTTGTGAAGCTCTTCACCAATTTCATCATTTGAGGCCAATTCCCGAATAACACTATGGTAGGGGACACGGGTATCAATGTCTTGCATTGCACCAATCAAAAAGGGTATTATTCCCTCCCCGTACTCATTGTCTATGTAGATCGGCACTACTTCTCTCCATGCAAAGGCTTGAACAATTGCACTAATGGCTTTTACTTGAGATGAGTCACTTTGAGCAATTCGAAAAAAGTAAGGTCTCCGAGAGGAAGTGAGAAGGACTTGTAGCTGACTAGCTGAGAATGAAATAATCGGTACTTGAGCTTTGGCTCCTAGATTAATCACGAAGTTTGCCTGCATTGAATTTTCTGGCCCTATAATGGCTTGTACTTGTACATTTTTTATTAGGTCCAGAGCTGCTTAAGGACAATGACAAAACTCAAAATGGTTAGGAGCTTAAATTTTGTAGAGTAATTATTAAGTACTTTTATAATACAGTGACATAATGTCCATTCTCCTACATTTATGATGAACTTTACTAATTAAATTCATTATGAATTCTACTAAGAATATGAGAAAAAGAACACCACGTCATCGTACTCTAGGCGTACCTAATAATTTAACAAATTTTGTAAACTTCTAATCCACTTCATGCAAAATTTTCTTTTGGGTTCTTAACAAGCAACTAAAACTTAAGTCTTTGTGTGTGTGTGTGCAAAGGTTGAAATTTTATATATGAGAAAAATTTCATGATACTCCTGAACTTTGGGGTAATGGTCATTATATCATTCGAACTTTTACTTTAATCAATTTACTCCCTAAACTTCACACATATGCCAAATTGCATTATACTTTTGTTTGTCTACCGTTAAATTGACTAGTGACACTCATGTGATACACGTGGACACTTAAAACACCATTTAGTCTAATGTTTTCAACTTTTCAACCAATTGAGAGGAGTGAGAGAGCAACTAGAGTTCAGTTGAGAGAGAGAGAGAGAGGATCTCTCAATCAAACCGCCATTGATATCGCCGTTTGTGTGCCTGACACGCCGTTGGACTACAAGTGCATCAGTTTTACAATCTTATATTTCATATTCAAAAGCTTATTGGTTTTGGGTATGAGTTGTGTTAGGTTTTGAGTTACAATTTGAAAAGAAAAAAAGCAAAACATAGATCTGGGTTCAATAATACATATGGTTGACCTGCTCCTTGATTCTTCTTCTTATTTTCAAGATTCCATATATCAGGTTTACCTGCCGTTACTTAGAGCCTTTAAAACACTAAAAATCCTCATTACATCAAAAGTGCCAAAAGTTAAAATTTTTAATATCTAGCTACAGAAAACTACCAAAACCTCATTACATAAAAAATGTCAAAAGTCAAAATTTTTAACGTCTAGCTACAGTAAATTGCCATCTTTGATTAATATACACATGTAATTAATTTCTCTTTTGATAAGTTTGTACCATGCATGTGAATTCCTCAAAATGTTGAAATAATTTTTAACATTTCATGTTTGTTTATAAATCATACTAGAAAATTCAAACGCGTGTGGGAATCATATTCCCACTCAATCTCATTTTCATAGGAATGTGAAGTCCCTTAAGTATGTATCTATGTTCCATCCAAAAGGAAAAAATATATATATAAATAAATTAAAAATAAGCTTTGGTAAACAAATCCTTTTCACCTAAATGTCCATTTCAAATAACCCACATCAACTAACTCAATCATCTAATCCTATCAAACTGTTGTAAAACCCATTACACCCTAGCCCAAAACCCAAGCTTAATTAACTTAAACTCCTTTTTTTTTTTTTTGAGAAACAATTGACTCATAGAAGATCCTAATCCTCCTAACCACAAATCAGTTTAGAGCTAGAAATCCTCCTAACCGCAAATCAGTTTGGGCTTCTAGCTCCAGAAGAGAATGATTTAAAATATAAGAAAAACTTATCACTTTTAGTATGATCATCTTGTTACTACAGCTCCAGGAGAGAGAGAGAGAACCTGCAGCAGCTACTTCAACAACACCGCTGGTGGAGTCCCTAGTCTGAAGGATCAGCCTAGTCTTGAAGTAATCTTTATAGGCATAGAAGTCTGAGAGGGCCATGTTGATGCAACTCAACCCCATTTTCCCAACCCATGTATCATTATCAAGAAGGACACCCACGTTTATTGGGATAACTACGTTTCGTGCCATGGTGACGAAAACGAGAGAGATAAAGAAGAAGGATAGAGAAAAAGAAACTCTGCTGGGGATCATGATCTTGGGTATGTTTGAATCTCTTGGAAGATTTGAGGTTCTTGGCCTTAACGTTAAAGGACATACGTACTGTTTATAATATATTGTAGGAATTGAAAGTACGAAGAAGAGCAACTATATACATGCACAAGACACACACTCCAACAAATCAATTACTATTAAAAGCAACCAATTTTTAAATTATTATTAATAGAAATGCTTCCGCCACAATGGGGATCAAGAATTTTCATGCCCTCCACAGGAGGAAGAATACAAGTAAAACACAAAAAGGAAAATAAATAAATAATAAGAGAGAGAGAGAGAGAGAGAGAGAGAGAGAGAGAGGAAGTTGATACCAATAACAAAACTGGTTGACAATTTGTACTCACAAAATGGTAGGTGTTTAGCAAAACAGCTTCAATTTTGATGTAAAAAAATTAAAACTAGTTTAAAATTGTAATGGTTGTATTTTATCTAATTTGTCCAAAATCATATCAGAAATAATTTTAATTAGCTTGCAATTCATTAAAAAAAATGAAACTAATCTTTGGTGGGAATATGCATGTGAAAAAACACTAAAATTTAAAGTTTTGGTTTTCAACTTTCAAGGGAATGTAATTAAAAGAGTTAGGTTTTTATGTGGAAATGTTTCTAATTAATCTCATTTTAGATAAGTGTTTTTTAACGAAAAAAATTAAAAACTTAAAACAATTAGTTGGTTAAAAAAAAAATACACACACAACTATTTAGTTATGAGAATTTGTAAGGATATAAAAAAAAAAAAAAAAAAAAAAAAAAAAAAAAAAAAAAATCTCACAACACAATACCTTTGTTTTGAGTTGTGATAGGACTCAATATAATTTATTTTATTTTATTTTAACCTAGAATAGATTGACATTTAGGTAGGCTGTTGTGAAAATATTATGAAATTTTATTGTGTACATAAAAGAATAATTTAGTTATATGTTGTCATTGATTGATCTGGTTTTGTGATTTTCCATGCACCCCAAACTCTTGATGTGGCAAAGGCAAATGGAAGCTCTACAATAAAAATTTTGGTTGTCAAAGGCAAATAGGAACTAGAACAAAACTTTCCTATTTGGAGAGGAGACTTGGTAAACTTTTAGAAATTTCTAATTGGAAATTGGGTAAACTTTTAGAACTTTATAGACTACTTAAAAATGTAAAAGGATGTATTATAAATGGCAGTGTGGGATTGTTGCTATGGTCTATTGAGATTCAACATTGTCTCTTCAGTTTGTCCCTCTCCTCCCTAACTAGGAATGACAACGGGCCGGGTTCGGGTCGGGTTTTTGCATACCAAGACCCAACCCGCAGGCCAAGACCCGAGACCTAGACCCGACCCGATTAGTAATCGGGTTTTTTTCTCGAGGCCCAGACCCACCCCACCGGGCCCCATTTAGCTGCTTGGGCCCAAATCTAGCCCAACCAAAAAAAAAAAATTAAAGCCCATTAAATTTTTTTTGCCTAAATTCAAGCCCATTCAAGCCATATAACGTGCCCCAAATGCCAAATTTGACATTTAGGCCATGTTATATGGCAGCCAAATCATAGGTTAATCATAAATCAATAAATCAATCCAAATCATAGGTTAATCATAAATCAATAAATTACCTGTTAATTATACATCTATAAATCAATAAATCATAACTAAAATCACTAGCTAAACATAAAAATAAAATAAATCCAACAAGTCCAAGAAATAAGTATCACAAGTCCAACAAGTTCAAGAAATTAAAAAGCTACAAAATAAATCCCACAAGTCTAAGAAATTAAAAAGGCTAAGAAATTACAAAATGTCTTATCCTCCACAAACCAACAAATTAAAAAGGCTAAGAAATTACAAAAGGCTAAAAAGGCTTAGAATAATTACAAACCAACAAATTAATCCAACAAGTCTAAGAAATTAAAAAAGGCTACTAAATTAATACAAAATGTCTAATCCTTCACAAATGTCTAATCCTCCACAATTGTGTCTTCCATCTCCGTTTTAGGCTCTACATTCCCAACAAACATAAAAAACAATAAAGAATTTCTTCCATTAGCACAAATTAGCAGTGATGGATTTCTTTTCAAGGCACAAAGATATCACATTATGATAATACCATTAGGGAACTCAAACTGATACCCTGTGAATTCCTCCAAATAAATTTGAAGTACATAAAGCCCAATACAGGTCAGTGGATGATTCGTTCCCATGTGGGCACCACAACTACACAGAAAGGTGGTTTTTTTTTAATTATATTGGTGGACTCTTTTTTATTTTTGGGGGACACTTTTAATAGGATCCAAAGACTGCAAATGCTAATACTGTAACATTCCTAAACATGCCTCCATTTTAATAGGATCCAAAGACTGCAAATGCCCCTTTCTGACCTTTTAGAGAGAAATCTAATACTGTTGGTTGGTTGGTTGAAGAATCTTGTTTCCTCGTCACATTCCTAAACATGCCTCCATTTATTGGCTGGATATCAAAGATAGGTTGGTTTCAAGAGAAAGGATGGCTACATGGGGTTATAGGGGTTATATGATACGTATCTTTCACAAAATTCAATTAGAAACCAGAGACCATCTATACTTTGATTGCTCAGTGACAAAAGGGATATGGAAGGAACTATTGAGAAGCTGCCTATTTAATAGGCAATTTTGTTGGATAATGAGCTGAATTGGATAATAAACAACTAAAATGAAAGAATTTAAAGCATTCAGTTTATGACAGATTGGCTACTAGGACCAAAGTTAAAAACACAATTCAGAATAAAGCTTTGTGTTGTATTTGGAAGCTTCCATACAGTGTTTTCACAAGTTGAATCTTGTAGAGTAGCTTGTCGTCTAAGGATGATGTCTGCAACAACCTGTTTGTAATGTGTTCTATTTCCAACTTTCTTTTGATTGAATAATTTCTTATTCATAAAAAAATAATATGAAATAAAATAAAATCATGAGAATGTTTAACATGTGATTTCCATATATAAAAATGGAGATTTCATATAGAAAAAGCGTAGCAATGGAATACCAACTGTAAAAGCTGGTATTCTGTATTAAGATAACAAAGAAGTCCTAGTTGGCCAAAGGGTTGACATCCATTTGCAGTCTTTGGATCCTATTAAAAGTGTCCACCAAAAATAAAAAAGAGTCCACCAATATAATAAATAAATAAACCACGTTTCTGTGTAGTTGTGGTGCAAATACCATGGCTCGAAAAAGGCTTTCCTCTTCAAAGTAATGCTTAAAAGTTCTAATTGTAAGCTAAATCTATTTCATTTAGTTCTTATAATGCAATGTGTGTATATTTATATCCATAGTTGTTCACAATTAGATTCACTCTTATAAAATTTCATAGCATTGCCCCATCACTTCCAAAATTCACAGCATAAAATTTTTTTAAAAAAATCAGATGCAGTTTGAACTTCATAAAACTATTCACATCATAAAATTAACATAAAACTAACCGAATTACTCCAAATCAGATGCAGTTTGAACTTCATAAAATTAAAAAAATCACAGCATAATACTATTCACATCAACTTGAACCAACAGAATTACTCCAAATATTTCTAAATATTTCAACTTCATCGTTCTTATGAAGTTTGAAGTGAGCGGATGCAGAGTGTAGACTGAGAAACCAATCCACTTTACTGAATGAACTCATCATACCAAACAAGGAAAAATAGAACCAATTTTTGGGACCTAGACAGCAAGCAGATAAGTGAAAAACAGCCAAAGAAGAAATTAACATACCAAACGGTGAGAGACGAAACCCACCGATCCTTACCCAAACGTGCTCTTGTGCGTGGCTGCGTGCTCTTGTGCGTGGCTGAGGCGTGAGTGACAGAGAGATTGAGGGTTAAGGTGAGGGGCTGAGGCGTAAGTAACAGAGAGATTGAAATGAGATCAGATTATGTGAGGCGGATGGGTTAGGAAATTAGGGTTTACAACTTTTTATATATATATGGGTTTTTTTTTTTGTAATTTCAGGTAACCGAGTCTTAACTGGGTCGGTTTCGGGCGGGATTTTGATAAAATCTGAACCTGACCTGGACCCGCTTTGGGTTTTTTTTTTTAATCCATACCCGACCCTATTCTTTATCGGGCCGGGTAAAATACGGCCCATTAGGGTTGGGCCGGGCCGCGTATCCGCGGGTCGGATTTAAATTGCCATCCCTATCCCTAACCCTACTAGATTCTTTCTTCCCTTGGATACCCAAAGGCTAGCCCAAACGTCCTACCATACCATGCCTAAATTTTATGCCACCTCTTGCTAAGGATACTTAAAAGGATTTGAATGTTGTTGAAACCATCTATGTTCAAAAATGTTATCATATTACACTTTACCATTCTAAACTATACCCTAAATTACACTTTGCATCTTAAATTTTTCAAATGCATATTTTGCACTCTAAACTATGACCATTGTTATACTTTGTATCCCGACTTCAAGTTTGCTGTTAACTTGGATAAAAATCCAAAGTTTAGGATGCAAAAGTGTAATCAAGACTCAAGAGTATAGTTTAGGATGGTAAAGTATAATGTCTTCTTTGTTTTTAAGGGATTGAGAAGATAGACAATTTGGTTTTTTCACGTGATGTCATACTTTTCCATCCAAGTTAACGGTAAACTTAATGTCAGGGTGCAAAATGTAAGAATGGTTATAATTTAAGGTAGAAAACATGCATTTGGAAAGTTTATGGTGCAAAATGTAATCTGCGGTATAGTTTAGGGTGGTAATGTTAGGATTAGTGCCCCTAAATCCTATTATATGATGCTATGTATGATATTATATATGACATTATGTTTGACTTAATATTGTGTTTAATAAAGTTGTTTTATTATTATCTAAAATAATGGTAATATGAATATTCGGACATTATCATATAGTCCATGAGATGCATGGTATGTGATTTATGTGAAAAGTTACAGAAGATATAAATCACAAGTTCTTTATAAACTCAGAATTGTAGTTCGTAGTCGGTGATGAAATTGGGCGTTTCATCTATGAAAACTATAACATATCAACTAAGATGATTTGTCTTGATCATGAAAGTGGAGACTTATAGTTGATATGTTGATATATTTTAAGAGTTAAGACATATTGAACTGGACTACTGTGAAATTTATTATTCTCCTAACGACTGTCAATTGAATAATAAATTTCACGACTTTTATTTACATGAACTCTTAATCCTGAGAGAATAATGAACATGATCATGAAGTGTAGGTTGCTTTGATATATCAGGAGTGAGATCTAAAGTAACGGTCAAAACCTCAGTATGTTGGGCAGCCACATTTAGTGTTGATGGAACATATATTCTCAAGATAGAATTCATAGTCTCTTAACGGAGATATAAAATATTCCATTGAGATAAGTTTAATGGGTTCGGTTATTCAGAGAGTTAGGCCTAACTACTTTAGTAAGGAATTACTAAAGTATATATTTATGAAATTGGATTTCATAAATATATGATGAATAACTTTAAACCGGGTACTCGAGGATTAAAATGTAGTAATCTACAAAGTGGCAGTCTACATTAATGACTTTGTATTACTACGAATATTTTATGAAAATGTTGCATGCACAATAAAGTCTTGGGATATAATTTATTAATAAAGCCTAGAGTACAATTATATTTATATAGTGGTATTAAATATAATTAATGGTAACTTTGGACTTCTCAAGAGTTGACAGAAAAGCCCAAGGCCCATTGGAGCTAGTCTCTTATTTGTTCCCTTTTTGTCCCACTCCAAGCCACATACTAAAGTCCAATTGGAAAAGCCCAAAAGGCTAGCCCAATTAGATAATCAATTATAAAGAGAGAAACATACAGAATTTTAAGTTACATGAAATGGTTTGTATGTGAGTGTTAGACACTCTTTCATTCTCTCTTGAACACATTCATAGAAACTAATTGAGAGACCACACTTCTTGGGCGTTAGTGGAATTGGAGTGAAGATTAAAAGTGTTCTCAAGAACTTGCAATCTTTGTTTTGAAATTCACCACACCAAGGTACACTCTCTTGTTCTTATATTCTGAAATTTATATAGCACATGTTATTTATTGCGAATGAAGTAGATCCGTTATTTTTCCGCTGCGTATGTTTTACTTTTTTGGACTTGTAATTTTCATCCTCGTGGGATGATCCGTCCAGCTTGTGGACCTTATACCCGTCTACTTTTTGGACTAAGAATTCAGGTAGAAAAACATAGTAGTGTTTGAATATTTTTCTTAAAAGAAAAAACCATGCGTTTGTAGAAAAGTACCTGCCCCCTTGGGCTTAAAAAGGTACTACATAAAGTATTGTAGCATAAAATTGTCTAAGTAGAACTAGTAATTGAAGTAAAACTAAATAAACTGGGAAATTTATAGGGCGTCGTTGTTCTCCATATTATCTCTACTGGTAGTATTTCCGTAAGTGCTCCGTGTTCCATGCGTGCTGCAGCTTTCGCCCGTCCAGCGTCTCGAGGTGGTAAATGCCCTTCCTCTACCATGATGCGATCCTGTAGGGTCCTTCCTAGTTGGGGCCGAGCTTTCCTTGCGAAGGATCTCTAGTAGCGCCCATTACCTTCTGTAGTACAAGATCTCCAACTTGAAAGTCTCTATGCCTGACATTTGAGTTGTAGTGTTTCACCATGAGATTCTAATACCGTGCCAACCTTTGCTCCGCTATCGCCCGGACTTCGTCCACCAGGTAGTGCTAAAGGCGCATGGCCTCTTCGTTGTTATCCTCGTTGTAGTTCTCCACCCGATAGGTTGTGAGCCCTACTTCTGCTAGGATGACAGCGTCACTTCCGTATGCTAGTCAAAACGGCGTTTCTCTAGTGGGTGTTTTTGCTGTAGTTCGGTATGCCCACAGAACGCTTGGTAGCTCGTCCGGTCAGATACCCTTTTCCCTCTCGAGCCGGGTCTTAATGATCTTGAGCGAGGATCGGTTTATGACTTCAACTTGCCCATTGGCCTGTGGGTGTGCGGGTGACAAGTAGTGATTCTTGATACCTAGTTCCGAACAAAAGTCCCTAAATGCGTTATTGTCGAATTGCTTTCTGTTGTCGAAGACAAGCACTTTGGGTATCCCGTACCTGCAGATGATATTCCTCCAAACAAAACTTTGAATGTTCTTCTCTGTGATAGTGGCTAGGGCTTCTGCTTCCACCTATTTAGTGAAGTAGTCGATACCAACTACCAGAAACTTTAATTGCCTAACTGCTGTCGAGAATGGTCCCATGATATCTAGTCCCCATTAAGCGAATGGCCAAGGGGCCATCATGGGGGTCAGCTCTTCGAATGGTTGCCTAATAAAATTACTGAACCTTTGACACTTGTCGCAGGCCTTGACATAAGCTTGTGCGTCCTTCAGCATTGTAGGCCAATAGTATCCTGCTCGGATCAACTTGTGCACTAACGACGTGCTCCCAAGTGGTTTCCGCAGATACCCTCGTGGACTTCTCTCATTACGTAATCTACTTCCTCGTGGCTTAAACACCTCAGGTACGGTCTAGAGAACCCTCTTTTGTACAAGACATCTTTTATCAGTACAAACTGTGATGCTTGAACCTTCAACTTCCTAGCGGCATCTTTCTCGTCTGGTAACGCGCTAGTTCTCAGGTAGGATATTAACGGCGTCGCCCAATTGCTTTCAGAATCTACTTCCTGCACATTCGTTCCGTCATAAATAAGTAAGGAGACTTGAACAAATGACAATACCTATTCGAGGACAAGCATAAATTCTGCTGAGGCGGCTTTTGCTAGACGGTCGGCACATTCGTTTTCCTCCCTTGGGATTTGAACGAATCTGACTTCGAGGCTGCTGATTCGATTCTTGACCTCTTTTAGATACCTTTTCATCCTTTCATTCTTGCACTCGTAGCCGCCATTAGTTTGACTTGTTACCACTTGGGAGTCGCAATGTACGACTATGCTTTTAGCACCTGCTGCCTTTGCGAGGTCTAGCCCCATCACCAATGCTTCATACTCGGCCTCGTTGTTAGTCGTGGGGAAGTCCATTCGGATCATGCACTCGATCTTATCCCCCTCCGGGGTTTGGATTACCACACCGGCCCCTCCTGCTCGTCTATTGGAAGATTCATCCGTGTGGATGCTCCACTGTGCGGCGATTTCTGCCCCCTTGCCTTTCGATTGAGCAAATTCGACGATGAAGTCAGCCACAACTTGCCTTTTTATCGCAGTTCGCGGGCGGTACTGTATATCAAATTCGCTCAGCTCTACTGCCCATAAAGCCATCCGTCCAGCAGCCTCAGGGCTACTTATGGCTCTTCTCAGGGGCTGATCCGTCAAGACTATGATGGTATGTGCCTGGAAGTACGGCTTGAGCTTTCGTGCCGCAGTTACTAGCGCGAATGCCAATTTCTCTATTTGGGGGTACCTCTCTTCTGCTCCTCGGAATGCCCGACTTATAAAGTAGACGGGTCTTTAAGATCCATCTTCTTCTCTTACTAAGGCCGCGCTGACCGCTACTTGGGAAATTGCTAAGTAGAGATAGAGTTCTTCCCCAGGTTTGGACGGGCTGAGCAATGGCAGAGATGAAAGGTATTTCTTCAAATCTTCAAAGGCTTTTTAGCACTTGTCCGTCCACTCGAATGATTTTCTCAAAGTGCAGAAAAAGGGCAGACATTTGTCCGTCACTTTCGAGACGAACCTGTTCAGGGCTACAATTTTGCCATTTTAAGCTTTGCACCTCCTTGACCGTCCTTGGTGGTTCTAACTCCATTATGGCCCGTATCTTCTCCGGGTTAACCTCTATACCTCTTTGGGATACCATGAAGCCCAAGAATTTCCCCGCCGTCACTCCGAACGCATACTTGCTTGGATTCAGCTTCATGTTATATGACCGAAGTGTGTCAAAGGTCTCCCAGAGGTCGTCTAGGTGATCATCTTCGCGCAGGCTTTTTACTAACATGTCATCAACATAAACTTGTACGTTCCTCCCAATTTGGTGTGCGAACATTTTGTTCATTAATCTCTGGTATGTCGCCCCAGCATTTTTTAGTCCGAATGGCATCACCTTGTAGCAAAAAAGTCCTTGGCTGGTAACAAAAGAGGTTTTCTCTTGATCGGCTTCTTCCATTTTGATCTGGTTATAGCTTGAGAAAGCGTCCATGAAGCTCAAGAACTAATGTCTTGCAGTCGAGTCTACCAAAGTATCTATCCGTGGGAGTGGATAGTTGTCCTTAGGGCAAGCCTTATTGAAGTCCGTGAAATCTACGCACATCCTCCATTTTCCATTGACCTTTTTAACCATGACCACATTTGCCAACCAATCAGGGTAGTACACTTCTCAGATGAAATCTGCTTTAAGCAACTTTCGAACTTCCTCAGCTATGGCTTTGTCTCGCTCCTGAGCGAATACTCGTTTCTTCTGTCGAATTGGAGTGAATGAGGGTGACACATTTAACCTATGAACTATGATTGAGGGGTCAATCCCCAGCATATCTTCGTGACCCCAGGCGAACACGTCTTGATTGTTTCTTAGGAATGCTGTAAACGCTTGGTGCACCGGCCAACTAGTCAGTGTGCCCATCCTAGTTGTCCGTTCTGGCCTCGAGTCATCAAGTGTCACTTCTTCTAGTTCCTCGACCGGCTCCGCTACTGCCCGTTTTTCTTCTATGCACATTGTTTGCTAGTGATCGTCCATCTCTAACATAGCAATATAGCATTCTCACGCTGCCACTTGATTTTTGCACAGCTCTCCTACTCTATAATCTGTAGGGAATTTGATCATTAAGTGGTAGGTTGAAGTTACCGCCTTCTAGGAATTGAGTGTGGGTCGTCCGAGAATGGCATTATAAACGGACGAGCAATCGACTACGAGGAATGTTACTTCTTTAGTGATCTGTTGGGGATAGTCACCCACTGTTACCTGTAATGTGACTGCGCCGACGGGGAATACCCTTGTTCCTCCGAAACCAACTAGGGGAGTATTTGTTGGGACCAGTTGTTCTCTGTCAATCCTCATCTGCTGGAATGCTGGGTAGTACAGAATGTTTGTCGAGCTCCCGTTGTCGACCAGGACCCGGTGCATGTTGTAGTCTCCTACTTGTAGGCTGACTACAAATGCGTCGTCATGCGGGTGGTGAAGTCTCTGAGCATTTTCTTCCGAGAATCCGATGACGGGGTTATCTATCCGCGCCATCTTAGGTACGGAGCTTGTGAGTTGGACGTTATGGACCATTCTGAGGTAGGTTTTACGGGCTTTCTTGGAAGATCCTGCAGCGGTCGTGCCCCTTACAATCATTCTTATATCCCCTATAGGTGGTCTAAGGCGCTCGTTCTCTCGTTGCGGGACCTGCTCTTGGGGCGAATCGGTTCTTTCCTTGCTAATGAACCTCTGTAGCTTCCCTTGTCTTATGAGAGCCTCTATCTATTGTTTCAGATCGTAGCAGTTAGCTGTGTCGTGTCCGTGGTCACGGTGAAAGCGGCAGTACTTGTTCCTTGACCTCTTACTGGGATCTCCTTTCAGCTTGTCAGGGAACGTTAGGGCTCCTTCGTCTTTGATCTACATCAAGACCTGGTCTATCGGGCCTGTTAATGGAGTGAAGCTTGTGAACTTCCCAATGGGGGGTTTGGAGCGCCTATCATCCTGTCATTCCCCAGTTCTTGGCATCTTTCGCCCCCTATTCTGCTATGTGTCCTCCTGTCTTTCCCTCTTTCTGGGCTTCTCCTCGCATGCCAGCAACGCATCCTCCGCGTTCATGTATTTAGTGGCCTTGTAAACCACATCCGACATGGTCTTTGAGTCGTTCTTATATAATGAAAATAGGAACTTACCCTTCCGTAACCCATTAGTGAATGTTGCTACGAGTATCTTGTCATCTGCTTCATCAATCGAGAGGGCTTCCTTGTTGAAACGGGTTATGTAGGACCTCAGCGTCTCGTCCTCTCGCTGCTTGATGTTCATCAGGCATGCAGTAGACTTCTTGTACTTGTGCCCTCCAATGAAGTGCAAAGTGAACTGGGCACTTAGCTCCTTGAAAGTACTGATGGAGTTAGGTGTTAGTCGGCTGAACCAAATCCTCGCGGCTCCCTTCAACGTCATAGGGAAGGCCCTACACATAATCTCATCCGCTACCCCTTGAAGGTGCATCAAGGTTTTGAAGGTTTCCAAGTGGTCCAGAAGGTCTTTCGCTCCGTCATAGCTGTCGATCTATGGCATGCGAAACTTATGTGGAAGAGGGAAAGAGTTGATGGCCGCGGTGAACGGCGAGTCGGTACGATTGACCAAATCATCAAGGTCACTGGACACCCGTCCCTTGAGGGCGTTCATCATAACCTCTATCTGCTCCTTCATTGCCTGCATCTCCGCGGCAATATGTGGTGGAGTTGCATCCGTGAGGGATGGCATGCTCAAATTTTGTCGCTCTGGTCTGCTTGGAGCGTTACTGCCCTCTGGTCCCTCTCGTTCTCTTCTATCGGCACTGGTGCCTTCTTGGTCCTGCTCTTGAGTGTCATGACCTACATTTTTCTGGCGTAATTGCTCCTCCAGATCGTGGTTTTGCTTAGTGAAGTGCTCCACGGCGACGCCTAAGGTCTGAACCTACCTCTCGAGGGCCGCTGCGCGTGTTTCATCTCCCTGAACGTTGTTCGTGGTTGCCATCAAGCGAGTCAGCACCATGCAACTCTTTTGTCCGGGAAGAGTTTGTTATGGCTTACGAATCAGAAAACGACTAAGATTCCCACATATGGCACCAACTGATGATGCCGTAAAATCACCAGTGAGTTACACGACCTTCCTATGCTCAAAACACCACCTGCACAAGGGAAAGAGAAGACCTAATAGAAAGCACCGGTGTGGTGTCGGCCGAATACCCTCCGAAGGTCAAGTCAGAACTTCTCACAACTCTAGAGTGCTAGAGAGGGGTAAATTATGCGTATCTCGATTTATGAGGGTATTAGGGCTTTTATAGTAGTAGAAGGTAGAACTCTCCTCCTTAGTGTACAAGTCTTTTCCTTGTAGGAATCCTCTTGAATAATCCAAAACGTGATAGACAAGACATTTCCTTATAAAGAAGATCTTCAAGTATGCGCGTATCTTCCGGAATCCTCTTTGTGCTAGGATTCCATTTATCTTAGGATTCTATGGTGGCTAAATGTGTGTCGCAAGTTTTTCCCATCTAGGGTTTCTGGCTGCCACATGGGTGCTCGATCCGTCCTCCTTACATTCGTCTATGCAGGATCCGTTCAGAACCCGAATGCATTGGACCCGTCCTCTACCGGCCCATAAATATGGAACCGTCAGGCCCATTTCATAACAACCAGTCAACCTATATTTTTACCCTCTTCAGCAAGTATTGGAGATTGCAAGCAAAACAAAGATTGATTGCAGCTGGTCTTGGTGCAGATGTGTTCACAGGAACACATGATCTCCAATATGCTCCAGAGATGCAGCTTAATATAGAATCCTAGCCTCACAGATGTCCTAGTAGCTTCCCCAATGAGCATTGTGTTCTCCTACAGTCTTTGTGTCACTACATTCTCAATGACAGCTCTAGAATATGTTTAGATATCACTCTGAAACCCTAGTTTACAAATTTCAAAACTTACAAGTCATTATGGAAGATTGTTTTATATTTTTAAGAAAAAAAAATATTTTTGTGACAAAAATTAGGTGGTAGATACATATAAAAGTAATTAAAAAAAAAAAAAAAGACACCAATTATACACCACACACTCCACGCCTATTTGTGCTCTCTCTCAAGATAATAGTATATGCAAATCTCTAAGGTCTATTGTTCTCAATTTATTTACAACAATGTTATTAAAAAAAAAAATTCAATCTTAAAAACACCCCTTAGCTATTTTCAACAATGAAATTCAAAAAACAGATTTTTGAAATCTATATTTAGAAAACATCAACCACATAATATATATAAACCCACTATTTTTGGTTTTGAATCAAAAAAAAGTATTATAACTACCAAACAAACTCTTAGAGCATCCACAATAATGTTGCTAAAAAGCTAAAAGACTATTTTTAGCACCACATATACAAAAAGAATACTACAATAGTGGTGGTATAGGTAAATTTTTTACCTACATTGCTAGAGTACACCGCCATATGCACTGTAGCGGAAAGCTAAAAAAAAAAAAAAAAAAAAAAAAAAAAAAAAAATCTCCCTCCGTTTAAAATATTATTTGTTTATTCTTTTTTTTTTTTTTTTCTAATTCTTTCATCCAAGCCGGTCTGTCTCAACTCTCTCAAACTCTCATTGGCTGGCCCGTTTTGTAATTTTATACTGTCATTGACCTTTTTAGCCATCCTCAAATAGCTACTGCTCAGTTGGGGTTTAATCCATCACCATAAGCGTGGTCTGATCTGAGAGTGCTGGGTTTTATTTATTTTTTATTATTATTGGATTTGAGTGAGACTTCCTGTCAGGTAAGTCTTTTCTTTTTTGAGGGAGCCTTTATCTTTTCATGTTAGGTCTAAACTTTTTGTGCTGTGAATTTGAGATTGATGTTAGGCAAAGTTTTTTTTTTTTTTTTGGTTTAGAGAAAGTCAAATATTTTAGTCATATCTAAAAAAACAAGCTTTCTTAAAATAGCATACGCTAGATATCTACATAGGAAGGTTTTTAATTTGTTGGATTGATGAACTAATAATAATTCAAAGTTCTTTTTTTTTTTTTTTTTTTTTTTAATATTAACTGGATCTTTGCCTGAATTCTTGAGTTGATAAGGTCACTAATTATTTGTATCTGTCACTGAGTCATTGTGGACTAACATGTATGAATCTGCTTTAGTAGCATGGTTATTTGCATCATCAAAAATTGGGAAGTTGTCACAAATGTTAAATCTATGTTTCTGGAAAATAACCCATGTTGTGTTTTGATCCGAGTCCATGTTTAGTATCTGGATTCTATCAATTTGTTTCCTGAACAACTTGGCATCTTCACTTATTTAGGGTCTCAATTTGCGAAAAGCCTAATAGCTCAACTATTATCCAGAGTTCAAATCCCCCAATTATCGAACTATCAAAACTTATTTAGCTTCTCAATTTAATGACTTGTGGTTGAATCAAATGAAATGGCTGCAACATGGGTCAGATTTTTATTGTACTACTACTTATAGAAGGATCTGAGGGTTTTGGCTTTACAAGTTGCAGAGTATGGAATCTTATTGAGTTGTAGAAACTGCTGGTTATGTACATTCACAGAGCTACACTTGTACAACATCACCTGGTTTGACTAGTAACTTTCACAAATTAGTGCTGAATAAACATGGTAGTTTTTACTTTTTAGAAAGTTTCGGGTTAGGTAGACGCAAAATAGAATAGAAAGTTCCACATAATTATAATCCTTTTAAAACCCTCTATAATCAACGAATACCAAGCTATAAATGTCTTCTGATTTCATATATAGACAATTAAACCAATGCAAAATTATATTTTATATTAATACCAGTTAAGATGTACAGGATGGTCTTATGTAATACGCCTATAAATTTGCTCCCCATGTAATCAATATAATACTGCAGATATTATAATTTGCTTGAGAACACCAATAGTGACATCTTAAAAACGTAAATAAAATTTTGGGATTGTAGTCATTTTACCAAAAAGTGAACTTTCTCAAGCCATGAGAATGTAGTGGTTTTGTGGGAATTTAGACACTCATAAGCATTTGCCCAATGGAATGCTTATGAATCCTCATGTTGAAGGGTATCGTGAAGCAAATGTCACATTGGAAATGTATTTGCCAACTGAAATGCACCATTTGGCTCCCTTAAGATCTATAAAGCCCTTGAAAGTTTGAAATCCATCTTTGAAAAGTTGGCTGTTATACAAAAGGGAAATCCTTTAGAATTGGAAAAATTTTACTTTCAGTCAAAGGAAATCCAAATTGCTGCATACCATCAATCATAATGATGCTTAATTTCTATTGATGCCCGCATTTTTTATTATGGACTTCTAGCTTCCATGTTAGGTAACATTGAAGCAAACACAATGTAGCAATTATTCATAGGACAATGCTATGCCCTTTTAATTAATTTTCTATTATTAATGATATCAGCATCTGAAATATTATGAAATACTTAGTGTCTTATATGTTCTACTCTCCTTTTTCTCTAATTTTCTTCTTTTCTGCTTTCTCAAAATTTTCAGCCTAGGCAATTATAACTCTTCCAAATCTGCTTATTGAACCATTACAGACTGTATCAATCCATGTAATGAATATTAAGAAGCTATGCTTACTATTCTATTTCTAATGTTAAAACAAAATAGTCAATAAGACATCAAAACCAATCCTATCAGAAATTCTGCACCATGGAATATTTCTGAACATAAACTGATTCCATTTTCAAGAAATCTGTAATTAAATTGTGTTCCGTATTGACAGGTACTAAACAGTCATCTTTCTGTAACACCTCTGAAACACTAGAATCATTGGGAATGGATTCTGAGACAGTAGTGCATAATGGCGGGTGCCATTGCAGGAAAGTCAGATGGCGTGTCCAAGCTCCCACTAGCATTGTAGCTTGGGATTGCAACTGTTCTGACTGTTTCATGAGGGCTAACACCCACTTCATTGTCCCTGCTGAAAGGTTTGAGCTTCTGGGAGATTCCGAACAGTTCCTTACGACCTACACCTTTGGCACTCATACAGCAAAACACACATTTTGTAAAGTTTGTGGCATAACCTCATTTTATTTTCCACGTTCAAACCCAGATGGAGTTGGAATTACATTCAGGTGTGTTGATCCTGGAACACTAACCCATGTTGAGATTAAGAATTTTGATGGGAGAAATTGGGAAAGCTCACATGCTAAGACTGGCATAGCTTCACTTTCAAAGGGGCAAAATTCTGCCAACTGAAGGGCCAAAATGTATTTAAGTCAGGTAAATTACAAACACAAGCTACCAATATCAACAATGAGAGAATAAATGGGAAGTTGATGACATTTGTTAGTTTCAGAATGCTTATGGAGATAATAATTGGGGATTTGTGTTTTTGGACTCTTCATGGATTATACTGCACCTCTTATGCTAGGGGTGGTAGGGCTGCTATTTTGCAAATTTGTTTTATTTATGGTGTTGATGGCAGGTTTTCAATATTTCGGGTGCGAAGTACAAAATACAAATACCGCTATAATTAAGGGTGGTTATCTACAATTAACTTGTAATAAGTTAGATATTGAGACTTTAAAAACCCTTTTGATGGTAACTCCTTCAATCTTTTCAGGGAGCTATATCACATACAATTCCTGCAAGGTGGCTTAATTGGACCAACAAAATTCACCACATCAAACAAAAATCCAACTCAACTCCAAGTCAGCCGATTCATTGACAGAGCTTCTCGCACCTCTTTCCAATGGTAACCTTCTCACTCCGATGACATCAACCACCCCATTTCCTCTGCCACCACCACCACCACTGTTGTCAACTATTTCTCGCGCCAATGACCCCATGATGAAGCTCACACCCACAATATTGCCATTGCAGTTGCCACAACCCCACACTACTCGGCCAAGACCAAACCCACAAAATTGCCACCACGGATATCTTTTTGTTTAATTATGAATTTTTAACGAGATTTAATTATTACTAATTTGTAATTCGAATTTGGTCTTGTGTCGAATTAAAGCTTCCCATGTAAGCGTTCATATGACGCTGCCACAGGACTTTGACTACCTTGTGAGTTGTGACACTGTTTATTTTTTTGTTAGTTAGGACTTAGGACAGCTCAAAGGGGATTTGATATGTGGCTTAGTTTGATTGGATTTTGTCTACATCTTCTTTCTTTGACATTTTCGTTTTGCATTGTCGATGTATGTATGGTCTCAAATGCCTTCATAATTTTTAAGATTCCCTTTTGTTTTAGTCTAGTCCTTCTCTTAAATCAATATAAATGTAAAATAACTTTATTCAATGAGGTGAACCCATTTAATTGTGATGAAAGGCCAGAGGGTTTATTTTTAATAAGTTGTTACTATGTATTTATCATTCAAATTAGGAAACGTATAGATTCTCAAAAAATAAAATAAAATAAAATAAAATAGGAAACGTATAGGGTTGGAGAAAACAAAGGGCTGTTTGGTAGTGTATTTTGAGCAACAGTTTTCAATATTTAAACAACATGTGCGCGCGCCCTATTCACGGTTAATGGGCCAGCCATATGATTGGGCTCACAATTTACTTGTTAGTGTGGGTTTATGGATATCCTACAACGGGAAATTCCTCAGAATGCAAATTAAGGCCCACTAGTACTGCTAATCAAGCTAACCAAGCACCTCCTGTGCTTTCTCTCTTGTTCCCTCTATTCTCTAGTTCCTTACCATCTAGTGTCCAACCCATCTTTCTTCTGTTTGCTTGCTATTTATAGCCTTTTGTTGGTGGGTCAACAATGATTGCTTTTAACACTCTTCGTGCGGGTGGAGCCCGTTAGGATTATTCCTGACAAGAGGGGCCCCACTTTGGAAACAGGAACACAATCATTGGAACTAACAATAGACGCCAGGAGGTGATCGGCAGCAATATTTTCCAAGGCATTACCGATGTGTATTGGAATGGATCTGAGCATGGCTACCCCCGAAGACTATCCAATCCACAGTTCAATCTACCGAACAACATAAATTGGGCCTACCATAAAGTTATTATCCAATCACCCCATGAATAGGCCTACTGATAATGGGCCCATGACCGTATACAACATTACACGTATTTTCACACACTTTTTCACCCACACGTATTTCTAAAAAATACAAACAACGTTACTAGAATAACATTATTAAATGGGCCCCAAATGGCTAACAAACATATGAGATATCTTATGATGGTGACGATGGAGTTCATCATGTTTGAAGTGGCGCTAATGACCTTATGCCCCCTTTTCTCCATCCTTCTGCACTTCCCGTCGACTTTCGTTATCCCTCTCACTTTAATAATGTTCATGGCCCGTTATACGATTGCCTTAGAAGTGAACTTTAAGGTTGAAAAGTAGAAAATAAGCTTGAAAGCACTGATTATAGGAAGTGTACTATTACGAATTTTGTCAACAGTGTCTCTACAAACCGTGCTGATAGTTAAATTTATCACATTTCTATAGGTTGCCTAAAATCTTGCTTCAAAGAAGCGAGAGGTGCTATAACCACCATATCGCAACTTGCTTACTTGAATGTCATGAAGAAAGAATCAAGAACCTTTGAGATGTCATCTATACGTGGATTTGATGAACTATCAGGTTTGGTAAGAGGTTCCTAACTGCTTATCTTTGTTTTCATGGACACGACTGCACACACTTATGAGCAAAATACTGTTACATGACTCATTCTTATAAATTCTTTATATATATATATATATATATATATATATATATATATATACATATATATAGTTTTAAAAACCGGATTGAACCGGCCAGTTCAGCCGGGAACCAAGCACCAATTCGGTCTAGTAAAAAACTCCAAAATCGGCCAAAATCGGAAACCAAGACCAAAATCGATTCTTTGACCGTACCAGTTTTTAAAATCATTATATATATATATATATATATATATATTCCAAGGTAGTAATAGAAAGTTCATTATCGATTATTTGTTTCTATTCTATAAAAGAAATAGGGGAATGTACCCCCCCCCCCTCTCTCTCTCTCTCTCTCTCTCTCTCTCTCTCTCTCTCTCGTAGTTGGAAGGTTCCTTTGGTGTTTTGGTCATCTTGGTCTCAACTTACTAGAAGGGGTAGTTTGGTTTTCTTAGTCTCAAGCTATCAACTTCCTATTAACAAATACCCTTCTAGAGAAGTTTTCTTGCTTGGAATGCTTAGAAGTGTTGGTGCATTCAAATAAGGTTTCTAAACCTTTTTTCTATTAATTATGTCATAGTTCCTAGATTTAAGCATGCTTTAATTTCTAGTTCTTCACATGTTCTTAGTTTTTCTATTAAGAATGCCAGTATGTTAGATCTAGGTTGTTCTTAGTCTTTTGCATATTTTAGGATTTTTCAATTCAAATAACATACTCATATGCTCTTATATTATGATTTATCACATTAAAAACATATTCACCATGCCTTTCAATTTCAATCTTTTCAACCTATCTTTGCATGCCTAGAATAGGGTTTCATCATGCTCTTAAATGCTTGTTTCAACTTTTTAATCACATGTTCTTAAATGATATAAACTGTTTGAATGATGTGATATGATCATTGGTCACTAAAGTTTAGAAGACTGGTTTTACTAGGCAAGATGGGTGTCTAACATTTAGTAGATTATGTTTTTCCTTGTATTTTTTTAATTTTTAGATTGTAATTAGGAATCAAAGCTATGTACTTTTCTTAAATTGTATCTAGGACGAAAGCCATGTATTTTCCTAGTTATTTTCAAGAGATGTACAATTTCAATTCTAATTCATCAATAAAGAGATGTACTTTTCAATTCTTTTAGTTATTTATTTATTTTTTAATTAAATAAGTGACGGCTCTATTATAAAAACATTGACCTAAGAGGGATAATAATATCAGTAGAACCTTCATTGTCTCTTGAGAAGCACTAACACAACTCCACCTATTCGCACTGGTTATGCCAAACCAATTTCTGAAAGTTGGGTTGAAGGCGTAGTCTCTCACACTACATCATAAATAAATATTTGAATTGTGTTTTTGTGATTAGTGACACATGAATTTGTAAAATTAATATATTAAAAATGTGTATTACACCTAGCACTAGGTATCTCTTGGTCCTAAAAAAAAAAAAAATTGTATGCCTCTTATTAAGAAATTATTAGGTCTATTGGAGGACTACTAAAGTGATTCTCCCAACCAATAAAATTTTACTATCTATGCAAATGTGACATCACCTCAATGGCAGCTCCAGGAATGTTTCTCAGGGTGTTCTTGGGTGGGCTTGCTCTGTTACAATTTTTTTTTTTTTTTTTTTTAGATTTTAGTTCAAAATTTTTTTTTTTTTTAGCTTTTTCTTTTTGCTTGAAAGCAATGTTATGAATACCATTTCGGATCCTGTTTCGGTTTGTTTAGTGGAACGGAATATTTCGGTACTAGTCTATTTCAGTGTACCGTTTCAGAGTGTTTCGGAGTTTCTAAAAAAAATTAAAAATAATATATATTTATATTTTCTTATACAACATAAAATTATTGATCCAAATAAGTAAACCTCAAATAAAACAAAATCATTAGTTTTTTAAACTCAAATCATTTAGTTATTACATAACAATTACTGTTTTAGAATATTAAAACATAAATATGTAATTAAATAATGAAAAACAACAACCAAAAACAGTACAATCAAAGTGTATACATGTATATCACATTGGGAAGAGGCAAGACTCAATAAATAAGTTTGAAATCAAACTCTTTTGTCAGCTTTTTGAGTTTTGTCATTTCCAAAGCTTTGTCACGTGGGTCGGGTCAGCAAACTAAAAGTCTAAAAGGAAAACTAAAGAAAAAACTTAACAAAGCAAAAACTAGAGTAAAAAACGAAAGAAGAGGCAGACTAGCAGAGCGTCTGAGACGAAGCAAAGAAGAAGAAAAGGAAGAAGAAGAAGAAGGGATGACCACTGCGATGGCTGGATTTGTTTTTTAGGCGTTCAACGCAGGTAATGACATGCTATGCTGATGAGTTTGAGGGTGTTCTTAATTTTTTTGAGGGTGTTCCTAATTTTTTTTAAGGGTAGATAAATAAAAAATTTTAATTATTATATATATATATAATAAAAAATTCAGGTCAAAGTGGTCCTGGGACCACCTTGGCCTAAACAAGGCACCGCCACTACATCACCTAGTGATTTTTTTTTTCTTGTGTTATTTAGGAAGCTGACTCACACACCTGCATAAGTGGTATCATTTCAGTGGTTGAGAAGATCACTTTAATAGTCCTCCCGATAGACCTAAAATTTTTTCCTTATTTCTCCATTACTTATCTAAAGATTAGGAATATTTAATGGGACAAGTCAAGGACAAAAGAGGGATTTGCCGAGGCAAATAACTACTAACTTTTGTTTTCACCTTTCTTATTGACATTTTTGGTTTTCCTTCTGCATATCACCATGTGGATTTATTCAATTTGTTTTAAAATAATAAATTTAGAGACACAATAAATTTCACAACTGTTTGAAGTAGAAATTTGTTAATAGTAGATAATAAAGTAGTGCTTCCATATAAAAATCAATGTCATACCAACTCAACAGTTTTGAAATTTGTTGTGAAAATTGTTGTACTTGTAACATTGCTTATTTCAAAATATCCCTTCATAATCTTTAAAAATATTTTTTGTGTTTTTTAACAGTAGTTTTCTTTTTTATAGGTATTTTATTGATTTTTTTTTGGGAGCAATATAGGTATTTTTTTGATGAGTCACTGTGGTGGTGTGCTTCGATGTGTGGTGTGGTGTAGGTTCGGGCAAGCAAATGATGGAAGAGGGAGGAAGCAGAGGTTTGAGGAAGCAGAGGAAGCAATTGTGGCGTAAATTTTTTTTTTTTTTTTTAATTCGTTTTGTTTTGATTTGGGATTTAAGTAAGAAGTATAAAAAGGTGACGTGGCGAGTTTGTATTGGCTGGCGTAAAACCAATGTTTTACGCCACAACCTAACCCAATGTTTTCTCTATTTGATAGTAACGAAGGGCTTGTTTGGTAGTTATAATAGTTTTTTTTTTTTTTTCAAAACCAAAAATAGTGGGTCTCGCATTTATATCTATTGCTTGGTTGATGTTTTCTAAATACAGTTTTTAGAAATCCGTTTCCGAATTTCATTGTTGAAAATAGCTAAAGGGTGTTTTTAGGATTAAAAAAAATTTGTTTTTAATAACATTGTTGTAAATAAATTGAAAACAATAGACCTCAAAGATTTGCATATGCTATTATCAAGAAGAGAGAGCACAAATAGGTGTGGAGTGTGTGGTGTACTGTTGGTGTCTTTTATTTTTTGTTTTTACTTTTTATATGTATCGACCACCTAATTTTTGTCACAAATAATTTTTTTCTTAAAAATATAAAATAGTCTTCCATAATGACTTGTAAGTTTTGGAATTTGTAAACTAGGGTTCCAGAGTGATATCTAAAAATATTCTAGAGCTGTCATTGAGAATACAGTGACACAGAGACTAATGGAGAACACAATGCTCATTGGGAAAGCTACAAGGACATCTGTGAGGTAAGATTAAGCTGCATCCCCGAAGCATATTGGAGATCATGTGTTCTTGTGAAGACATCTGCACCAAGACCAGCTGCAATCAATCTTTGTTTTACTTGCAATCTCCAATACTTGCAAACAATACTCAAGAAATAAACAAAATATTAAAAGAAAAAAAAAAAACAATTTCTAAAAGTTTACCCAATTTCCAAGTAGAAATTTCTAAAAGTTTACCAAGTCTCCTCTCCAAATAGGAAAGTTTTGTTCTAGTTCTTATTTGCCTTTGACAACCAAAATTTTTATAGTAAAGCTTCAATTTGCCTTTGCCACATCAAGAGTTTGGGGTGCATGGAAAATCACAAAATCAGATCAATCAATGACAACATATAACTAAATTGTTCTTGTGGGTTCCAGTTAGCTCAATTGGTAAAATTTTTGATAGTTGTATAAAAGATCTGGGGTTCAATCTCCGCCTACACCAAAAACTGATTAGTGTCTTGGTCTGATGATAAAAAGCTATCATCAGAAGTGGACAATATAGGTTGAAACTCTCTAAAAAAAAAAAAAAAAAAAAAAAACTAAACTAAACTGTTCTTTTACGTACACAATAAAATTTCATAATATTTTCACAACAACCTACCTAAGTGTCAATCTATTCTAGGTTACAATAAAATTCCACATCAAGATTTTTTCTTTTTTTTAAAAACAATTGGGAGTTAAATAGATATCAACTATTTGTGGGGAATGGGGATAAAGATAAACCCATAATTTTACTATTCCAATTAAATGGTTTGACATCATTAAAATTAAGATACAGTAATTTGCATATTGGATTAAATTTTTATAAAAAAATTAAATGAAGATTTGTTTAAGAATCGTGAATTTGGAAATTAAAAAAAAAAAAATCATGAATTTGGAAATATTATTAATTATCAGGGTTTGACTTTTGGCTAGGAAATATTACAATCTTTTGGTTCAAGTAACGCCTTTTGGATAGGAATATGAGTTTCAAAAGAATTTTTATTGAAATAAAAGAACAGGGATGCATGGCAATCGGGATAGGTTATTTGGAATACGGTAGACCAAATTACCAGTTTTTAAAGTTATTTAAAATATATTAGGATAATACTTATTACATTCCTGTGCAAGTGACAAACAGTCAAATACTTCAAAGAAACAGTTATAAGTTATAATAAGCATGTCGTATTAGAATACATGGAGAGCACATAATCATACTAAGAAAAGGCATTAGATTCTCCACCAAAAAAAAAAAAAAAAAAGGCATTGAATGATGAAACTTACATATCGCCGGAGCTGTGCATGGAGCTTGTAAACATACCGGAGCCGCCATGAGCTACGATCTAAATGTTTGTTTTTCATGATTTGCCCTTTTTCCCAATTTGGATTTCGAATTATTGATGGGTTTTTCTGGGTTTATGGGTTTTTTCTAGAGCCTCATGAAATATTTATGGGTTTTTTTTTTTCTGTATTTTGGTATCTTGATGGGTTTTGATTAGATGCCTAAGTGTTAGGGTTCAACCCGTAAATGAATCTGATTGTAGTTCTTGGAGGATTGTAGTTCTTATAAGTTCTAATTTGGTTCTAGGAGTATTAGTTGAAAGGTATAAGTTCTAATTAGTTGAAATGTTAAGTTCCAGGAGTATTAGTTGAAATGTATAAGTTCCAGGAGTATAAGTTCTAATTGCAAGAATTTTGTGTTAAGAAGAAAGATCATGTTGAAGTAATTTGTATGATCGATGTTTATGGATTTCTAGTGAGTGTGGTTGAAATTTATCCTTCAGTGGGCCATTTATACTAGAGATATGGATTGCACTTCATTTTCAAGTTTTTATTTTAGAATTTTTGTTGTGATTTTCGCTTTGAGGAGAATAGCTTGGATTTGTAATCTATGCTCCTATTCAATAATATGAAGAATTATATTGTTCTCATTGCATAACATTTACTCAAATCTGTCTTGGAGCTAAAGAGTTTGGAATCAGTTGAGTGGTTTATAAATATTGTAAGTATTTAATTCTAGATAATCTTTTACATTTTATTCATCTTCTCTTCCAAACATGCCTTAATTTATTTTTTATCACGTTCATTGCGTTTCTTTCTACCAGCTTGGCCTGTATTAGTATCTATAACGCCAGCATCGAATCCTTCAAGCTACTCCAAGGAAGTTGAGTGCCACATATGGACGACTGTCATTTCAATTGGCACAAAACTTACAAAGCAGAAGACAAAGGGCCATCCATGACCGTCAGAGGGCAAATAACCAAGGTTTTAAAAATCGGACCAGACTGGCTAGTCTGACTGGTTGAACCAGGAACCAGAGGCTAGTCCAATCCGAAAAAAATGGCTAAAACCGGGGTAAAACCGATGAAAACTGGGAACCGGAGGCATATCTGGTTTTTCCTCCGGTTTGGTTTTTAAAACATTGCAAATAACATAATTGATAAATACATGACAAGGCTAATAAAAAGTGTTGCTGCATTACATATCATATTGACATATTACTACAATGAATTTCACTTTAGAATTCGTGATGAAGAAGATGTTGAAGTAATTGAAGTGTTACATTCCTTATATCCACTTCATAGACCTTTTGTGGCGCACTGTTTGACGGACAGCCTGTCCTAAAGTATCATACGAAGTAGCTTGGAGATGGGAATAGCTGTGGTGTGCATTAGAGTAATTGGAGAAGGAGAGCATGCATTCAACTTGTAAAATGAAATTCATTGTAGTAATATGTCAGTATGATATGTAATGCAACAACACTTTTTATCAGCCTTATCATGTATTTAGCAATTGCGTTATTTGCCCTTTGACGGTCACGGATGGCCCTTTGTCTTCTGCTTTATAAATTTTGTGCCAACTGAAATGACAATCGTCCATATGTGGCACTCAACTTCCTTGGAGCAACTTGAAGGATTCGATGCTGACATTACAGATACTAATACAGGCCAAGTTGGTAGAAAGAAACACAATGAATGTGAGAAAAAATAAATTAAGGCATGTTTGGAAGAGAAGATGAATAAAATGTAAAAGATTATCCTAAAATTAAATACTTACAATATCTACAGATCACTCAACTGATTCCAAACTCTTTAGCTCCAAGACAGATCTGAGTAAAGGTTATGTAATGAGAACAATACAATTCTTCTTATTATTGAATAGGAGCATAGATTACAAATCCAAGCTATTCTCCTCAAAGCGAAAATCACAGCAAAAATTCTAAAATAAAAACTTGAAAATGAAGTGCAATCCATATCTCTAGTATAAATGGCCCACTGAAGGATACATTTCAACCACACTCACTAGAAATCCATAAACACCGATCATACAAATTACTTGATCTTTCTTCTTTACACAAAATTCCTGGAATTAGAACTTATACTCTTGGAACTTATACATTTCAACTAGTACTCCTAGAACTTAACATTTCAACTAATTAGAACCTATACATTTCAACTAATACTCCTAGAACTAAATTAGAACTTATAAGAACTACAATCCTCCAAGAACTACAATCAGATTCATTTACAGGTTAAACCCTAACACTTAGGAATCTAATCAAAACCCCTCAAGATACCAAAAAAAAAAAAAAAACCATAAATAGTTCATGAGGCTCCAAAAAAACCCATAAACCCAGAAAAAACCCATCAATAATTCGAAATTCAAATTGGAAAAAAGGGCAAATCATGAAAAACAAACCTCTGGAGCATAGCTCACGGCGGCTCCGGTGTGTTTACAAGCTCCACGCACAGCTCCGGCGACTAGTGTGGTGGTGTGCTTCGGTGTGTGGTGTGGGGTGGTGTAGGTTCAGGCAAGCAAAGGATGGAAGAGGGAGGAAGCAGAGGTTTGAGGAAGTAGAGGAAGCAGCTGTGGCGTAAACCTCTCTTTTTTTTTTTCTTTTTTTTTTCTTTTTTTTTTTTTTAATTCGTTCTATTTTGATTTGGAATTTAAGTGATAAGTACAAAAGGGTGAAGTGGCGAGTTTGTATTGACCAGTGTAAAACCAGCTTTTTACGCTATAGCCTAACCCAATGTTTTCTCATCAAAATACTCAAGAATTCATAAATAAATAAGTGAACAGTCAACAGTCACCTACTCAGGCAAAATGGGTGGCCCGTTTTGTAATTTTATACTGTCATTGACCGTTTTAGCCATCCTCAAATAGCTACTGCCCGGTTGGGGTTTAATCCATTAACCATAAGCGTGGTCTGATCTTAGAGAGCTGGTTTCTTTTTCTTTTTAAATTGGATTCGATATTGAGGGGATTCCGTGAGACTTCCTGTCAGGTAAGTAATAAGCCTTTTTTTTTTTTTTTGAGGGAGCCTTTATCTTTTCATCTTGAGTCTAAACTTTTTGTGCTGTGAATTTGAGATTGATGTTAGGCAGAATGTTTAATTCACACCACATAGGCAAAGTTTTTTTTTTTGTTTTTTTTTGTTTTGTGGTTTAGAGAAAGTCAAATATTTTAGTCATATCTAAAAAAACAAGCTTTCTTAAAATAGCATGCTAGATATCTACCTAGGAAGATTTTTAATTTGTTGGATTGATGAACTTATATTAATTCAAAGTTTTTTTTTTTTTTTTTTTTTTTTTAATTAGGGGAATTTTAACTGGATCTTTGCCTGAATTCTTGAGTTGATAAGGTCACTAATTATTTGTATCTGTCACTGAGTCATTGTGGACTAACATGTATAAATCTGCTTTAGTAGCATGGTCATTTGCATCATCAAAAATTGGGCAATTGTCAATTTGTGAAATCTATGTTTCTGGAAAATAACCCATGTTGTGTTTTGATCTGAGTCCATGTTTATTATCTGGATTTTATCAATTTGTTTCCTGAATAATTTGGCATCTTCACTTATTTAACATCTTAATTTGCTAAGTGCCTTATAGTTCAACTATCATCTCCTAGAGTTCAAATCCCCCCACCCCTAATTATCAAACTATCAAAACTTATTTCGCATCTCAATTTAATGATTTGTGGTTGAATCAAATGAAATGGCTGCTACATGGGTCAGGTTTTTATTGTACTACTACTTATAGAAGGATCTGAGGGTTTTGGCTTTCCAAGTTGCAGAGTATGGAACCTTATTGAGTTGTAGAAACTGCTGGTTATGTACATTCACAGAGCTATTCTTTTACAATATCACCTGGTTTGACTAGTAACCTTTCACAAATTAGTGCTGAATAAACATGGTAGTTTTTAGAAAGTTTCAGGTTAGGTAGATGCAAAATTTTAGTAAGTTTCGGGTTAGGTAAACGCAAAATAGAATAGAAAGTTCCACATAATTATAATCCTTTCAAAACCCTCTATAATCAACAAATACCAAGTTATAAATGTGTTCTGGTTTCATATGTAGACAATTAAACCAATGCAAAATTATATTTTATATTAATACCAGTTAAGATGTACTGGATGGTCTTATGTAATGCGCCTATAAATTTGTTCCCCATGTAATCAATATAATACTTCAGATATTATAATGTGCTTGAGAACACCTACAGTGATACCTTAAAAATGTAAATAAAATTTTGGAATTGTAGTAATTTTACCAAAAAGTGAACTTTCTCAAGCCATGAGGATATAGAGGTTTTGTGGGAATTTAGACACTCATAAGCATTTGCCAAATGAAATGCTTATGAATCCTCATGTTGAAAGATATTGTGAAGCAAATGTGACATAGGAAATGTATTTTCCAATTGAAATGCACCATTTGGCTCCCTTAAGATCTATAAAGCCCTTGAAGTTTGAAATCCATCTTTGAAATGTTGGCTGTTATACAAAACGGAAATCCTTTAGAATTGGAAAAACTTTACTTTCAGTCAAAGGAAATCCAAATTGCTGCATACCATCAGTCATAATGAAGCCTAATTGCTATGTATGCCCGCATTTTTTATAAGACTTCTAGCTTCCATGTTAGGTGACATTGAAGCAAACACAATGTAGACTGTATCAATCCATGTAATGAATATTAATTTTCTATTATTAATAATATCAGCGTCTGAAATATTTTGAAATACGTGTCATATATGTTCTACTCACCTTTTTTTCTAATTTTCTTCTTCTCTACTTTCTCAAAATTTGCAGCCTGGGCAATTATAACTCTTCCAAATCTGCTTATTGAACCATTGCAGACTGTATCAATCCATGTAATGAATATTAAGAAGCTATGCTGATTCTAATGTTATAAAAAACCTTCAATAAGACATCAAAACCAATCCTATCAGAAGTTCTGCACCATGAAATATTTCTGAACATAAACTGATTCCCTTTTCAAGAAATCTGTAATTAGACTGCGTTCCTTATTGACAGGTACTAAACAGTCGTCTTTCTGTAACACCTCTGAAGAACTAGAATCATTGGGAATGGATTCTGAGACAGTAGTGCATAATGGCGGGTGCCACTGCAGGAAAGTCAGATGGCGTGTCCAAGCTCCCTCTAGCGTTGTAGCTTCGGATTGCAACTGTTCTGACTGTTTCATGAGGGCTAACACCCACTTCATTGTCCCTGCTGAAAGGTTTGAGCTTCTGGGAGATTCCGAACAGTTCCTTACGACCTACACCTTTGGCACTCATACAGCGAAACACACATTTTGTAAAGTTTGTGGCATAACTTCATTTTATTTTCCACGTTCAGACCCAGATGGAGTTGCAATTACATTCAGGTGTATTGATCCTGGAACACTAACCCATGTTGAGATTGAGAATTTTGATGGGAGAAATTGGGAAAGCTCACAAGCTAAGCGAAGGGGCAAAATTCTGCCAACTGAAGGGCCAAAATGTATTTAAGTCAGGTAAATTTCGAACACGAGCTACCAATATCAACAATGAGAATAAATGGGAAATTGATGACATTTGTTAGTTTCAGAATGCTTATGGAAATTATAATTGGGGATTTGTGTTTTTGGATCCTTCATGGATTATACTACACCTTTTATGCCCTTATTCGGATATGATGTTTGTTTCATGTCTCCACGGCCTCCCCTAGATTTTGGATGGTAGGGGGTGCTATTTTGCAAATTTGTTTTATTTGTGGTGTTTATAGCAGGTTTTCAATATTTCGGGTGCGTAGTACAAAATACCACCATAGTTAAGGGTGGTTATCTACAATTGACTTGTAATAAATTAGATATTGAGATTTTAAAAACCCTTTTGATAATAACTCCTTAAATCTTTTCATGTGGCTATATCACATACAATACGTACAGTTACTGCAATGTGGCTTCTCACTCCGATGATGTCAACCACCTTATTTCCTCTGCCACGGTGCCACCACCACCACTGTTGTTAACTATTTCTCACGCCAATAACCCCATGATGAAGCTCATACCCACAATATTGCCATAGCAGTTGCCAGTTGCCACAACCCCATACTACTCTGCCAAGCCCAAACCCACAGAGTTGCCACCATGGATGAATAGCAGATTGAAAACCCATGCTGATTTAATTATTACTAATTTTTTATTCTCATTTGGTCTTGTATCGAATTAAAGCTTCCCATGTAAGCTTTCATATTACGCTGCCACATGACTTTGACTACCTTGTGACACTGTTTATTTCTTTGTTAGTTAGGACAGCTCAAAGGGGATTTGACATGTGGCTCAGTTTGATTGGATTTTCTATATCCTTTCTTTGACATTTTCGTTTTACAATGTCGATGTATGTATGGTTTCAAATGCCTTCATAATTTTTAAGATGCCCTTTTGTTTTAGTCTAGTCCTTTTCTTAAATCAATATAAATTTAAATTAGTGTTCGACGACAGACTCCCCAAGGTTACTAGATGTGGCTCGATCCCGACCTCAAATGGCTATTCTCCCTCAGTCTTTCCTTTGGCTGGCCTGTTAGTGCTGGGCCCAACCTGGCTCGGACGTAACTCTATATTACTGAGGACTTGGCTTTTGTTAGTGAACTAATCCTATCTCCTCCGTGTCTGACTTTAGCCATATGGGCCGATCTCTCTGCGATAGGCCTTAGCCACATGGCTCCTTCTTTGTGTTGGGCCTTAGTGACGTGGGCCTTTCACGGTTCAGGGTCCCGAGCCCCTACAATATCCCCCCCCCCACCACGATCCCATTTTCATGACTTGAAGATGGGATCAGGGTTCTCTACTATGTGGTCGGCGATCTTTCTCTCTCCCTCTTTTTCAAATACGACAGTTAGGCCTCGGGAATGTCAACCGTCATTTAATTAATGCAACGGGAACGATTGTTCATCCTGAACGGGTACGTGGCAGCATCTTCAACGTTAAATGGTTGAGATGGTTTGGTGCTTCGATTACTGAGGCACGCATGAAAAGACACAACGGTAAGCATTGATTGCCTTCCTCAGTCTCATTAAATGACGTTTGCCCCTATAAATACTAATGTTCTTCATGCCATCATACACTTTAGTTCCTTTTTCAAATTCAAAACTTCGTCTTCGTCTTCGTCTTCTTCCCGAGCCCACACATTCCTCCCAAGCCCATTTTCATCGTCAACAAAGTTTCAGAGTAAGTTTTCTTTCCCTTGTAAATCTTCTTGTGGGTTGGGTAGAGAAAGAAAAGAAAAATGGGTTTCTCACATCTCCTTAGGACTAGTGTTGATGTTGAGTCTTTCAAAATTAGGTATAACATCCCTCATGACGTGAATATATCATACTGTCATAAGGGTGATATAGAAATCCAAAGATTACCCCATGTAGTCTTTTTCCCTTTAATGTCAATACTAGAGAGTAGGGTTAGGTTCCCCGTTGTGCCATTGTTACTTAGGACGCTGGGTTTTTACGGGCTCTACCTCGATCAATGTCTACCCAACTTTAATAGGGTGGTCAATTGTGTGGGGCGTCTTAACCAACTGTACGGTCTACACTTAACCCACCATGATATCAACTTCCTATATGCCATTCGGGGGAGTTCGAAGCATGGGTATTATCTTCAGACTCGAAACACCATGGTCAGACTGATCTCCTACCACCCAACTCCAATAGGAACTCGGCAAGAAAGTTCGTGAGGGTGAGCGGGAATTGGTTAAATGGCGAATTAACCTATCCAACCTCTCCTCGCCAGATAGGTCGGTAACCTGTCAAGTGTAACATTACTTTAGGAAAAATTATTATTATTATTTCTTTTTTGTACATATCGTTACTTACTACTGTTATCGTTTCTGTCGTTGTTGTTGTTGTTTTTTTTTTTTTAGATTCTAAGAGGTTCCAGCCCGACCTGAGCATTGTAATAGCTCGGGAATTAAACTTCGTGCTACGCTCGGAGATTTTCATGCACTATGACGCTCAATTAAGAGCTTCCTATTTAATTCTCGAGTGCGTCCCCTCGTACATGAGTTACCAAGATTCATCAGGTGCCTTAACGGTCGGTAGCTCCTTACTGTCCTACCTAGACGTACGGCTTCCCGAATTTCTCCCACACAGGCTTATGAGTGGGGAGGCAAGAGACCTAGGGCCTAGGTTAGTCCGTGCCAACGATCTTGAACCAGTTCGGGATGGGTCAGGTGACACGGTGTTTCAAGGTCGTGACGTTCACATACCAGTAGAAGCCCCCATCGCCGAAGCGCTGATAGCCCCCAATTCAATCGGAGAAATGGTCCAGAGGCGTACCATGGGGTTAGAGCGCTAGTTCCCGGGAGCGCAAGCTTCCGGGGGACAAGTCGTCGCACAATCGATTCCCCAGCAAGCCAATCCACCCCCCGCGCATCAGCAACGCTGAAAAAGAAAAAGGGTGGCAGAGGGAACCGCTCCCCAAACCGGCCAGCAAACAACAGAGCAGCCTCCCCCAAGTTCGGCCGCCACTACCCCGATTCCCGAGTTCGGAGGGGCCATCCAAGGGGTAAGTCTAGCCGATCAACCGACGACAATTGGATCTCATGCAGCTTTAACATTCGCATCCTCTTCTGGGTGGAAGTGTACATTTATGCTAGGCGATAAAGTCCTCCCCGTAGACTCTTCCGTCTAAACCTGGACGAACGGCCTCAGTGGCCAAACCTCTGACAGCCTCGGCAAGGCCTTGTTGCTCCCCAGCGACATGGACCACTACGAGGGCTATCGGGATGACAACCTTATCTCAAAGCTAAAGTGGCATACAATAGCCGTAAGTGAATTTATCTCCCGCTCGCTCTGTTCTATTAGCTCCTGACTTCCTTTAACCTGATTCAAAATTTTTTTTTTTTAAATGTTAATGCTCGGATCATACTAATTTATATCTTTGTTATTATACATATATATTTTTGTTTTCAGGCCTCCCAACTGACTCATGTGGTGGAGGGTCGGTTCAAGGGCATAATGGAAGAAGCCGACAAGGAGAAAGCCCTGAAACAAGTGGCCGAGGCTACTCTGAATGAGAAAACCTAGGAGCTGAATTTGGCTAAGCGCCGAGCCACTACGGCGGAGGCGGCTCGGGAAATGGCTGAGAAGAGTGCCGAGGAGCTGCAGGGAAAGCTTAATGAAACCGAGGTCAAGCTAGCTGAGGTTTCCAGCATGGTCACAGCTCGGGAAAAGGAACTTGCCGTCCTTAAAGAGATGATGAACAATTGCGAGCAAGTTTACTATAATATGGGGTTCAAAGATGCTGAGAACTCGACTGGGGTGGTGGTTTTCCAGGCATGTAGGCTTGGGTTTTTCGAGGGCCGGATGGCTGTAGTCAACGAGGCTGGTGTTCCCGAGGAATCCTCCCTCAGGGATGCCAACCTGATCCCCCTCCCTGAAGACCCACTGGTGGACACTCAAGAGGAGGAGCAGTCAGAGGATGCCGAGGAGGAAAAAGGAGAGGACAGCCCCAGCATGAAGGAACTTTTGGAGCAGATCGACGCCCACGTCGTGGTGCTAGATAAAGAACACCAAAACACTATTGCCCCAACCGAGGTCTAGAACACTCCGCCTGCAGATCCAAACCCGAGTGCTACCACCACCCCCGACACCCTGACTGCCGACCTGCAAAATCCGCCAACTTAGTTTCAACATCTTTTGGAGAAGTTTGCTAATTATATATATTTATTTTTTTTGTATCTCTTTTTTTGCATGATTAGTATTCGACTCGGTGTTTTGAGCCTCCTGTATTCGAACTACTTTTTTATTTTTTTCCTTGTTGAACATATGTGCTCTTCTCGATTAAGTTGTTTGTTCTTATTTATATTTCATTTCTTTTTCTCATGATTTTTAGTGTAAATACTCTCCCCATAGTTGGATTTCTATAATCAACCAACCACATAATTGACCCCCTGTGTATGAGGTGATGTTGTCTTATTTAAAAAATGAATTTTAAGCAACAACACTTGTTGATTTACATGTAAGTCTTATTATCTCCTCCTCCTGGGGATCATCATTTCCATTCAAATAAACCGCGAATAAGAACTGGGGATTACATAAAAAAAGAAGAAAGAAATTTGTCAATGCCCCCATGCAGATGGTAGCCGGTTCATGCCGAGGCCATATTTCCCACTTTAAAGGAACTTGTTAAGGTTTCTACATGGTCGGTGACCGAAGTCAGTTTGAGGCCATGTTTATGTCCTTAGAGAAATTTGTTAAGGTTTCCACATGGTCGGTGATCGGAGTTAGGCTGAGGCCATGTTTCTGTCCTTAGAGAAATTTGTTAAGGTTTAAGGTTTCCACATGGTCGGTGACTGAGGTCAGGCTGAGGCCACGCTTCTATCCTTAGAAAAATTTGTTAAGGTTTCCACATGGTCAATGACTGGGGTCAGGCCAAGGCCACACTTCTGTCCTTAGGAAAATTTGTTAAGAATATGCATGAGTGCTCTTTGGTTCACTTATATACTATGCACAACTTTGTAACTGAATTCCATCTACTTTCGTCGTTCGAGTAAATCTACAAGTTAAAACATACACACTACATTCTGTATTACTTTCATGGGTAGTATTTCTTTAGATTACAAACATTCCATGGCCGAGGCAGGGGCCTTTCTTCCATATCTTCCAAATAATAAGCCCTTACTCCAGCTGTTGCTGTCACACGATAAGGTCCCTCCCAGTTTGATGCTAGCTTTCCAGCGTTAAGGTCCTTCATGCTTCCAACAGCCCTCCGCAGAACAAGGTCCCCTGCCATGAACTCCCGCGGCCTCACCTTCTTGTTATATCCTCGGGCCAGCTTCTGTTAGTAATCGGCCAACCGAATCGATACCATTTCCCTCCGTTCCTCCAAGGCGTCCAGGTTCCCAACCAAATGCTCCTTATTGTTGTTTCGCATAAAGTCGGTCACCCTCATACTTGACAAGCTGATTTCTATAGGTATAGCCACCTTGGTGCCGTAAGTCATGGAGAAAGGCGTCTCCCCAGTTGACCTTTTGGGAGTTGTTCGATAGGCCCACAAAACATTCGGTAGCTTTTCGACCCAATTTCCCTTCGACCCCTCCAGTCTCTTCTTCAAACCAGTGACGATCGTCTTGTTCGTCGCTTTAGCTTGCCCATTGCTCTGAGGGTACGTGGGTGATGAGTACCTATTGGTTATCCCGAGGCTACCACAATACTCTCGGAAAACTTTGCTACCAAATTGTAGCCCATTGTCGGACACCAATGCCCAGAGAACTCCAAACCTTGTAACGATGTTTTTCCATACTAATTTCTTCACGTCAACGTCCCTGATATTCGCCAATGCTTCAGTTTCTACCCACTTGGTAAAATAGTCTATCGCCACCACTACGTATCTTCTGTTCCCTAATGCACGAGGAAATGGCCCAATTATATCTAGTCCCCATTGGGCAAATGGCCAGGGACTGGAAATCGGGTTTAGGTTTCCCCCAGGTTGGTGCAAAATAGGCACGTGTTTCTGGCACCCATCACATCTCTTGACATAGTCAGATGCCTCCCGCTGCATGTTTGGCCATTAGAACTCTTAGGTCATAGCTTGGTGCGCGAGTGACCTTCACCCTGAATGTCCCCCCCATATTCCTTCATGGAGTTCAACTAACAGTTCGGCAGATTCATTCGGGTGATAGGAGGTATGGTTCTCCAAACGAACGCCGGTACAACTTCTTGTCCTTAAACAACCAAAATCGAGCTGATGTTCTCCGCACCTTGTCTACCTCCTTGTCATTCATCAGCAACGACCCATCGAATAGAAATGCAATGTAAGGGTCCAGCCAACTTGACCCTAATTCTGAAACAGCTTTTACTACTATTTGTTGTTCAGTGTTCGGTTGCTCTAACAGTTCCACAATAATCATTCGGGGAATGCAGTCACCTAAAGAGGATGCCAGCGTGGCCAAGGAATCAGCATGACTATTCTGACTTCTCAGCACTCTGACAACGCTAACTTTTTGAAAGTTTGCCCGTATACTCCCGAACAACTTTAAGTATCACGACATGTGAGGGTCCCTTGCCTCGAAGCTCCCATCTATTTGACTTACTACCAATCTCGAATCTGAGAACATCTCCACTTCCTTGGCACCAAGTTTCTACGCCACCCGCAGCCCAGCGATGATTGCCTTATACTCGGCTTCATTGTTCAATGCTCGGAAGCCTAACCTTAGTGACTTTTCCAATTTTACACCCTCGGGCAACATCAACACTATCCCAACCCCCAATCCTTTTGCGTTAGATGCCCCATCCCCAAATACTTTCCACCGTTTAGCAGTGACTTGGCATATTCCCACAAACGATGCCAATTGTGAGCACCAAATCTGACTTGAACGATGGTGTTTGGGCCCCCAATTAATTTATAAGTGGGCTATGTCACGGTCCTACAAACTAGGCACTGAACTTCACTTGACTTGGATTCCCTTAACCCTTGACACACTGCAATTCCAACCTTCCCCTTTGTTTCCTTCCTTTCCCACTCGTTCCCTCTGTTTCCTTCCCAATTTTTCAACCTCCTCAATGTTCACGTTCTTCCCCCTTTTATAGTCTCTTCTTAGTGGATGATTCATCATTGTTTCCCCACTTGACACACTTTTCCACCTCTGCCTGAATCTCCAAGAATCCTCACGACTTCAAAGGATTTCCTTAGGACTTGTTCCAGACACCAATTAGTGTTCGGCGACGGACTCCCCAAGGTTACTAGATATGGCTTGGTCCCAACCTCAAATGGCTGTTCTTCCTCAGTCGTTCCTTAAGCTGGCCTGTTAATGCTGGGCCCAACCTAGCCTGGACGTAACTCTATATTACCGAGGACTTGGCTTTTGTTAGCGAACTAATCCCATCTCCTCCGTGTCTAACTTTAGCCAAATGGGCCAATCTCTCTGCGATGGGCCATAGCCACATGGCTCCTTCTTTGTGTTGGGCCTTAGTGACGTGGGTCGTTCATGGTTCAGGGTCCCGAGCCCCTACACACACACACACACACACACACACACATATATATATATATATATATTCTAGGGTAGTAATAAAAGGTTCATTATCAATTATTTGTTTCTATTCTATAAAAGAAATAAGGGAATGTAACCCCCACCCACCCACACACACACACAAACATTACCAAACTTTTAAATGAGATATTTTAAACCCCTTTCTCTCTCTCTCTCACTTTAGCTATTGTCTGTCAATACTCTCTCTCTCTCTCTCTCTCTCTCTCTCGTTAGTAGTTAGAAGGTTCCTTGGTGTTTTGGTCATCTTGGTCTCAACTTACTAGAAGGGATAGTTTGGTCCTCTTAGTCTCAAGCTATCAACTTCCTATTAACGAATACCCTTCTAGAGAAGTTTTCTTGCTTGGAGTGCTTAGAAGCGTTGGTGCATGCAAATAAGGTTTCTAAACCTTTTTTCTATTAATTATGTCAGAATTCTTAGATTTAAGGCGAAAATGCACTTTTAGACCCTACATTTTGACTTTTTTCCATTTTGGTCCCTACATTTTAATTTTACCATTTTTAGTCCCTAAACCAATTAGCGCGTGTCATATCAGTTCTTGCTGTCAACCAACTAACAGAAAAAGCTGACATGACTGACGGCACTATTAAAATAATAATAAAAAAACCTAAAATACAATTTAATTAAAATTATTTCTTAAATAACAAAAATCATTACCTTTTTAATTCTTATTCTTTTTTTTTTTCTTTAACGTGTCAGTCATCAGATTTTTTTTAAAACCCTAACCAACTTTATCTATCTCTAATTCTCTCTTTCTTCCTCTCCCTTTCTCTCTTCAGCCTCCATGGACGGAATCTCCCTCTGATCTCAAAATTCTCTCCACTGTAGCTCCATGGCCGGAGCTCACAAGGTCGGGCCTTCTTCTCCACCACGCACCACCGATCTAACCTAAGCTTTCTCTAGTCTAAAAATCTCATCTCCGCTCAAAACCTTACACTCAATCTCAACCAACGGCAAGCAAATCTGGGGCTGATCTTCGAGGTTTTGATTATGGAGACCATGGGGTCTTGATGCGGAGAAAATAAAGGGAAAATTTTGGAGTCTTGCTGGTGGGTGTTATGAAAAACAGATAGGTGGTTGGTGGCTATGGTGTTGTGAACTCCAAGCGGTGGTGGTTGTGGATTGGTTTGGTTTCGTTGGTTGTGGTGGGTTTGTTGTTGGTGTGGGTCGATTGGTTTGTTTGTTTTTGGTCTTCCTTTGGTCGGTTGGGTCTGTTGATGATTTTGGCTTGGGTTGATGATAGTGGGTTTTCTCTAAGATTGGTGGCTGTGGTGTTGTGAACCCCAAGCAGTAGTGGTTGTTGATTGGTTTGGATTCGTTGGTTATGGTGGGTTTGATGATTTTTCTGGGTTGGTTTTTTAATGTGGGTTTGATGATTTTTTCATGTTGGAGGTTTCGATGGAGGATAGGGATTTTGTATGAATTTTTGCATGTTTATTTGATAAGAAAATACAAGAAAAGAAAAGAAAATCTTAGATTATTTTAATTTTCTAGGCAACCCGAAGAACATGAAGAACATGTTACCCATTGTTCTTCTAAAAATAATGAAAATTTTTTTATTTAGTTAAAATTAATAAATTAATTTTTTTAATTTAGATGCTGATGTGGCATTTTTTAATGCCAAAATAAATTTTATTATTATTATTTTAATAGTGCCGTTAGCCTTGTCAGCTTTTTCTGTTAGTTAACTGACGGCAATGACTGATATGACACACGCTAATTGGTTTAGGGACTAAAAGTGGTAAAATTAAAATGTAGGGACCAAAATGGAAAAAAGTCAAAATGTAGGGACGAAAAGTGCATTTACGCCTAGATTTAAGCATGCTTTTATTTTTACTTCTTCGCATGTTCTTAGTTTTTCTATTAAGAATGCTAGTATGTTAGATCTAGGTTGTTCTTAGTGTTTTGCATATTTTAGGATTTTAATTCAAATAACATACTCATATGCTCTTATATTATGATTTATCACATTGAAAACATATTCACCATGCCTTTCAATTCCAATCTTTTCAACCTATCTTTGCATGCCTAGAATAGGGTTTCATCATGCTCTTAAATTCTTGTTTCAACTTTTCAATCACATGTTCTTAGATGACATAAACTGTTTGAATGATGTGATATGATCATTGGTCACTAAAGACTAGAAGACTAGTTTTACTATGCAGGATGGGTGCCTAACATTTAGTAGATTATGTTTTCCCTTGTAATTTTAATTTTAGATTGTAATTAGGAATTAAAGCTATTTACTTTTCTTAGATTGTATCTAGGACGAAAGCCATGTATTTTCTAGTTGTTTTCAAGAGATGTACAATTTCAATTCTAATTCATCAATAAAGAGATGTACTTTTCAATTATTTTAGTTTTTTTTTTTTTTTTTTAATTAAATAAGTGGCAACTCTATTATAAAAACATTGAGCTAAGAGGGATAATAATATCAATAGAACCTTCACTGTCTCTTGAGAGACACTAACACAACTCCACCCATTCACATGGGTTATGCCAAACCAATTTCTAAAAGTTGGGTCGAGGGCGCGGTCTCTCACACCACCTCATGAATATTTGAATTGTGTTTTTGTGATTAGTGACACATGAATTTGTAAAATTAATATAGTAATGTGTATTACGCCTAGCACTAGCTATCTCTTGGTCTTAAAATATATATATATTGTATGCCTCTTATTAAGAAATTATTAGGTCTATTGGAGGGCTACTAAAGTGATTCTCCCAACAATAAAACTTTACTATCTATGCAAATGTGACATCACCTAGTGATTTTTTTTTTCTTGTATTGATTAAGAAGCTGACTCACACACCTGCATAAGTGGTATCATTTCATTGGTTGAGAGGATCACTTTAGTAGTCCTCCCAATAGACCTAAATTTTTTTCCTTATTTCTGCATTACTTACCTAAAGATTAGGAATATTTAATGGGACAAGTCAAGGACAAAAGAGGGATTAGCGGAGGCAAATAACTACTAACTTTTGTTTTCACCTTTCTTATTGACATTTTCGGTTTTCCTTCTACATATCACCATGTGGATTTATTCAATTTGTTTTAAAATAATAAATTTAGAGACACAACAAATTTCACAACTGTTTGAGGTAGAAATTTGTTAATAGTAGATAATAAAATAGTATTTCCATATGAAAATCAATGTCATACCAACTCAACAGTTTTGAAATTTGTTGTCAAAATTGTTGTATTTGTAATATTGCTTATTTCAAAATGTCTCTTCTATTTTTTTGATGAGTCACGTTATATGTAAGTTTCATCATTCAATGCCTTTTTTTTCTTTTTCTTTTTTTCTTTTTTTTTTCTTTTTTGTGGAGAATCTAATGCCTTTTCTTAGTATGATTATGTGCTCTCCATGAATTCCAATACGGCATGCTTATTATAAGTTATAACTGTTTCTTTGAAGTGTTTGACTGTTTGTCCCTTGCACACAAATGTAGTAAGTTTTATCCTAATTTATTTTAAATAACTTTAAAAATTGGTAATTTGGTCTACCTTATTCCAAATAACCTATCCCGATTGCCATGCATCCATGTTCTTTTATTTCAATAAAAATTCTTTTGGATCTCATAATCCTATCCAAAAGGCGTTACTTGAACCAAAAGATTGTAATATTTCCTAGCCAAAAGACAAACCCTGAAAATTAATAATATTTCCAAATTCATGATTTTTATTATTATTTCCAAATTCACGATTCTTAAACAAATCTTCATTTAATTTTTTTAATAAAAGTTAATCCAATATGCAAACTAGGGAGTACATCTTAATTTTAATGATGTCAAACCATTCATTTGGAATAGTAAAATTATGGGTTTATCTTTATCCCCAAAAATAGTTGATATCTATTTAACTCCCAAATTTAAAAATAAAAAATTCTAGATTTAGAGATACCCGATGGCTAAAAATCACGTTAGAAAAATTATTATAACAGTTACAGTTTTGATGGAGCTAATTATCCCCATACTATTTGAAGTGCTAGCTACTGGTATGTCTTCCTCTCTCTATCCTTCTTCACTTCCCATCAGCATTCCTAATCCTTCTCAATTTGATAAAGTTCATGGCCCATTATACATCTGCCTTGAATTTAAATCTGGTGTTTGTAAAAAGAAATATAGGCCTGAGAGCAAAGATTTTGGGAAGTGTATCATCAAAAGTTTGGTCAGGTGCATGTCTAAGCACCGCAAATATCTTAAACGTGCTGATATAGAAATTTATTTACTAGCTGAATGGTGCCTAGAATCAAGCTTCCAAATTGCCAAAGTTGTGGATCACCATATGGCAAATTAATTACTTCATTGTTACGAAGAGCACATCAGGGAATATTATGTTGTCGTCTATGTGTGGATCCCATGAGCTACCAGGTTTGTAAAAAAACAGGTTCTAACTTCTCATCACTCTCTTCATGGACATGAATGACACTCAGTAACAAAAGATCCTTTGTGTTGTAGCTCATTCATATCGAATTTGCTATAATATTGTTTGTAGAAGACCACTTTCCCATAGCAATAGAAGGTCCATTATCATCTTATTCTCTTGAATAAAGCTCTCCATTTTATAGCTTGTTTTATTTCTCTCTTTAGTTATAAAATATGTATATCGAGAGATCCTATTATTTGATGTTATATTTGTATTACAGTTTAGTTTTTTTTTTTTTTTTTTTTTTATTGGATTCTATTAGAGTTGAGTTGTTTGGGTTGTTTATGTAATTATTCGACTATGCATGGAGTTATTAAAAGAGTTTAGATCTTGGAGATTATGTAGAATTTTGATAGTAAAAGAACCGAGTCTCAATAATTTCACATTCTCAAAAAAAAAAAGTCTCAATAATTTCATTATACAAATAGAATGTCATGCTATATTTTTGTTAAATTTGTGAAAAAGAGAGACCATGGCTTGTGGGTCACACAATTCCCGATCCTAAATCATAATGGGTGGCCGCTTTAAGGATAAGATTAATGTTAAAATTTCATTAAAAAAATCATCAAAAAAAAAAAAGATTAATGTTAAAATTTGTGCATATATAAATATATAATCTCCTTCTCAAAAAAAACTATAAATATATAATCGGGAGCCTAAAATGGGAGTAGGACAAGTATGATTAAGCCTTTTCTCACCTTAAATACAAATGGGAGTACATTAGGCAATCCAGGTAAGGCTAGCTAGAGGAGGGGGTGTCATTAGAGTTTGGTATGGTCATTAGGTAATAGGGTTTTTGTTGAATATTTGATATTACAACAAATAATATTGCTGAATTATGTACTGTTAGATATGGATTAAGCTTCGCATGGAGATTAAGCTATAAACATGTCATATTAGAAGTAGATTCAAAGCTTGTAATTAATTGGCTAACAACCCATGGTGTTTTGGCACCAGATATTTTTGTTTTGGTTTGTGATTATAGGACTCTGCTAGCACACGATTAGACCATTCATCCACGTTGTGTATACCATGATGCTAATGGATGTGCAGATAGATTAACAAAGAGGGGAACAGTGCAATTGAGGAGAATGAAAGAATTTAATAATTGTCCATCTTTTGTTTTATCACTATTATGTATGGGATTTGACGCGATTGGGGACTCCTAAGGAGTGCCCAATGCACCACTAATTTTGTATGGGCTTTCTTATATATAAATATATATATATATATATATATATATATATATATAATGCCCTTTTTGTAAATAAAAATAAAAAAGAGGCATGATTATTCAAACAGGACGCTAAAACCACATCACCACTCATCAAGGACAACACAATCCTCCCCCCTCCCCCCATTAAAATCGGTCCTTGTTCTCTAGCGAATAATTTGGAAATAGTCATTGCATACACACCCAATCTTCCCATTTCCCAACTCACTTCCTCACATATTGGATCACTTTTGGACCACTTCCTGGGGTTAAAAGAATAATATGATCGTCTGACCGTGGAGGTGCTAAGCATTTGGACACTGCAAAAATGTCATCAACCCGCCCAAAGAATTGAATAGTGTCACGGTTTTGTGTAGCTGAAAAGATCCTATGCAGTGGAGTGCCCATGGCCTAGTATTGTAATAGCACATCATTTTTTTTTTTCCTTCATGTCCTAACCCCCACATTCTTATATTTGGAGGAAAACTTTGTCCCAACTCCCAACTATTTGGTTTTGAAATTCAAAGCAACTCCAATGCTGACACAGTTGATATCTGCATTTTGCAGATGTACCATATTTTGTATTGATTTGCTACACAAAACCAGATAGCTTACCTTTTATATCGGCTGTAACAGATACTTTCTTGCTAATGTAATGCCCAACAGAACAATAATGTAAAATCATGATCCAAACAGAAGGTTTATTATTTCTGAGAGACTGCTGCTGTAGATGGATGAGAAAAATGTGGAGGACTAGAGCATATTTTCATAGTTGAGCCAATATAACAGAATATGCATTAGAAAATCCCAAAGTTTATATGCGAACAGTTTTACAGGGAAAATTCTATTACATTGAAATAACATATTACAGTGAAACAAACATTGCCTAAAAAACTTTTATTGGAAGTACTTCCAATGTTCCAGAAGCTCTGGTCAATCAGGGCCTCGGCCTCACACGGCCCAAATGATGATCACAGGAGGGAAATACAAAAAATAAAAAGTGAATCTGCATTTTTATTAGAAAAGCACCATACATATACTGCTCACTTCTTCAACAGCGTTGCACTGCATTGAGCCATAATCTTTGATGCCCTTGTAATGGAATCAGTCATATAGAAATTATCAATGGCAGGCCGGAAATCAGTCAAACTCATCTTATGACTGCAGTCAGGCTTCAATGAAGCTGAAAAGGTTGCCGGCTCTCTCTCATCCATGTTTAAGAGGTTTGGTGCCACAGTCCTGATCCGGGCTCGAATGGCACCAAGTGAATCATAGGGCAACCTTACTCCTGCCACCTCGGACAGTGCTCGAATAATCTTCCAGTCATCCCTGGCATCACCAACTGTTGGAACTGCAGGCAATGTTTGTTGTGAGCACCCTTCTGTATTTTCATAGATCCCTTCCTTCTCACTGAATGCTGCTGCCGGAAGAATGATATTGGCACGATACACACTCTGGTCCCCATGGTGCCCTTGATAAACCACAAAGGCATCGGATGGAACCTTTTCCATGTTCACATCATCTGCACCCATCAGATACACGAACTTGGCAGATTCAATGCTATTTGCAGATTCGGGCACAAGTCCAAGGTCAAGTGCTGCAGCTTGGGCAGCCTTAAGAAGCAATACGTTGAAACCATTCCAATCGGGTCTGACAACTTTCGCATTCTTTGCAATTGTTTCAACAACAGAGAAAATTGCATCCTTGTCCTCCCTCTCAAAAAGCCCTGCACCAACTATTATTGCTGGGTTCTTGGCATTCGCTAGGGCTGAGCAAAAGGGATGGCGACCCTCGGCAAGTTCAATAAGTGTTTTAGGGCCTGTACCAAGATGCTGGTGATCATAATTCAAATCAGTTGCAGGGCCAATGTAACCAACCTTAGCTTGGTTTGCACGAACTGTCTTTCTGATCCTCGCATTTACCATGGCAGCTTCAACCCTTGGCTGGCAATTTTGTTACAGAGCATTAGACACCATCATCCAGAATACTCAAAACATGAAACTTACCAAGTTACCCCCACCCATCCACAACCCCAACACATCAAACAACTATAGAGGACATAGTTTACTGAACAATTAAAGAAATAAAAAATAAGGGTTTGGCAATTTTTAGAAACATGGACTAAAATGGAAAAAGGGAAAAGAGGGTGAGGGTGCACAAATAGATGCTGTAATAGTAGTACATATATGAAAGAAACTTCAGTAAATTGAGAATTACTTTGGACCATGTGCACCCTACTAATTGAATTAAAGATGTAAGATATTTACCTGGGTACCGACCAAAAGGAAAACGTCTGCTTTTTCAAGACCAGCAATACCACTATTCATTATATATCCTGATCGGAGATCAGCATCAGGGTTCTGGCCATTTCCCTCGCACCATACATTATTTGACCCCATTCTGTTTAAGAAATCTTTCAGTGCCATCATGGATTCTGCATCAGACAGCTGACCAGCAATACCAACAATTTCCTCTGGTTTAACTTGAAGTGCTACCTCAGCAACCACGGCAAGAGCATCACGCCAGCTAACAGTCTTAAACCGCCCATCAGCACCACGAATCATAGGGTCATTTAGCCTCTGCCTCTTCAAACCATCATAACAAAAACGAGTCTTGTCAGAGATCCATTCTTCATTTATGTCCTGCAACAAGTCAGAGCAGCTATCAGATAGACTGGCACATTAAAAGAAGGTAAAAGACAAGTCTGGTACCAGACCACGCATAATAGGGTTTCATTCAGTTAATAATTAAGCCTGGTAAGTTCCTAGAATCATAAATGTCCAATAAAAATGAAAAATTGAGCATGAAGCTGCATTGCTTATTAAATGGAGAAACTGGTTTGGGAAAGGAACAGTCAGACTTTTAAAGATGATTGTTGTTTCAATGGTCTTAGAATGTTTGGAGATACCAATATGAGTTCTATTGTGGATTTCGTAGACTTACTCATTTTTTATTTTTTCTTTTGATATGTGACTCTTTTTAATTGTAATTCTTTAGGGGTGGTGTGTCACATCCTGTCTACATGACATATCTCCTCATTTCAATAAAAGGTTATTACTTATACCCAAAAATAGCAAAAAACACACACCTCAATTTTCAGATAAACTCAATGCAAGAAACATATTATAGTTGAAAGATAAAACAAAAATTTAAGTCCTGATTAAAAAAAATGTCAAATATTAATCTTTTTGTTACCCCTAGGGTAAAAGGAAAAAAGTACAACTCATAATATTTACTTTAGATACTTAGCCAAAAAATAGATACCTTACATGATAATATAACGGCCAAAATAATTATATATTTAGGAATCCATGTTATCAAAGGACTTCCTAAGATATGTCAATCATCCTCTACTTTTGTATCTTATCGAACACATTTAACTGTTATGCCTTTAAGAACCAGTAAATTGGGGTAACAACCAGAGTAAGATGGCATCCATAACTAGTTAGATTGAGACTTATCAAAATAAAATATAACTACTTAGATTGATTTGTTAACAAAATCTATGGCAATCAATGCATACGAGACAGTTCATTTTACCAAAGTTCTATCAGGGACTCAAAGTTAGTGACAATCATATTATATGTGATGAATGAAAAGCTAATTGGCACATGGATAATCTACTTGTCAGGCCCTCTTATTTCAAAAATCAGAAATGGCATCACATATGTGATGAATGAAAAGCTCAAGTCTTCGGCTGCACAAGACAGTTTTGCAAAATAAAAGAGGGACTATGATGCTTTTGCAAATACAATCAAGTAACACTCAAATAAATAACAAACATAACCTACAATGTAGATTAGAGTACCTCATTTAACCGCGGAAGGATGCGCAAGACCTCTGGACCTCTGCTATCAATTCGAATGTTGGATCCAACTGCATCAGTAACATCAATGCTCTCTGTTCCCTTTAACTCCCAATTTCGAGCTTTAAATGCAAAAGGCTTTGAGGTAAGGGCTCCCACAGGACAGATATCTATCACATTTCCAGAAAGCTCACTAGTCATTAGTTTTTCAACATACGTCCCAATTTCCTCTCCACTGCCACGACCTAACATGCCAAGATCCTGAACCCCAGCAACCTCCGTTGCAAACCTAACACACCTGTTCAACCCAAAAATGTTTACATCAGAAGCTTGTTAAGGCTCATGGAGCTACAACTAAGCCGCATACACATTGTTTCTGTAACAAAAGTTCAAGAATTTCTTATTTATTGGATGCTGGCTTCAAATATTTTATATGTTGATAATGTTCAATTACCAAGTCTCATAAGCCAAAAAAATATCAATAGCAACCAAGAAGTACTACTAAGACTCACAGAACCCATGGCTGAAGCAGTAATCACACGTTAGCAAAGCTGTACAAGCAATCTAATTAATCTACGACTTAGTGGACACACAAAATAGATAGATTAAAACAAAGCTTCTATGATGTACAAATAGATATGCATTAAATCAAGAGAATTACAGGTAATTCTTTAACAGAAAACTAACTTTAAAAATTAAATAATAATAATAATGATAAAAAAAACCTCTGCAATGAAGCCCAAAAGTATTGCTACCAGGAAACCCTAGAAAAATGGTCTAAGCAGGTCAAAAAACTAAATACAAGAAATGTCAAAGACTAAAACAAGGCATAAACTACCTTTTAATTGTTAAGGAATGGAACAACGTGATCTTGCGACAAATAGTTTTCAAGCCGAACTAGCAATGAAATTAATAAAACTTCCATAACTTTTTTGAGAATAAACGGCAGAGTAAAACTTCCATAACTTAGTACTGCAATACATTATACAATCTAAATCCAAATTGATGCCTAGTTGCCAATTCAAAGCTGAACTAATTACTTATAGGTTTAACTATAAAATAAAAATAATAAAAAGTCATTGCTTTAGCATTTAAAATAATATATATAGTTCTACTATAAAAGACCAATACTGACACCTTAAATATAATTTTCCTTGAAGTTGCAATCCCTAACGCAAAACTAGTGTCTTCTCTTCAAATCCGCATCAGCAAGGCATTCTATAGCTACAAACATTCCTTGCCTAAGCAGCAAACAAAATGCCACTGAAATATTATTGTGGAAGTAAGCTAAAAAGCATTCAACTCTAGCAGTACCAGGACAACCCAACTCATGTTGCTCCAAGAAAAACATGTATCTAGATATAATTTCCATCTCCACATCCCTCAGCCCCATTTTCTTTCCTTCCTTTTTTTTTTTTTGGAGAGGGGGGGGAGGGATTGTAAGAAATTGATGCAGCCATGGAAAATTGATTTGCTATTACTTTGCAAATTCACCTATTTAAAAATTATATTAGGGGGTCCACGTGTGAAGTCTAATTGAAGTAAACATCGTGTGTTTTTCTAAAGGTTTAGGTATGAGCCTTTTTTTAGGTTTTAAAACAATATTATTTTGGTCAGTTTTGCAGTCAGAAGGTCCTAAGTATCTTATATTTTATTTTCTTTATCCAAGTTAGTCTTTTATTAGGTTTTAGTTTACTATTCAAACTAGGAGTCCTAATGCTACTAATACAAGAAAGAGTCCTTATATATATTTGTGTTCAATGTACTTAAAGGAGGATGGAGTCGATAAAACAAATTAGTTAGTGATTTGAGCATTGAGGCAAGTTAGCCTTTGTGCGTTTTTCACCTTTTATCTTTCTTATGGTACTATACAGAGATACTATTTATATAGCCCCTAAAAGCCATAAAATTCTCTCTTTTCTTTCTTCCTTACAACCCCAAATAAGCCCTTTATTTTACCTATCAAAACCTAAAACCCCATATACTTTCTCTACAACATAGCCATATAACTCATTAAACCACTACTAATTCCCAACACAGCCACAAAAGTTATTCTGCCATAATTCTAAACCTTAGACCCACAAATTCTCCTAACCCTAAACACACAACAAGCACGTGTAGACAAGTTCTCCTATTTGCCCTAAGTCAGTAATTCACACACCCAATGGAAGTTGACCATATGCTAACACATTCTAAAGGGGAATGGAAATGCCATTTGGGCCAAAGGCCATTTGCATTTAGAAGGAAAATTTATATATATAGGAGATAGGAGATGAAATGGTGGCTTCTGACCTTGTACATTGAATGCACCGAGTCATCACAGTCTTCACTAGAGGACCAAGATTCTTGTCTACCACTGCTCTCTTCACTTCGGTAAACCGACCACGATCAGATCCAAAAGCCATAGACTGATCCTGGAGATCACATTCTCCACCCTGATCACAGATAGGACAATCCAAGGGATGATTCATCAGCAAAAATTCCATCACTCCTTCCCGAGCCTTCTTTGCCAACGGTGTATCCGTCTTAATTTTCATCCCTATAAACCAAGCACTCTCATATGAGTCAAAAATATTTAAAAAAATCATCCAAATAAAATTAACTATTCACTATTCATCCCTAATCACCCAAAACCATTCAAAATCAAATAGCAGTATTACAGATTACAATATATGAACGGTACAATTAAAGTCTAGATGATAATGAAAAGCAAATGCTTCATACCATGACATGAACAAAAAGTAACAAAGCATAAAACTTTATATATATAGATGCAATAAATTTGAACATATGGTATGATTGCTCGTTATCAATAGACCAAGACACCAATTGGGTTTTCCTTGTACGCAGGATTCAAACCCAAGACCTTTATTCGACTTTACACTGGAACCCAAAACCAAACATAAAACCACCATATATCCATCCTAGTCAACTCAAGCGAAGTCAACTCAACTCAACTCAACTAAGCCCAAAACCAAAAGTGAATACATTACAGATTATAGAATTATAAGAGCAAAAAAATCAAAATATAATGAAGACCCAATTGAAATGTAAGAGTTACAAATTCTAGCAACATACCCAATCACCATATAAAGTGAATTTTCTGTTACTTGAGCTACAGAGTTCATGAGCTAAAATGAAGAGCGAGAAGAGAGAGAGAGAGAGAGAGAAACAAACCGGGAAGAGCGGGCATGGCGCAAGAGGCGACGGGTTTGGGCGTTTTCTCGACCTCGACGAGGCACATGCGGCAGTTCCCGGCGATGGAGAGGCGACTGTGGTAGCAGAATCGAGGGATATCGACGCCGGCGATTTCGCAGGCTTGAAGGACCGTCATGCCCTTTGGGACTTTCACGGAGTACCCATCGACGAACACTTCGATCGCGTCTTCCGGGTTGGGGAAATGGACTCGGGCTCCGGCCACAGGGGGCCGGGGCGACGGAGGAGGGGGATCTGGAGTCGGGTCGGGTTGTGGCTGAGATTGGGCGGACGAGGTCTCCGGAGTAGAGACAATGGGTCGGATGAAATGAAGGGACGATGATCGAGAGAGCTTGGAAGCAGTGGGTCTGATGACCCTTGAGGCGAGCATACCCAACCCCATGAATGTTGTTGTTTTTTGAGTCACACTATCTCTGTGTCTCTTTGTGAGTGAGCTTCAGCCGCTGTTGCTGGCTGCTGCTTCTGATATATATTATATTATGGCCTTATGGGTTTGGTTTGAGTGAAGAAGTTTGAGGAAATGGGATGCGTGGATTTCCCAACGCTTTTTCCGAAACACAAGTGATTTTTTGATGGGTTGTTTGATTAGTTTGTTGGGTTTAACTTTAACCGAACCGACCCGTTTCTGACTTGTGTGCCTAGTCCAATTTTTAACAAATAAGGGCCCGATCTTTTAGCCCACATTAAATTCTTTTTTATATATATACACTAATATTATACCCGTGCAATACACGGTTTAATAAAAAAGTATATGTAAATTAAACAATTTATTTTATTCCAATAATATGATTAAATTATTTATCTAAAAAAAATTAAATTAAAAACTTTGAACTTATAAAGGAGATTTTAACTCTTTGAACAAAAATAAAAATGTATTAAGGCACATATAAACATAACACAAATACAAAAATGCTGAAATAAAAAGATGAAACCATTTTAGGAGAAAATACAAAATTTGATAATTCTTAAATAATAAATAGATAAAGTGTAAATATTTATAGAGGTTTATATAATGGATTTCATAGATTTAAAATTGCCTTTATGACTTATAAGCAAAACCTTTAAAAAAAAACACACAAAAACGAAGAAGAGAAATACATACTTGCAATAGTGTGGATGGTAGGTTTGATAAAGCATTCTACTATGGATTTCACAAACATCAAATTGCCTAAGTAATAAGAAAAAACAAAACAAAACAAAAGAAGAGTTAGATTTATAATCAACATAGAAATTATGAGAGAAGGAGAATTATTGATAATGGGGGACAGAATTGATTAGAATAATAAGTAGTGTTTCTACTTTCTATCAAAAAAAAAAAAAAAAAGTAGAAGCCGTAAAAAGAAGAAGAAGCAGCTGTGATAGAAATATATAAGAATATACTAAAAAAAACTTTCTATATATATTAGAAATCCTAACTCAATTAGGATTCAAAAGTTTTCATCTAATAGATAATCTCAAAAAATAATAATAATCATAATAATTCATCTAATAGATAATCTCAAAAAATAATAATAAGGGTAAATTCCACAAACCACCCCTGAGGTTTGTGATAATACCAACTAAGTCCAAAACATTTTAAAACCTACAAATTTCATCCTAAAAGACAATTTTGTCCCTGAACTTTAAAAAAAAAAAAAACCATTACCTTTTTATTTTCTCTTCTTCCTCTGTCTTCTGTCTCTTTCCTCTCCCCCTCTCTTCTCTAAAAGTTTCCCATAATTTTACAATTTTTCAATTACAACAACTACCCACAATATACCACCAAAACAAAACCACCTCACTTCCACTTTTCTCTCTTTCTCTATCTAACACAAACACACACACACTCACACACACACACATCCAGTCAGAGAGAGAGACCCGCGGATCCCATCGTGCCACGTCAGATCCCACTCATCTCTCCACCATACCGGAATGCCATTTCCGGCCACCCCAGGTCCCCCCACCCCACATCCTCTCTTTCTATACTTGCTTCACTTTATATCACACTCTCTTTTGTGGGTTTCTACTTTCTAGGTGTGTGAATCTTTGGGTTTCATTTATGTGAATGTTGTGCTTTTTTTTGGTAGGTTTTAAAATGTTTTGGACTTAGTTGGTATTATCACAAACCTCAGGGGTGGTTTGTGGAATTTACCCTAATAATAATCATAATAATTTTTCAATTCACGTAAATGGCATCCATAATCCTAACTTGATAATTTCAGAGAGTCCTAACCATGAATGTTTCTCTCTAATTGGTCTGTCTCTACAGGAAAAAGACTTGAGTTATCAGAAATACAAAATATCAGATAATGAATTTATGTTTTTTTTTTTTATAAATAAATAAATGACTTTATGGGGTTACCAAGTAGACTTGGATGTGTATGCATATTCCAATGTGTATGTAACTCCTTCTATTCACGTAAAAACGAAAAGAAAAAAAAAAAGTAATTGTGTGTGAAGAGGAAAAAATCACAATGAAGATTGGTTTATCTCAATAATCAAATAGATATAAGTTATAACTCTCCAACTTATGCACATGTCTAACTCTTCCTAACTATGCATGTTGGGTTTTTTTTTTTTTTCATAATAATTTTTTAATCCAAAGCAAAAAAAAAAAAAAAGTAACCGTGTATGACTATGAAGATGAAAAAAATAGTAAAAAATATAAATTAATAATAAAAGGATTAGAATTTTGATTGTAATCAAATTAAGATCCTAATGAACTTAGAAATTATAGGAGAAGAAGATAAGACCAAAAAAATTATATCTATTTCTTAAAAAATTATAAAAATTTTCTATAATTTGGTAAAGCTACTTGGCGCAACCACGGTTTCTAAACCCAAATTTTATTATATAGTATATGATATAAATATATATATATAAAAATATATATATATATATATATATTCATTAGAATTATTCACAAAAATTTAGGTTATGTTTGGTTTAGCCCATATCACTCTGTTTCCATCACTTATTTCTTGTTTTATGTGGACTCCAACAATTCTTCTCTAGTTTGGTTTGATTTTTTTTTTTTCTTCTCAACTTTCATAACTCATTGCTCAAGAAAGTGAGAGTGACTTATAAGTGTTGAGGTACAAATTTTCGGGCCTTAATTTCATTAGCCCACTCACAAAAACACCCACATGAGCCCATAAACTATTTTGAGCCCACATAGATATTTCACACATATTACTCAAATATTCTCCATGTTATTGGGCGCTCACAAATATTCCATATATAAGCCCCATAAATTGCCTTGGGCCCTCTCACAAATACTACCCATTATATCCCACATATTATCCAACTTGGGTTTTCACAAAAATATTCACCATATTGCTATCAAAATTGGGCCACAAAATTATGCTATCTCCACACACAAAAAAAGCCCAACAAAACCCCCTCTAAAGACCGTTACGATACAGCACTCTAAAGCCCGTTACGATACGGCATTCTAAAGCCCGTTACGATACGGCACCTTCAAAAGCCCGTTGCTACATGTCAATATTTTTACAAAATCCTACAAAGCCCAAATACTAATTTGGCACCTATTTTACGAAGCCCAAATATTATTTTGGCATTATTTTACAAAGCCCAAATACTAATTTGGCAATATTTCATAAAGCACAAATGCTATTTTGGCACATGCCTACAAAGCCCAAACATCATTTTGGCAACTATTTCATAAAGCCCAAATGCTATTTTGGCACATACTTACAAAACTCAAATATTATTTTTGACACTTGTTTTACATATACTAAATCCCTCACTCATGGGAAATATAATTACTCATCCCTCAAGAAATACCTCTCTTACAAGATTTATAAAAACCCATGTATATCACCCATGGCAAAACTATTCATTCTTGTAGGGATAATCAAGCCCAAAGAAGCTCAATTGCAAGGCCCAGCTGACCCAACCCAGCTCACACGCAAATCCCAGCAGCTGAGGCTCACGTGAGCTAACTAGCCAAATTTCAGCACAACTTAATAGTTGGAGCCCATTGCCATCAAGTCCCAGCTTGTCCAATCAAATCATAAGAGGACACGTATCCATCAGGGGTTGAACCCTTCCTTCACAAGTTGAAATTCCATCATTTCTCATGTGACATAAAGCTAAAGTGACGTGACAGAAAGCTGGAAAGCTTCAACCAACTGTCCCTTCTTTCTTCTCCAACCCATTCGGTCAAGAACTAAAAGCAGCCATAACCAGGCCATTAAAGCTCCTGAAACAACTTGAAATCAATTCATTTTCGTACTAAAAACGTGTATTCTCTGGTTCATGAACCAAGCACATGAACCTCAAATGGGGAAACTTAGGGAAATGTGGTTTGGAGGGCACCAAAGGGATCCCAGCAGAGTTCCCAGCAAGGGCTCCAAGATTGACACCTGGCTTGGGGTGATGCAATCTGCCCTAGTGAGCTCTGATTCTAGCAGCAGCATAACCAAGATCATTAGCCTAAGCATGCTTTAATCCCATCAGCCAAGGCTAATTAGCATTCAATGCTAAGTCAGAATCCCAGCTGTTATTACCCAAAACGGCAAGAACCTTCTAAAAGTTAAGCTTACCACTCTTAGCTAAAATCCTAGAAACGATTCTCTAAGGATTTTCTGAAGATTGAGAAAGATTTAGCAGATATTATTTGCTAATTACCCCTTAAAACCCAAATATAAATGGAACTCTCCATTAATGCTTCAAGGGGGGACACTAAGATAGACACCAAGAAAGAAGAACTCTTCCTTAACCTCTCTGTTTGAGCCTTCTCTAAGCTCTAAAAAAGGTCACTGAGTTCTTAGTTTCAAGCTTAGAAACTAAGTTCCCCAGCTCCTAGCTCACAAACACTCTTTATAGCTCTACTCATAAACACTTATCTACCCTCAGCAGAAAGCCCCAGCAGCTTTACTATACACTCTCACTCACTACTCATACTACTCAAATGATTCTCTCTACTCATTACTTACTATATTCACGAGCATGTCTTGGCACCATAATGATCATGCTGCGCTAGCTAGGATCTCTCTCTCTCCCTTCATCTCACACTAAGTTTTCCTCATTATTTGTTATAATGGAACCCATGATATTTACTTATTCATTTACTATCGAAGGTTATGATGTAACTGTTACTATAGAATTTTTCTCTCATATTGTTGTATTAGAAGACTCTTCCCCAGAGCTAACGGATGATGAGTTTGAAAATGTAAATGTTTTCCTTAATCTGTGAAATAGCTAACAGCTGGAGGTTTATCCTGTTTTATCTTACTTTACCGCTGAGACATTTTACCGCTGGGCTAGTTTACTGCAGAAACACTTTACTGCTGGGCTATTTTCTGCAGAAACACTTTACTGCTGGGCTACTTCTTACAGTATGCTTTTTAATCATGCTGACGTGTCTGTTGTAGGGATTGTTTATGGGCCATTCTTGTCAGTCTCAACCTAAGCCCAAGGCATAGGATACAGTGAATTCTTTGGATCTTCGCCGATAGCCTTTGGGCTGTGCATCAAGCCCATCGTCGAGTTTCGGTTTAGGCCCCCAACCCAACATAAATCTCATTTGTCATGAGGGAAACTTTTTCGCCCCTGACAATAAGTTATGGGAGCAAGAGTTGAGAGTTTTCAAATTATAAGAAACTAGTCGCTAACCCGTGCGACGCACGGAAAATCTGTTGTGTTTGAAGATGTAAATAATTTTATCTCTTCATTTTTAATTGTACATTAAGATTTTAGTCTCAAAGTTTCCTATCCTTGATATGAAAAATTAAATTACATAATGAAAAATAGAAATCAAACTTAAATTAAAATTAAAATTAGGTTTCCAATCCTTAACTTCATCAATTATCCATTAAATGTATGAAACAAAAATTTAAAAAACTAATTAATCAATGTTTCAAATAAATTGAAAAATAACTTTAAATTAATCTTTGTATCTTCTTCCTTGTTGCTTCGTAGAAGTCATTGAACAACTCCTTTTGTTTTCCTTGATTACAGATGTTGGTGTGAGTTATACATTGCTTTCAACATCAACTTTTTGAAACTTTGTAGAATCATCACCTTGTTCACTTGATAAGTTGCTGTTACAATATATACAAGTTAAATATCAAATTTGTACATAAAACCAAGTTTGAGATAACCAAGAAACTTAAATATACAATCACATTCCAATTTCAAATTCTTTCTAGAAACATATTACCAATAAATATGCAAGAAACAGTATTGAATAAAGGAGAAGACTGGTAAATACCTGACTGTTCTCATCTTGCAGTAGTATTAAGAGTCCTACACAGATAAAGATCCACAGTTCCAAATAACCTAGATATCAAAATGCCAAATCCTTATTTGCAAAACAATAAGAATCCAATTTCCAGCCAACATTTAAGAAACATTAATAACATTAATAGAAGAGAAATAGTGCAGTGCAGAAATTTTGAAACAGTGCAGTGTAATGCAGATTTTGGTAGTAAAAAACTGCAGATTTTATGCAAGAAAATGGTGCAGAACAAATTTTATTCACTAAGAAATTTAAACAAACACACAGAACAAAAACAAAGATAACCAACACAACACGAGTCCTCAAGTAAAGCCTAAAGCCTCTTGGCTGGAGATGTCTAACAAAATGGAACAACCTCAACATGCATAAAAAAATTCAACACCTAAAATAACAAAGCAACCATTAGTCAACTCAAATAAGCCTTAATCATAATTGCAGTATGAATTCATAGATGTAAAGATTACATAAAAAATGCAAATTCTTCAAACATAATGAGGTTCCACTGGATTTTTTAGTCACAATCTGTTTTTTTTTTTTTTTATTAGTAAGGTTTAGACCCAAAGGGAAGGGAAGATTCAAACTTCTAACCTCACTTCAAGAGGGTTCCCAACAGACTGTGGTATCCCTTGGGGTTTACTAAAGATCTGATAATAAACTCATCAAATAATTACTTACTTGAAGGTGTTTACAATCACTACAATTATCTCAAACAATCAAAATCAACATGAGAACAAAAGCATTAAAATTTTCAAATTGGGCTTTTATGTTAAATTATAAAAAGCAAATTACAATTCTTAAATAGCGACAACTTTCATAAATCAAATATTGTCAAAAGCATAAATAGATAACAAACCAAATCTAGTTTATCAAATTGTTTGAATCTATAGGCGATAAGAATGCAGCTCTGTAATCGATAAGTTTTTGGTAAGAATCAATTCATGGACAGCAAATATTTTGTCATTTGATAGGAGACTTCAACTAATCCAAACTTCTCGTAAATGTTGTATTTCTTTTTGCTATTCATGTTTATTGGACCTGCATTTTTGTTCTACCTACAAAGAAAATCAAGCCGATTAAGAGCTAGTTCATATGAAAAAGTATTGATTCCTCTACTTCAGGTGTTAAGTTTTTTTTTTTTTTTTTTTTTTTTTTTTTTTTGGGAAGTGTCTAATTAGCTTAATCAATAATTTTATCAAGGTACATAAAAACAAATGATCCCCATCAGCCTTTACTGGGTGCCAGCCAATCATTATTTCTCTCATAAACCATGATAGGGCTGCACAACAACAACAATGCATATATAGTAATATAGACATTAAAAATGCCTTTAATCTAAGTATTATACCGATGTCAAGATGGCCTACAATTACATATACCAGATAAAGGTTTTTTAGAGTTATTTTATTCCAAAAACCATAGATGCTAACCTTGAGATCAACATTGACAACATATATTGAAAGAGACAAATATATTGAGGAATGGAACATCAATCTAAATGTAGAAAGAAGCATTATCAATAGCAGTACCTTTGTCCACCAATTCCTTGCAATAGAAGTCCCATCTTCTAAACTTTGGTTGCTTCAAGAGGATTTATTTTGAAATAGAGCAGCATGAGAGTTGTTGACAACTATAATCAAACACATTGTAGGCAATCCATTAATAAACAATCAACACTCTTAGATGACTACCAGAGACTTTCTGTGGGTATTTTAATTTAACACTGTGGGCTTTTGGGGCTTAGTGGTCGAATCTCTAATACTCATACTATCTATTTCCCTGTATATTTTTTTTTCCTGGAACCTAAGCCATTGTGTTGGCTCAGATCATTCCCATGTTATACTTTTCATACTTTCATTTTGATAGTAATACAATTTCTGCCTTTTCAATCAAATAATAAATCGAAACTGAATTTAACTCCCAACTATTAAAACAAATTAAAATAGAGACTCACTTAAATAGCAAGTTCCATACAATAGCAAGTTCAATGGTTCTTCCATTGACATTATTTAGAAACACCCTACCCTATGGTCAAGTTTGAGACTTCCCCTAAAGTATTTCAAACCATTACCATTCTTCTACATCTTTGCAAATAATTTTTTGTATCAAATTATAAGTTAGTGCTTTTTTTAAGTAAATAATTTTATTAGAAAAGGAAAAGAGAGGAAAAACTAAAAGATGTATACACTCCCATTTCAAAGAATACAAATCAAAGGGAAATAGTTTTTTTTTTTTTTTTTTGGTCTAATTCAAAGGGAAATAGAGTTGGAAAAACTCAATAAAAGACAACAAAGGGATGCCACTTCTCTTATTTCCTTCACAACAGATGTTCCACATAACACATAATGGCATGACTCGCCACATCTTGGCTACTCTATGGTGATGAAAACATCGTAAAACTACATACCTAGAGCTTAAGCTCTGACATTAAAAAACTTGAGCATTCTGGCATGTTTGTATCTCTTTGAATTGGGAAACTTGCTGACTTGACCATGTACAAAAGGGTTTTCAATTAATTATATAACTTTAAGTCTAGGAAGAATGTTATGTTGAGAAAGATATTCCTCTATTGTCAATTGACCTGACCATATCAATTTGTTTGTTGATTTTTTGCATGAACATAACTCTAATATCTTACCTGCTCAAAAGTTAGAAAAATAATTGCATTGGATGCTCCCATAAGTTATGTCATTTTCCATAAGTTACTGGTTATTAGTATTGAACCAGACATTTATGTAAGTTTTTTTCTTTCTTTTTTTTTAAATCACATAATGAGGAAACCTATAGGGATGTAAAAGTTTTTATCACATAGGTAAGGTTATTACTAAAGCATAGATTTATGTAAGATTTTATTTTTAAATCACATAATGAGAAAACCTGTCGAGATGTAAAAGTTTTTATCACATATGCATACCTGATATTCAATGAAGACAAAAGGGAAGCATGAGAGAAGGATTGTATGTAGTTTTCTGAATAAAAGGGAGGAATTGGTACTTCAGTAGATGTACTAACAATTCGCCTACTTCTACTACTACTTTGGGCTTGGCTTTTTCTCAAACACCTTCCATACGTAAAGCAGCAAATAGGTTTAAGTCCCTACCAAGTGAGCAAAAACAACCTTACCATGTGGCTGAGGACCATTCTAAGCAGTAGGAAGTAAACAGAAGTAAACAAACCAAAATTGATGGCCTTTTTGTAAAAGAACCAAGATGCAAACTAACACCAAAGTTGACATTCATCAGGTATTAGTGTGTGTGTGTGTGTGTGTGTGTGTATATATATATATATTTCTATCACAGACCCCACATTATCAATTTATCATCAATAATAAGATCAAATTCAAAATCCCAAAATCAAGGCCTTCAAAGTAGAAAGGAACCTAAATAACTAACTTCCCATACAACAGTAGCTACTTCATTAATTGAGTCAAAGACAACAACCCAAACTATTCAAACCCCAATTTTGGTTCAAAACCGAGATGGAAAAATAAATTTTCCACCTTAAATCGCCAAAACCTTAAAATAATTATATAAAAAAAAAAAAAAAAAAAAAAACCCTTTTAATGCCGGCAAACCAAAGGCCAACCATTCAGCCACAGCAACCCAAAACACCAAAGCAAATCACCCACAACCACAAAAAAAAAAAATCCATGAACAATTGAAGTGGAGAGAGAACGGTATATAGGAAGTAATAATTGGGTAGATAGATTTTCAATTGAAGAGCAAATCAGAATTCTTACCTCAACAAATATGGTGAAAAAATTCAAAAACCCAAACCAAACAAAACCCTAACTCACACACAGAGACAGAAATTTAAAGAGTTATACCTCTTCGGTATGAGCGAAGCAGCTAAGGAGGTAATTCTCTTAATCCTTTCAAGGTATTTGAGCTTCCAAAGCTTTTTCCAGCTAACATCAGTTTGTGGTTGGCGTATCAGTGAGATGGGTTGCAGATTTAATGGAGAATTTTCCATTGAGGTTCAATAACCATATAAGCTTGTCTGGTCTCAGAGTGGGAGGATGGGGGGCAAAATTTGCCAAATAGTAGCTTTTTAGAAAAAAATTTGGTGCATAGCATGCATATGAAACATTTTAGTAAGTTAGACTGTTTTTGGAACTCGAGTTTAACAAACTCGAGTTCCAACCCAATTCCCTCTTCTGTGAAGTCTGACATGAACCAAAAAAAAAAAAACGTGGAACTCAAGTCTAGGAAACTCGAGTTCCATTTGAACATAACTCGAGTTCCTTGCGAAAAATCTTGGAACTCGAGTTTCATAGACTCGAGTTCCACTTTTTTTTTTTTTTTTTTAAAAAAAACAGTCTAACTTACAAATATGTTTCATCCGCATGCTTTTTTGCTAATATTTTTCCAAAAAGATGCTTTTCAGCAAATTTTTCCTGGGAGAGGAGATTTTGCGATTTGGGGAAAGGAAAAAAGTAGAGAAGAGATGTGTTTTGAGTTTTTGATTTTCAGAGTTAGGGAGAATAGTTATAGGGTTTGGTTTTCAGAATTGGGGAGAAATTTTAGCTGAAATTTTCGGGCATGAATGAGAGATTTGTTATGATATATTGGTATTATTGCATTCATTACAATCTCTGTTTTAAATATTGTTAAAAGAAGCAAATTTTGGTGCTTACTAAAATTTCCAGTTTTTAGTAGTACATTCGATGCCATTCACGGATGGAGAATTTTCTTCTTTATGTTTTTTTTTTTTTCCCCCTTCTGTTAGGTCAAATTAATGGTGCAATCAAGTAATTGTTAGGCCGAACATGGAAAGTTCTGTTTAATCGAGAATATAAAAGTATTTAGTATAACCGGTACAATTTCATTTCTCTAAATTCAATGGCAAGCGGTGTCAAATTTCATCCATGCTTCCTTCTCTCATATTATCTTACAGGCCTTTTGGTTACAACTCATAATGTCCCCCAAGCACAATTAATACCATACTATGGTCAACATCTCATGAAGGCCTCAATTGGCACTCCACCAGTAAACATCTACGGCATTATCGATACAGCTAGTGACCTTGTGTGGACACAATGTGTACCTTGTGATGTCTGCTTTAATCAGATTCATCCCAAGTTCGATCCTAAAAAGTCCAGCACATACAGTGAAATTTCTTGTCATTCAAAAAAATGTCAAGTATGGGACCAAGTCCATTGTTCTCCTCAAAATAGTTGCAATTACGTCAGTGGATATGCAAGTGGTTTATCCAAAGGTGTTTTGGCCAAAGAAAAAGTCACCATCACTTCTACCTCTGGGCAAGCAGTTTCCTTTGATATTGCTTTTGGATGTGCACACAACAATACCATCAATTACAATGACCACACAACGGGACTCATTGCATTAGGATTAGGGCCTTTGTCCTTTCCTTCACAAATTGGTAGCAAGAGGTTTTCTTATTGCTTGTTGCCACATGGTACTGAATATACTGATCCTAGTATTACAGGCAAGATAAGTTTTGGCAATGGCAGTGAAGTTGTGGGTGATGGTGTGGTTTCAACACCATTTGTAGCTGTGGGAAATCAATATTATGTGACACTAGAAGGAATTAGTGTTGGAGACACATATGTGCCCTTTAACTCTTCAGGTAAGGTTTCTAAGGGCAACGTTTGTATCGATTCAGGATCACCACAATTGACTTTGCCACCGGATTTTTATAATCGCTTAGAGGTGGAAGTGAAGAAGCAGATTTCAATTGATCCCATTAAAAATGAAACTCTAACAGTTACACGGCTTTGCTATAGAACTGAAATTACTAATGAAAATGGACCAAAATTGACTGTCCATTTTGAAGGTGCAGATGTGGAGTTAAAGCCTATACTAACTTTCAATCGACCGGTTCATGCATATGATATTTACTGCTTTGCAATGACTAATACTGCAAATACTGCACTGGTAGATTTGGGTGACCAAGGAATATGGCAACTATGTTCAAGCAAACTTGTTGATTGGGTTTGACTTGGAAACAAGGATGGTCTCCTTCAAGCCGACTGATTGCACTAAACTGTAGTGTTTGGCACTTTCATGTAAAATATACGATCAATGAAAGATATATACCTATTCATACTTTATATATATAGCTTAATTATCTTCTTTTTTTTAACCAAAAAAAAAAAAGACATCTTTATTTTCATTACAATCTAATCACATTTCTAGCAGATTTCCAAAACCATTCCATTATACATTCATCCCCCCCCCCCAAAAAAAAAAAAAAAAAAAAAAATCTAACCAAGAGATTGAGTAGAGACACTTGCGGCCTACGAGGAGGACTGAATAACCAACTTAGGCAGTGAGACCCATTAGAGGTAAGTTGCACAATATCGTTCTAGGCTCCAGTCACCAGATCTGAGTAGAGCAACAAGCTCTCTCTCTCTCTCTCTCTTGGTGTATGTGTGTGCACATGGAGGCACGACCTCTCTTTCTATTGTTCTCTCTATAAGGCCCTCTTAAATCTTTCTCTATTTTAATTCTTCTATTTGCTAAATGATGAGATGATACTCCATTTTCTCTTAATAAATGCTAGGTGAATGTGAGTAATGAGCGGTTGTTTTTTATAACATATGTATATATGAATTCTATAAAGGTGAATGCTTCTTACCGACATGATACAAAATAGACAAATAATTAGTAGTTCTGCACTTGTGCCTGTTCACTAGTGACTTTTTTAAAAGTAATGTTGAGATGATTTGAAACTTGAGTAAATTACGTATTTGGTTCTTAATCTTTTACATTGTGTGTCAATTTGGTACTCGACCTTTCAAATGTGTCAATTTAGTTTCTAACTTTTTGTTATTGAATCAAAATGGTATTTGTCATTAATTAAGTGGTGGATGGAAAATGCTTATTTGGCTAACTATCAAATATAAAAATTATTTTTATGCCACTTCAAATCAAATTACACGTCCACTACCACATGAAATAAAAATTAGAAAAAGAAAATGGAGTTTGTGAGAAATTGCCAATTTGATGGATCAGATGGAGGGAGAAAGTTTGTAGTTGATTATTCTCATTCAATGAAGTTTTAATGTCATGAAAAAGTGTACCAAATGAGTAAAAAAAAAAAATTCAACCTTTGCTGAGACATAAATTGATGGTACTACAATAGCCATTCCAAAGCTGGTGCTCAAATTGTGCGGGGACTTCAGTGGGAGAGCAATGTATAGTACCCCTTTCATACATAATGCTGGTCTCCTAACATACCTAGACACATCACAATTCACATAGCCATACACAACATTTGTCAGCTTATAAGCATTTACTCAGGTTTTAGGGAATCATCTAGCTTACACTGGTCCCAATCAATAAAAACACAAAATACTAAGACATTGACGCAAGGGAAAACTTCCCAAGGACTTTTAGAATGCTTGTTGATGCTGCTTACATAGGAACTTTTATAAATTAACTTTAAGACAATAAGTTGATCATACAAAAAGCAAGCTTTCTAATAATCTTGCCATGTAATTAACATATTTCACAAAGACTTCATCTTAAGCTCCTGAGTCAACTTCCAAAATCTACTCTATGATCATCAGCTAACAACAAAGAATTCACATTTACAAAGACAATTTTAAACCATTCCTCCACATGCTTCTTACAGTAATTTCCAAAAACCTATTTCATGCTTCTCCTCACTTTGCTTCTTCAAGCCGTGCGCGTAATGACTCAGGACTTGACGTTTTATTTATACTGCAAAAAAAGAACAGATAATGACATCAAACAATTTGAATAAGTTTTGTCGCATGAAGAATAATTTATGATCTTCTAAAGACAAATATCCATTTGTTCTCTATAACAATTAAAATGGATCCATCCACAACCATATCACATATTAACAAGGCTCACCAGAAGAGCAAATCCCCTCCAGATGCCAACTTTTCTGAAATCCATTCAGGAACTAATTCTATTAAGAGGTTTAGCTGCTCTTCAACTTCTCCTGCAAACACAAATGAAGAGGATCACCAAAAGCTCCCAGAGAAAAGGGAATTATATCCGTGTGGTACAAATGCTTACTTCTGTCAACAATATCACAATGGCTTGCAATTATCTTGTGTATAAGCTCCTCTTTTGTGATAACAGACCGCTTAATAGACTGAAATAAGAAGTGAATCATGTTGAAGAGCTTAGGCAGGCTAGCAATCATTTGTTGCCTCCGTTTTGCCCGTGAGATCGCCGGATTTCTCTCTTCTACTGCCTTCCTCTCTTTCTCTATTATCTGCAGCAAGAAAACATAGTTATAAATTCTAATGATGCAATTAGAACAAACTTTTATGTCTCTGTCCAGGTTCAATATGTTCACCTCCAAACAAATATTTAGGTATGTTCATGTTGTAAACTAATAAGGCTAGGATAAATGCAAACATAATGACTATACACTGATATCCTATCCTTGATTTAATTTCCATTTGAAGCAAAATGAAATTTATATGTTGGTTATTGCAGTCAAATAACACTAGAAGAAAAAAAAATGAAAGCTTGTATATTGTTTTAAATAGAACATAGAACCATGCTTGGTAAAAATGAAAGCATAAGGAATTCACAATGGGGCTTACCGATTGCAAAATATTCTCAGGAAGAATATCAAAAACATCATTATCAAAAACTGAAACACATCCAGTGTCATCCATTTCATCACCAATGTTTCCATTCTTTATGGGAGTGTCAAATTTTAACGATCTTGAACGGGATGGACGCCTTATTAACTTGTTTGGTGAGCTAGTGGAATCATCCTCTGGGCTCATATAACATCTCTTTGGTGGAAACAATGTGGGCGTGACATTCATCAGCCCAGCTGGAGTGAGAACATGTTTGGCAGGAGTCGAATGGATATTAGCAATTTCTGCAGGAGAACCATTCTCATTATTCATGGCATCTATCACTTTGCTTGGGGTTGCTGGTGGGCAAGATTGTGGCAAATGAGCAGGGGAAGCATGAACTGCTAGACATTTTTCATTGCTGATTGACTCAAACAACAGTTTTGATGGGGATGGAGTACCAGCAGCAGAACTACTTTTCTCTTTGGATGAACTTTTGTTAAGTGGTGACTCTGGAACTGGAAGAACTGAAGATTGGAGATCAGTCTTCGATAAGTTTAGAGGATAGTTCTGTACTTCATGGCTAATGACTTTCTGTGAAAAGCGCTTGTGGAAAGATCGAGAGAGATGTGATGCTACCACTGGTTGCTGTTTTCTATGTGCTTCGATTGATGTCCCGAGGCGAAATGACATGTTGGGAGAATTGTTTATGTTTGAATTCAGATCTTGCTCTGTTCCTTCTGCAATTTCATCATCCCGAATGCAGGTTTCTGATACTGCTGATTGCAGAGCTGTTAGTGCAACAGTTGATGTCTTAATAGGAAATGATGAGGTGGGTGTTTTCATGTTCGAATGGACGTCTAGCTCTTTACGATTGAATGGTTCAGGCAACAGTTCCTCTGGAATTTCATCCACCTGCATGCAGAAGAAAAATCTTAAGGTGCAGTCTAGAGCATTGCTTAAAACTACCAGAAATCTTCATATCGAATATATATGAGTAAACTGACAATAATTTTTCATCTCAAATCCATATTGTTATTTACAATTTTTTTCATCTCAAATCCATATTGTTAGTTACAATTTTAAGCGGTAGTGAATATCATGCTGACAGCTACCTTTATGGTTAACATTTGTAGTGAAAGAGACGTCAAAAGCAGCTAGAGCATAAAGTTGATTTTCAATTGTATGAAAAAGGAACACTTCTATAATGGAAACCATAGAATATGACCCTAATCAAAATTATATTAGATTATGGTATTATCTTAACCCAGTCTCATTAGGTGGCCACAAGTGGCAGATAGAATCTTGTACTAAAGTTTATACATAAAGTGTAATACAACTATATATAGATAGGAATGGAGGGAACAGATGAAACAGAGGCATCTCACTGCAAGAATGTCCTAAGAAAAGAGAGAATATATGCCCAACAGTTTTGGTGCATTATATTCCAAAGCACACTCCCCTTTTCAATTGGCCAGGAAGGCATTATAACCAGAGAATCAAAGTAACTTATATATACATATAAAAAATGTAAATGATTGGCAACTAATGTTGTTCTAGATGTGATCATGAATACAGAACTAACAACAATTTAAGGATATATCCCATGTAATATACAGAAAGTACAGAACACGAGTACCTCAGGACAGGATTTTGAAAAATCCGCAAGCCGCGATCGTAACACCTTCCTCAAATGCATATTCCCGCTTTCAGATTTCAACTTCCCATCATTTTCCACTGCATCAACGTTGATGGAAACATGGAGATCCGGCTTCATACAGCTCGTCCGCTCATCAAACACAAGTACCCTCTTTATCTCAACTGCATCGCGCAAAATAAACTTCAATTGAGCCAAGTGCCTGTGTGTAAACCTCCTAAAAACATATTTTTTTAAAAAAAATACAAAACAATCATAAGATTCATTAATCTCATATAGCTAAGTGTAGTCAATGTATCAGGTGAGTTGCTTAAGAAATATCAAATATGCAGTGTGGTAGCAATTTTTGAAAACTGATCTAAAAAAACTGAAAAATCTGTGTTTTGAGAATACATTTTCCCTCTAAAAACTTTTTTGGCAATGGGTTTCTATTTTGTTTTCAAGTGCTGGAATCACATTTTAAAAACACGCTTTTCCCAAATCCAAACAGACGTTTAAGGTTCTATTTTCTAAGCAACCAAAAAGAGGGAAAACAAATTTCATAACTTCATACCAATCATCATCGCTATAAGACACAGAATGCAATCATTTCCCAACCAAAATTTTACTTTCTTAGAAACCAAACAAAACCCAAGAAAGAAAATTAAAAATTAAAAATTTACCTATCAGTTAAACACTCAATTTTGGGGCAAATATTGGTAAAAGAGGATGAGGAACCCTTCAAGCGCAACAACCGAATAGAACTATCCAAGCTATCAAAAAACTGAGCAAGGATCTCATACCTGCACATAGAACAAATAAAAACCCAGAAACATAAATTAAAAGCTAAAACAAATAAACCAATTAAATCACCGTATAAACCAAAAAAGTAGTTCATACTTTTCGGGTAGCTTAGTGGGCTGGGGCTGGGGGAGCGGTTTCTTGGACTTATGGGGCTCGGGGATTTCTGGCCAGGATTGGATTTGGATCTGCCTTCTGGCGGAGGAGTTGGGGCGGAGGGTTTCGGCGACTTTTCTGACTTCGTTGACGGAGAGGGCGACGCCGCGGTTGCGCAAGCGGTTGCGGGAGAGCTGTGTGGGCTGTTTTTCTGGAGTTTTGGAGCTCAGCTGGTCGGGTGAGTTGAAGTGTTTTGAATTTGAATGGGGTTTCTTGGATTTGGATTTTGATGAAGATGAAAGCTCCATTGGTATCACAGCGAGAGACTTGTGAGAGAGAGAGGAAATGAAGTGTGGATTGAAGGAGATCGAGAGACTTGTGAGAGAGAGAGAGAGGGGATGTATGTATGTATGTATGTATTGTAGGGTTTTTCTTTGGAGGGAAAGCTGTTCTGGAGCAGGCGTGCTTGGTTGGATTCCCGCCTAAATGACCCGTTGCTTCCCGCAATTTCTTTCGGGTCTGTTTGGGAAGTAGGTCTAGTGAGTCAGGCAGGTGAGCTTGAGTAGTCTTGTCCGCTGCCAGGGAAATGAATGGAAACCTCTTTGGGTTTTAAGTACAGTAGATGAGTTAAGTGGCAAAATTGTAATAAAACACACCTAATGGTAATGGGGCTCGCAAAGAAGACTTCTCTCACTCAAGTCAGAAAAGCAATAATGAGATCCGACAACTCTTTAGTGTAGGGGTGTGCATGGTTCGGGTTGGGTCGGGTTGAGGGGATTTTTTGACCCAACCTACTATGGTGGGTTAAAAAAAATTCAACTCAACTCAACCCATCACATAAGTCCAACCTAACCCACATGGGTTGGGTTGAACTCATGGGTTGGACAACTTTTTTTATTACTATTATTATTAAATTGAGCAAAAAAAGATATCACACCTGCCACCTGAGTTGATAAACAAAATATACATTAATGTATGAACTAATATTCCAACTCAGTTATACATTAATATATGAACTAATATACATTAATATTGGCTTTTATATAGAATAGGAGGAAAAGCTGGTTATTTAAAAAAATTTATTAATTATATAATATATTTTAAATATAAATTAAATATATGGGTGAATCGGGTTGGGTTTGGCAGGTTTGGAATTTTATGACCCAAACCCAACCCGACCCGCTATAAAAAAAAATTGTAACCCAACCCAACCCACCAAGCCCTAAAAACTGACCCAACCCGGTGGGTTGGGTTGGGTCGGATCGGTTTTGGCAAGTCGGTGGGTTGGCTGCACACCCCTACTTTAGTCCTTCACTAGAAACTCATTTACTAACACACTAGTCTAGAAGCAATAACACACACACACACTTGCCTCATTCTTCATCTCTATCAGTCTGTCATTCCTCCCAGCCTTTAGGTCTATCATCTTTCTTGGTCCAGCAAATCCGCGTTAATCTTAATCTCAAATCAACTTTGTCGATCTTACTTTCATTTCTTTGTTTTCAGATGGTGTGTGTGCATCAGCTAAGTAAGCATAGAACTACCAAATACAAGAAAAAGAAATCTACAAACACATACACTCTAGCCAAAACCACAACCATTTTATCCTCCCAAAATCCACAAATCTTTTCTCCAAATACAAGACCACAACAATGCAATTTTCTCCCAACACACACAAAACCCAAAAGCAAGAAACCCACCAAACCCTTAAATGAGAGAGAGAGAGAGAGTACTGATTTGAGAAAATCCACATCGTAGGGAGAGAGAAATGGTCGTTGTCTGGGAAGAAAGAAACGGTAATTGATATGTGGGTTTGGGGTAGAAAACTCACGTGAGCATCATGTGGGTTTTACTAGGTCTTAACTTCTTCGGTTCTTGTGGGGTTTGGTTTCTATAGGGAGAAAGACATACAACAGTTTGTTTTACTAGGTCTCACCTTCTTCGGTTCTTGTGGGGTTTGGTTTTAATGGGGAGAAAGACACAACAATTTGCTTTACATGGGTTTTTACGAGAATGGATAGTAGCCGCTCTAACTAGTAGGTTCCACCCAGTGAGTTAAAGTTGCTTTTTTCAAACTAAAAACCATGGGGATTTGGGGTGCCACACAAGGTGTGGAATGTGAGTTTAGTTACAATTTAACTAAAAATGTGTCCTAATTTTGTGTAGTTTGAATTTTCTTTTAACCTACTGTATTTAATCTTTTATTTATGATAATATGGCTTTTTAATATAGGTGTCTTTGGGTTTCTTAGTGAGAGAATAATCTGATGGGCAGTTTGAAATTTCTCAATTTGCCTTTATGGTGTCTGAAGTATCACAATGGACTAGGGTAGATCCCATGAGCACCACGCATTCATGAGTTTAATCATCTGGTGTTGTGTCGTGGAGAGCAAGCATAAAATAACATACTTCTCACATTTTTTTTAGTAATCAAAACCCTTTGCAAAGAACCTTGCCATCCGGGATGCCCTAGCCCATTGTGCCAAGGGCGCCTAAGTACTATATATTTTTTCTAATCCAAGTAATATGGGCACAAATCCCAAATAGACATACAGACTAACTGGCATGAGGGAAATAAGAACCAGTCTAGATAATTTGCTACGTTTAAAGCTGCGTAAGTTTATCACCTGTTCCGAGTGGATAAAATGTGCTCCATTTCCAATTAGGCAACCCCATTTACATTTCTAACATTAGTAAGATAACAATACAAGGTTTGATCTAATTCCAGTGAAGTTCATATGGCACAAGGATGATGCTCAAATAATGCAACATCCATCCCCTCAACTATCTAAACACTATAACAAGTTAATCAATGGATCAAATCCTGTATTTTACCATCACATTTCCACACATGTATACTTCAAAATTTATGTTGATTTAAACCTTGTCAGTCTCGCTTCAAGGATTTTGTGATGAATGCTCGCGTAATTACTATTGCAAGGTATGCCAAGACTGTGATGGCAATACCACCAAGCAAAACAAGATTGTCATAGACACCATTCTGGACTGTGTAGACCCGGAGCCCAATTGCATTCCAGTTGCTCTCCGTCCAAACAGGGTCCACCATTCCCATTGAGTCAGAGGAATTTGGGGGCAAGACAATCCAAGCTTCAGAATCAAACTTTAACCTTGTTGAATATGCTGGAACATACCTGTAATGATGGACCATATGCCTTAAAACTTGAAGAAAATAATTCTTTCAGAGTCTTTAGCAACACATAATTGTGTTAAACATGGATCTATAATGTACATCATCTATCAAATCATCAAGTTGAGCCATTGACAAAACAGAAAGCTTCAATCAAGGCATGCTGCCCACTACACTGGCTATGAGGACAATAAAGCACAGAGAGCATTTTAGGCGGGTAGAATGTGTTTATGATGTCATCAAGAGATGACAAAATTTCAGTTTGATCTAGGAGACCCAATTAGCTAAATCTACAGATGATTTGCATCTTAAGGTAATTAAAGTAACAATTATCATTGATCGTCCAAATTCACTAGATAAGATTGAAAATATAATCAGAGGCATAGAGACAGCTATGAATTGACATATTGCACCAAAGTTATGTCCAGCACAGTCTTGATTTATGGTACCATCAGGTTTTCTGTTTCAACATAAACAGATCAGCTAAAGAGAAGAATGTAAGGGCACTCACATCAGTCAATGTATAATTGAATAAGGGGTAAATTTTGCAAATCCAACGCCAAAAATCACCCACATCGGTTGAGCTAAAGTTCTGTAAATTTAGATTGTTATTACAATAACCGTGTAAATATACACGGTTACCATTCACATCAAATCTATTTTTTGATACTTTCTTTACTCATATATATATATATATAGAGAGAGAGAGAGAGAGAGAGAGAGAGAGAGAGAATAAAATAATATTTTAATGAAATATAGTGTAAAATAGATTATTTTGATGTAAATGTTTTTGAAAAGTGGTTATGTAAAAAAGAACCAATAGATTCTTATGCAAAAATAGACAGAAATATTTGCATGAACTGATATGAATGCTCTAATAAGCTACTGCCAATGAGCTGGGCCAATCCAAGATTTGTCATGTTCAAGCTTGGCTTGTTAAAAATTAGATGAGCTCATTTCAAATTCATTTCAAGATTTAAAACTTGAACATGGTTCAACAGAGGGTTTGATGAGCTAATGAGCTACTTGACGAACCCAAAATTTTTTAAAAATCGGGCATGATAACCACTTAAACATAAAAAAGCATCACCATAATAACTCAAAAGGTCAAAGACCACTGTCATAGCATGCCTAAATGTCAACTTTGAAAAATAGGAAGGCCTCTTTAAAGCCAAAGCTTGACCAAACAAACCAAAAAACGAAGGTAGGACACTACTACTGAGAATGAGAACTCAAAAAAGTTAAAAAGAACATTTATTTAAATTTTTTTTTTAAAGTAACAAACTCACACACACATAGGGAGAGGGGATGGAGTTCTAACTTGTAACACAAAGGCACACCACAAACTCCTCTCAAAATTCATGGTAAATTATTATTATTATTATTATTATTATTATTATTATTATTATTATTATTATTATTATTATTATATAAATAAAAAAACTATCTAAGGTTATTTGGTAACAACAGGATATTCAATAGATAAAGGATTATTATACAAAAGATACAAAGTGAAAAATATGAATTAAGCACCTTTTTTTCTATAAGAAAGACAGATGCTCAATTTTTACCCTTTCTCTAACAAGTAAATCAATTCTTGCCCATATCAACCATTCAAAATTCAAGTAAAGCAATAAATATTAGCCACCAATTCGAACAAAATTTAGAAGATGTCTTCTTTTATTGTTTATAGATTAAGCACTATATACCAAAACGAAGTGAGGAATTTATAGGCAATGCCCATAATAGTTTATTCCATTAACGATGATCTTGCGTGTGTACGTGTGTCTTGATATCAACCTTGTTAATGAGCTAAACGAACTAGTTCACATCTCTAATTAATATTAAGCTTGTTAATTAACATTATTGTCTACCAAGCATTACCGAATGCTAGTGGCACCATTTTGGTGAAGAATGGTTACCTTACCCAGCTACCCATATAAGGGTCATTTCCTTGTCTTGACTTTGGGTCACTTTGTTTGAGTATTTACACTAACCACTCAATGCTCCCATTATTTATGCATGAATCTCATCCCTATAGGGTCATGAGCCTTGGTAGGTTATTAGAATGGACCTAAATTTTAATCAATCATACTTATGCAGGCTCTGCAACATCCATTATAAATTAATATTTACATGCAAGTGAGATACCTGGTTGTGGAGATAACACACACTCCCTTTCCTTCTGTTTCAGCTCTCACACATACCTCACCATTGTTGCAACCTTTTGAACAAGTAGAGCTAGAATTCTCCCTGGGAATAGATGTTCTGTCAGCCAAAAAATTCCACAAGAATCTGGAGACATCATCTACATATCCAAGATAAGGTGTGGAGGAAGGCTCATCAAGGATAACACCAACATAGTGGCTTGGACAGGTTTTAGTGGGTGATATATAGTTCTTCACCAGATTGCAAGAAAGACCCGGATCACAGTCCAATAGACAACCCATAAGTTCTTCAACGAGTGAGACATTCACATTGATAGCAGTTAAAGCTGAACTGCTTAAAGTATTATTGTGACTTGCTAGTATGTAAAGGGTACGGGCAACAAGGGAAGCTGCAGCCACTACAGCTGAAGAGTTTATATTCGCTGCACCAAAAACACGAACGAGAAATAACTAGAGATCTGGTATAGCAGTGTAACACAAATTAATTAATCATGGAAGACAGAAGCATTCAAGAAAAAAAAAAATAAAAATAAAAACCAACTTACATATATCATCAAGGTGGCTATGGTAGAACTTGTTGCTGAAGACACTATTAAAATCTTCCAAAACAACCCCGGAAGTATGAGAATTCTGTTAATGAAAAGGGCAAGGGGGTGGAGGAAGCAGCCAAACCATTAGAGTTACATGAAACTAACTATTTGTTACAACTTTTTTCATAAGTAATAAAATTCTATTAAAAAAAAAAAGAAAAGAGAATGCAGCCCTAGTACAAGGGAAGTGCACAAGAGACATGTAGAAAGATTTCTTTTTTTATAAATAAATAAATAAAAACCCTCAGATACACTGATCTTTCTCTTTCTCATCATTAGTTCATTACTATATATAAATTCTTCACTCTTCCTAATTTGTGTTCAGAATTTTTTTTTTTTTTTTTTTTTTTTCCATTTACAAAAAGAAGAAAAATTTTGGAGAGACCTCTGAACAGAACCATTAAAAGAAAGATAAATTATAAAGAAAATTTGATTTAGGTGAAACTGCCAATCCAATTCCTTAATTTTTGATGTCTCCTAAGTTAAAAGAGTTTGTTGTATCCAAGAAAATGAAAATTCCCTTAGAGATGTGTGACATTCTACATCTCCGTTTATAAAAAAAGAAGTTTCTCTGCAGATGAAGATAATTTCAAAACCTGATCCACTTATTAAAATCTAAGGGGTGTTGTGCATGAACTGAATGATGCATTGTATTTGTAGGATTTATTATATGCATTATTTTGGAAGAACAGTCCAACCAAAATATTGTACAAAACTCACATGCCTTTTTTCCCCATAAAATATGATATAATGGGGACTATGATCAAGTTTCATTGTTGCTTCTATTAATGTCACCATCACCCATATCATCATCAACATATAAATTAATTAAACAAACTATTAACGACAAAATCAAGGAACCAGATGGCAATGCTGAAAATAAATTCTTTGTTGATATGATGTGAGGTCTTTGTTTCCAAGAAAATCAAAACAGAGACTTTGTACCATATATGTGCTTGTATCCCCACCCCCACAACCCAAAAAAAGAGAGAGAGAAAAAGAAAAACAGTAAAGCTGTGGATGGAAAAAGAAAAACAAGGATTTCAGGTGTACTGTCCGAAACCTTTTGCAGGAATGCCATCAATGACGATGGAGGTATTCCAGGATTTGAAGCATTTGCTGTTGAGCAGATTATGTGTTCAGATTTCAGTGAATCTTGAGCTTGCTCTAGGGCATCCAATGTCTCATTTGTGGCAGATGAAGCCTACAAGAATCACCAAGGCTGATCTTGGAATCAAAGAAATAATGTAACTTGCATGTATAATATGTACAATATGCGGGAGAGCAGGCAAAGGAATCCCTGTAGCTTGGTTGCTAAACATCATTGTATTTTAAAGGCCCCTGAATGTGAAAAATCCTTATTCCCCCATATTTCAAAGGGAGCCATCAAGTAATTTGGACTCAGTTATCCTAAATATAGAAATATATTCATGAAAATTCTCAAGAAAAATTAGGAGCATCAAAATGAAAGTGCAAAACAATAAGATGGTCCCAGATGTGGGCTTCCAAACCAATGCCGAGTTTAACAATTGAAATTATTTTTTCTACAAATATCAGAATTGTTTATTGAAAGTTTTGCATATATCTAGAACATCTAAGAACCCTCCAAAATAAGCATTTCAAAGACAATATCCAACCAAAGCATGACCACAGAAACAAGAAGTTCAACTATGAAGGAAGCTCCACTTTTACAAGACAAATGCACTTGAAACACATCGACCATCACACCAGTGCTTAGAGTTAGAGGAATCTTAAGCTATACTTTTCACAAGTAAAATATTAGACTTCAAAAAGTAAATACCCAAAACAGAAAGCAATTAGACATCTATAGAGGTGAAGTCTTTATCAAATACCTTTTCATGATAGAAATAAAAGCAAATAATTAAGTCTAGAGAGACAATTAATGTGTATCATATAGTTTATAAGAACCAAATAGTTCCATTAATTCAATGAGGACGTGGATGATAAGAACAGATGAATGCGAAGACATGCTATGCATAAATATGAAATGGAGGAAAGTTATTCTATTATCTACTTAACAAGAAAATTGTTCTCAAAGCACCCAATCAAATGACAAATTCAACACTGACACTCAAAATGCTCTCACACCCATGTTGTTTCTTAAGCTATTTATCATATTATTAATTTATTCAAATCCATACCCATATATCTAGACACCAACCCAATGCCCCCAAACACTAAAAACCCTAAAAAAGTTATGTAAATATATATGGCACAACAATTTAGTGAAAAAGCAAGCTATAACAATCATCAACAATAAAAGCTTCAAGGTCCAAATATCTATTCCTCAACACTAGTCAAACTCAATTCCTAGAAACAATCTAATAGATTAATCAATAGCTACAGTTCTCAGATCTAAAATCGATGGGCTAGCATAAATAGCTTTAACACAAAACAGAAACCAAATAACATAAAACCTGATATATCGGTGCTATACATGTGAATAGAAAAATAAACAATAAAAACATAAACCCATGAAATACGATTGATCTAAAGAGTCCAAAACATGTAAACCTGATATACAGTACGCTATTGAATAGAAAATGAACAATAAAACATAAACCCATGAAAACTTTCCCAAAACAAAATGATTGATGTAAGAAGTTCCTTCTCTTTCAAAAAACAAATTTCCAGATCAATCAATACAGATTAAACAGAAAAGTCAATATGAACCATCATCAAATCCAATCCCATATAGATCTGGATGGAACATCACAAAAAACAACAACAACATAAAGATCACTGTACTAAAACAATGAAAAGTTAAAAAAAATCCTTTTTTGAATATGTGTCAAAAAACCACAAATCTCACATGAAACTAAAAAAACTAATACAAACCCAGAATTCATACCACCAAAAAAAGAAAACGTAAAATTGTAGAGCAGCCCACTAGAGCTACGGCTACCTCTTAAAAAACACCAGAGCTACGACTACCTCTTAAAAAACAGGAAGCCCACTGGATCGAGAGCGGCGATATCGTGCTGGATTGTAGAGCAGCCCAACTCACAACCAAAGAAAACAGAGAGGGAATTTTTGTGAAGCCGAATACACAGTGCACTGCAGTCATTGGGAAAAACCAAAAAGGAAAAGAAATCAAACTGGGTAATGAATTTGACTTTGTAAAATCAAAATACACCAATATGGCAAAAAGTAAGTAATTTAGGGAAACTCAAACTAGCAAAGCAAAATGACAGCCTCAATGAAAATCCATAAAAAGTAAGTACTTTAATTGAGAGTTCATAATACAGCTGCATGTGTACAAAAATTATTTAAAAAAAACCCCTCAAATTCTATTGTGTTCTATAATATTATTCTAAGCAACATTTTTATGTACAAATGTGATAAGGAATTGGTAGAAAAGAATAGCTAATAATCAATGGTGAAAATAGACTACAGAGGCAGTTAGATTTAACAAAGTGAAGGTTAAAAAAAGCACCTTTGGTTCCTTCACGAAGTGCCTTGGCAACATGAAAAGGGGTCTTCTTGAGACCCTCTCTATTAATATCCTCCCCTAAACCATGCAATAGAACCCTGACAGCATCTTCAATGGCTATAGTCTCTGGCTATAGTTTCACTCCATTCTCAAGCTCCAAATCCCCACAATCACCAATCCGAGGAAATAAAAACAACATATATCAATAGTTATATAGACATATATGTACAAACAAATTCAATGTTATAATACCTTTAAAAAATGAAAGAAAAGAAGAGAGAGAGAGAGAGAGAGAGAGAGAGAGAGATACCTGAAGAAGACTAGAAGGTATTTTTGGGATTGTGAAGAAATTGGTCTGAGGCTGAACAAACTTTTTCTCTCACAGACAAAGACACAGTAGCAGAAGCAAAGCAATCCCTTAAAGCCAAACAAAAACCCTAAAGAATTTACGTCACTGTACACGATTTTGTCGACGGAGTTTGGTTCTCTCTATTTCTTCCTCTCTCCAACCCTCTTGCCCTTGCCCTCTCTTGCTCGTCCCTCTCTCTTTCTCACCGATTTCCCATGGGTGCGAGTCACAGTGCTTCGGCGGTCACTGTGGGTCACTTGGTCATGGTGGGTCTGGGTCATGGGTCACAGTTTGGTGGTGGGTGAAATTTTGTGATGGTTGGATTATGTGTTTGTGATGGTGGTTGTTTTGTGATTTGTGATGGCTGGGTTTTGTGATTTGGTGGTTGTTTTCTAGTGGTGGTGGCTTGTGGTGGGTTGATTTTGGGTTAGGGTTTACGGTGGTGGCAAGTGGGTGGGTGATGGTGGCTGGTGGTGACTGTGGGTTTGCTGTGGGTTGGGTTGGCTAGTGGTGACTGTGGGTTTATAGTGGTTTGTTTTTGTTTGTGATTTGGTGGTTAGGGGTTAGGTGGTGGTGGCTGTGGTTGTGGGTAGTGGTGGTTGTGGCTGTGGGTAGTGGTAGAGATGAGACAGTGAGGAGATTTTTGAAGTGTCTAAGAGAGAGAGAGAGAGAGAGTGAGTGTGTGTGTTTGTGCGTGGGAGACTAGCTAAAAACGAAAAGGCGCTAAAAATGAAAAGGGAAAGAAAAAAAAAAAAAAAAAAAAACAGAGGGAAAATTTAGGTCTAGGAGGGGGCAATGTAAGGGTCTATTGCGGTGGGTCATTGGCCCGCCGCTGTAGTACACCGCAAAATACTAGAACTATTGTGGCGGGCCAATAGAATGCCGCAATAGATCTTATGTACAACGGCAAACCCAAAACGCGCCGCAATAGGCGACATATAGCGGGAGTTTTCGCACCCGCCGCAATAGCTCGTTTTTCTTGTAGTGACCCCCACTTGTGAATTGTAACAATGAATTATTAAAAAAAAAAAAAAAATACAATCTTCATGTATTGCACATACTATTATTAAAAATACATTAATATTTGTGCTTTAAGCCTTAAGCAGTCACCCCACTAGATTTACATGAAAGCTTGAAAGTACAAATTAAAAACTATCCAAACTTATAAAATTGAAAGAAAATATAAAACCTTATTATTCCTTTTTTTTTTTTGAGAAAGAATTATTATTCCTAATTAGATCTTCACTTACACTGGTATTTCAATAACACCAAAGATAATCCACAAATTCACTTTTTCTTTTTTGGATAGTCATAAATTCACTCTCACATGCCTAAGCAACATCGTGGGTGAAGAGAACCACCTTTTTATATTCTTTTACTTTGTTGGAGAAAACGATTTTTATTCTTACATCTAATCGAAATTCAAATGAAAACATTAGCACAAATGGTGTAGGTCAAACTTGCACACAATGAAGAGGAATACAATGCTTTTTTAATCTACAATTTAATCCTTTTTTAATTTGCCTAAAATTTTATTACTATTCAAACTCGTTTTCTCATAAGTTGGGTGACACCAGGACATAGGCTGCTTAGCCTAAACCATACTATAATAATAAAAAGTTGGTTAACTATGAAAACAACGGAATGTTTGAGTACGTAGTAATGCCGTGCAGTATAAGAGTTCGCTCTTTTACCGTGTGTTTAAGGCTAAGTATTTCCTCAATAGTTCAGTCATGGAGGCAACAAACCCGAGTTCATCATCCTATGCTTGGAAGAATGTACTAAGAGGCAGAGAAGTAATAAAGAGAGGGGCAATCTGGCGGATTGGAGATGGGAAATCTGCAGCTATTTGGGGGGAGCGTTGGCTTCCTAACAAGCATGCCTCTAAAGTTCTATCTCCGTGTGTGGCAGACCTGGCTGAGGCTAAGGTTAGCTCGTTCATTGATCAAGAAAATAGAAGATGGAAGGTTGAGTTTATTGATACCATACTGCTGAGTTTCGAAGCTGATATGGTTAAAAAAATCCCCCTCAGCCACACGGACCAGCCAGATCAACTCTTTTGGCCCTTCAATCCCAATGGCGAATATTCAGTGAAATCTGGATATAAATTTTTGCAGCAAGAAGCCCAGAACATGCAGCCTGGTCAGTCAAACATTGAACAACTTAAACCTCTATGGCAAGCAATTTGGAGTTTACCAGTTCCGAGTAAGGTAAGAAATTTGGTTTGGAGAGTGACAAAAAATTTCTCTACCTACAAAGACGAACTTGGTCAAACGAAAAAGGGAGCATGGTTCTTTCGGTGAGAGAGACCATAACTTCGCCCTCGTGGTTTCGAAGAATCACACCCAATCCAGCACACTTCTCTGACTCAAACAATGCTCCATCGAAGTTCAATTTGTATAGTGGTCGTTCCGGAGGATGCTAGCACGTTGGTGGGCGGCGTCCCACAGGTACAATGCTCGATGTATTATGTAATGCGAATTCACGCAACCTTTCCTTGGCTTGATGCAGCAACTGATCGAGGGGGATGACAGCTTTTCCAAGCCTTTGATTATTTCTTCGATTCCATAAAGCCCAAATCACCATGGAGAAAAGAGTCGGGTCCCTGTTTTCTGCAAAAACACAACCAGTTAGATCAATAAAAGTTGCTGCCTGTCGAAGACTGTCCTGATTCCACATGGGGACTTTGCTCCATAGTTCTGTCAGCTTTGGACAGTGGTAGAGAGTATGGCACACATCTTCGTTGGCTTGCTGACAGACCTCACAAGTGCTGCTGGTGACAATTTTTTGTTTGACCAAGTTCGTCTTTGTAGGTAGAGAATTTTTTGTCGCTCTCCAAACCAAATTTCTTACCTTACTCGGAACTAGTAAACTCCAAATTGCTTGCCATAGAGGTTTAAGTTGTTCAATGTTTGACTGACCAGGCTGCATGTTCTGGGCTTCTTGCTGCAAAAATTTATATCCAGATTTCACTGAATATTCGCCATTGGGATTGAAGGGCCAAAAGAGTTGATCTGGCTGGTCCGTGTGGCTGAGGGGGATTTTTTTAACCCACAGAAACAAGAAGTTCAACTATGAAGGAAGCTCCACTTTTACAAACATGTGGGTGTTCCTCTCACGCCATATGCATCACTTTTTTTTTTAGTAAAGCAGACTAGCATCCCAAATAGTGGCGTTTCAAATTCATCTCAAACCTGATATTCACCTCAAACCTAACCTTAATTGTTACTCCAATGACTAGTTTCAAGGTTTTTGCCAATGTCATTCTACCATAATGGATTCAAAAACACCACACACATGCTACCATTTGTACCATAAAAAAGCATTGGGACTAGAGCATGTATTAACAAAGAGTACTCTTACCAATTTTACCAAAATTAAAAATTTTCCCATCCTTCTGCAATATTAGTAAATTGACAGATACATTATTGGCGGACATCAACAGACCTGATTAGTAATCTCAAATAACTCGAAAATATTATTGTGCACAACCTTCACCTTAGTCCTGACATCCCAACTGAACTGCAACTGCACCACTGCCACAACATCACCACTTCCCCATAAAAATGTCTGGCAAACCCACTGCTAACCTAACCTTGGGACTAATAATTAAAAGTCAACACTATACCCACCACTGCCACAACCCCCATTACCTCTACCGTAAACTACACCTATTCAACATACTTGCATATAAAAATGACCAACTGTGCATGATATGTTGGCATTGATATTTGAGAATGTACATAATAAGAACTTCTAGTATCCAAATGAACTATGCATAAGGGATGTCACATAAAACTTGTTATATTAAGTGTCCGTTTAGGAACGGCTTATCTAGCTTTTTGCTGAAAACTTTTTGCTATAAGTGTGCTAAAGTATACTTGTACCTTGAAAAAGTGAGAAAAAGCGGAAAAAAGTAAGGTTTTAAAAAGCTGTACATAAAAACTAAAAGCTAAAAGCTGAAGCTGGTGCCAAATTGGCTCTAAATTCATGAAATAAACGAGTTCAAGTTTCTTACCCCTGTTATATGAGCATAAAACTTGTTAACACCTTGATCGAAGCCCTTCCCAATAGATCCAATTTCCATGACCTGTGATAACATAATCCAATGATCCAAAAGTCAACCTCTAATCCAGATGAATCACTGGTCATCCCATTATCTATTTTAACACAAAACTAAAATATACATTACACAGCAGTTCTTTTTTGTCTTGTGCTTTTTTTCTATTCTTTTTTTATTCTCTTTAGGGAGAGGGGTTTCTTGAGCATGAAACTTTAAAATGTAAACATTTCTATTTGTCTTCATTTTATCAATTAATGATTATATTTATAGATGATCTGATGATGAATGTGATTATAAGAGAATATTTCTTCTAAAAGAAAGAGGGAAACATATAATAGTAAAATACAAATTTATTTTTTGTTTAAAGCTGAATATAATAATAAGAGTTGTAGCATTTCCGATTCCAATCTTCTTGTGTAAATGAAAGCAAATGAAACATAATTTTTTATTATTTATTTATTGTTTATTACAAAAGGAGCTCAGTATGGGGTGGGGTTCCACCTGGTTCCACATCCAAGGCAGCAAGCATAATCTGGGGAACAGTGCTGGGACAAAAGCAATGAGTCTCTTACAATTTGTAGCGGGAAGGATGGCAAAGACTGGGTGGACCATGGGGCCATTGAGGCTGTTCCAATGGGGTGCAACCAGCTGGTTGGTGAGGATCTATTGAGCCCACTGGTAAATAAATGGGTCATCGTGCCCTATGAAGACCCTTAGGAGTTTAGTCCATAAGCCACCTCAAATTTGGGTGACATGAGGTTGAGAGGGGAGACAACCTAGGAAGTGTTGGAGTAGGTTTTGCAGAGAACAAGGTGGATCAGCCGGTTTATGGAGTCACTATGGATGATTTTATGAAGATACCATCAGTTTGTTCTCCCAAATTAGGAAACACACAAGAACACACTCAAATGTAAGCAGCAAAAAACCATGAAGTGGACCTAAGGGAGTTAGAGAATTGCAAAATCTTGTATTTATAGTTAACTACGACAAAGGAGGAGAGTGGCACAGTAAATAGTAGGGCACGGTAGCTGCTGTCACCATCATGCAGCTAAAAAATTATCTTGTGAATGTTTGAGGACTGAATAATGAATAAAAAGGTTTTGAAATTCAGAATTTTTAACAGAGTTGGAAAGCAGATATTATCTACCTTTAGGCTTTAGGAAACAAAGGTGGGGTCTATGAATAGAAGTGTCATAAGGAGCATTTGGGGAACACTTTTGCAGACTAGAATACTATGAGAAGAAGTAAAAATACTATGTGATAGATAACAAAATTCCCAGATTACATTTTAAGAAGCCAAATTTACTAAGAGAAGAAGAATACCATCTCAATTAAAGAATTATCCAGACCACTAACAGCATCTGACTGCAGATCAAGCTCATGTAAAAATCTCCGGCTACCAAGGTAACCCCAGGCCTCTCCAGTAAAAACTATAAAAACAAGCTGCAACCACATTAAGCAATTATCAGAAAATGAAGCAGCTTTTTAGTTTTTAGGCACGCCAGCAGTAAAGAAAGTCACAGAAAAGAATTCTGAAGATAAACCATCACCACAAAAATTATAATATACCTATGCTTAACATAATCAATCAAATTATAGTTACCACACCATTCACAATGTGTTCCATGAGCCAAGCATTCCAACAAACAATTTCTAGTTGAATCTTTTTATATTTGAGTTATTAAAAGAGGCCTCTCAAATAGTAGAGTTTGACCGTTGGTCACGTTTATACAACAGACTTGACATAAGGAAATTTACTTTTTAAGTATTTCCAAAAAAAAATCCACCATTTGCTTTTAAAATGGGACTAGATAAAAAAATTTATGGGTCCATTGGGCTAAGAGAGTAGGCCAGCAATGGATAATCAAAAAAGGCCACAACTGACTATGATATTGCTGCTCTGATAGGCAAAGAACTCTTCGGTTAGGCCATACAAGATTCCTTTTTTATTGATTAGATTGGGGGGGGGGGGGGGGGGGAATTCACCAGAGGGACCCTATGAGGCATTTTCAGGAGATTCAAACTAATGTAAATGGACAGATTCAAGACAACATGTTTCCAATTTGAACAAAAACATGTCCACATTGACACAATCATTGGCTCTATGAGACCGATAGCTAATATCAGCTGCATAAAAGGTAATGTCTAAGACAGTTCTCCAATGTGAGATATTTGGAGGGAAACGACTGGGACTTTTGATGCCACTGAGCTAGCTCAGGATAAAGCCTAAACTTATGTCCCTAGGATCTTTGTTTGACCAAAAGACTGTTTTACATAAACCATTTATCTTTATATCTTTTGAACTTTAGATTGTATAGTTTGCAACTTCAAAGTGACCTCCCGTATGCTTCTAATCTCCCGAATCCACAGATCTACTCTCTGTAGCGTCTCTTTTTCCCCATCTCATTAGAGCCAATCACCCCTGTTTTTAGGTTCTACCCATCCCAGCTCACACTATTCACCTCATCCTCAGGCACCCTCTCCCTTCCCCTTCCAATCCACCCCCTTTCTTGGGCTCTACGTCCCTATACACCACCCATCCACTCACTTCCTCTCCCCAGCCTTTTTATTCCTCTTCCTCTCCGTCATTATGGACGGAAGTGTTGTCCCCACCCACGCCTCTGCTGGTGAAAATTATTTTTGATGCAACAATTAAGGAAGGTAAAATATGTTTAGCAGCTGTCTAGAGGAATCATCAGCCTGAAGCTCACTTTATTTGGTCTGAAAAACAAATTGAGGTTGATCCACTAGTTCCAGAAGATTCTGATGCGTTCAAGGCATTAGCTAAAGCACTCAAAGCTGGTTTTGACAGATTTATCTTGGAGGGTGATGCTTGCAATGCAATACAACCTATATTAAGTCCAACTCGCCAACTCCATTGGTCCAATGAAACTATGGCTATGGAAATTTTAGATCTTCTATCCTCTCTTTTTTGGAGCACCTTCACGTTCTTAGAGAGGCAATGTACTAGCCCACTCCCTTGATAAGTGGTTTTTTAACTGTGATCTAGAGGGATCTAATCCTGTGCCCCTTATTTCCAGTTGTGTTATGCTGTGAGAGGGCTGATGAGGAGGGATCCTCCCATTTTTCTTCAATAAAAATTTCAGCATATTAATTAAAAAATAAAAAGTTTCAGCATATATATAAAAAAAAAAAGTTGCATGAAAGATTGAAATTGTGGCTGGCAAAATTTTAAAATAAAAAATAAATAAAATTTTTTGAATAATTCTATCCAATAGAGTAAGACTTACCTATTTCCATCTTTTTTTTTTTATAAGTCCCGCATGCACCCAATGGGCACGGAACCTATGATCTCACTCTTCACCCTGCCCTTACAACGGAAAGCAGCACCATTGGAGCTAGAGCACATTGTGGGCAGCATAAGGCCATGTAAAACGATATGAAACCAAGCAAAAGATGAACATAATACCAACTTCTAGAGAGGTAAATTAGGCAAGAACATGTTTTGTTCTCTTCAAAGGCTGATATAATTTCTCAAAATGTCAGCTTCTCATATAGAGTACATCCTAGTATCACTTCTTTACTGGAGCTTGACTAAAACTGAACTTGGGGTTCTACACAACCCTGAGCTTGGCTCTGTATGGCTAGCCTCAATTTATATGTACAATCTCATTCTCCTTATTATTATGTATATTGCTCTTACTCGTGTTCTCAGACAGCCAAGTTCCAAGTACACAGGTTTGAATCTTGAAAACATCCAATTCACACAAAAACTGCAGAAGGGTAGGACCATATCCAAACCACCTCTTCCAAGACCCCGCCTAGGTGTGACCAGTATTGGGTAATGATGTTGGTGAGTTGAGAGGAAAAAAAGGGATGATCTAGGAGCTGGATTTTCTATTTTTAGCCTCAATCAATAAATCACTTAAATATACTACAAGAAATTTACCAATAACAATAATAAAATCCCAAACCAAAGTTTCAGACAAAAAATAAATTTAACTCCTTTCACAGCTCATTTTGTTCCAAAAAATCACATTTTCAGACATCATATCCGTTCAAGATAGTAAGCACTATGGCAGCTTCCTCATGCATTGGAGAAGGACCAGAATGAGAGGAATATGCAAATTAGAAGACAATCATTGTATTCTAAATTACAAAAAATAATCTATATAGGAATAAAAACAGAAAAATCTACAAGCAGAATAAAGGTCTCCCCCGAAACGAAAAAGGATAAATAACTTTACATATAAGGAACCAAACACAAAAAAAAAAAAAATTAAAAATGAATAAGAAGGAAACTTTAGCAGGAATGGGTCAGCTGCTCCAATGTTCAGAGGCAGATCCAGGATTTTCCATATGAAGGGGAAATCAATGATTATTATATTAATCCTAATTTTGTACAAACTACATACAATTTAACTACACCACAAATTATCATAAAATCAGCTTTTTATATGAATGAAAAGTACAAATATATATATACATAAACTTAAATACTTAACAACATCAAACAGAAAAGTAATAACCCTCCTTAATGATTACTTATCAAAAATAAAAAACCTCCTTAATAACCGTCCATGTTTTGAATGAACCTTTTAAATGTAGTAATACTATAAACTAATCGAAGAAAAATGAAATATAACATGGATGGCTCCCAGTAGCAACACTTATTGCCCAGCTGAGGGCAAAAAGCTCACAAAGGCAACAAGTAACACTCACATGATATATCTCTACAAAGACTATCATGCACATTAGAACCTGGCCTAAATTTTTTTTTACAATTTTTTCCAAGGCAAAAACACAAACCAATGGAAATAAACCAAACTAGAGTTGGTTCCCACAGATGTAATTTGATGCTGAGAAAAACTAGGAAAGTCACGAAAACCAGGAAGGTCAGTGAACTAAAAGGAAAGTTAGCAACAATGTATGAAAACATACTCATCTTCCACACCTGTTTTGTAAGGTCGTCTAAACCATCTACACGTGAAAGTGCATCAACTGCTGCCAGCAATGAAATCAGTCCCTAAAATTGATCCAAACACAATTATATGCGTTGATTTATGGAAGAATAAGCATACCAAATTCTAAACTAAATTTCAAACATTGGGATACAAATAAAAAAAAAAAAATTGAACTCACAGATATAGGGGAATCTGCACCAAGGCTTTTGTCACGGAAAAATGAAGCAGAATCCATGGATGCAACTGTCAGTATTACAGGTTTGGATTGTTCAGAGGAAGAAACATTAATTGGAGGAAGGGATGACCAAACACTGCCCTTCACAAATGAGAAACAAATTATTACAATTTAAGGTAAGATAAACAGTCCAGAAAATAGGGAAAAATGAAAAAGAACAACATTGCAATCCACTCAATTTTAGTTGTATATATTCTTTTGCCTTTTCTTTTTTTTGTTAACCAAGGTAAGTATACAGGAATAACAATTATTAGCTCATGTATAGCACCTGAATTTGTACAAGACCAGACTCTTCTTTAAACATTACACAAAATAATCCACTTCTCTAAATTACCCTGTATTCACCTCTCAGGATTAATATTAACTAGAAAGGAGTTTTTTGTCTTTTTATTTATTTATTTATTTTGATAAGATAATATCTCATGAAAAATAAAAAGACTACATCATTATATATGGTAAGTAAGTGTAGAAGAGAAACACCTAAAAAACAAAAGAATCTTTTTAGTTAGTTTTAATTAAGCTTTTTTATTGGTAAGCTACAAAATAGTGAGTTTTGAACCCACAACCTCACCCTCTACAACAGGTGGAAATATCATCCGAGCTAGTGATAGTAGCCATATGGAATTCACAATTGCTATTGATCTTGGAAAGAATTCCTTGACCAATTTGCAAAATACCAAAATAATAAATATTGTGAAGTTCCAAGAAATTTTGAAAGACAAAGGAAATAATATTATGGTGTTTCAAGATGATCAAGTTCAAAGAAAAGATTTCTAAGACAAGCTCTTTTAAATTTACTTTTAATTTAAGTTCCCATAGGAATTTACTTGTTGCTGTATAAAGCCTTGTACGTGCAAGATGAGTGGTGGAGAAAGTGATTTGAGTTATCTTATGGTATAAGCTTTTTGAGCTTCCCTGAAAGAGTGAGTAGTCCTATACTAAAACAACCTTGCGAACAAGAAAAATGTTCCACTACCAACTTAGGCATAACCCATGAAACTCTAGACAAAGAAAACACTGGCAACCATAATGCCTACCAACAACACAATGAAGAAAAATATAGTTCATTGTCTCCCCACTCATTTTGCACAAACAGCATAGTGCACTATAATCTGGTTATGCTTTCTTATTCCACTGTTAAAATTTTACCCTATGCCACAGTTCTAAACAAAGAAAACCAACTTTGCAGGAACTTTGAATGGAACACCAAGGAAAAATCAACCCATAAACCCCTTGAGAAAGCTCAAAAGTAAGATCTTAAATCAAAGTTCCGGCCTTTTGACAATGACCATCCCAGCATAGTTATCCCCATTATGAAATTTATCCACAACTTCAAGCTCTCAATCATGAATGAGACTGGAACCAAGGCTTTTGATGGAATGATTGCCACCAAATAAGAAAAAGCATTTACCAGCAAGAAACCAAGGATCACCATCCATAATTACTTTTAGAATATCATTACATATATAAAGAAGAAGAAAAATACAGATTCTCAACTTCATTGAATTCACTGTTTCCAACTTAGCTCTTCATAAAATGGGACAGGATGCTAGATGTCAGAACAATGACCAAGCACACAATCAAGCAAGATGAGGCTTATCCCCCTGAATGATATAAGAAGGTGACTTAACTCTTTATGATCCTTGGCCAAATATTGGGGAAGGGCAATCTCAGCTTGTGCCACAAAACAGGCCAGACCAGTTTATCCTACTGCTAGGAGAAGAAAATGTTCAAAGCTACTACAATCCTTAAAAGCTATATGTAGTGAACTAATCAACCAATTCACTCACAATCTCTTCTTTCGAAAAAGCAAATAACCCACAGATCAAAATCAGTTTACTGCAGAATCTCCACAATCTATCAATACCATTAACATGTTGCTGAGCATCAATATGATACTGAGATAACATCATCTACATCAATTACATGAAAACATCCTACTGTGCTTCTGTGGTGGTTAAAGGAATAGACGCTTTAATAGAAACCATACATTACCACTATGATAGTTACACTATAAAACAACTTTAAAATTGTACACCAACTTCCTCACAAATTGAGTTGTTAAATAGCATTATCAAAACATAAAACCTCACCTGTATCCACCTAATGGAAGGCAAGCCCCTTCTTTTAAACAAGATTCTGAATCATGTGTCCCAGCTTTTGTTGTCTAATCCAAGCCAAGTGTATTACAGGTCAATAATAAGTCAATCGAATGAGTTTGCAAACCGTTATTTATTATTATCACTAAACCTCCAAAATTATTACCATTTAAAGAATAAGAATTAGATACCTGCATCACCAGATCAAACTCAGCCACATCAGCAGTATAAGCTTTCATGCTCTTCTCATTGTTGGTAGCTGCCTGCATTAACAAATGACAGCATATAACATAAATTCAGATCAACACTATAATCTCATCCTGCCCACAAAAAGGAAAAACAATTTTTAAGTAAACAAAAATTTCATTAATATAATCAAACATTGCTACCCTAGTTCATGGAATGTATACAAGAGTAAAACCCAAGAGTACAAAATAAAAAAAATAAAATTATGTAGAAATATTATTTAAAACAAAACCAAAAAAAAATACATGACTATAATCCATGAAATTTGGAATGGCTTAAAAAAATGCACATTATAAGGTAAATTGTTTAGAAACATCTTGTTACTTGTAAGTTGTTAGTTGTTACAGATGCATCAAGTGCCAACACATTCTAAGAAAAACATCCTCCCAAGCAGGCAAATCAGCTCTTTAGAGAGAGAGAGAGAGAGGACAAAGAAGAATCAATTTATGGGTAGACCAAGAGCCATAAATAGAATTTTCTTTTTTTATTGATAAGTAATAAGATTTATTGATATGAAAAAAGGGACACCCTAGTACGCAGGAAGTGTAAAGGGGGTCAACAAATCAAGTACAAAAATTACATAAATCAAGAAAAGAAGAAAATGATTGGTTTTGCAAAGCAGACAACCAATCCACTAAGGTTCTAAAGAAAAATAATTTGAGGTCTGATATGGATTTCTCATTATCTTCAAAGCACCTACTATTTCTTTCCCTCCAAAGACACCACATTAAACAATGGGGAACAATTGTCCATATATGACCATTTTGATGATGACCAAACTGACCTTGCCAGCAAGCTAGGAGCCTCACAACTGACTTTGGCATAACCCAACTTACTCCAAATAAACTCAAAACCATAGACTACAAATCCATAGCGACCAGACAATGAAGGAAAAGATGGTCAACTGATTCACCCTTACACTTGCACATATAACACCATAAATAGAATTTTCTTATAAGTAATAAAATTTTATTGATGAGAAGAAACCACCTTCTGTATACCAGATAGTCACATAAGATAAGCCTAAATAGTAAATAATTACAAAAATATATTACAGTTGAAATGAGAGGGAACCTATGAAATCTACGATCGAAATGATATCATTTGGAACCAATACATGAGACAATTCAAACAATGATCTACCAAAAGACATCTTAAGTCTAACCATTGAGGTTTCACATCTTCAAATGTGCATTTAGACATGATATTCTATTCAAATGTGCATTTAGACATGATATTTTATTAATAGAAAAGATAACATTATACTCATGATGATGAAAACAAAGTAACCTAAAAGAATTACAAGAGAATTATGCACAAGAGTGAAGTGATTCACGGAAATCTAAGAGGAAAATGCTACTTGTAAGACCACACGCACGAGACCAATCAAATAGAGTTCAAATCAGCAATGATTCCAATTGAGCCTTTGATCTTTCTATATTGTCAAAAATACGACTATTTCTGTGTGTCCACAACAACCACATCAAGCATGATGGGACATAAGTTCCAAATATCTAATATGTGCTTTCAGAACCAATTCCTCCATCCAAGAGATAATCTACCCTCCTTGGTAACACTCATTGAATCCCAAAGGCTCTAAAGACAACACTCCATAAAGCATATGCAACTTCACAATGGATCAACAAATGCTCCACCATCTCTCCATTACACCAACACTTGCAACACCAACCAGCTATAGAGAAACCTCTCTTGATAAGATTATTATAATAATCTTCCCCCAAGCAACCATGCAAACAAAGAATGAGACCCTCCTTGGGGCCATAACACACCAACTACTCTTCCAAGGGGAAATAGTTAGCTTTAGGACCTCAATCCTCAAATCATAATAAAAGAATATATCAAAGCAATCGCTCCCCTTCAATCTCCATCTCATCCTATCACCAACATCCCTACTAGGGGTTGTTAAATTACTGATTGTCCCGAAAGCTTAAGCTTTTTGGGATATAGTAAATTTAATCATTTAACCACACAATTCTAACACTCCCCCTCACATGTGGGCCGAAACTACCTTTTAATAGGTGAGGCCCAACACATGGGAATTTAAATGGGAGGTAGAGTGGAGGAGACAAGGATCGAACTCAGGATCTCATGCTCTGATACCATGTTGTTTAAGGTGAAGGTGTTTAGGGTTTGATAAGTCAACCCTAACACATAAAATATTATTTATATATAAAGAAGTACATGATATTACTGTTTTGCCCCTAGTACTCATAACAAGGGTATTTGTATAGGAGATCTAAAAGAGAATTCACTCACTCCAATTTGATTGAGTAACCAAGACTAAATGAAGTTAAGCATTGAACAAGCATATGAGTCAAGGTGCAACTCCTTTAGAGAATGATTCCCACACCAAACATCATGCTAGAACCATACATGGGTGCCATCCCCCGCCCTAAAACACACAAAGCAACAAATAATGTCCCAACTTGTCCTAATGCTCCGCCATAGACTACACCCATGTGTCCCTCTAACTAAATTTTAAGTCCATGTCCAACCACCCCTTTCCTCCCCATACTTAATAGCAATAACTCGTCTCCATAAATGTGTGGTCTCATTCCCAAACCTCCATAACCATTTCCATAATAAGGCTGGATTAAAGCTTCCTATCAAATCCCAAACCACCCAAAGCCTTAAAAGAACAAACCGTATACCATGCCACCAAGGAGAACTTGAACTCCTCATCGGAGGCACTGCCCAAAAAGTTCATCTGTAATCTTTCCAACCTATTTGCGCAGCTTTTCCAAATTTCCCATAACAAACAATATAATCAACACTTCAGGGTAACAAGTGTCTCAATTGAACAGATAAACCATACAGAAATATCTTGAAAGAGTACAGATTTCAAACAATATATTACCTCCTGCAGGGTCAAAGTGCTACTCTCAGAGAGTAAGAATATAGGAAAATTATAGGCGTTCCACATGATACCAGATCCCTGAAAATGCAGAAGTATGAAGCTTCAGCTTGTCAAACAGAAATTGAGAAAAGATATCCCATAGCCAAGTTATACCAATTTTCAGTTCAATCAAAATTCAAGAAGTTCATTGACAGTTTTATTTTCATAAGCCTATTTTTTTTTACTTTCAACTGTCCTGATAACGCCTTAATCATTATGTCAATACATGCTAACCAATGCATCATTATCCTCTTTGTTTTTTTTTTTTTTTTGGATAACCAATTCATCACTATCCATCAAAGAACTATGATCCATATTCCTATAATGTAATGAACAATTAACTTAAGCTCTCAATTTGGTACTAATTACACACATGTACCTATTGCTAATTCATAAATATATTTTCCAACAAGAGTTGGCTCATTATATAGCAGTGCAAATGAAAGCATAAGAAGAGGTTCGAATTTTTTTTTTTTGAAAGGCAACTGAAAAAGAAACTGAATCATTTTGACAAAATAATGTAAAAAAGTAATAAAATGTCATCAGACTACAAATTTCATAGCATACAATTGGGTTCCACTCATAGTTGGTGTTTTGGTAAGGAGCGAATTCAGCTTGTGGAAACTTGTGAGCAGGAGAGAATCCTACGAGTAAAAAAAATCCAGTGTCAGCAGCAACAAAAGAACTGTCCTCCAACCACTCGCTTTAAGAGTAAATAAAAGCATTTTACCTTTTAACTTATTTTGAATTTCAGTTCCTGATTCAACTATAACACCAGCAATATTGCTAGCAAAACTTGAATCATTCCATATTCTGAAAAATAAACAGATATCTAATATATAATTAAATTTCCAACGAATAACACTTGAAAACCACAAACATTATCCTCAACAAATAAGTGATAATTCAAGAAAAAAGATGAGCCAAAAAAAAAAAAGTTAGCATATTTTCAAGTATAGAAAAAAAAAATTAAATATTAAATTAAATTAAATTAAAAATATAAAAATAAAAAATAAAAAAACTAGTTTTGTTGCTTATGGTAAAAAGTGAGACCAAAAAAAAAAAAAGAGGCTAAAGCTTCCAGCCAGCCAAACAGATTAGCATTTGGTTAAATGCAGTATCAGGCTAGTAACTGCATAATAGAACAAGCCCAGAACAATTGAATACAAGTAGAGCCATGACTTACTTTGTATAAAACAATTACTGATGCATCCATAAGCAAAATAGTAATGATTGGGCCATAGCACCACCAGCAATACCAAATAAGTTGCTTATTAAATTTTAGTGGGTTTAAAAATACACGATTATATTCCCATTGCCTCTGGCTACAAAAGAAAAATATAGGATATTACAGAGAATATTGCAAACCAACACACACAGACTTAAAATTTCTACATAGGTTATTTTTAATGATTTTGATAATTTGATAGTTGGGGGAAGGGGGGATTTGAACTGTGGATGTTTCAAATATCAGAAACACCAAGAGATGCCAATCAATAGAGCTACAAGGCTCTTGGCTCATTTTTAATGTTTATAATAGCACCATGCATACACGATGCTTTATATAATTTTTATCAATTTTTCTTGATAATTATTGGACAAGGTTGGTTCTTGGAATTATCAAGTATGACAGTATAGAGTTTTTTTTTTTTTTTTTTTGGGAAAAGTAGATAGTGGAGGAGGGGAAGGTGGGGTTCGAAACCAGACATGGGGCACCACAAAAGATGCTATTACTGCTAAGCTATCACTTGAACCCCATGCAGCAAGGTTTATTTCTTCAGTTAAGTTATTACGTTAAAGTGATGGGCTGTTTGTTTTGTCTTTGAGAAACAAGAAACATTTTTTCCAGTTCTTGCTATGTTTTTCTGTAAATAACTATCATAAGAGACAGTGCAATAGAAATTTCTATTAAGTTAATTTCACATTGTACTACTTTGAAGCTATAATATTGACAATTTAATATAAGTTTCATACATAACAAAAAATTCAATAAATTTTAGTGTAGAATGGGACACATGAGGCTCTCTGCCTCCTTAAACCTAGAAACTATATTCATACCATTTTAATTTAAGAAAGCAATTAATATATTAGGCATTGCAGATAATCACCTTAAGATAAACAAAGACAGAAGGAGTTATCAAAAAGCTTATGACCACCCCCCCCCCTTCAAAAAAAAAGCAGTCTGTCTTGAAGACTCCCTCTCTCTCATAGAAGGATCTAACATCAAACTTACTGCATCCATTCAATCATCTCCAACTCAAACAGAACCTTCCCCACTAGGCACATTGGAATACAAAATTTTAAAAGCTCTTAAAAATCTGATGTTCCATGAACCGGTTCCCACATCATTCAGTGACCCCAAACAAGAACTCATGAAGTTTCATTGTCTATAACAATGGAGAACAACTTAGGATACTCCTCTTCCCAGGCAGAGTTTCCACACCCTAGGTCATGCCAAAGACTCAATCTTCTCTCATCCCCAGCCACAAACTTGATGTCTGTGGCGAACTACTCCCACCCTACCCTATTCCTTTTCAAAAGTCTACATCCATGGGAACTTCTTACTAGTTTGGACATCCATTGGCCCCATTCTTCCCTATACTTTGTACACACAATTCTCCTCCAAAGATGATCTTTGCCGTCCCCACAATGCCACAGCCATCTTCCTAATAATGCTTGACTGAAGGTACCCAATTTTCTCAACTTTAACACCCCATTTCTGACAGGGGAACAAATTATATTCCCCTCCACAAGGTGAAATGTGAATTCATTGCTATCACTCCCCATTGAAAGTTATGTTGTAGTTTCTCCATCCATCTTGCCACATGCGTAGGAAAGTTAAAAAAAAAAAAAAAATAGTAGGTGGGCAAGCTAGATAGGGCAATTTTTGTAAGAAAGTTTGTAAGTTTGGATTAGTTTTTTGCTAGGAGCTTATTTTCTTATTCGCGGAAAGCTGGCAAAAGTACAGCTGCACCTAAAAAAGTGAGGCTTTAAAAACTGTAAATAAGCTAAAAAGCTAAAAGCCAAAAACTAAAAGCTATTCCAAATGATAACTACCATCCTTTGATAAACTTCCATCCTAATAGTCTCTGCTCCAATTTCTCCACAACAAAATTCTAAGGTATGTGGCATAGGTAGACTACCTATTTTGCAAAACAAGACGATTTTGAAATCTGTGATTCCTTCAACTTCTCCAGTAGAACCATCTCAATCTTTCCCCCAAGTAAGATATTATACTTTTTTTTTTTTTGCAAAGAAGATGTTATACATTTTCATCACAAAAGATATTGTCATTAGCAACTAATAAGTGAGATATCTTCAACATTCCATTGAAAGCACCCTCAACCTGAAATCTTGAAATGTTCGTCCCTCTACAATACATCCTACCAACCCTCCCCCCCCACCCCGGCGGTGGCACTGCTTTGTTAATCATCCTACTAAGCACCTCCATTAAGAGAATAAATAGCTAGAGTGAGGACCGATCTCCCTAGATCTAAGGAAAATAAGTTCGGTATTTACTCTTTCTATGTGGTACTAACTTACTAATTTATATCAATGGAAAGGCAATTCCTGGTAGGATTATTTGGTGTAATAAAGTAACAAAGAAAGTTGATTTCTTTGTGTGGACCACAGCTTTTGGAAAGATCTGAACAACTGATAATCTTATTCATAGAAGCATGACCTCAGTGGATTTGTGTTGTATGTGTAAAGGGGATGATGAGACTATGGATCATATGTTACCCAATTGGTGTTTGAGAGGGCCCAAAGGTTTGGCAATATTGATGCATGCTTTGTTGTAGAGTCCACGAATTCAATCTCCTTTAGATTGTATTTATTGAGAATTATTTACTTATGAGTACTTTATGCATACATCTCTTCTACATGAGGTTCAGCTCTTATCAACAAAGCGCGCATTACTTCTTTTTTATACATAAATAATGAATAGCATATTACTTATAAGATAAATAAACAAAAGAAGGCTAGAGCTTTGGTCCTAAATGCAAAGTTCATAGCATGGAGGTATAATGGAACTAGAAAAATATAGAAGCAACAAATGAGCTTGAATGGCTGGATGCTTAGAATAGACTACGTCAGCTTATTTCATTGAAGAGTATGCTTCTTGTACTTACTGGATCCACTATAAAAATAGCATTTTAAAGAGAGGGATAAAATAATAAATGATAATTTGTACTAAATACTAATAAATGATAATTTTATACGACTCTCCATATTACAAAATACAGGAATGTAATTTGTATAGCTAAACAAATAAGTGCATGTATATTCATCAAGTTAATAGTTCAGAAGTAGATTCAAGCCTGTCAGAAAACCCAAAAAAAAAAAAAAATGTGCTCTTTATCACTGCATATTCTCTCTCTCTCTTTTTTTCTCCAATTAACCAGTACAAAATGTTTTTAATCATATGATATCCTTCCTTCAACAAAAGGAATTTTTCCCATTGTAAGTTTGTTCATTTTAATCCAATCCTTAAAGTTTTACAATTTTAAACTTGAAAACTGTTCGGGTATTATTTAATAGTTCTTTATGTATAAAAATGATACCTTTTACATAGTAGAGTTATGAATATGACTGGGTTTCTTACTAGACGCACACACCTTTTTCTTTTTTTGTTTAATGCGTGTCCAAAGCTCTTCAAGAGCCTAACTATTCTCCGGGGTGTGTAGTCCCCCAAGCACTTGACATACGCACACAATATGTGTGCATCATCATAAAATACTTTTCTTTTTCGATGACGAGGAACCTCTTCAAGGCAGGGCCACTTCGTGCACCTGCCCCAGTGGAGTAAACCCCAGAAACACAACCCCGCCCATAATAATAATCATCATACAATACTGAGTAAACCCCGGAAACACAACCCCATCCATAATAATCATCATACAATACATTTCAAATTTTGAATGGAAATTTAAGGGAAAGAGACATAATAAGGAAGAAAAAGAAAACATAAATGAGTACAATACACAATAAGCAGATAAAAGAAAAAGGCGTGCCTGGTGATGAAACTTTGAAATTCATCCAATGACACCAAAATTGAAGAGGACTGAGACAACTGAGTAGCATTTTGATATCTTACAATCGGGGCCACAACCACTTGTCTTCCAGGATCTGAGAATTTAGAAAGAGAAGTAAGAATGCTCCAATTTGATTTGATTTGAATGCAAAGAAAATAGAGGGTTCTGGGTTAGAAAGATTAAATAGAACTTACTTGAACAACCAATTGGACCAGAAAGACTGAGCAATCGGACGCAAGGATACCCATCAATGACCTTGTACATTGACTTTTGAAGATCAGGAACTGACTCCATGGAGTTCGAATCACCTGAGGCTCCCCAAAATTCAAAACCAATAAAAATACGTAATTTCAAAAGCATCGAACTGATGTAGAAGAAAAATAGAGGAGAGAACTGACCATCGGAGAAAGAGAGGCAGAAATGAAAGTTGAAGAGCAAAAGAAGAAGAAAAAGGAAGTTGCTGTTGGTGGCCATGGCGGATTCTCTACTTCTGTTTCGATTAGGTATCGGAAGAATCCTTGTGGAAGCCCTTAGACGACCATAGTAGAAGAGCAGCTTCAGCACTCTGTCTATGTGGCTGTCGCTTTGAATTTGAAGGGAGTTTTTGGTTCACGCTGACCCGGCCATACCCACTGACTGAGAGTGACGGTAGCAAATATAAATTCTAATCAAGAGAATTGAAAAAAATGAATTTCTTTTTTTTTTAATGGGAGAAAAAATTATTTGATCCTATCAAAAAAGAAAATTTTGGGAAACTTTTAGAATTTATTGTAATTACCTACTCCTCTTTTGGAGCATTAGCATCAGGGTCGTAAAAAAAATGTCATTTTAACAAGTTAAAAATGCTATTTTATTATTTTAACGCATCATTTTACAATTTACCATACATCACATATTCTATCTTTCAATTCTATATATTAAAATAATATATAGAAATATTAAAATAACATTAAAAAAAACCAACTATAGGGATAAGGGCACAAGATCGTATATTGGGCCTTAGGCTTAATTCGAGGACGCTGAATGGTCCGAGGAGGAATGAATAGTTATTAAGGGCTTGTTTGGATGTAGTGAGTTTTGAGTGATATGATCCTGTTTTCATCACTCTCGATCCAAAAATGATGGGGCCCACAGAAAACATCTTGTTTGGACACCATAACTCATGTTTCATGATCCTGTTTTGGTGATTTTATTACTTAAAAAAATGAGCAATGAAAAGAGAAAATGAAAACACATTTCCCTTGTTTTCAAAACTCATCATCCATGATTCAGTGGCAGTCTCGTAAATTCGCTGTCTAAGTGGGCCCCTACGCCAGTGTATTGTCCCATCCATCTCAGGCTTGTATGACCGTTGGAGCTTCCCCTGTTATACTTCATTTCTCCGAAAATTTTTTCCTCAAAATTTTCCCTCTTCTCACCCAGCAACCCCAAACCCAGCCAACTCCATCAGCACAACCAACCCAATCACAACCACCCACCACCCACTGCCGCAACCACAACTAGCCCACCAAGACTCAAATTAAAATAAAATAATTATCACCACTACAAACCCACCTCAACAACGGTCATCCACAACACCCATCACAGGCCACAACCAACACATCACAGGCCACAACCCACAAGCCACAACTAGCCACAAACCACACACCGATCTAACCCATAAAACCCAGCAAACCGATCTATACCCACACACCAACACGCTGATCTAAAAATAAAATAATAAAAAAAACGAAAAGAAAGAAAGAAAATTAAAGGGAGAAGAGTACAGGGAAGATCGACGGCGAGTGGAGGAAGAGATGGCCGGGGCTGGACAGTCCTGAAGAGATGGTCGGATTCCTCGTGCCCTTACCCACCGCCGATCAGCCTTGAGGAGCAGAGCACCGAATTGTTGATTTCTGGGTTCAGTTTCAGGGACAGGGCTGGAGAACGGAGGTGTAGCGGCACGTAGTGGGTTCGGTTTCAGGGATGAGGAAGGAGGAAGGAGGAAGATGAGGTAGGAAGGAACCATGGTGGCGGCGCAGTTGGGCGAGGATGGAGGAGTTGAGCTCAAGGGTGGTTGGTGGCTTTGGGGTTTGAGAGCTGAAGTGTGAAAGAGAAAGAGGACAGCTGAAGGGGAAGAAAATGAAATGAAATGAAGAGAGTGAGGTTGAGGCAGGGAGGTTAACAGAATTTATGACAGGGTGATCAAGCATGGGTCCCATAAAAAGTAAAAAGAATTGAGTGATGAGTAACTGAAAATATGTGCCAAACATGTGGGTGTAAGAAATTGAGGTATTTTAAGTGATGAATAATGAGTGATGAAAGATGAATAATGAGTAACGAAAATTGAGTGACAAATGATGAGTGACCATTTTTTTAAACCAAACAAGCTCTAAGAGTCCCAATTTAGAGTCTCATAAGTAAGGAACGAATGGGAGGTTATCCGAGGAGGAACTCCTCCTCGGATATAATGAATGCAGCTCAGGCATGTATCCCAGCAATTACGGTGACCTTTCAAGAAATACCACTGAGAAGGACGTGCATTATGAACGTACTAGAAGAATGGGAGCTAGGAAATATCTAAGGAAAAGTTGCTGCCACCGCATTAAATGCTCTGCAGCTAACTTTCTGACCGCATTTATGTGAAGAAAACACCTGAACAGTGTTGTCTTGGCTACCACAACTCACAGAAGGTTTGAAAGGGTGTCTAATGAGACAAGCACTTAAGTAGTAGCTCAAATGATCAACAAGTGTAGGATCGAGATCGTCCAAATGGAACTATATAATGAAAAAGATCCCCCATGAAGGGAGGATCGGAAGAAGGGAGAGAGAACACGATAGCAACCTAAATTGTTCTTGTACTCAACTGTGATCAATTTATACAAGTGTGACCTCCTCGGACCATACATCCACGGACCTCAGAATCTCTTGTTTGTGTTTGATTGTCATTTAATTTAGTACTAGCCATTGTCCAACTCACTAAAACCAAGTTCTTTAACCCACTCTCTATAAATTTATTGTACTGGGTTTAGTGGGCTAAGATCCCACACAGCTTGGGCTGCAAACCGTATCTTTACAATTGGCACCGTCTGTGGGAAGAACTTGTGTGATAGTGAAAGCAACGGTCAATTATGGTAGGTTCAGGTCCACACCAGGCAGAATCCATGGCATCCCAACGTGAAAATTCGTTCACCAATCTTGAGCGTAGGAGAGATCAAGAGGACAGCGTGCACACCACGCATACAAGCAAAAGCCACCCTCGAGTTGGGAGTCACGACTTTTAAGACCAACATAATAAAGCCATGCAAAAAGAAATTGACCATCTAAAAAAGGAATTATGCCACACACGACGAAGGTGAACTCCCTCCCAGTCTAATTCTTCTTCTGATGGTGAGAAGGATAGTAGTTATCGACGTAGGTCAAGAACTCCTCCCAGCGAGTCTTTCTCTTATGAAGAAGAACACCATTGTGAACACAAACACAAAAGCCCCACACGTAGAGGACTGGGGAACGATGCTATGAGCAAAGCGTTGAACCAGATTTCCAGGTCGCCCTTCACGCGCAGGATTGAAGGGTCAACTCTTCCTCGGCGTTTCCATCAGCCAACGTTCACCATCTACAACGGACGAAAGGACCCAGTGGAACATATGAGCCATTTCAGTCAGAGAATCGCTGTCTATTCTAAGGACGAAGCCTTGATATGCAAAATGCTTCCGTCCAGTCTAAGAGCCGTGGCGATGAGATGGTTCGACAGTCTAAGGGCAAATTCCATAGATTCCTTCAAGGGGCTCACCTGGACTTTTGGCTCTCGTTTTATTACATATACCAAGGTCCCTCGACCCATAGATTCCCTACTGTCTTTATCCATGAGAGAAGGGGAGACTCTAAAGACGTACTCAGACAGATACAGGGAAATGTTCAACGAGATTGATGGTGACTTTGACGACGAGGCCATTAACACCTTCAAAGCCGGCCTCCCAGCCGAGCACGGATTAAGAAAGTCTTTAATTGGAAAATCCGTCACCAATTTGCACCAACTCATGGACCGGATTGATAAGTACAAGAAGGTTGAGGAAGACCAGCTGTTAGGGAAAGGTAAAGCGATGGTTATCCCTCAAGAGAGGAAAGATTTCAGATCGGACCGATTCAATAATAACCGACCTCGGAGAGATTTCGCTGAACAGTCAAGGTCCGCCAACACCCAGACGGTTAATGCAGTGTTCCGAGAACCGGTGCACCAGGTTCTGGAGAAGATTACGAATGAGCCGTTCTTTAAATGGCCGAACAAGATGGTTGGAAATCCCATGAGGCGCAACCAGAGCCTTTATTGCCAATACCATCAGGACTAGGGACACACTACAGAGGATTGCAGGAATTTGTGGGACCATGTGGACCAACTGGTCCGAGAAGGAAGGTTGAAGCAGCTGTTGCACCATTCCAGTGGCCAGGCGGAGCAGGCAAGCTCGGATCCCCGAAGAGTTGCTTCTTTAAAACCTCCCTTGGGAACGATCAATGTCATCTTTACTACTCCCGGTAGGACCGGGTCTTGTCCCTCCAGGGTGATGTCTGTGGCTTAGTTGTACACCGAGGACAACAATTCGGAGCCAAAAAGAGCCAAAATAGAAGTCCAACCGGTTTTGGGCTTCTCGGACGAGAATAAGATTGGAACCATCCAACCCCATGACGACGCTTTGGTGGTCACGCTCAGGATAGGGGGATATGATGTGAAGAGAATGTTGGTAGACCAGGGCAGTGTTGTTGAGATTATGTACCCCGACCTATACAGGGGGCTGAATTTGAAACCCGAGGACCTAACGGCCTACGATTCCCCTCTGTTAAGTTTCGAGGGGAAGACTGTTATTCCAAGAGGTCAAATTAGACTGCCCATACAGACCGGTTCAGAAGTGGTGGATGTGGATTTCATTGCGGTGGACGCTTATTCACCCTACACAGCTATTGTGGCTAGACCTTGGCTTCATGCCTTAAGAGCTGTCTCTTCTACCCTGCACTAAGAAGTGAAATATCCATCGGAGGGCCAGGTTAAAGAGATTGTGGGGAGTTAATCCATGGCCAGGCAGTGCATGGTGGCTGCCATCTTACATCAGCCCGAAATTGAGTCATCGGCCTCTACTGAAAGGGGCTTATAGCAGTCAAAAACTCTGGTGTTGCCCAATAATGGATCAACCAAGGAAGCGAAATGTGAAGATCTAGAAAAGGTTGTTATTGACGATGATCCGGATAAGTTCTTTCAAGTCGGCTCCCAGCTGCCTCCCCAAGAGAGGGAAGAGCTAATTGAGTTCCTAAGAAAAAATGTTGATATGTTCGCATGGAATGCTTACGAAGCTCCAGGGGTGGACCCAAACTTCATTTGCCACCATTTGAATGTCAACCCATCGGTTACCCCCAAAGGACAACCTCCACAGCGCTCATCTAAAGACCATTCTGATGCTGTCAAAGACGAGGTGATGAAACTTAAGCAAGCAGGGGTTATCAAGGAAGTTTTCTACCCTGAGTGGCTGGCTAATACTGTGGTAGTAAAGAAAAAGAATGGAAAATGGCGAGTATGTGTGGATTTCACTGATTTAAACAAAGTTTGCCCAAAAGATCCCTTCCCTATGCCTCGAATAGACCAGCTGGTAGATGCCACCGTAGGCCATTCTCGGATGAGCTTCTTAGATGCCTTTCAAGAATACCATCAAATACCACTAGTCTTGGATAATCAGGAGAAGACAGCTTTTGTCACTTCCACTAGAAATTACCATTACAAGGTGATGCCCTTTGGCTTGAAAAATGCGGGATCCACCTATCAAAGAATGATGACTAAGATGTTTGAGTCATAGTTGAATAAGAGTATTGAGGTCTATATAGACGACATGGTGGTGAAGAGCAAGGTGGTGTCTGAGCATGTGGGAGACCTTGGAAACATTTTTAAAATTCTGAGGAAGCACAAGTTACACTTCAACACTTCCAAGTGCTCTTTTGGTGTGGGATCAGGCAAGTTTCTGGGTTATATGGTGACTCACCGGGGAATCGAGGTTAATCTCGACCAGATTAAGGCGATAAACAGTCTACAACCTCCTCGGAATCCCAAAGAAGTTTAGAAGCTAATCGGAATGACTGCTGCCTTGAACCGGTTTATCTCTCGATCAGCAGATAGGTGCAGACCCTTCTTCCTGTTGATGAATAAATGAAAGGGATTTAAGTGGATGGAGGAGTGTGCTTTGGCCTTCCAGCAACTTAATGAATATCTCTCTCATCCACCCATCTTGTCCAGTCCTGAGATGGATGAAGTTCTATTTGCTTATATTGCTGTGGCCCCTCATGCTATAAGTTTGGTCTTGATTCGAGTTGATAGCGACATACAAAGGCTGGTTTATTACGTGAGCAGGTTGATGCATAAGGCCGAGATTCGTTATCTGCCATTAGAGAAGGCCATTTTGGCAGTAGTACACGCTACACAAAAACTCCCCCATTATTTCCAAGCCTACACAGTTGTTGTCCTAACCCAGCTTCCGCTCAGAGCTCTACTCCGAAGTGCTGATTACACAGGAAGGATTGCTAAATGGGGTACAATCCTAAGGGCTTTCGACATCAAATACATGCCCCGTACCTCCGTTAAGGGCCAAGTTCTCGCGGATCGAATGGAATAGAAGCGCAACACATGGATGGAAAATCAGTTGGCTCAATTACCCCGTAAGAACCTTTATACTAAAAGGTGTATGTTGATGGAGCAGCAAACCAAAGGGGATCCGAAGTGGGGCTAGTTCTGATCTCACCTGAGAAGCTCACCATTGAGAAATCATTAAGATTGGGCTTCTCGGCCATAAACAATGAGGCTGAATATGAAACTTTGTTGGAAGGAATGTCCATGGTCCAAAGAATGGGGGGCAAAGCAGTAAAGATGTTCTTGGACTCAAGATTGGTTGTTGGCCAAGTGAATGGCGAGTTAGAAGCAAGGGATGAGAGAATACAAGAATACTTAAGTCAAGTTAGGCACTTCCAATCAAGGTTTGAATCATTCAGCCTGCTGCATGTCCCTGGGAGTAGAAACACGCACGTTGATTCCTTAGCCACACTTGCAACCTCCTCGGCGCAGAGCTTACCTCGAGTTATCCTTATAGAAGACTTGTGTAAACCCACAGAAGTAAAAGGAAGGGTGGTTCATGTTCACTAGGTCAGAGTAGGGCCTAGTTGGATGGATCCCATAGTACTATTCCTGAGAAAGGACATCTTGCCGGAGGATAAATCAGAAGCTGACAAAATACGGAGAAAGGCGCTTCGTTTTTGGCTATCCAAGGACCAAAAATTGTATAAGCGCTCTTTCTCTAGGCCGTATCTACAGTGCATCCACCCCGAAGCAACAGAATTACTCCTAGAGGAGTTACATGAGGGGATTTGTGGAAGTCATACTGGAGGCAGATCTTTGGCACACAGAGCCATCACTCAAGGCTATTGATGGCCAAATATGCAAAAAGAGGCACAAGAGTATGCAAGAAAGTGCGACCAGTGTCAAAGATTTGCACCAAACATACACCAACTCGGAGGAGTCCTTAATCATCTATCCAGTCCTTGGCCATTCGCTTAATGGGGCTTAGACATTGTAGGCCCTTTCCCTAAGGCAGTAGGGAATAAGAGGTATCTACTGGTCGACATAGACTACTTCACTAAGTGGGTTGAAGCCGAGCCCTTAACAAACATCAGGGACATGGACGCCAAGAAATTTGTCTGGAAAAAAATTGTCACACAGTTCGGGGTCCCTCGTACCCTCATCTTGGACAACGGCCTCCAATTTGATAGCAAATCCTTTAGGAGATACTGTTGTGACCTGGGAATCACGAATAGATATTCTACCCCAGCCTATCCCCAAAGGAATGGACAAGCCGAGGCTCTTAACAAAGTCATAGTAAGCGGACTCAAGAAGAGGTTGGATGATGCGAAGGGAAAATGGGTGGAAGAACTGCCGCACGTCCTGTGGACATACCGAACCATACCTCGCAGGTCGACATGGGAGACTCCCTTCTCAATGACTTATGGAGCCGAAACTGTTATCCCCTTAAAGATTGGCTTCCCAACGCTAAGGACAAGCTTTTTTGATCCGAGCAATAACAACGGATTACTATAAAAGAGCCTAGACCTGATTGAAGAGAGGAGAGAGAATGCAATGGTCCAACTGACATACTACCAGCACAAACTCAAGCAATGTTATGATGCCAATGTAAAGCTAAGGCTATTGGTGCCTGGTATTGAGAAAAGTTCTGGGTATTGCGAAGAACCTAGCATTGGGAAAGCTAGGACCCAATTGAGAAGGGTCATATCGCATCACCTCGGTGGCTGGTATAGGAGCATACTTTCTTGAAGACCTAGATGAACATGTAATACCACGCCCGTGGAATGTAAACAACCTGAAAATGTATTATTATTAATGAAAGTCTCTCTTTTGTCAACATGTTCACCTATTTAAGGCATATACTTCCTATTATGGCATCTTTATAAGTGTTAAACAGATTCTAAGGCATGTCAAGTCTCTTGGACCACATACTTGGGTGAAATTAACACTCAATGATATCTTTATAAGTGTTAAACAGATCCTAAGGCGTGTCAGGTCTCTCGGACCACATACTTGGGTGAAATTAACACTCAATGACATCTTTATAAGTGTTAAACAGATCCTAAGGCATGTCAGGTCTCTCGGACCAAATACTTGGGTGAAATTAACACTCAATGGCATCTTTCATAAGTGTTAAACAGATCCTAGGGCATGTCAGGTCTCTCGGACCGCATACTTGGGTGAAATTAACACTCAATGACCTTTATTTATTCTTTTATAAGTGTTAAACTGATCCTAAGCTATGTCTGGTCTCTAGGACAACATACATGGGTAAAATTAACACATTGTGATATCTTTTTTATCTCTCACTAACTGTCAAGACGTACCTAGTATTATAGCCAACTCCTCAAGTTGTTAACAGTATGTCGTTATCAGTTTTTACTAAAGGTAAAATAACAAAAGTTCAACGCTATTTATAATAATGATACTCGGAGCACATAGAATGAAAATGCAAAGGATGAAGAGAAAAACGTTCTCATTAAGTGAAAGAGAAAGTACATTATACACATTGACATGACGTTAAAAAAAAAAAAAAAAAAAACTACTACAAAAGAAATTACAAAGAAAATCCTAAGTGCTAGACTTCGGCAATAGGGGCAGAAGGATCTCATTTCTGGCTCGGCTGGGAAGTAGGAGCGTCCTTGGCCTTAGGGTCAGCTTCTTGGGTCTTGGCCTCTGCTTCCCTATCCTTAGCAGCATCCTTGGCTTCTGCGGAAGGCTTTTTCCCCTTGCTCTTACCCTTGTCTTCTTCCCCCCTAGCCACCTGGCCTTGATCACCAACTTGGCTAGATCCCTTCGAAGCCTCAGGCAGAGGGAGAGCATCTTGAATAGCCAGGGGCTGCTCGAAAGTTTTTGGAGTAGGGGCAGGGGGAGAGGAGATAGCACTGGGGACTTCGCGGATGTCCGAATGGTAGTACACACTCCTTGGATGCCTTCAAACAGAGTCTGCAGGGACTCCTGCAACGCTAAGGGCCCTATCCCATGTCACGTTGCAGTAATCCCTGCACACCTCCGAAAGCTCATCAGCAAGCCTTATCTGCGTCTCCTCCACGCCAAGTAGATATGAAGCCTGCTTCTCAGCCTCGGCTGCTTCCTTGGCCAGTTGAGCTGCTTCCTTGGCCAGTTGAGCCGCCTCCTTGGCCTTCTGCAACTCAACCTTAAGATCTAGGACCAACTGCCTTTGAGTGGCCAGCTCTAGCTCGGTCAAGTGCAGCTTCTAGCGCTGATCCTCAGCCTGCCTTTCCACGATTTTCAGACCGGCCTCAGCACTCAGGCGAGCGTGGTCCGCCGCTTTAAGCTTCTCGGACATCTCAGCCCGCTCTTGTTTAAGGGTCCCCAATGATCTCTCAACGTCAGCACGAGAGAGGGCCTCAGCCTCGGCCTCTTTATGAGCGTCACGAACCCACTCATTAGCCACGAAAACTTGTTGAGCAATCTGCAAAAAGACCACAGAAAAATAATATGAGTTAAAAAAAGTAAAGAAAGAACGAAAGTACAATTTGGCATCTAAGTTCATGAGCATGTAGATTGCTTACCATAGCAAGGTCCCTCTTCAGGGATAAAAAGAGGTCGTTCTGCTTGAAGCGCTTGTAAGCTTCCATATCCTTCGGAAGGAGTAAAGGCTACTCCAGGGCTTCAACGATATATCCTGCTCGACCCTTTTGGAATTCTCGAACTGAGGCGTTCCAAGGGATGGAAGTCCCTTCCACCTCCAGTCGAGGAACCATGTGCGTTGTGTCATACGCACATCAGCCCTATTTTGTTCTTCTCGGCTGTCCACGGATCGAGACCTCTTGTCCTGGGCATCTTTGGTCACCTTCTGTTGTTTTGTCCCCTTCTGAAGACCCACCTCGCCTTCCTCAAGCACCTCGATTGGCATTTTCTTCTTCAAGTAAGCAATTGGATTCAGTCCGAGGCCGGTGGGGATCTAAGGAGGAGGAGGTGGAAGATTTGTGGGTATTTGGGACTTGGCGGCTTCTTTCGAAGTTGACACCTTGCCCCTGGAAGCCATGAGCTCTTTTAAATTCTTGTTGCCCTTGTTCAATGCCATGCTGTCTTCCTCCTCTTCGGAAGAGCTGTCCAGGCGATCAATCACTAAAATAAGGGTGTGAACACCAAAATGCCTGTCTGTTTCACCCTCAGCGTCCAAAATGGTGACTAAAGGAACCCCTAGATTCTCTTCTTCTTCGAAGTGGAATTTGTCTATCTCCTCCTCTAGTGATAGATGTGATGAGACAATCTCCTCCTCGGGTACTGCTGCTACTTCAGGTAGAATTTGTGGAAGTGGTAGTGCAACTGGTGATCGTCTCGGGCTAAGAAATTTGGCCGCGAAACGTCAATCCGAGCCAACCTTAGGTCACCTACCCTTATGACGTAGCCAACTTCTTGGTATATCTCCGAGATGGGCTCGAAGCCCAAAATTAGGTGGACGGCTCGTAGCTGTCTATCCTCACTTACGAAAATTTCAGACCTCAGCAAGTAGTTGAGAGCTTGAACGTTGGTCAGACTGAGCTTGGGCGCTACGTGTCTCTTATCTGCAAAAATAGCTGAGAAGCAAAACATCGTTAAAAAGTCAAAATCCATCATCAAAAGAAAGTAAGATGAAGAGGAATAATGACATGGTTAGGGTTAAAGAATCTATGTCTTATGCTAATGAACCTAATTCTAAGGTATCCCACTTGGCTCTCCCTCTCGGACGGGGCAATGAAGGCCATCACTCCACGCTCCTGAAGCTATCAGATAGTCGTCTTTCATGCCCTTGTTGGATTTAGGCAGACATGATACTAATCTGACAATGTCCGATCGAGACTTGAGACAAAATCCCGCGTTTTTAAGGGAGTGGCACTCGTACATATGGACCACATCATGCCAGGTGAGCCCCAAGCGCAGATGCTCATTAAGAGTATTGGCACTACCTAAGACCTTAAATAAGTTGGGCGCACATTGGTGGGGGCATATCCTATGGTTGATAAAATAATCCCGCGTTACCCTACCCATAGGGTGAGTCATTCCCCCTTCTATAAAAACTATCATAGGGATGATGACTTCCCCCAGTTCTCTGTGTGACACTATTTCCTCCAGGGAACAGTATCAAAGGGCGACTCCCTGAGGTATGTGGTATTTATCCTTAAAAGCCTCTATTTTGGCAGGGAAGTCAACTAGGTGCTTAAATCTACCCATCCGAACAAGTTAAAGGGCGAGCTAAGAACTGGAAGACCGAGAAGTCAGGCCAAGGAGAGAAAGAAAGATTCAAAGGAATAGAAGTTTAAAAGAACTAAGATGTGCTTAAATCTCTGAAAATTTTAGAAAATTTTCAAGGATTTCTCGGAGAAAAGGTATGGGAAGTCTAGTAACTTAGAGAGCTTTGTGAGTTTGAGTGCTTGGAATTGCTAGAGAGTTTGAAGACTTGTGAAATAAGGAGAAAAGTGATTTCCGTCGACGCTCTATATATAGGGAGAAAATGAGCAGGAATACCCCCGCTCAAAATTCTAGGAAAAATATCAGCCGTCGGATTGGCGCCTCACCTTCAGATGCGGGGAACATAACGCCGCCTAGAGCAGTTAATAATGCCTCGTGGGCTACGAAGCGTCAGTAGCAATTATGAAGCGCGTAAAACCGCACTCCCACACGTGTGAATCAAGCAATCTACTGGTCTCATCTCTTAAAAATCAAAACTCCCATTTTTCTCCTCGGATGGTAGGGAAAAACCGGAATTTTGAGGGGTTATTGTAGGGATAAGGGCCTAGGATCATATATTGGGCCTTGAACTGAATCCGAGGACGCTGAATGGTCCGAGGAGGAACGAATAGTTATTAGGAGTCCCAATTTAGAGTCTCATGAGTAAGGAACGAATAAGAGATTGTCCGAAGAGGAACTCCTTCTCGGATATAATGAATGCAGCTCAGGCATGTATCCCAGCAATTACAGTGACCTTCCAAGAAATACCACTGAGAAGGACGTGCATTATGAACGTACTAGAAGAATGGGAGCCAGGAAATATCTAAGGAAAAGCTGCTGTCATCGCATTAAATGCCCTGCAGCTAACTTTCTGGTCCCATTTATGTGGAGAGGACCCCTGAACAGTGCTGCCTTAGCTACCACAACTCACAGAAGGTCTGAAAGGGTGTTTGATAGGACAAACACTCAAGTAGTAGCTCAAATGATCAACAAGTGTAGAATCGAGATCGTCTAAAGGGAACTATATAATGAAAAAGATCCCCCATGAAGGGAGGATTGCAAGAAGGGAGAGAGAACACGGTAGCAACCTAAATTGTTATTATACTCAACTGTGATCAATTTATACAAGTGTGAGCTCCTCGGACCATACGTCCACGGACCTCAGAATCTCTTGTTTGTGTTTGATTGTCATTTAATTCAGTACTAGCCGTTGTCCAACTCACTAAGGCCTAGTTTTTTAACCCACTCTCTATAAATTTATTGTACTGGGCTTAGTGGGCCAAGATCCCACACAGCTTGGGCTGCAAACCGTGTCCTTACACCAACCACTGCCACTTCCACCTAACTCACTGCCACCCCCACCACAACCCACCCCACCACAACTAACCACTATTACAAACCCACCACCACATCCCACCATTGTTACAAACCATTACCACTAACCAAAACCAACCAACCAACAACAACCAAAATCAACCAACCACTATTACAAACATTGCCACAAGCACCAAGAGAAAGAGTGATCGGCGAGGTGGAGAGAGGAGAGGTCGGTGGCTCTAGGCAAGGCGGCTCCAGGCGAGATCGGCAGCTCCAGGCGAGGCAGCTTCAGGCGAGATCGTCGGCATGGTAGCGGCTCGAGGTCGGCGAAGTAGATTGAGAATGAGAGAGGAAGAGAATGAGAGTGAAGAGGAAGAGACGAAGGCAGACAGGAGAGAGAGAGCTTTAGAGGTGTGAGAGGAGAGAGGGGAGAGGGAAGAGTTGATTAAAAAAGGGAAAAAAAATTTCCCACATCTGTTTGGACCCACCGCAAATAAAAAAATAATAAAAGTTTTGCAATTCATGAATAGTACGCTTTCAAATTTGAGATTGCACTGTTCATCCATGCCAAATATTTTGGCATTTAAAACACCTGATGAGAATGGTTTTTTGGTGTTTGGTGTGCCAAATGCCAAATATTTGGCATTTGACACACCTGATGCTAGTGCTCTTAGCTCATTTACCATTTTAACTGTTTGAAGGAAATAAAGAGGATTGTATTCTCCATTAAAAAAATTACTGTATTTCAAAAAAAAAAAAAAAAAAGGTAAATAGTAACTTTACACTAGCCTCGCCTCTCCACGCATGTGCATGCGCATGGGGCTCTTTTTTTGGGTTTAGTATCTTAATTTTCTATTCATCTCATTGTGGGCTATGTATGGAGATAAGAATTCAAAATATTTTCATAGTCGGGCTACACAGAGGCATCAAAAAAATTTTATCTACAAAATAAGGAATTCAAATGGCTGGTGGTGTTCAAACTTGAAGGAAGTGGCTAATACACTGGGGGATTTTTATGGAGAGCTTTTCACTTTAATACCCTTAACTAGCCTAACGGTTCAATCAATTCCATCCAGCATATCATTACGGATGAGATGAATGCTCAATTATCTTATCCATTCATGGCTTGGGAAGTTCAGGAAGCAATTAAACAAATGGCTCCGCTCAAAACTCTAGGATTGAATGGTATGTCCTTCTTTTCTATCAAACTTTTTGGAATTTACTAGGTGATGATGTATCTCAATCTGTCCTTTATTTTCTTAATTTTGCTACTTTCCCAGCCCACCTTAACGACACTTTCATTACTCTCATCCCTAAGGTTAAAAGCCTAAAACTCGTGTCTGAATTTAGACCTATTAGCCTCTACAATGTTCTTTACAAAATCTTTTCGAAGGTTTTAGCCAATAGACTCAAAAAGTTTTACCAAAAATTATCACTGAGCACCAGAGTGCATTCACTAAGAGTAGACTTATTTCTGATAATATTTTGGTAGCTTTTGAGTCTTTTCACAATATGCAGAAGCACAAAGGGAAAGATGATTACATGGTCACAAAGCTTAACATGGGCAAAACCTATGACAAAGTTGAAAGGTCTTACTTGAAGATGGTAATGAGAAAGTTGGGTTTTAATAGACAATGAGACACTCTATCTCGTTTCCTCTTCTTATTATGCACAAAGGGTTTACATGGTCTTATTTCTTAAGCTGCTGTATGTAGAAATAACCCAAGACTAAGCCACCTTCTCTTTACAGATGATAGTATATTTTTTTGCAGGGCTTTCATGCAGGAATGTCAAAAAATTCTTGATATACTAGATGTTTATGGCAGATGCTCCAGTCAACAAATCAACAAAAGTAAAACGACAATCTTTTTCAGTAAATCTACAATAGAAGAGATGAGAGAACACATCAAGCATACTTTGGGAGTTCCAGAAATAAAACAATATGAGAAGTATTCGGTTTTACCCTTCTTCGTAGGTAGGAGGAAGAAGGATAGTTTCAATTATATCAAGGAAAAGGTGTGGAGGAAATTACAAGACTGGGAAAAAAAGCTATTATCTTAAGTAAGGAGGGAGATCCTAATTAAAGCTGTTGTCCAAGATATCCCTACTTACACAATGAGCTGTTTCAAAATTCCTTTGGGTCTTTACAATGAAATTGAGAGCTAATAAGAAAGTTTTGGTGGGGATAAAGAGGTAACTGGCGGAAAATTCACTAGGTTAAATGCGAAACTCTCTGCTAAACAAAAAAAAGGAGGTATGGGTTTCAAGGATTTAGCTCTCTTCAATAACGCACTCCTAACTAAACAAGCTTGGTGACTTTTGCATGAAAAGCATTCTCTTTTTTACCATATTTTCAAGCCCAAGTTTTTCCCAAATTGCTTTATTATGGAAGCTTCAAGTTCAATATCTAGATCCTACGATTGGCAAAGCATCTTGAAAGGCAAGGATGTGTTGATGAGAGGAGCTAAATGGAGAGTAGGGTGTGGAGATTCTATTAGTGTTTGGGTTGATGCATGGCTCCCTTCAGTGGAGCACCCACGAATTCTATCTACAATAACTGAGGGCTTTCAAGACATTCGAGTATGTGATCTTATAAACCCAAACCCTATATCCTGGAACACTAAGCTAGTGTGTGGTTTATTTTCCCCTCAAGAGGCTGATTTAATTCTGAGTATCCCTTTAAGCAGTAGACGCACAGAGGATAAATTGATTTGGTTTTTCAACTCTTCGGGATTGTATTCTGTGAAATTCGGTTACAATTTTCTTGTAAAGGAGAATATTTCTCCTAACCTGTCCACTAGAAGTCCAACCCCTTAACAAGATCTTTAGAGGAAAATTTGGGGAGCTATGGTTCCAAACAATGTTAGAAACTTCATGTGGCGTTCATGTATGCAATCCTTGTGAAGCTTAATTCGGTTCATAAAAGAGTCCTATTAAAGGACGTTTGCGAGCATTGTCGAAATTGTGTTAAGACAATCCTACACACTATGGGAATGCTAAGAACTCAATTCCGTGTGGGAATCAGACTCCCAATGGTTGTTTTGTAGGACCATGCACTTCTCAAACTTAATGGAATTAGTGCAACATTTCATGAAGGAAGTAAAGAACTTGGAACTATTTGCCACAATAGCTTGGACCATTTGGTATTGCAGAAACATGATCCGAACTAGCAATAAGGAATTACCAGCAGCTCAAGTTTTAGTCCATGCGTCCTAAGTGTTGCAAGATTTTCTTCAAGTTCTTCCTGCATCCTCGAGACAGAATGTAGCCCATAATCCTCGGTCGGTCAGATGGCTTCCTCCTCCAAACTCTCGATTCAAGGTGAATTTTGATGGAACTGTCTTCAGATATCAACAGAGTTGGGATAGGAGTGGTTATTCACAACCATGATGGCCAAATTTTGGCCTCCATGTCTGAAACTACCCACCTCCCTCCTATATTAGATGTTTAGAAGCTTTTGCTGCAGTCAGAGCAATTACTTTTTCTTTTGAACTGGGTTTTTCTAATATTGTGGTTGAGGGGGATTCCAAGACAGTTATCAAAACATTGACAAGTGAGGGGGAATCTTTTGCTTCTTTTGGTCATTTAATTTTCGCTGTTAGGCCAATTATTGATTCTTTTACTCAAATTTATTTTTCCCATATTCGTAGAGTAGGTAATGCTGTAACTCATAACCTTGCTAGACATGTTAATGGTTATTCTGTGTGAATGGAGGATGTTCCACCACACCTTCTTAATGTTCTATTGGCCAACTTTGGCTAATATTTTTAATGAAAGTTCGAGGTATTCATTCTAAAAAAAAAGGTGTATGTTTGATCATATTATGCATTTGAGAAATATTAATACAGTTCGAAGTGTCATTAGGCTAGCCACAAAAAATAAACACTAAAAAAACATTGAAATCATATGTTTGTTATGTGTTCATTTTTTGGAGCTTGCCTAATACACTCATGATTGTATCAATGTTTCTCAAATGCATAATAGGATTAAATATACACTTAAACCTCAAATTGAAATGAATAGAAAATTATGACACTAAAAAAGAAAAAGAAAAAGATGCCTCATGTATACACGGAGCGCGTGCAATGAGACTAATTTTTATAAACGACATTCTACCATTTCCATTTGAGATTTTGATTTACACAACAAATAACCTCTTATGAACATATATGTCTACTAGTGTGAGCTGCAAGTGCACGTGCTTGCCAATACATTGGGTATTTGTAAATATATCCTGAACTTACAAAATTTTGGTGTTAAAATTTTAATTTCCACCCCATTGTCTAATGTCTATATTAGTGTAAAAATTTAAAAGTGTAATGAGCAAATAACCAATCCAAAATAGCATTTTGATCCATTTGTATTAGCAATATATGTAGTAAAAACAAGTCCTTAAAATCCCATAATAATCTATGTTGTAAACCCAAAGACCCCATAAAAGAAGAAGAAAACATGATTCTAGCTGATCATTGATGAAATTTAAAACACCTTGACAAAGTATCACTAGACACATCCACTACCAAGCATTGTCTACCTTGTAATCATAGTTGACTTTAGCCAATGGTTCTTTACAAAATCAAACGAGGCATGTTTTCTAGCTAAATTTAACCAATGTAGAAACTAAGCTTTCAAATATGGCTCTATGCTAAAAGGTGATAGTATGTAATACACGTTAATATTCTAATGAGTTTGTTTATATCTCTAACCTTTAATAGCACAATACTAAGATTTTCTATCATTGTGAACCACTTGATTTCATTGCACTTCATCTTTCCACTCTTATAGAAAACCAAAGCTTAGTATCAAGCCAAGGAATGGTACTTTCACATCTACTGTAATAGGAATCTTCTTAATGGGGTCTTTCGATGGGCCCCACTCATGTAACGAACTTTTCTCATAGACCAACCTCTCTCTCTCTACCTAACTCTGCCTCTCCCCCATATTCGACCGACCTTTCTCTTTGCCTCACATTCGATCATTACTCATTCCTCTTAGACCTCCCTCTTTCTTTCTTTCTCTCTCTGTCTCTGTCTCTCTCTCAAACACACACAAACAATCCCAGACTCATTCCCTTCAGAGCTTTCTCTCTCTACCTCACACTTTGTTCTTCTCAACTCAGCATCATCAAATATCTCTCTGCCATCTAAATCATGTTTGGTAATTCTTCATCTTCTTCTTCTTCTCCTTATTATTGTTAATTTTGTTGTTGTTGATCCTCAAAACTTTAACTATTGTCTATATATGTTAGTTTGTATGGTAAAAAGTTACTCTGTTACATCTATGCTACATAAAATTTTGTTTGGCAGCCTAGAAAATTTTTGAAAGAATTATAATTCCTGGATTTAGTTTTTTAAAAAGTATATTTCGTCTTATGTGTAGATATTTTTGAAAACTTTTGGAACTTCATTTTGATTTTTTGACTGTCTCCTTCTAAAGTAAAATCTCTCTTCCTCATTCAGCCAATATGTTTTGATATTCTTCTTCTTGTCGTGTCGTTTTTGTTTTTTTTTTTTTTGTTAATATTCTTCCTCTTCTTGTGTTCTGATCTAAATCTTGTGTGTTAACTAAGAAAATTTTAAAAGAAATATAATTCTACTCAAAAATTGATCTAAATCTTGTTTGTTAACCAAGAAAATTTTGAAAGAATTATAATTCTACTCTCAAAAGTTTAACTTATGTCTATATATGTTTAGTTTTTTTTGCTATTATCATTACCGATGGGGATGAGTAAGCTAGTACTGTGATATTGATATTCAATTCAATTCTTTTATTTACCACTGAATCAATATCACTAGAAATTTTTTATTACTCAAAATATTATTATTCAATTCTTGCAGATAATCCATTATATCATCATTACTTTTATTATTCTATTCTTTTTCCATTTTTAGATGGATAATAATCAAGTTCAAGATTTACTGGATGTGATTCATCCTATAGATTGGCCTTGGACCATCCATATTTCTGATTTGAATTTAGTTAAGTGTTATTTGCTACACGAACATAAGGTTCAATTTTCACCATTTTTAGAGACAATTCAAACTAAAATCCCAAATCCCATCACTTTAGGTGGACCACTCTTAGAGTTTTTTGGTAAATTCAAAGCTGTGTACTTTTCGATTTTTGATTGCACAAATCGTCCCACCTATGGCACCAATTTAGAGTGGTATGTTTGTGTAGTTGATGATTACGTACATGAGAATGACAAAGTATTGGCTTATAAAAGCCTATACTTTCTGTTTGACCACATGCTGCAAACAAACATGAATTGGAAGTTTAAGCTCTTTGCAGATCCGTTAGCTCTTAATTCCAATATTAGGTTGATAAAAATGTATAGAAAATCTGATCCACATTCGCAAGAAGGATTGGAAGTTTTGGAAGGCAATGCCCATGGTGAGATGCATTTGGAAGGGTTGAGAAATAGGTTAGTTTCCGGTGACATTCAACCTAGATGGGAATGGGAAATGAGGTTACTTGTTTAGCATCATTCTTATATATCATGACTATGGGAGAGGATCTTGATGGTATAGTCAGGTTTGGAGGCCCTCATCCTATAGCAGATTCTCCCATTGTGTTAGTTCATCCACAAGATTTTTTGGGGGACCTTAGACAGTTCGAAGGACATTTGAGGGACATATATAATTAGTTGGACATCCTAGATTTTTGTATGAAAGGCAATCCGCAGTTACATTATGCCAACTTCCATTGGCACAAGTGCATACATGAGTACAAAATTATGGATGACAATGTGATTATCTTACACATGACACAATACTATCAATATGATTGTGACAGTAACTGGTCAAGTGGGTGGTATCTAGATATACTTACCTTAGTACCCAGCTAACTTTGGAACAATGTAGTTTATTCGAACTGAAAAATCATTCAAATATATAGGAAAGATGACGAACTAATTGGGAGACATGAGTTTGGAGGAGAAGATGAAAATGAAGATGATCATGAGGAATCAGAGTTGGCTGAAAATGATTCAAGTGGGAATTCAGGAGATGATTCCAATCCTGAAGAAACTGATTCGAGTTCAGAAACAGGAGATGATTCCAATTCCGAAGCACTTGAAGAAGATATGATGCTGCCCTAGGTATTAGATTCTTAAATCTAAATCATGAACATGTTTGTGGTTTTTTAACTTGCATATATTGAATTACTATATACTTCACCCTTGCATTGTGGAAACATACCACTTATTAATGAGATAAAATCTTAACAACTGCACCTTAATGAGCTGTCTTGTTTTATTATATGGGTGGACCAGACTATTAGCATGTTGACTACTTAAAGTAGGGTGATATTGTTGTTCAAGTTGTTAATAATCAGTACATGAATAGAATGTAACTGCATATTGTCACTAATCTTGTGATTGTTGTCAAACAGTTTGAATAAGAGAGGTAGATGGTCCATACATGTAGAATGAAAGAGAGTGCCTTAGTGATAAGAACTTTTTGTCAATTTTGACCAAATTTGACTGAGGGTTAACTTTTGCAGCGATCAAAAGTTGACTTTTGATCTAAACGTCTAATCGGGGTAAAACCAACATCATTGCGAAGAATATTGAATTCCCTTTCAAACGACTTCTCATAGGTCGAAATCAGACTTAAAATGGTTGAGTTATCTAGAAAACCATGTTGGGCGCGTCAACTTGCTTCCCTAGACCATAACTATTGATCCAACTAACTGATTTTCAAAATTTAAGTGATAGAAATTAGACATCCATCTCTTTCTAGTGCCACCAGAATCAGGTCAATCGGAGTCTGAAAAGGCTTTCAAATGAGCAACTGAAATTGGAACTGTAAAAGCTGGAAAAGACACGATTGCTAACACCAGCATGGCCACTCGGCTTGCACTTAATTTTCTAGAGCAATGCTCTCTCTCTTTTTCCCTAAATTATCTCCTAAACACACAAATAAATCCTTGATTCTCTCATCTCTCATACATCAAGAGGTAGTGTTCATGCTTCCATTTCCTCCTCCTTGACCCATTTACCTTGGTTTTGAGGTTGGCAGGGTGTAGATGTAGCTTTTTAGCTACAATCTACACCCATTTAATTCCTAGCATGTTTTACTGTTTTATCTTCCTGCCTAACATGTTTTATTGCTTTATCTATCTCTCTAGCATGTTTGTATTGCTTTGATGATGTTGGCTTAGCTTTCTTGGGCTAGGATATGCCCAAGTTTCTTGATTGTGCTCTTTATGCCATATCTATATGTTTGGATGCTATGCTTAAGTGCTCTATAGCTTTGAATATTTGTTTATGCCTTTTTCTTGCTTCTTTTGTCAATGGGTAGGATGTAGATCTTGATCTATTGCTCAAGGTTCACATCCAAACAGCCAAGTTCAATAAAGGGTTTGGATTAGAGTCTTATTTGCATGTTTATGCTTGTTTGATCTTTTTACATGCTTTTGTGTGTCTTTTTCATAGATCTCTCATTTTGTGTTGCCATGTTTGGATGCTCCATGCTTAGCTCTCTCTCTCTCTCTCTACACATACACACACATATATATATAAAAGTTGCAATGGCTTAAACCACGTGTCCCTCACGTGTAAACTTCAAGGAGGGCTTTGTGTATAGATTGTAATGTAGGCTAGGATTTGGGTGATGAAATGAAAGATATAAAAGACTCAAAAATGTCTCCCACAAAATGAAGTCTTAAATTTGCTTTCCTTCTTCTCTTATGGCAATCATATGATTTTCATCTTTTAAGTTTCTATCAATTCATATTTTCCTCTCATATTTTTCCTTTTTTTTCACCATTGTTAGATTTTAACATGAATTTCGTCCATTGATAGATTTTGTAGATGAGAGTCAAGACTTCAAATTTGTGAGAAAATTGATGGACTTCGTAGATCTGCTGTCTTTATTAGCCCAAACGGCATGCTTATTGGTGAATGACTTAGGAGCCCGTTGAACAGAAGAGAATTTGGGCAAGAAAGTCCAAACCAATTATTTGCGCTCTTGAACACAAGTTTAGCCCAATGTCATAGGATTTTTTTGGCATTAAGCATGATTTTGCTAACAATTTTGTTAGTTGACAAGTTTTGCAAACTATTTTGTTAAGTAACATCTTGAGCCTTAAAGCCTCAGTAAAATTCACGTGGAACTCAAGTTTTAGAGACTCAAGTTCCTGCAAAGCATCCCAAGAAATAATACAAGAAAAGATGATTTACATTAGTGGAATGGAGGACCAAGAAAGCTAAAGCAGGTAGCATGAGTTGTCACTTGTCATCTAGAAAAAGACATAAGCGAATCATTTGGCTAGGGACCAAGAAAGCTGAAGCAGGATAAACCTCTAGCTATTGATTTGTTGTTGCTCTGGCAAGTTTGTTTTGGTGGAACATGTGATGGGAGGCATGGACTTATCTTCTTTTCTTAACCTTTGAGAATTTTTTTCCTTTATGGAACTCGAGTCTTAAAATTCCATGTGAATTTTTTTACCCACATCAGCTTTGCCACTTCTTGTAACTCGAGCCTCTAAGACTCGAGTTCCTTCATGGAACTCGATTTTTAGAGACTTGAAATGTTAGTTGTTGATGCTCATTTTGAGGCCCAATAGTAGGAAAAAGCCCAACAATATGGGCAGAGAAGAGTTAAGGGATGGTTAGAAGAACCATTAAGCCTGGATGACAGGAGCAGTGGTTCATAGGCCCATAAAGTACATAAATGGGCCTTGAGGAAAGCAAATGGGCCTAAAGGAGCCCAAAAAAAGAAGTAGAAAACCCATGGCATTATGTGATGTAGCAAAGTAAGAATGGGCCACAGTAGGCCCGAAGTAATGAAGTAAGAAAGTAAGGGGTTGATGGGAAGCCCATGAGCCCCAAGGATGAGGAATAAGGTAATTGGGCCAGGGAAGTCCAAGGGAGTTAGTAAAAGTCCATGGGTATGCAGAATTAGAAAACGGGCCAAGGATGCCCAAGGAAAGCAAATGGGCCAAGGATGCTCAAGAAGAAAGAAATAGGACAAAAGAGCCCACAAGCAATGAAATGGGTCAAGAAAAGCCCAAAATAGCATGAGTATAAAACCAATGACCATATTGAGTCATTGAGAGAAGAATAGACAGTAGGCCTAAAGAGGCCCAGTAGGCACGAGTCAAATAACATCACGACAGGAACAGCAAAATGGTATGGCAGAAAATGGCAGCAGGATTACGAAAGGAGCAAAGAATAGGCTGAAAGAAGAAAAGCCCACAATCAAGTAAGGTTCAGCCCTTGAAAGAAGCAAGATGTAAGGAATGAGAAATCAGAAAGCAGTTCACGCCATAAAGGGTTAGGGATGAGCGGTAGAATTCATAGACGAGTCTTCAGACCACGGCAAACGCATGAGTAGCGGACAGGTTTTGGACGTACACAGAAGTGGAGCACATGCAAGTCCTAAACATCATCAGCCTATACCCAGCCAATACAGGAAGTGGTGAGTTGTGGGTCAGAGGTAAGAGATGGTATGGTTTAGCGGTGGGGAGAGGGGAAAGCCTATTCTGGGATTCCCGCTCAGGCTCTTTTGGGAGAAATGTCTTGCTGGGATGATGTACTACCCAAAAGAAACAATGATGAGTTGGAACCACTAGGTGCATTCCATGAGGGATAGGAAGAGAGAACACCCACACCGTGGCATATAAGAATGCCATAGTGAGCAAGCAAACATAATAATCTTCTTTGTCTGGTGATGGGGAGTGGTGCAGCTAGCACAGGTAAGTGGTGGTGGCTGGACAGCTGACAAACCAGTGGTGGTCGGCAAGGACACCCAGACCAGACAAAGGTAGTTAAAGGCTAAAATGGTAAAAGCCAGTCACGGCAAACAGTATATAAAGGACCCTTACCGTGCACAATGGGGGGATCATCATCACGGCAATAGTAACCACTAAGAGAGAATCATAACATTACTAGATGGGTAAGCACTGAGAAAAGAAAATAGGAGATAAATTTTCCTAATAAGTCAAATTCAATATTCTTTTATGATTTATAAGAAAAAACAGAGAGTGTAGAATGGCAGACATGCACCAATAGGCTAATCTCTTCTCTCCCTCTAAAAGCCTACCCTATGTTAGGGAAAAATGACTCATTTGGGCGCAAGCCATTCAGGCCCATTCCCTCAGAGTGGGTAATTTCCATGGCAGGATCATCCTGTGAAGTTACCCACGTTGAAGAAGTGGTTTCCTCCTTGGCCTTAGCCCCGTAGCACAATCAAATGTGGCAAACTGATTTTTCATTCTTCGATTTTCTCACTTATTGTTATTACTTCTCATCTCGTCTTTGTAAACTCACCCAAAATGTGTTTTCTTTTCCTGTTTTGACTAAGGATTTCTCGCTTGTCTTGCCTTAACAGTAACTTATTTCTTTCATCATTGTTTTATCACATTTGTCTGCCGTGACTCTTCTATAGCAATTGCGTGCCATGGGCACGTGATTAAAGTTTCGACAAACAGGGCATAGTTTGCGCACAAGCCGGTTCAAGGTGGATTACAATTGAACCGATCCCAACTCTCTTATCCAAAATATTTGGGCCACAATACAGCAGGAGATAGTCTAGCCCAAAATCACAAAAAGGCCCACCACATTAGTTTACAAAATAGTTTCGAAAACTTGCCAATTAACAAAATTTTTAATAAAATCATGTTAAATGGCAAAAAATCCCAATGCCACACTTGTAGTGTAGCATGCATTGATTGATAAATAAGAACATGCCACATGGCAAAAAAAAAAATGAACTCTAGGTTTGTGCGTGTGATTGTTTGATTAATGTCTTATCAACCTCTCTCTTTTTTTCTCAAGAGTCAAGAGTAGGTCATACTGAGAAATTGTCAACAAGTATGGTCAATAGTATGTCTAATTTCTCGAATAAAGTTTACCTTAGATATTTCCTATAAACACAAAGGTATCAGTTGGAAGTCTCGTGAATTTAACCAGCTTCCTTTTGAAAGTGAGCGTAATCTTCATTATTATTATTATTATTTTTAGGTGGCAAAATCTTCATTATTAATTTTAAATACCTGATTCTCAAAAAAAAAAAAAAAAAAAATTTAAATACCCATGACAAATAAATGCAAAATATCTTATTGATCAAATATAATATACTATGTAATTAAAGTATATTAGAAGTTGTTTCTCCCAAAAAAAAAAAAAAAAGTATATTAGAAGTTAATAGCAATACATCCAAGAGCTTTGTAGTTCAACTTATTTGCCCCTCGTGATGTTTTCAAAACATCCAAGATTCAAATCTCCACTCTCGGTAACTATCAAATTATCAACAAAAAAAAAAAAAAAAAAAAAACCCCTACCTACCATGTAATTGCTAAAAATCTTGTAGCTCAATAGTTAACCAACTCTCTTTTATTAGAGAACCATGGTTTGAACTCCAACACAAAACCTCCTACAAAACTATCTTTTTCCCAAAGCTGAAAACCATCTCACTTCTCGCCAAGCCTATTGGATGATTTTAGTGAAGCTGTCTCCTCATTCCTATCCAACCATACCTTTGAGTAAGGGTGGCAATTCATGTTCACGTGTCGGGTTCATGTCGTGTCAACTCATGAGTATTCGACAATATAAGTCAACACTAACCGACATATTTATTAAACAAGTCAAGATTCCTTAACCTTAACACAACCCTTTTATTCGTGTCAATCTGTTTATAAGATTTTATCAAAACGAAAAAAAAAAAATATATATATATATATATATATATATATAAACCAACTTGATATGAATTATGAAAAACCAAACAAATAAATATTTTTAATATAAAATTTAGAATTAACGAGTAACTGCATCATAAATAATCATTCAAAACTAAAATACATCTCATTATTATAAATAATCAATCATAATATGTCAAAGAAAATAAACCACAACAACTAACAGATTTATATACCTCAGGCTTGAAGAGTATATTAGTAAAATATCATTTAATTAAACAAGTTAGACGAGTTAAACAAGTTCCATGTGATGGACACTAATTTAACCCGTTTATTAAACAGGTTAGTCATGTTAACCCGAATATGACACGAATTCATTAAGCCTCAGCTCATAACTTGTTAATTTCGTGATGTGTAATGTTGGATTCTCAAGTCATGTCTAATTTTGCCACCCCTACATTTGAGTCTAAAATGTATCAAATGAATCTCTGGTTCTTTAAAATATCAAGTGTTGAGTAGTGTCTAGCTTAATTGTCTATCATCTTTGCAGCTTGTGAGGTTGTGCCCACGCATGGAGCTGGTAATAAAATAAAGCAAAATGATGTGGTTGTATATTAACTGCGACAATTGAGTAAAAGAGATCTGTGTCAAAGAAACAGCATCGGATAATCTTAATGAAGATAACTTTACACACTTATATAAGTGAAAAGAAGTTTCTAATTTGACGCCCTAAATTTTGAATTTATATTGCCTGCAAAAATTACACTAACCATTGGTATAACATATCGCAAAAACCTATACTCAAAATGTTCCTAACGCTATAACATATCGCAGACCCATTGGTAACAAAAACCCTAGTAAGGAAAAAAAAACAAAAAAACCAATGGCTACAAACCAAACTCCAGTTCAGCTCGCTTCAGCACAGATGTCACTCTCCTAAAAAATTCTGGTTCCTTTTCTTTGATATCATCAAGTGTGCTTGATTCATGCACATCTGCCTAATTAGACAAGAAAACATAAAAAGAGAGTCATGAGATTTTCTAAAGCAAGCTTTTCGGGAAGGGAAAAAATAAAAAGGAAACAGCCAAATACTAGAACTGGCATAAAAGATTGTCACGCTGTAAAGAGAAAATCGATGCAACATTTCCTATATTGGCAAATAAATTCAATTAGCCACTACATTCCATTTTCGCATCACCTCAAATGGTGATTGATTTTAATGTAGTTTGTAATGTCAATGCCTAAACAATAATGACCAAAACAATGTCACCCTCAACCTCAAGAGCTTAAATACTCTCTTCATGAGAGAGAGAGAGAGAGGCATAGGGAAGGGTAAATATCTTTCCATTATATTGAGCAGAATAAAAATATAAGAAAATGATGACTATAAGATAATTGAAGCGTAAGTACCAAAAAAATAAGACCATTGTAAAATATAGTCCCCCCCTCCCCCGGGCGATAAACCCATTGTGATATAGTGAGACACTAAAGTTTTCAGAATTTAGGAAAATGAGTTAAGTGGCAAAACAGTAATAAAACACACAAAATGGGACCCAAGCGGGTGACTTGTCTCGCTGAAGTCAGACAGCAGTAATTGTCACCAACAGCTCCTTGGTCCTTCACTCAAACTCATTTACTAACAGCCTAACACAGTAACACTACAAGCAGAAACACAGTCTCATTGATTTTGCTTCATCTCTCTTGGTCTATCATCTCCCTCCGGCTCTCGGTCTTTCAAAGTAACGCATCCACGAGATCCTCCATTACTTGTATTTACCAGAAAACCCACAAACACATACACAACACTCCAGCCAAAAACAACCATTTTCATCCTCCAAAATCCACAAATCTCTTCTCGAAGTACAAGTCCACAACAATGTAATCTGCTCCCAACACACACAAAACCCAGAAGCAGGAAACCCACCAAACCTTTGAGGACAAAGAGAGAGAGACAATGAGAGAGAGTATCAATTTGGAAAAATCCACACTGCGGGGAGAGAGAAAGGGCCGCCTGGAGAGAGAAGCGGCTGCCGATCTGTGGGTCTAGGGAGAGAGAAACGCATCGCTGTGTGGATTTCTGTGGGTTTGGCTTCTTCGGTTCAGTGGGTTTCTGTGGGGAGAGGGAAGAGGCAGTAGGCATACATGCAGGTTTTGAAGATAATGGGCAAATAGCCATTCTGACTAGTGGGACCCACCAAGTGAGAAGTAGCTTTTTTGAAAAAGAAAACCAAGGGGATTTGGAGTGCCAAATACATTGAGAATGAGTTAGGAGAAAATAGATAGGCTTAAGGTGGATGGAGAGCTGTCTTCGAATCTGGAGGACATAGCTGAGTGTATTTCTCGCTTTTATAGGCAGTTCTATTATGAAGATGTGGTTAATAGACCTATCCTTGATGACGTGGAATTCTCTAGAAATTCTGAGGATGCTATTTGGTTAGATAGGCCGTTTGACGAGGAAGAGGTGTATGGGGTGATTAATGGTTTTAATGGTGATAAGACTTCTGGCCTGAATGGTTTTTCCGTGGCTTTTTTCCAGTCTTGTTGGAGTGTGTTGAAAGAAGAGATTTATGGAAGTTTTTCAGAACTTTCATATTCAAGCTGTATTTGAGAAGAGTCTTAATACTGCATTTCTTGCCCTTTCCTAAAAAGGCAGATGCTGTGGAGATCAAGGATTTCTGGCCAATTAGTTTAGTTGGTGGGATGTACAAGATTATTTTGAAGGTGTTGGCTAATTGGTTCCGAAGGGTGGTATATGGGCTTATTTCAGTTTCAGAGAATGCATTTGTAAAAGGTAGACAAATCTTAGATTCCGTGTTAATTGCTTCTGAATGTATTGATAGTAAATTGAAGGCGTATGATCATGTGAATTGGGGTTTTCTAATGTATATGTTGCAGTGTCGTGGGTTTTCAGAAAAGTTGAGAAAATGGATTATGTTTTGTATTTCTATTGTTAAATTTTCCATTTTGATTAATGGAAGTCCTTTAAATTTCTTTGGAAGCTCAAGAGGAATTAGGCAAGGGGATCCTCTATCTCCGTTGCTCTTTGATGTTGTTATGGAGGCTTTGAGACATGGCTGCAGTTGCTGGATAGTTTTTGGGCTTCTCTGTAGGTTCTACACCTAGTACTTCGATGTTGGTGTCTCATCTTTTATTTGCAGATGACACCCTTATTTTTTGTGATGCTGACCCTAATCAGCTGGTTACTTTGAGGGAGATTCAGATTAGATTTGAGCAGGTTTCAAGGTTAAGAATTAATTTGGAGAAGTCAGAGTTGGTACCAGTTGGTGAGGTACGTAATCTGGATGTGTTGGTGGGGCTATTGGGTTGTAGGCATTCTTCCTAGAAAGCACCGATGCGGCTCCAAGGTTGCCGTACCGGAGTCTGACGCAGCACGACAAGGTGTCTGACGCAGCACGACAAGGTGTCCGACGCGTCGATTCTCCCATTTCTTTTTTATTCGCGCCGATTCGGGCCGATTCCAGCGAAAACGAGAACCGATACGGCCACTGAAACATGCCGATTCCGGCTGAAACGGCCGATTCCAGCCGAAACAGCCGCCGAAATGGGCAGCGGCTGCCATTCTTCTGCTTCATGTGGCCTTGTGAGAGGAAAAAAAAAAAGAGAAGGAAGAAGAAGATGAGAAGACACAAAAAAAATGGATGGAAGAAGAATAAAGGTATGTAACAAAAGAATATAAATTAAGTAGGTGGGAAAGTCAATTATTTAATATGGGTGGGCTTGGGAATTGGAAAATGAGTAAAGGAACCTTCTTGAAATGTGGTTTTTTGTTTACAATTACCAAAAGTATTGATTTTATTAAAAACAAATCATAAATAATTGTTTTTTAATAATAAATTCTACCATTTATTTGAATTTTTTTATATAACAATATTAAATTCACTATATAAAAATATTTTTAATAATTTTTTAATTGCCGCACCCCGCCGCACCCGCACCCTACTTTTTCAAAAATTGCTGAGTCCCGCACCCATACCCACACCCACACCCAAATCCGGAAATGCATCCATACTTCATAGCATTCTTCCCTTCCTTTGAAATATTTGGGACTTCCTTTGTGGGCTAAATTCAAGGAGTTGTCAATCTGGAATCCTATATTAGAGAAGATGGAGAAATTATAGAGAGATTTCCTTTGGTGTGGTGTGAGTGGTGATTCTAAGTTACATTTGGTGAATTGGGCTAAGGTTTGTAAGCCAATGCAGGTTGGGGGGCTAGATATCAGACGAATGAGAAGCTTTGACTCTGCTTTGTTGGGCAAGTGGTTATGGAGGTATGGTTTAGAGACAGATACGTTATGGAGGAGGGTTATAGAGGCGAAATATGGGAATACTTGGGGTGGTTGGTGCACGAAAAAAGTGACAAGTGCATATGGTGTTAGCCTCTAGAGGTTTCTTAGAAGTGGCTGGCTAAACTTCTCTAAACTCCTACGATATGATGTAGGTGATGGTACTAGAGTGAAGTTTTGGAAGCATGTGTGGTGTGGGAATTGTATCCTTAAAGAGGCTTTTCCAGATCTTTACTGACTTAGTACTTAGTAGGGCTAGGGACTCTTCAGTGGCGGAGGTTATGTGTTGGTTTGGTGGGAGGATTCATTGGAATTTCCATTTTCATCGTTCACTGTAGGATTGGGAGGAAGATTCTTTTAATCGGTTTATGGACATTTTTTACTCTTCAAAAGTGCAAGAGGTTGGCCCTGATAAGGTTTATTGGAAGCCAGCAAGGATTAGAGGTTTTGAAGTTAAAGGTTTCTATCTTTCTTTCTACCCTCCTATTCTTTCTTTCCCTTGGAGGTTGGTGTGGCAATTGAAGGTCCCTCCAAGGGTGGCTTTCTTTTCATGGTCAGCTTCGTTAGGTATGATTCTTACAACTAATAACTTTCGTAAAAGGCATATTATTGGTCTTGATTGGTATTACATGTGTAAGAGGTGTAAGGAGTCGGTGGATCATCTTTTGCTTCATTGCCCCATAGCTTTTGAGCTGTGGTCTTTGGTGTTTTGTATGTTTGGACTTGATTGAGTTATGCCACATAAGGTATTTGAGTTGTTTGAGTCTTGGCAAGGTAAATTCAGGCGACATCACAATATAGATTTTTGGAGACTTGTGCCACATTGCTTGATGTGGTGTATTTGGAGTGAAAGAAATGCTAGATGCTTTGAGGGATGTGAGCAGTCCTTGCTAGAGAATTAAGTCTCTTTTCTTACATACTCTCCTTGCTTGGAGTGTGGCTTTGTCGCATATTTCTTGTTTATCTTTTACTTGGTCATTGTAATTTTGGTTCTTGATTTTTGCCCCATAGTACATCCTCAATGTACTCAAGTTGGCTATTTTTTTCTTAATAAAATTTTTCATTACCTATCAAAAAAAAAAAAAATTCTAATGGATAAAACATTACCTTGAAACATCCAGATATAACACTATGACATGTTTTGCTAGAAAATTGGTGGCAGGCATATAAAACTCATATCTAAATCCAAATAAAATATAAGAGGATCACATTAATCTTGGCATAAGCCATCTGCTTAGTGGAGCACATTTAGAAAATTCAGGTCATGTACTTATTGCTCAAGCACCTACATTTTGAGCTTTAATAGTTATTTGTGCTTTGATATACGAAGTGACAAGGGAGGAAAAAAATGCAAGAAAAACACGACTAGGTAGTATTTTCTGTTTTTTGGGATGAGTTGCAATTAGTGTTATCTTCCATTGTATTAATACCGCCAAAGTTACGTAATCTATTGATGGCTTCAAGATATCATGAGCACTCACTCATTCAATAAAATGTCAATAAATGATAGATACCTCGCTAAACTTTAATAGAATTAAGTTTGACACTGTCGCGGGCTTTTCCTGATCCCACCTGAAGAAATGGAGACAAGCTCAAAAATGTCAGTGATAAAATAGTCTACATTCACCATCAGAGCAACATCAATTTCGATAAGAAAGATAACGCTACATGACAAACATGGTAGACATGGTGAAATTCAACAGGTTTAGATGATCATAGTTTAATAGCTCAATGCTCTTGTGCACATACTTAGCTGCAATTTACTCTAGTTCAAATATTTGAGAAAGATTGCCTTAAGTATCCTACAATTGGGAGAAAATTGTCTATGATGGTATTTATGTTCAGAATAGAATCTAACTGCACCAAACTGCTCAATACAAGATTCCAAATCAAGGTGCCATAACTAAGAGAAAGACTGGAGAAAGGGCAAAACTCAGGTACACTTTCTTGGCTGCTGTATCATAGGTTCCTATGACAGCATTGACCAAGGCAGTACAAACAATATTACCATTTCCAATGATTATTGTTGGAAAGTAATGAAAATTTCACTTTCCAACAACAATAAAAATCAATGCAACCATGTGTTTAAATTTAATTGGAGAACCTAAGGTACAACACCTAAGAAACTGTACCCGAGTTTTACCAAAGAGAAATCAGCCAATGAAGTGAGAGAAAGAATGACAACCAGTGAATGAACAGTACACAAGGCCCTGATAAGAGATAAATAGCAGAAAAGGAGTGGTCAAGCCAATCCTAATTAAGATCTTAGGCTTAGTTTGCTGAGTTGACTATATAGTTCATACACCAAAAGACTAATTTTATAACTTTAGTATTTCTTTTTTAATATTCTCCCCCAAATGCTAGGCAAGGTTCAAAATGGTCAATCACATCCAATACGTATGCAAACTATACCTCACAAGCATTAATTCATTAACAGATCGCCACATTCCACGTCCGACATCTTTTGGAGACTGCTCTCTCGCACTTCGTCCATGCCACAACTCTTTTGCAACGTACATCACTTCTTCAATATCTACCTATAAAAAATGGCAATAGATTACACAAGCATTTAACCAAAAAGTTTAAAGGACTTTCCCATAAAATCAAAATTTAATAACTAGCATATGGTGCCATGACTCCTCATTTTTATAGGAAGCCAAACTCATTCCACCTTATACTTGTAACTTTTTCTTCCTGGTATCAAGTTCTTTGGCAACTCTTAAAAGAGGTATCAATTATTAAACAAAAATAAAAAATAAAAGATTGACAGCTAGAACCTTTTTTACTGACTAACTTGTAATTGGCCCTTAATTTTCTCCTAAAGTCTTGGCATCTCCTCCCCTTTCTTTCAATAAGAGGAGGGTGAGCTCATATATTCATACAGGCAGGTAAAATGTATCTACCTAACCCAAGTGCACATGATGCATACAATAAATTTTACATAAAAGAATTAGAAGAGAGAGCTGATCACAAAATTTGGGACTAAGGCTTGTTGTGGTTGTTGATAAGAATTAGAAGAGAGAGAGAGACAGAGAGTAAGAGAGGTCTTATCCTCTCCAAAGAACTAACAAACTTAATATTAAAAGAGCCTAAAAAGAGCTTTAGGAATTAGTCAGGTGCTAAGTGAATTCTAGACACCTTATTAGCAAATAAATAAATAATAGCAATTTTTTAACAATAACTTATCAAGGGAAACTTCATACCTGGACTTCCATGGCTGTGCCATACAATGATTCCTCATGCTCAATAAGGCGTTGATGAAGCATCCGGTAATGATCCATGTCCAAATTTACCACAGGCTCTGTTTGGACTTGCACCCCTGCTAGTTGCGTCACAACATAGGAGGCCATTACTTGTCCAAAAATTGCAGGGACGGTTCCTAGAACAGGTATTATGCGAACCCTAAACCCTGGTACTATCTGATATAAGGATAAGAAGTTAGAATGTTTACAAATAGGGAGAAATTAATTAATTTTCTTGTACAATATCTAGTTTTTTTTTTTTTTTGGTTGATAAGTAACGAAAATTTTATTTAAAAAAAACAAAACTAGGTACACAAGGGGTGCAATAAAAAAGAATAACAAACAGCTCTCAAACTACAATGCTCAACCAAATCTAAAAGAGGAAAAAAAGGAGTTAATTACTTTTATGGATAAATTCGCCAAATATCAGAATTCTTTGGAGTAAATTACTTTTTTGGAAAAAAAAAAAAAGGAAAAGAAAAGAAAAGAAAAGGTAACATATTCAAACTAACAAGTAAAACATTTGCACCTGATAGTCTGAGGGATTTCCTTCTTCTCCACTTGGTCCCTTAAATGGAAGCAGTTTTGCTTTAGGTTTCTCGAGCGAAAACACAACAGGAATGCCACCGTCAATGCCATGATCTCTCCTTAGTCGGTGTCTTACCTGAAACAGAGATTTGGGAAAAAGGAGTTGCATATTAATGCCTGTAATAATAATAACCAAAAAGCATGCAATCTTCACCTAGTAAATAAATGAAGGAAAAAGTAAATTTGTCCCAATACTTTTATATAAGTTGAGCGCCAACAAAAGTAGTTAATGTGAAGTAAATGCAATCATAAACTGAAAATTATCATATACGCATATTACTAAGGAGCCTCCAATTTCCTTTTTTGTTTGTTGTGTGGAATAGAGGGAGGGTGGGGGTGGGTAAGGGGATTCCTTTTAAAGAAGACATATTTAGGTGATTCTCTTCTTTCACAACTTTTTTATTTTACATGTACTTGAAAGATGCCTTGTCCTCCTCTCTTTTAGATTCTCCTCTCTTTTAGATACTCATTTCCTGTAAAAAATCAACACTACTTTATATATCCTTGGTACCATATGTTGATTAAAAAAATAAAGGGAAAATTACACTTCAACCACAAAAGGTTTGTGTCGAATTTGGTTTGCTAACTTGAAGTTCAACAAGTTGCACTTTACCCACTTATGGTCAACACCATTACCCATGTACACTCACCCATTCTCTAGAGTCCAGACATTAAAAAAATTGATATGAAGCACCCAAAGATAATCCCAGTTCTCCATCTCCTTCATGACCTCCAATCCTTTTCATCAATGAAACTAATACGCTTCACAAGCGAGATCCTTACCAAGTGAACATTTCTTCTTTGACTTAACACCTTTTGTATATTTGAGCCTTTTTCATTTAAATGGGAATCCTTTAATTTTAATTATACAAAGCTTTTGTAAATCTGTTAGTTGGTGCTTTCAGATTTAGAGGAATGGTGGTGACATGAAGGCCAGTTGATGAGGATGATAGGAATTTGTGGTTTTGATAGCTGGCCATCAAAACCACCACAGTCCAACCTTATAACCTGTCAACACCCATTACCCGCTGCTCATAAAACCCCTAATCACCACCCTAGGCCCTATCATTGGTGGGATAACCCTGAACACCTCACTGTCATCCATAGCTCCCCCCCCCCCCCCCCCCCCCCCCCCCAAAAAAAAAAAAAAACCCCTCACCAACAGCAAACAAGTTTCAAACACCCAACTGCAGCCAACACCATGGGCAAAAGTCACCATTATGACACTCACCGCCCGAAAATCCAACACCCACCACCAGCCAATACTCAGTTTCCCCACAACTCCATCATGGCACTAACACCATGTCACACCCATTTGTTTTGAAATGCAAACAAGAATTGCAACCTAGCAGCACTTGACCCCGTAGTCCTAAATACCACCATGAACACATGGCCAACCACAGCAAAACACCGCCACCACCAGCAAACCAACATCATTGCCAAGTGTGCCAACCTACACTTGCTACCCAAAATCCATCACCATCACATCTACATTCTGAAAACAAACCAGCCACCAATCCAATGCCTGCCACCAGCTGTTACTCAATTTCCCCACAACCCCATCATAGCACTAACACCACATTGCACTCTTTTTTTTTTTGGAAATGCAAGAAAGAATTTCAAACTAGCAGCACTCAACTCCATAGCCCTAACACACCCCATGAGCCAATGTCCAACGACAGCTAAACCAACATCACCATCTGCCTACGCCTGCTACCCAAATCTATCACCACCCACGTCCACATCCCAAAATAAACCTGCCACTGCATCCACAATAACAGTGGAGGCTTATGAGGCTTACAAGCAAATAAAGCTTGAGTCGAAAGCTATATTATAATGCCTATGGTGGGTGGTTCAAGGGTTCTGGTTTGTGGGGGCAACAGTAATAATCTTAGGTGGGGTAAAGAGCAAACTCAGACCATACCACAAGCAGAGAAAGTATAATTACCCCAAAAATAAAATACATAAACAAGATGGCACATATCCATATTCAGGAAGTCTAACAGATAAATTATAGCACACCTGAGATACACAGAATACTTAAATCAAGTTTGTAACAAAGATACATGCACATGTACACACAGTGCACACATTCAAAAAGAATTGCATTTACTTATTTATTTTTATAAATGCTCAAATACAAAGATATTGATTATATGTATATACTAAATGATTGTTTCATTTTTTTTTTTAATTGATAAATATGAGCTAAAAAATATCTTAGTTCCAAAATGCATAAGACCTCAGTTTTCATGTTTTAGAAATGGGCATCTTTTATGCAACATAGTTCTGCAAAAAAACAATCAGACAGAAGCATATTCAAAACTGCTGAACAGCTTAAAATTTGTTGATAAGAAAAATGAAAAAATCATTACCGCACGAGATAGCGGGTCATTTGTTGACTCTTTCAAATCAGCAACACGTATTCTTGTTGGATCAGCTCTTGCACCAGCTCCTGTTGCAGATAGAACTTTCAGACCCCTACGTACACATGCAGCAAGAAGTGCCACCTATTACATATAACAAATCAACAAATTGAAAATTGAAACTTCATTACTATCATAATTCTTGTTTGGAACACAGCAGTGAATTATAATGACAGAGGGGCGGCTGGAGAAAAAAAAAATTTGGCTTGTGTAGACTTGTAAAGACATTGTTTTCAGGTGCAGACCAAATTTTGTAGAAAATGTCCAACATCCTTCTCACATCATTGTCATATGCATCTAAATCAAGTCTTGCTAGCATGGCCCTTCCCAAAAAAATTAATCCATATACAAAAGGAAGAACCCATAAATAATATCCACAATTCGGATACAATAGAATTTTTTTTATCAGTGCCTCCATATCATCAAATCATAAAATTTGCAAAATTTCTTACACTCAAGGCTGAAAACAGCATCATATTACATTGGATCAAATGATCATATAAAGCACATATATACATACAAACCTATGTTACATGGACTCCAGTGTCAGGTGCTGGCATGTCCCTAAGTGTATAACCCACTTAATAATCCAGTTAGAGTTACATTTCCTCTCTCTCTCTCTCTCTCTCTGTGCAAGGAGGTGTAGGGTTAGGGGGCTAGTATATGTTGAATTTGTTTGAAGTTCAGGTTTTATTTGGTTTTTAGTGTGAGAGAGAAAGAAAGGAGATTGGAGATGATGAGGAGGTGAGGAGCTTTTGATAACTGTGAAGAGAGAAGAGAACCCCTAACTGAAAGAAAAAAAAAACACACACACACACACACAAAACCATATATATTTACATATATTTAAGGGCATTTATGTAAATATACTTGAAGTGGGGAAACTAAAACCCATCCCTGCCTCACCATCAAGTCAATATATTTCAACTTGCCCTCACCCCGCCACTCCATCAAATTGGGGAAAACCCGCTGCCTTCACGGGTGGAAGCAAGGGGAATAATTGCCGCCCCCCTAAATGCACGTGTATATTACTAAGAAAAAACCAAACTATTCCTATTCATGCTTGCAAACGATGGAATAATCTCAAAACTAATAGATTGCATCTTATAGTGTTCAAATATGATTTTTCTCAAAACTAATAGATTGCATCTTATAGTGTTCAAATATGATTTTTACATATGACGAAGCTCAATTTGCAACAATTGAATGAAAGAGTGTGTTCCATATAAGCAAAACTGGAAGATTTGTCATTTATGCAAGAAACTTTGGATAAGTAGCAGTTGCTATTGTGGCTAAATATCTTTGCCAAAATAAAGTTGATCAAGAACTTAGATGTTTTAAGTTAGATATAAGTTTATTGATGTGATTGCCAAAAGAGATTTGCTGACTCTAGAGATCTCTTTACGTGTGGAGCGTGGGAAAGAGGGGCAATGGACTGTAGTTTCTTCTTTTATTAAAGATGTGGGCTCCAATCAAAATAGCCATGGAATGAGGCCCAACACTTTCAAGGGCCGTAACAAGCACACCCAAAACTGGGCTCTCAAACCTAAGCCTAAAGCCTAACCCGTCTCTCAACAACTCATTAGTTCTAATCCAAAAGCCACCCATTCTCATCAGACCACCAACACGATGCCGATGAAGCTCATCTCCCCCTCCATGCATCCTCCATCTATCATCACCACCAACGGCACTTCTAACCCACTGAGGAGCACCACTAGTAACGATACCGTTATGCCTCCGACACCCACCATCATCAAGGACGCCACTTCCCTTCCGTTGTCTGACATCGTCATCTCCCCTCCAGTGAAGAACAATCCCACTCCTCCATCGACAACCACCATCTTTAACGGCACCACTTCCCAACTGGCGACCGGCAACGTGATCTCCCCACCAGTGAAGAACAGCCCCACCTCCAATGGCGCCACTCCTGTTGCTCCGGTGCCAGTTACTGCTGAGGATTGTCAATTCGGAATATGATCAGAGGTTGGGGTGCAGATATTATTTGTCTTCAGGAAACAAAAATGGAATTGATAACAAGGAGAGAGATTCGGAGCTTGTGGGGTTGTCAACATTTGGATTGGCTTTATTTGGGCTCTATAGGTGCGTCGGGGGGTGTTTTGGTGATGTGGGATAGAAGGATGGTGGAAAAAATTGACGAAGCAGTGGGAAGGTTTTCTGTCTTATGCAAATTTAAGAATGTGGTAGATCATTTTGTATGGGCTTTCACTGGTGTATATGGACCAAAGTCTGATCGTGACAGGCGTCTGCTTTGGGAAGAGCTGGCTGGAATTCATAGTTGGTGGAATGTGCCTTGGTGCATTGGAGGTGATTTTAATGTAGTGTGATTTCCTTCGGAGCGACTTGGTGCAAACTCTTTCTCTTCAGCCATGCTTGATTTTTCAGATTTCATTTCTGAACACAATCTTATTGATTTTCCTTTGGAGGGTGGTACTTTCACTTGGTCCAATTTTAGAGCACTGGCTTCATGGTCTAGGCTTGACAGGTTTCTTCTCTCTTCTGATTTGGAAGAGCACTTTCCTAATATTCGTCAAAAAAGATTGCATAGATTCCTTTCTGACCACTTTCCAGTTCTTTTAGAAGGGGGAAATTTTCACAGAGGCAGCCGCCCTTTTCACTTTGAGAATATGTGGTTAAAGGCAAAGGGTTTTGTGGAGAAAGTGAGAACTTGGTGGGAGTCCTATCATTTTCAAGGTTCCCCTAGCTTTCGGTTTGCAAGCAAATTGAAAGCTTTGAAGCTAGATTTAAAGAAATGGAATGCTGAAGAATTTGGCAATGTGGAGGATAAGATGAACAAGTTATGGAAGAACCTTGAAGTTCTTGACTTGCTGGAAGATAGTCGTCCTCTTTCATATGATGAGACTTTGGAAAAAGAACGGCTTCGCATTGATCTTGAAAAGGTAACCCTTATGGTTGAAATATGTTGGAGGTAGAAATCTAGGGCCCTTTGGATCCGAGAGGGAGATAGAAACGCTAAGTTCTTTCATAGAACAGCTAACTCCCACAGAAGATTTAATACTATAGACAATCTCTTGGTGGAAGGTGAATTGACTTCGGATCCAAATTCAATTTCAGCTTGCATCTCTCATTTCTACAAACAATTGTACTCAGAAAATGAGGGCCTAAGACCAGTGCTAGATGAAGTGGATTTCTCTATGATTTCTGAGGTGGAAGCTGCTTGGTTAGATAGGCCTTTTGAGGAAGAGGAGGTATATGGTGTCATCCAAGGTTGTAACGGCGACAAATCTCCAGGACCAGATGGTTTCTTAATGGCTTTCTTTAAGGCTTGTTGGGACTTTTTAAAACTTGAAATTATGGAGGTTCTTGCAAACTTCCATTCGCAAGCTGTCTTTGAGAAAAGCCTTAATGCAACTTTCATCGCTCTCATTCCAAAGAAAGTAGATGTTGTCAATGTGAGAGACTTTAGGCCTATTAGTCTAGTGGGCAGTATTTATAAAATCATTTCCAAGTTGCTGGTTAATAGGCTGAGAAGGGTGATTTCTGGAATTATCTCTGAGTCTCTGCAATGGAAGACTCCTTATTACAACTAATATTATAGAGTTCTGGAAAAGCCTCTCGGAGAGTACAGCTCCCACACCACACATGATGCCAAAATTTAATTCTGTCACCAACACCAACCTACTGAATGGATTTTGAAAAGACTGGCCAGCCTTGTCTTATGGTTCTCCAAAGACTAACACCATAAGGATTGGAGACTTCTTTTGTACACCAACCTCTCCAATCATTCCCATATTTAGACTCAATAACCCGCCTCCAGAGATGGGTTGTCTCTCTTCCATATCTCCACAGCCATTTTCCCAACAAAGCTTGATTGAAGGCTCTCAAGTTTCTAATACCCAAACCGCCAAACTGCAAGGGAGAACAAACCTGGGCCCATTTTACTAGCCAGAATTTAGGAGACTCATCTATCCCACCCCATAGAAAATTCCTTTGAAGCCTCTCAATACGAATAGCAATATCTACAGGAATAGGGAAGAGAGATAGGAAATAAGTTGGCAAGCTTGAGAGAGTGCTTTTGATTAAGGTGATCTTACCACCTTTTGATAAGTATAATCGCTTCCAACTCGTTAATCTTCGCTCCATTCTTTCTAGGATAGAGTTCCAAATTGCTCTGTCCTTGAATTTAGCGCCTAAAGGCAGCCCCAAGTAAGTCATTGGCAAAGATGACTGACTACAACCCAGCAATGCCACAAGCTCCTCCATATTAGTCACCTCTCCAACTGGAACTAATTCTGACTTAGCCAGGTTAATGTGCAACCCTGACACTGCCTCAAAGGAGGCTAAGATCTCTCGCAAATATTCAACTTGACTTGCGGAAGCATCACAGAAAATTAAAGTGTCATCCGCAAAGAGAAGATGGGTCACCATGAGGGGGGTATTAGACTTGGTACCAACAGTGAAACCCGAAATGTGTCCAGCCAGAACCGCACCATCCAACAAACGGCTTAAAGCCTCCATAACAATAGCAAATAGGAGCGGGGAGAGAGGATCTCCTTGGCGTAGGACCCTAGAGCTCCCAAAGAAATCCTTAGGGGAGCCATTTATCAAAATCGAAAATCTCACTGTGGAGATACAAAACAGAATCCACTTTCTCCATTTCTCAGAGAATCCACAACGCTGCAACATATACATAAGAGAATCCACAACGCTACAACAGAATCTCTGGATTCGTTTATGGTTTTGATCTATTCCACAAAGGTGCGGGGTGTTGGTTCTGACAATCTTTGTTGGAAGCCGGCCAGCAGTCGAGATTTCAAGGTGAGTGGGTATTATCATTCTATTTCCCCTTCTACTGGCATTTCTTTCCCTTGGAAAATGGTGTGGCAATCAAAAGTTCCTCCTTGGGTAGCTTTTTTCTCTTGGACTGCGGCTTTAGGCAAGATTCTAACCATAGACAACCTTTGGAAGAGGCATTTTGTTGTCCTTGAGTGGTGTTTTATGTGCAAAAGGTGTGGAGAATTTGTTGATCATCTCCTCCTTCACTGTCCAATAACTTATGAGATGTGGAGTATGATCTTTTGCTTGTTTGAGATTTTTTGGGTGATGCCTCAAAGGGTAGTGGACTTGTTGGATTGTTGGACATGCAATTTCAGGCGTCATCGTAATATAGTTATTTGGAGGTTTGTGCCGCTCTGTTTAATGTGGTGTATCTGGCAGGAACAGAATTCTAGAAGCTTTGAGGGTCGTGAACGGTCCATTATTGAGTTTAAGTCTTTCTTCTTTTTTACTCTTCTCGAATGGTGTCTTGTTTTACCATCTTTTTCTTGTATGTCCCTTCCTGTGTTGCTAGATCATTGTAAGTTGGTTTCTTGATGTTTTTGCCTTTTTGTACATTTCCTATGTACTGGGCTGTGTGTTTTTAATAAAATTTTTATGTTACTTATCAAAAAAAAAAAAAAAAAAAGAGATTTGCTATATGTACACCAACCTCCCCAATCTCACTGTTGATTGGTGCTCTATGTGTAAAAAGAGTGGGGAATCGGTGAATCACCTTTTCCTTCATTGTCCTATTGCTTATGATTTATGGTCTATGGTGTGGGCTCTTTTTGGTCTTCAATGGGTTATGCCGCATGGTGTCTCTGATATATTTTCGAGTTGGCAAGGTTCCTTCGGTGGGCATCGGAGAATTGATTTATGGAGGGCTGTCCCTCATTGTGTCCTATGGTGTATTTGGTGAGAGCGGAACTCAAGATATTTCGAAGGGAAGGAGCAGTCTACTTTAGATCTTAAATCTCTTCTTCTCCATACCTTGCTAGAGTGGAGTTCTTCCTTTAATCTTTTCCCTTGTTCTAATTTTTTAGAAATGCTTGATCTTTGTAATTTATGTGTTTGATGTACTGTTTACCATGTTCACCCCCGGTGTACCTGGGCTTCTTTTTAATACAATTCCGTTATTTATAATTAAAAAAAAAAAGTTTATCCCGACCATTGTTGAAAAACATTGCACCCGTTACCCCTTCAAAATCGGATAGATGCAGCCCTGCCTAGTTGCTGTTACACCAACTTTGATCGGGTGTTAGTTCAATGCAACAAGGTGTTGCACTAAAGAGAGAAATCCAGCCTTACATTTCACCCCATGTTCGATTTCAAGACCAGCTAAAAGAATGCATTACAAGGGCAACGGAGATCACAACTGACCAAGGTGAGCATAAGGTTGATCATGGAAAAGTCAAGACCATGGAAGATATTGATGTTACGGCTATGGATCAATTCAAGAAGGATTTTAAGTTGAAAAGACTTTCAAGCATTGATTTTATCATTCCAAATGAATTTAACGATATGGAGTGAAAAATAGATTCTTTATCTTTAATGCTTCCGTAGGTGTTTGAAGAATGGATGCAAGTTTCATGTTTAATAGTTAATGCTTTAACACTTCAAAACCCAAGGCCAAGTTTTTCCCACCTGGGGAACAATGATGAAACGATAGAAGACTGATTTCCTACTACTTTGCATATTCACTAATTCAAGACATATTTATGAGTCTTTTAAGGTTAAAACAGTTTTTAATTTAGATTTTATTATATTAGTTATGGTCCATTTTGTATTCAAGGGCTAAACTATAATTTCTGCAATTCTTGTTAATTAAGGTCCAAAAACTAGTATTAAATTATTTGAGTATTCAACAGTAGTAATTTTGGTGCAGGTAAAACTAAATTCATGAATGTTAATCATAGTTATAGGCAAGAAAAGTTACCTTTGTATCAATGTTATCGATGCAGTCCAAAACAAAATCAGGGTTTCCTGAAAGAATTTCTTCTTCAGATGATGCATCATATAATAGCACTTTTGCATCTATATGGCACTCTGGGAAGATTGATAGGAAATGCTCTTTGAGGCACTGGGCTTTTGGAATGCCAACATCTGCTCTTGTTGCAACAGCGTGTCGGTTAAGTGATGAAAGTGATACCTTCTCATGTAATTAATGAATGAGTACATGTATCTTATGAATCTAATCAAATAAATTCTAATGAATGCAAATATGAAAGCAAAAATCAATACTCCTTTTATTATTTTTTTTTCTACTAATGTCAGTCTTCTATCATTACTAGCATTCTTAAGAGTTAGGAGCACAACAAATAAAAAATTAATAAAATTACTGAAAAGTAATTAAAAGTAAAGTGCTTCATGGAACCAGTGTGCCATATGTTCAGAATATTATCAAAACGCGATTGATCATCCAGTTAATGCAAGCTATCATGTGAAAAAGTCATCTTTGCTGGTAGATTTGAACAGCTTTTACCATATATCAAAATTTTGGTCAAAGTTTCACATTCTGGATAGTGTTGAAAGAGCAATAAAGGTATGAAATTGAAACAATCAATTCCATAAATTTTTTCCAATTTTCCAACTTAGGGTAAAAAAAAAAGTGGATGTGTTTTTTCCTTTTCTTATTTTCAAGAGTGGTACCCCCCGGGGGGGGGGGGGGGGAGAAAAAAATGAGAAACTGTTCTAGAGAAGCACTTAGAAATTCACAAGGTAGGGAGGAAAGTTTTAGTTCCTCTTCAGTTGGGTAGCTTAAATCATATCATATCATAAAGGAATCCTAAACAAATAAGTCAACTAGAAGTAATTTAAAGTTCACCTTCAAGTTAAACTATGACACTAATAAGGTAAAAAATCAGGATCTTATAGAGTACCATTTTTTTGTAGTCCATCACAACAATAAATTATCATCATTTAAGTGCATTTTAATAACCGGTTACTTTCTAGTTTAGGTATCAAAGATCCATGTCCTATTGCCAAGCTGGATGATGAATACACATCAAACGATTCAAACCACTATTTGATGCATATATGCATTCATTAAAAACAATAATTAGCCAGTGGTTTAAATCCCTTCTTTACATTACAATTTTGGTAAAATAGACACTATGGGAAATCTCATCAAATATTTCTCAGTTTAGTAAAATAAACTAAAAGAAAGCTTCATGTGTGGATTTAGCATAGGAGTAGACACACCAACATGGTGAACTGTGTATTATAGAGGTATGAAAAACAATAAGAGAACACAAACATTAAAAAGAAAAAAAAAAAAGGACAAAATCAAAGAGAGACATCACAGAATATACCTGGTCAAAGTCCACAAGGAGAAGCCTACCAACCCCCGATCTCAGAAGCATAGATGCTGCATGACTACCCACCCCCCCAAGACCAATGACCACAACATAGGATGCAGTCACTTTCTGTTGAGACTCAAGGCCGAAGAATTGAATGTTCCTAATAATAGCAGAAAAGTAACAACTCCAATTATGCTAACAGTTAACAACATCAAAATAGCAATCCACTCAGAGAAAGACCCCACTCCCACACAGTTGCCATCTCATTCTATCCAGGCCTTCACATGTTGGTAAATTAGATAAAATCCTCACAATGAATTGATTGAGGAAGCATCACATCAGAGTGTTGGACTGGTGTTGTATGTGTGAAAAGAGCAGGGAAACTACAGATCACTTACTACTCCATTGTGAAGTAGTCAATGAACTTTGGGATATGATCTCATGTTTGCTTAGAGTGCAGTGGGTCATGCTTAGATGGGAGGTGAATTTACTCCCTTATTGGAAAAGAAAATTTGGTAGGCACCATAATGCAAACATGTAGAATGCCATTCCCTTATGCGTCATGTAGTATATTTGGGGAAAATGCAATGTGTGTAATTTTGAGACAATAAGAAAACAAGTTTAAAGTAGAAGCTTTTAGTGCTGAAGACCCTCTATGATTGGAAAGCTATTAATGGCTGTTTTCTTTTTCAAAATTGTTAGAATTTATCAATCTTTTTTTCTTTTCATGATTTCTTGGTGTTTATCTTGTATATTTCATGTGTACATAGGTTGTACCCCTTTGCACTCTTAACGAATTCTGTTTACTGGTAAAAAAAAAAAAAAAAATAACTTAATTGGTGACATCAATAGTACCTGGTCAATTGTTCAGAAACTATCTCATCTTTTAGAAGGTTTAAACCAGCCATCCCATGGTTCTGGTCCCCAGAAACTGTGCAGCCTTTAGCATTCTCAGATACAAGTCCATTCCCTTCTATAACAATTATAAGAAATATAGAATTACAGTTGATTAGTCCCTAAAAAATAAAAAGCACATATAAAAACCATGTAAGAAAAAATAAAAACCAGTTAGTTGTTAGTGACATAAAAAGCCACCATTTTTAGTTGATAAAGGTCAAATTAGGAATCTACCTTCATGTTGGGCTTTAGGATGGGAAAAGTTATGTCTTGGACTTTGTTATAGTGAGAGAGGCTTTAGGGTTTCTAGATTGAGTTAGGATTGGAAAATATTTAATTTTGGTGACTGAAAGAGACCGGGAGTTGAGGTATCCACTCCCTGGTAATTCTCAAGAATCTCAACAGCAACAAGATAAGGATTTTAGGGTTGTTTTCAGGGGTTATTTGATGGCAAATAGTTAGAAAAAAGTAGGCTTTTAGGGTTTTCACAAGGAGAGGAAAGGGTGTGATTTGGGTCAAAAACAGGGAAGAAAAGATAGAAATTTGTTGTAATTCAACTTATCAAAAAATAATTTGCTGTAACTCAGGGGGATGGACTATTTTAACAATGACATGAACAATAGCAGTGCACCAAAGAGGGAGAACACTTTAGGCACTCAACCTCAATCCATGAATCACTTTTGAAAAAATAAAATAAAATAAAAACTGTGAAGAAACCAACTTTGTCATTCCATATCAAACCACAAATTACTTTATATTCTATTAATCAAGTCTAAATTCTTTTTAACAGTGAAAAATATTGATAACAACTCATTGACTCTTAATTTGACTAGCAAACAATAGGAAAACCCAATTCCTCAAACTTTCATGAAAAATCTGAAAATAATCTACCCCAAAAATAAAATTATGCACATGAATTTATAAAAGTTCAAGATCTGCCCTTGCACATAAAAATGTCTATAACTCGTAATTTTTTTTATTGGTTCCTAGAACTCATAGATTAATAATTTAATAATCATGTTAAAATCAATTTTCACCTAGTGACTTGACTTCAAAATCATACGAGACTCATGTCAATCCAATTTTATGCTAAGCTTCACACAAGAAAAGCTTTAAGTCACCAAAACTGAAATTTACTGCAACTTGACATTTCTTCCATGGCTGCATGATCAGGTCTTTGCAGTATGTGTGGGCATAGGGGTTGGCTTGGGGGAGGGGGGAGGGTGAAGGTTTAACTCAGATGGAAGCCTAGCACATGTGAAGGGTATACATTCACTACCAATAAGTAAATTATGAAGAGAGCATCTTCAAGTCATTATTTGGTAACTGCAGTCAACCTCAGCCAAGGAACATGTTGAAAAGCCTCAACTATATTACCCAGCAGGAATTCTACTATTACACCTAAGTGTTATCATTAATGCTGCCTGAGGCAGCACCTAAAACACAGAGAGAAATGAAACTACATAACTTTCATAAATAAACAAGAAGAAATACGATGTCAATGAGCTCCAACTCAAATTGCAAATCCTTCTTCCATGATAACAGTGATGGAAGGTGAGGTCCTATGTTCAAGGCCCACAAGGCGTGAGTGTGTGTGTGTGTGTGTGTGTGTGAGAAACTTATCAATTAAAGTTAAAAAATAAAAATCTCATACTCCTTCAAATTTTGGCGTACATTATACCTAGAATTTTTTACATCCTTCTATTCTACTTCTACTTCTACTCTTTAATTTTTTAATCATAAAAGGCATGCCAGAACGGTGTTAGTTAGTACTAAGACAACTCCTCATTGTTGAATCTTTTTTTCTTTTTTTCTTTTTTTTGTATAATTTTTCTCCATAATTTACCAGTCATGTTCTTCCTAACTAAGATTTCACAGTTTTTGAAAGAAAAATAATACAGAAAACAGTTTTTACATGCAAAGACGGTAACTATTTCTTTACAAAACAACAAAGCTGTCAAAGTTCAGAGCAGATAAACTCTTTGTAATACACCGAACCCAAAATGCAATAATACCAAAAATGCTACATAACAAAGTCAAGCAAATACGTGTCATTCTTAAAAATATAGGTTTCATCATATGCCTGCATAGCACCATAAGCAACCATAAATAAAGCCACTTTGACTGGAATATCTAAGTGCAAGGTGGCTCTACAATCTATATCTATTATAATTGCCAAACCTTTGTTTTCGGCAAAAGCTTCGCATAGAGGCCAAACCCATTATTTTAAATCAACTGAATAAAGTTAGTCACTAGATCACTTACTATTAATTTCAATAGCCTCTTCCTCCCATTGCTTTGCAACACTTCTGCAATGATACACAACCAACCTTAGCCAAAAGTAATGAAAATCTGCATATGCTGCATAATATAGTAAATTTCTTGATTTTTATAATTCTTGTAATGCTGGTAGTACAATTATAAAAAATATAAGAGCAAACAAAATTTGGATCATTTTCTTTCTTATGAATATGATTTTGCCTTTTCTTTTAACACTGAATCGTGAAACTTCATTCAACAAAGCCAAACAGTTCCATCAGGCAAAGTTAAGTGAGGGTTTTGCTTTCTTCGTAATTTATAAGCCAAACAGCTCCATTTAGTTTTTTTCCCAGGAAACTGAAGTAAAGGAAAGAAAAGAGAAGAAAGTTTGTAATTTGATTTTCCTGAGTTTTAGGCTAAGGAAATGAAAAGAGTGAGAATTTGAAGGAAAAAAATATATATTGGCAGCGAAGCGGAGACAAAGTAAAGTAAATGAATGACTAGCCTTGGAAGAAGCTTGAGAAGAAAGACTGTGGAAACAGAGCCCAAAACAACTCCAGCTCCCACCAAACCTAACCATTTTACTCTCTCCTCCATTTTCCCTCTCCTTTTCTCCGATCCCAAACAAAGCTGAAAAGCAGGGGTTACTGCAATTGGAGCACTCTGAGAAATTAGTAGGGTTTTGAGATCGTACATGTCACTTATTCAAAAATAAATAAATAAATAAATAAGGCCAAAAGAAAAATATATATATATTATTAATTATAGTCACAATTATTTTCACACCAATTTTACAATTTCTTGAGTAAGTGGAAGTGTTGGATGAAAAGTTGTGAATTCATATAATTATAATGGGCAGAGCACTTGGCTTTCAATAGCTCAACTTAGGGGTGGCAAAGTTCGATATGATCCGCAAACATAACACGAAATTAACATATTACTTGATGAGGATAATTTTCAAATGAACAACATGGGGTGTTGAACCTTTCGAACAACCCCAAGGGAGACAACTAATCCTAAAGGGAGACGACTAATTCCAAGGGGGACGACTGACCCATAAGTCAACAGGTCAGGCAATACCTGATCCTAACGAACCATCCCCCTAGGGTTGACTTGCATGGGGCCCATTCACACATTCTTACATGGAAATTATTTGCACATCACGGCCAAAGGCCTTACCACACAATCAAATCTTCTATATATGGAAAGGTGATCCCGAGTATCTGGGGATCCTTCTCTCTACAAGGAAATTCCTCCGTATCAAGGGATTCGGGTCGGTTCTCTACCATTATATAAACCACAAACCTTACCTTTCTTGAGATACGCGAATTCTCCCTAACTCTAGTACTCTTGAGTTCTCGGAGATTCTTCTATCACTGACTAAACATTCGGAGGGTCTTTGGCCGGTACTCCACCGATCCCATTTGATTGGTTCTTCTCTTTTGTTCTTCAGGTACACCCATTGGCACTCGTGTGGACGATCAATTCACTGACGATTTTTGTACATCATCAGTTGGCGTCGTCTATGGGAAACGAGTGATAAGCCATAATGTTGTTTCAAAGACAAAGAGTTGTATGGTCCTGACACGATCAATGGCCACCACCAACAAAGAGACCGAAAACCCGCCCAACGCCTTAGAGAGACAGGTGCAAACCCTCGCTGCAGCAGTTGAACGGCTCACTCAGCGGAACCATGAGTTGGAACGACAGATGGAGCAGCGGAATGATCGGGAGCAGAACGATTAGAATGACGGACAGGAAAGGGACGAACGTGACAACGATCGTCCCCTGACGAACATGACAACGATCGTCCCCCGACGAATGTGACAACGATCGTCCCCCGACGAACGATCACCAAGAGAGGGACGACCAAGAGGAAAGCAATACTGTTAGTAGACGGGACCAGCAGGATACCAGTTGTTCTTCTGAGCTGGAAGTCGGCGCATTGCACATGACGCAAGAGATGCAGACGATGAAAGAGAAGATGGATATGATGATGAATACCCTGAAGGGTCGTGTGTCTACTAGCTTGGACGAACTAGTCCATCGTACCGATTCTTCCTTCACTGCACCGGTCACATCCTTCCCCCTATTGGCCAAGTTCAGGATGCTAGCATACGATGGGTTGAAGGACCCTCTCGACCACCTGGAGTCGTTCAAAACCCTTATGCACTTGCAAGAGTCCCAGACGAGATCATGTGCAGAGCCTTCCCCACTACACTTAAAGGGCCAGCCCAAGTCTGGTTCAGCAAGATAGCCCCTGATTCTATCTTAACTTTCAAAGAATTAAGTGGGCTCTTTGTCACGCATTTCATTAGGGGCCAACGACACGAGAGGTCCTCGACAAGCATCTTGAACGTCAAACAGCGGGACGACGAGAGCCTTAGGTCATATGTCACTCAGTTCAATAAGGAAGCACTATTGATCAATGAAGCCGATGATAAGGTCCTAGTCACGACCTTTACTAATGGACTCCGATCCGAAAAGTTTTTGTTCTCTGTTTACAAGAATGATCCGAAGACCATGGCTAACATGCTATACTGAGCCACGAAGTACATGAACGTCGAGGATGCCGTAACCACCAGAAAGGGCCGACCGAAGAAACAAGAAAAGCATGACAATCCCCGTCCGGACAGGGGAAGGAAGGCAGCCCAAACAAGTGACAGAAGGGACGAACGAAGGTCAAGGCCCCTGCCAGGACGAATGACCAATTTCACTATGCTCAACGCTTCGCTCGATCAAGTCCTGATGCAGATTAAGGACGACCCCGCCTTGGCATGGCTCGATAAGCTAAAGGGCGACCTAAACAAAAGGCCGAGGAATAAGTACTATCGCTTCCACTACGACCATGGGTATGACACCTCCGATTGTTATGACCTGAAGTAACAGATAGAAGCCCTCATTAGACAAGGAAAATTACAGCAATTCGTAAGGCGAGAAGGAGCAAGAGAAAACCCACCAAGGGACTAAGAGCCGAACCGACGAGTCAAGGAACGGCTTAGGGCCCCACTTAGAGAGATAAAAGTGATCGTCGAGGGGAGCACAATGATCAGATCCTCGAGGAAGGCAAGAAAAGCCTACCTACGAATGGTGCAAAATGTCCAGCTCACCGATCGTCCACCCAAGCTTACTCGGATAAATAACCCCGTAATCAGCTTCACTGAGGAGGATGCCCGACAGGTCCACCACCCTCATGACGATGCCTTGGTAATCAATCTGGCCATTGCAAACTTCAACACTCGGCGAGTCCTGGTGGACAACGGAAGCTCAGCCGACATCCTCTACTATCCAACCTTTCAACAGATGAGGATCTGTAAGGAACGACTCATGCCATCAGACGTCCCTCTAGTAGGCTTCGGCGGAACAAAGGTCATGCCCATCGAATCCATCGCGCTGCCAGTCACCATCGGCACCTATCCTTAACAAATCACTAAGGATGTCACCTTCTTGGTAGTGGATTGCTCGTTAGCCTATAACGCCATTATCGAGCGACTAACGCTCAACACATAAAGGGCAGTCACATCCACATATCACCTACTACTGAAGTTACCTATTGATTGCAGGATAGGAGAAGCCTGTGGGGATCAGATGGTGGCCCGAGAATGCTATGTAGCCATGCTAGAGATGGACAAACAAATGACCACCATGAACATTGAAGAGCGACGAGTGAATGTAGAACCGATGGAGGGATTAGAAACCATCTCCCTGGACGACGAACACGTAGAGCGGATCACTCGCATCGGCACGCAAACCAGCCCTTCGATTCGAAAAGGGCTGATCCTTTTCTTAAAGGACAACCTGGATGTCTTTACCTGGAGCCATAAGGACATGCCCGGGATTGATCCAAATATCATCGTCCATCAGCTCAACGTCTTCCCATCCTTTCCACCCGTTCGACAAAGAAAGAAGGTCTTGACACAAGAAAGGGACAAGGCCATAGCTGAAGAAGTTCACAAGTTATTGGACGCAGGCTTCATTAGGACTACCCCAAATGGTTGGCCAACGTAGTAATGGTTAATAAGGTAAATGGAAAGTGAAGGATGTGTGTGGACTTCACCGACCTAGACAAAACTTGTCTAAAGGACAACTACCCCCTCCTACGGATCGACCTCCTTGTAGACTCAACAACTGGGCACTAGTTGTTGAGCTTCATGGACACTTGCTTTGGTTACTACCAGATCAAGCTTGAGGAGTCTGACCAAGAAAAGACATCGTTTGTCACAAGCCAAGGCCTGTTGTGCTAAAAGATCATGCCATTTGGATTGAAGAATGCGGGGGCAACGTATCAAAGGCTCGTAAACAAGATATTCGTTCGATAGATTAGACAAAATGTCGAGGTATACGTAGATGACATGCTAGTGAAGAGCAAAGAAGAGGACCATCACCTGGATGATCTTAGAGAGACGTTCGAAACTCTTCACCTATACAATTGATGCTCAATCCCGGCAAATGTGTGTTCGGGGTATCATCAGGAAAGTTTCTTGACTTCATGGTATCCTAGCGGGGTGTCGAAGCTAACCCCGATAAGATCCAAGCAATCATAGAAATGAGCCTCCCGAAGAACATCAAAGAGGTACAAAACCTAAACAGAAGAGTCGTGGCACTCAACATATTTGTCTCGCGGGCAACGGATAAATGCTTGCCCTTCTTTAGAGTTCTAAAGAAAGCTTTTGAATGGACTGATGAATATTAGAATGCATTCAAGGAATTGAAGGCATACCTAGCATCCCCACCGCTCCTAAGTCCATCCAAACCCAATGAAGAGCTCTTCCAATACCTGGCCATATCCCCCACGGCCGTCAGTTTAGCCTTGATCCGAGAAAAAGATCGCGTGCAATTGCCCGTGTACTATACCAGCTGAGCACTAAGGGGGGGCAGAAGAGAGATATCCCCCCATGGAAAAGTTAGCCTTCGCTTTGATCACAGCAGCCCTCAAGCTCAGGTCATACTTCTAAGCACATACCATAGTGGTTCAAATGAACAATCCCCTTCGGAAGACAATGGATAATTCAGAGGCCGCCAGACGATTGGTCCTATAGGCAATAGAGCTGAGTGAATTTGACATACGGTACTGCCCGAGGACCATGATCAAGGCCCAAGCCTTAGCTGACTTCATTGCAGAATTCACAATGAGCGAAATCGACGACTGGGGGGCAAGCCCTTGGAAAGTTTGAACAGACGAGTCGTCCAACAAACATGTTAGAGGGATCGAGGTGGTCCTTCAGTCCCCGAAAGGGGACATCATCGAATGTGCAGTCTGAGTCCAATTCTCGACTACCAACAACGAAGCTGAATACGATGCCATTCTCACAGGGCTTGATTTGGCCAAAGCAGCTGGGGCCTCATCAGTCATCCTTCATAACGACTCCCAGGTTGTCGTCGGGCATATCAACAGCGATTACAAAGCCAAGGGAGAACGAATGAAAAAGTATCTCAACCTTATTAAGAGACGGACGAGCCAAGCATTTGCGGTAGAATTCGTACAAATCCCAAGGGAAGAAAATAAGCATGTCGATCGATTGGCCAAAGCCACATCTGCATAACATATGATGGTCAATCGATAGGTCCTATCCTTTGTTCAACAATCCCCCACAATTGAGGAGTTGGAGATACAGATGATTCCAAAGGGCACAAATTGGATAACTCCAATCATCTCTTACCTTAAGAACATGACACTTCCCGAAGACCGCAATGAATCCCGATGATTGAAAGTTCAAGCAACACGCTTCGTGCTGATAACGGATGTGTTACGCAAGAGAGGTTTCTCCCGACCATACCTAAGATGTTTAATTCCCGACGAAGCGGACTACGTCATGAGGGAATTTCATGAAGGGGTATACGGAAACCACTCAAGGGCGCGATCATTGGTCCACAAGCTCATACGAGCAGGGTACTATTGTTGACACCCCATTTTGCAACCTGCATTTAACCTCACATTGAGGGTAAAAGGATAATTTCACCTTGAAAATATGCATTTTGATTCTGGTTATTGGAACATTAATCTCATTTCACCAAAATGATCTTAATGTTGTAACGATCAAATCGACTAACCATAAGCCCTAATCGGACTATCAGATTGAAAGTTATTATCAAATCAAGTTTTAATGGCTGAGATGCACTATCACAAATTGATTCTAACTATATGTGATTATGAACAATTGATTCCAATTGGTTATAATTATAATCAATTTGAGATTAATGACGTATCATAATTTGATTGGTTAGGATTACATTTTATGGTAAGATTGCACACACTTAATTAATTAGATAGTCAAACATTAATTATTCAATGAGTAATTTGTGCAATTATCTTTTAATTAAGGTAAATTTGTAACTAATTAAGTCTGAAATGGGAGTGATTGGAGCCTATTAATGTTAATTGGAAACTAATTTAGGACATATTAATGTTAATTGTGCTGAAATTATTTTCTAACAAATGACCTCTGCTCACCATTTCGTTTATATCTCTCAGAATATTTTAAATCTGTGAATGAGATTAATTTTTCCAGAAACTAGACATCCGAGTTTTCAATTTGAGCACAAGAATGAGACAATTCCGATTAGAATTGAGGAAGATATGATTTTTTTTAATTTGGCTCTACAGGTTGTTACAGTAGCTACGAGAAAACTGAATTTTGCTTGTTCCTCACTCCCACCAATCTCTGAATTTAATGCACCCAATTTCCCCAAAGCCTAAAATAAGGCCTAAGTTCATGATTCTTTGTCAACCTTCATTAAATGACATTTCATTCATATTTTCTCCACCACTACTATTTAAACCCCATCTCTCCTTCATTCGAAGACACGAAAAACCCTCTCTCTTCTTCTCTCTTGAGTTCTAGTAAAGTAGAATAATCTTATCATATCTTGATCTTCTTGAAACTCAAGGTATTGAGTGAGACTCACTCTCCCTCTCCTAACTCTTCTTTTCCTCCACCCTTAGGACCTCTATCAAGAGTCTCATCTTCCACCATTAGGACCTCTATCAAGAGTCTCCTCCTCCACTATATGGATGTTGCATGAAGGTATAATCTCTTTCCCTAACTTGTTTTTTTTTTTGTGTTGCCATGATGAGAATTTAGGATTAAAGCATAATAGTAATTATTTAAATTCTCTTGAATATGTTTGAATGTTCTCATGTATTCTTCATATGTTCTTAGTTGTTCATCACATGTTCATGCATAACACTAGTTTTGATCTTAAATCCACATCAAAAAACATGAAAAATATGTTTGTTTAATAATTCTTTCAAATCCTTGAATCTATAATATCACCATCCACACACATTCACTAGAATTTATTTTTCGATTCAAATGAAATGCTTAATAAATTGAATTAGAGTTTATCACATGCACACACATTAAATTCAACATGTAAATTGATTGATAACATATTGGATGATGTGATATGAATGTTGGCCATCATAGTCTAGAAGACCGGTTTCACCGAGTAAGGTGGGTACCTAACACCTTTCCACCTTATAACATAGCCTTCGAGTTTAGATTAAGAGTTGATAGATCAATGCTTATCTTTGTAATTTTCAATTTCTAGATTGTAACTAGGAAACAAAGCCATGTACTTTATCTTAGACTATATCTAGGACTAAAACTATGTAATTTCCTATGATCAATGTAAATTCAATTTTAAATTAATAAAATGAGGAATTTTTCAATTTTGGTTTTCTTAGTTATTCCAACAATTAAATAAGTGACGACTCCATTGTAAAACCCTTAATCTAAAGGGGAAAATATAATCAATCGAACCTCCATTTTGAGAGGTAATAACACGACTCCACCCATTCACGTGGGTTTGGCCTAACATTCCAAAAAATGGGCCGGGGGCGCGGTCTCTCACAACTATTGGCCTACAATGCAGAAGGATGCCCAATCCTACGTGAAGGCATGTGACAAATGGCAATGCTTCAGAATGTCGTAAGGCAACCGTTTAAAGTACTCACCCCGATGAACGCCTCATGGCTTTTCGCTCAATGGGGATTGGACATCATGAGACCCTTTCCGATGGTAATACGACAACTCAAGTTCCTAGTTATGGAGATCGATTACTTCACCAAATGGGTGGAAGCAGAACCACTGGCAACAATCATGGAGAAGAATGTCCGTAGCTTTGTCTGAAAGAGCATCATTATCTGCCGATTTGGGATCCCTAGGGTCCTTGTCTCTAACAATGGCAAACAGTTGGACAATAATGCATTCAGAAACTTTTGCAATCAGTTGGGAATCAAAAACCATTACTCTTCACCCACCCACCCACAAGCCAATGGGCAAGTTGAGGTTACAAATCGATCCTTGCTCAAACTAATCAAGACTCGGCTGGAGGGGGCAAAGGGGATATGGTTAGATGAGCTACCAAGCGTTTTATGGGCATATAGGACAACCACTCAGACACCCATAGGAGAAATACCGTTTCGTCTAGCATTCGGGAGTGAGGCTGTCATCCCCGCAAAAGTGGGAATAACTAGCTATAAGATAGCCCACCATGACGAAGGGAAGAATGAAGAGGGGATCCGTCTGCACTTAGACCTGCTGGACGAGATAAGGATGGCTGCTGAACAACGAATGTCTCGATACCAAGACCTTATGGCCAAACACTATAACGCCAAGGTGAAGCCTCAACACTTCAACATCAAGGACCTTGTCTTGAGGAAAGTGACCACGGCCACCAAAGATCCCACACAAAGGAAGTTAAGACCCAACTGGGAATGTCCATATAGAATCATTGATTGCAATAGGAAGGGCACCTATTACTTGGAGACACTCGACGGGAAAAAGCTGCACTATCCTTGGAATGCTGAGCACCTCAGAAGATACTATCAGTAGTGCATCAGCAACAGCTTGTGATATTGCTTATGATATCGCTTATGTTATCGCTTTTCTTTAAAGTTTTTGTTTAAGTAGTTGACAGATCGGTTTTCTGGCTAATCAAACAGTAAGTTATCAACATTTTATTCAGTTTATTTTCAAATGGAACCATTATTATCTACAATAAAGAAAGGTTTATAAAAGCGAAGTCCTACCTAAGGGGTGGACAGACGATCAATAATGCCCTCTTGCACCTGATCAAATCCTAAGTGCTACCTAAGGGGTGGATAGACGATCAAGGATGCCCTCGTACACCTGATCAAATCCTAAGTCTTACCTAAGGGGTGGACAGACGATCAAGGATGCCCTCGTCCACCTGATCAAATCCTAAGTCCTACCTAAGGGGTGGACAGACGATCAAAGATGCCCTCGTGCACTTAATCAAATCCTAAGTCCTACCTAAGGGGTGGACAGATAGTCAAAGATGCCCTCGTGCACCTGATCCAATCTTAAGTTCTACTTAAGGGATGGATTGATGATCAAGGATGCCCTTGTGCACCTGATCCTTATCAAAACTTAGAACCTTACCTGAAGGGTAAACCGGCGACTCAAAGAAAGGAGGGTTGGGGTGCAATAATCGATGAGTCATATCCCTTAGTGCCTAATACTAAGATAAACCCTCCAAACCGACGATTAACTAAACATTGATAAGAGATAAGGAAAATCGACGAGTATGAACACTTGTACAAAATGCAAGAAAATTAAAGTGAAAGCTTTATAAAATTGATGGAAAATACGAATGTCAGCCCAAAACAAAGGGCAAAGATAACTTAAGCCCAAAACAAGGCACCATCATTGTTTTCAAATTATAAACCAAAGACTAATAAATAAAAAAAAAAAGAGAGAGAAAAGAAAGAGAAGGGTGTTGGGGGTGAAAAAGTTTTCCTTCTGACAAATGAGATTTATATTGGGTTGGGGGCCTAAACCGAAACTTGACGATGGGCTTGAAGCATGGCCCAAAGGCTATCAGTGAAGTTTTTGAAGAGTTCGCCCTCTTTTTATACCTTGGGTCTAGGATGGGATTGACAAGATTTATGAGATGGCCCAAAAACACTTCCTACAGCAGACACGTCAGCACAATAAAAAGCATACTGCAATAAAGAAATAACCCAGCAGTAAAATATTTCAGCAATAAAGTATCCCAGCGGTAAAGTATTCCAGCGGTAAAATGAAACAGAGTAGAATAAACCTCCAGCCGTTAGATATTCATAGATTAAGGAAAGTATCTACATCTTCAAACTCATCATCCGTGGACTCTGGAGAAGAGTCTTCTAATATAATAATATGAGGGAAAAACTCTATAGTAATAGTCATGTCATAACCTTCTATAGTAAATGAATAAACAAATACCATAGGTTCCATTATAGCAAGTAATGAGAAAACTTAGTGTGAGATGAAGGGAGAGAGAGAGATTCCAACTAGCGCAGCAAGATTATTATGATGCTAAGGCATGCTCATGGATACAGTATATGTAGTGAGTAGTGAGTGTTTAATAAAGCTGCTGGAGCTTTCTACTGGGGATATATGAGTGTTTATAGGTAGAGGTATGGGGGGTATTTATGAGCTAGGAGCTAGAGAACTTAGTTTCTAAGCTTGAAGCTAAGAACTCAGTGACTTAGAACTTTTCCAGGGCTTGGAGATTGCTAAACATAGAAGTTAAGGAAGAACTCTTTTCTATTAGTGTCTCTATTAGTGTGTATTGGTCTATATTGGGGTCTATCTTGATCTCTTAGTGGAGAGTTTCATTTATAGTTGAGTTTGAGGGGGTAATTAGCAAATAATCTCTGCTAAATCATCCTCAATCTTTAGAAAATTCTTAGAGAATCGTTCCTAGGATTTGGCCAAGAGTAGTAAGCTTAGCTTTAGAGTGTTCTTTCCTGTTTTGGGTAATGGCAGCTGGAGTTCTGACCTAACATTAAATGCTAATTGGCCTCAACTGATGGGATTAAAGCATGTATTAGGCTAATGATCTTGGTTTTACTGCTGCTAGAATCAGAGCTCCCTAGGGCAGGTTGCATCACCTCAAGCCAGCTGTCAACCTTGGAGCCCTTTGCTGGGAACTCTACTGGAGATCCCTTTGGTGCCCTCCAAACCACATTTCCCTAAGTTTCCCCATTTGGGGTTCATGTGCTTGGTCCATGAACTAGAGAGTACACGTTTTTAGCAAGATAATGAACTGATTTCCAGTTGTTCTAGAAGCTTTCATGGCCTAGTTATGGCTGCCCTTAGTCCTTGACCAAATGGGTTGGAGAAGAAAGGAAAGACAGCTGGCTGAAGCTTCCCAGCTTTATGTCATGTCATCTCAGCTTTGTGTCACATGTGAAATGATGGAATTCAGCTTGGCAAGGAAGGGTTTAACCCCTGCTGGACACGTGTCCTCTTCTGATCTGATTGGACAAGCTGGAATTGATGGCAATGGGCTCCAGCTGTCAAGTTGTACTTAAACTTGACTTGGTAAGCTCACGTGAGCTTCAGCTACTGGGATTTGTATGTGAGCTGGGCTGGCTCAGCTGGGCTTTGTAGTTGAGCTTCTTTGGGCTTGGTCATCCCTACAAATATGAATAGTTTTGCCATGAGTGATATACATGGGCTTTTATAGTTAGTTGATTATGGAAAAAATAAGCATAGTTCCCATAAGTTTTGTAAAAGAAATATTTTTGAGAGATGGGTAATTTATATTTCCCTTGAGTTAGGGACTTTAGTATATGAAGATATGTTTTTGCCAAGAAATAGTTTTGGGCTTTTGAGCATAATGTAATTGTTTTTGTCAAAATAATATTTGGGCTTTGTAAATATGTGCCAAAATAGTATTGGGCTTTATATGTAATTGCCAAAATAATATTTAGGCTTTGTAAATATGTGCCAAAATAGTATTGGGCTTTATATGTAATTGCCAAAATAATATTTGGGCTTTGTAAAATAGGTGCCAAAATAGCATTTGGGTTTTGTAAAAATAAGTGCCAAAATAATATTGGGCTTTGTAAAATAGGTGCCAAAATATCATTTGGGCTTTATAAAATTAGGTGCCAAAATAATATTTGGGTTTTGTAAGATTTTGCAAAAATATTGCCGTGTAGCAACGGGCTTTAGGGTGCCGTGTAGCAACGGGCTTTAGAGGTTCCGTGTAGCAACAGGCTTTTAAAGGTGCCGTGTAGTAACAGGCTTTAAGAGGTGCTGTGTAGCAACGAGCTTTTAGAGGGTTTTGTTGGGCTTTTTAGATTTTTCCCATAAGGTAATTGATTTTAAGCTTTTTTGTGGAGATAGTATAATTTTGTGGCCCAATTTGGTAGTAATGTGATAAGTATTTTTGTGGAAAGCCCAAGTTGGATAATATGTAGGATATAATGGGTAGTACTTGTGAGAGGGCCCAAGGTAATTTATGGGGCTTATATAGGGAATATTTGTGGGAGCCCAATAACATGGAGAATATTTGAGTAATATGTGAGAAATATTTATGTGGGCCCAAAATAGTTTATGGGCTTGTGTAGGTATTTTTTAGTGAGTGGGCTAATGAAATTAGGGCCCGAAAATTTGTACCTCATCAAAGGGTACAAGTAAAATTTTTTAAGGATTGGCAGGGGGGTTGTCAGTCTGCTCTTGAGGGTTCACAAGATCATCGGCCACACCACCAGGCCCGTCGGTTACCAACACCTCTTCATCAGTCTCCATATCGTTGGGAGTTGGCTCAGAGGCAAGAGTCATCGGGGTAGTGAGCTTGATTTGGATTTGGAAGAAATCTAGGTCTGGGAATATGAGGATAGCTTGTTTGCGGAAGTCCTCAAACCCGTCCCCATAGTAACCCCCCATTTCATCGAAATAGGGTTGGGATACTTGGTACTCCTTAATGGCCTCCTCCTTTACTTTTTCCATAAGCTTATGGAGCGCAGCCACCTTAGACTTTAAGTTGACGTTCTCTTTCACCAGATTGTCGGTTTGGTGGGTTATCCCGCTCAACTTAGCCTTCAAATCAATCACCTTCTGGCCAAGAGCCCAAGAAGAATCCATGAATTTCTTCAAATTATCTACTTCAGACTCTAGACGATCCTTTAGGCGCTTGGTTGATGCCTCGTGAGATGAACAATGGATTTGTAAAGCTCGTTTTCTCACCAAGCCCTGAGTAAGAAGGGACGAATTAATGTCAGAAAAAGACGAACAAAATAAAGGGACGAGTCCATATAAGGAGACAAATCCACACAGAGGGACGAATGGAATGGAAACACATACCTTCATCATGTCATGAAGGCCAGAGTCACCCAAGGGGTCGGTCTCATGTTCCGAGCACTCGTCCAGGTCAGCGTCCCAGACGATGGAACGAGCAGTGTCCACCACATAGTCCTTATCCTTCACCAGCAAAGGAAGAGGAAGAGGGACGACGGGGCCTTGGGAAGTCATGAGACCTTTCCCCTTTCCATGACTAGGAGCATCAACAATAACCTCGCGTGCCTCCGGACGAGTGGATGAGCTGCCGGAACCTTTACCTGACGATTGAACATCAGGGGTGTGCTTCCTCTTCTTGGAGACATGAGGGGGCAGGACCGACGATCCCCTACCTTGAACTCTCAAGGCAGCAGCCTTCTTGATCTCCTCCTACCTATTCTTTGCTGCCTGCTTGTTCTTCATTGACTCCATCTCTGAAACTGACGAGTGGGTTAGAAAATGCACAAATTTAAATTGAAACAAAGTAAGAGTGACGAACAAAAACACTTAAGAACTCTCGAAAAACGATCCAATCGTCGGGCTTCCTCAGAAGGGACGGGTCCACCGCAGAAGGCGTGAAGTGTGTCTAAGTTAACAAGCCTCTTCCAAGACCTCTCCTCAAAGGGTATCTCAAAGACCCTTTCCAAGAATGCTTCTTGCTCAAGAAGGATCGTCGGGCGCATTGTAGCTGAAACAAACAAGTGGGATACATTAGTTAAATAAAAAAATGTAAACCGACGACCTAGATAGTACCGACGACTCACCAGACTTGTTCAACAGCTCCTAAGAGTGGTCATAAAAGGACCCTATGCTACTCCACTCGTCGGGACGACACACTCAATTGGCCCCTTACACAAAAAAGAATGTAGCCTTCCACTGATGATTGGAATCTGTCATATCAGATATCAACCTTAGGGCAGCCCGACGATACACGAAATTGTAAAAACTCTTAGATTGAGGGATCCCTTGAGGTTTATAACAATAAAAGAACTCCTCTAAAGTTAAGGAGCGACGGCCTCCACTGAGCTGACCCCATAGCACCTCAGCCCCAATGAAGACCTCCAAGCATTAGGGGCTATCTGACTGACAGACACGCCCATGAAGGAGGCTAATTGATGATGCGGAGAGGAAAGGGGCAGACGAAGCCTTGCTATGAAGGCGGTCTCGTAAAAACCTACGTCAAACGACCTCCCATCATAGCACTTCTCTCCTATAACACCCTTCCTGATGGGCACATTGTCTGGTATTTGGAAACGGGGCCTCAACCTGCCAAAGACCTCATCACTCATATCAACGGGGAAGAATAGACCAATCGTCGGGAAGGATAACCTCCCTTGGTTGTTGCCCTGAAGGACTGGCTTCCTTCGAAGAGGGATCAGACCCTGACTCCTTATTGGATACCGACGAGTTGTCTAACAAATACCCAAGCCTAGAGTGACTAGACAAGTCATCATCCGAACCCATGCGAACTGACGGGGTACTATCACTTGTCGCTTCACTATCTCCAAACATCTCTCACCTACAAGCGACGAATGAAAGCTAAGATTTTACTCTACTTCCTAAGCGTGCAACTGACGAACAAAAAGGAAGAGGGAAAAGAAAAAGAAACCGACAAAGCATACCTAAGGAACAGACGAATGGTAAACCAATGAAGCAAAGGAATCGACGATTGAGCTCTGGGATCAGAATGGAAAATTTTTAGGTAATGGGGACAATAACGGCATTAAACTATTTATAGGATGGTCTAGCACGGAAAACGAAGCGTCGCGACATTTGGCTCCCTTAATCAGAAAATGACACGTGTCATTAGCCCTATCAGAAGGACATAATTGCCCCTATTTATGACGCAACGCATTTATGGCGACTCCGTGCCCCGTCAGCCATCCCGACGACTCATGGAGTAGGGGGCAGCTGATGAGGATAATTTTCAAATGAACAACATGGGAGGTGATGAACCTTTCTAACAATCCCAAGGGATACGACTAATCCCAAAGGGGATGACCGACCCATAGGCTGACGGGTCAGGCAATACCTGATCCTGACGAACCATCCCTCTAGGGTTAACTTGCGTGGGGCCCACTCACACATCCTTACATGGAAATTACTTGCACATCACGGCCAAAGGCCTTATCACGCAATCAGATCTTCTATATATGGAAAGGTGATCCCGAGTGTCTGGGGATCCTTCTCTCTACAAGGAAATTCCTCTGTATCAAGGGATTCAGGTCCGTTTTCTACCACTATATAAACCACAAACCTTACCCTTCTTGAGGTACGCGAATTCTCCCTAGCTCTAGTACTCTTGAGTTCTCGGAGATTCTTCTATCACTGACATAACCTTTGGAGGGTCTTTGGCCGGTACCCCACTGGTCCCCTTTGATTGGTTCTTCTTTTTTGTTCTTTAGGTACACCCATTGGCACGTGTGTGAACGATTAACTCACTGACGATTTTTGTGCATCATTATTACTAGTGTGTAGTCTCGTATATATGCACGGGTACAATTAAAAATAATTGAAATTATATGGTTTAAATTATACATTTTTTTTTAGAAGAGATTCAAATTATACATAGTATTAGCTTACACTTTTTTTAAACTATACATTTCTAAAATATGTAATGGTTTTTCATTATATATATATAAATATATATATTTATATGATTTAGAATTTAATTGGTTTTAGACTCTTTGGTTTTCGCACCCAATAATTTACTTGCCACAAAAATTAAAAACTTAAATTGATATGTGGCGAAAAATTAGATTACAATTGAAATCCAATTTAGAATCTAATTGGATTTGGACTCTTCGATTTTTATACTCAATAATTTACTTTGCACAAAATTAAAAATTAAATAGGACACGTGGCACAAAATTGAAAATCCAATTGAAATCTAATTTAATTTTGTCTGAGTTTTAGTTATTAATATACATACATATACATATATATATATATATACATACATATATACTAACGATCACAAGAGCATATTTACTAAGATGTTCTTGTCAACCTCTTAGACCCGATTCTCCTAAAAAAGAAATTAGTGGAGCATTGAATCAATTTAGTCCTAATTAGTTTAAAGAATATAAAAATTGGTTAAAACAAATGATAAAAAGGGATGATGCATTTTGTTTATATTATTATTTATTTAGGCAAGATGTTGGTCATTGACTGGGAGATCAATTTAATAATTGTTTGATTGTGTACATTGAAAAAGATATAGATGATAACATTGATAATGAAACTATCATACAATAATTTTAAAATATGAAAACTTGTAGAGGAAAATTTTAAAACTTTATTTAATTGCAAGTGTTTTTTTTTTTTTTTTTTGGTTATGTTGATATATTCAAGTTTTATTTTTACTAATTTTTTTTTAATATAAATTTCTTGATGACTACCCTAAAAAAAAATTCTTGGAGTCGCTACTAACTTGTACTAGTCATCAAATAATAGATGTGTGGTTCAAAAGGATGAAATTTTACCATATTTATATAAATAAAATAAAATAATGGGCACAGCACAAATCAATAAATTGTAAAATCAAGTTTGAAATTGGATTATTAAAAAAATCAAATAAAAAACTAAGAAAAATCCATAGTTAAAATGTCACTTAGAATCCGAGCACCAAGTCCTACACTTCAGATTAATTATTTTAAGGGTAAATTATATTTTTTCACTCTAAATTATCACTTCGAATATGCTTAATCCCTTAACTATCAAAATGCTGCACAATTAACTTCTCAAAGTAATAACGTATAACGGAATTTAGTTTTGAAATATCAATTTATCCATTTCTCTACAAACATATAATTGAGAGTAAATTAGTTTTTCAATGCTAAGATAGTGGGTTAAGTGTAACATTTTTTTTTTTTGTTGAGAGAGAGTTTCAACTTATGACGTCCGCTCCTGATGATAGCTCTATATCATCAGACCAAGACACTAATAAGTTTTTGGTGTAGGCGGTGATTGAACCTCAGATCTCTTATTCAACCATCAGAGACTTTACCAGTTGAGCTAGCTGGAACCCACAAGTGTAACATATTTTTGAATATAGGGATAAATAGTATATTTCGATAGTTCATAGGATGAAGTATAATCGGGTTGATAATTTAGACAAAAAAAAAAAATTGTAATTTTGCCAAATTTTAAATAATAATAATAAGGTAAAAAATAATAATAATAATAATAATAAGCCCACGCTTCCAAATCGGAATCCGAATCCTAATCCAAATAGTTAATGCCGTAAAACAAAGAACCGGGGTTTCTTTTTCTTGGCCGACTCTCTCTAGTCTCTCCTATATATTCGCAATCCCCTCATATCCCCAATACACACTCAACACAACAACCAAAAAAAAAAACCCTACACAGCAATCCTAGCAGCCTCTCAGCGTTCCTCTTTCTCAGTACTTTTCCCAGCGAATCCAAGAACTCTGTCAATCATGGCCATCCTCTCTGATTATGAAGAAGATCAGCAGAATCAACAACCCTCTTCTTCTAAGAAAGAGGTCATTCTTGCTGAGAAAGAAGCCGAGGCCAAAAAGCCAGAGGAGGAGGAGAAGCAGCAGAAAGAGAAGAAACTTGTTCCCAACAAAGAAAACGGCCTAGATATGGAGAATTATTCATGGGGTCAATCCCTTCAAGAAGTCACTGTTAACGTTCCAGTCCCACAAGGCACTAAATCCAGCCTTCTTTTGTGTGACATAAAAACGAACTCTTTGAAGGTTGGGCTCAAGGGTCAGCCTCCAATCATCGATGGAGAGCTATTCAAGCCTGTGAAAGTTGACGATTGTATTTGGAGTTTGGAGGATAAGAAGATGATCACTATTCTTATTTGCAAGAGAGATCAGAGCGAGTGGTGGAAATCTTTGTTGAAGGGTGATCCTGAGATTGACACACAGAAAGCTGAACCAGAGCCAAGCAAGTTGTCTGACTTGGACTCCGAGACTCGTTCTGCTGTGGAGAAGATGATGTTTGATCAGAGGCAGAAACAGAAGGGACTACCAACAAGCGATGAGATTCAAAAAGAACAGTTGATGAAACAATTCATGGCTCAGAATCCCAACATGAAATTCCCTCCGGGAGCTAAGTTCATGTGAGATTAGGAAGACAATGAAAGATCTAATCTTTTTAGTTATATGCAGTTCTAATTTCTGTTGCTTTAGTTTAGGATTAAGGATTTGTTTACAAATTTAAGCATGTGATCATGTGCTATTGAATATCAATTGTGGGCTTTTGAGATTTATTAAACTTCAATTTTAAAATTGGATTTATTTTAATTTGTAATCTTTTTAGTTCGTAGATGTTTTATTGCAGTTCCAATTTTTATAGCCTTCGTTTAGGATTAAGAATTTGTTTACAGATTTAAGCTTGAGATCATGTGCTATAAAATATCAATTGTGGGTTTTTCAGATTTATCAAAGTTCAATTTTTGGTTGGATTTTTTGTTTTTTTATTTTTTTATTTTTTTTTTGGGTACTATCATTAAACATAGAACAAAAGGCGAATACATCAAGGGATGGGCAGCTTTGGTTGGATTTATAATTATCTGTAATCTGATATATAAGAACAAGTTTTATATTGGCTATTAGAACCATTGTAATCTTTCTCTTTTTTTTTTTCTTTTTTTTTTTTGGATTTTGGATAAATTTAAGCCTGGTCATTCAATTTGCATTGTATGCTGATTTAATTCTCTACATGCAAATTTTAGTACTGTGGGTACATTGAATTTTGAGGGAATATAATATACTTATATAATTGTAGAGGGATGTTAGTTACACGAAATCATATTTATACTTAAAAATGATTTTAGTTATAATTGTAAAATTTGCATAGGACAACCGGCCTTTGCACTCAAGGATGGTTTTTGAGTAGAGTTGTGGTGTGCATTTGTATTAGAACCATTTTTCTCTCCCTTGTGTGTGTGTGTTTGTTTCTAAAAAAAAGAAAAGAATGAGTAATTGTTCCACATTGCTTAAGAGAGTGTGTTATGTGTAGTATAACTTGTCCTACCCTTCCTTAAAAGTTACCATGGCTTTTAAGTGGAGTTGTGGTATGCCTTTGTGTTAGAATCCATTTCCCTCTCCCTTGTGTGTGTATGTTTCTCAAAAAAAAAAAGAAAAGGTAATTGTCCCACATTGCTTAAGAGAGTGTGTTGTGTGTAGTATAACTTGCCCCACCCTCTTTTAAAAGTTACCATGACTTTTGAGTGGAATTGTGATATGCCTTTGTATTAGAATTCATTTTCCTCTCCCTTGTGTGTGTTTGTTTCTAAAAAAAAAATAGAAAAAAAGATTGATATTAAATTTTGTTTCAAATTTTTAATAATAGAATTTTAATAGAAAAATAATTTTTTTTTTTGGATAATTTGAAGTAAGTGTATATTTCATACACTTACTTCCGATCATGACTTTAAATCACGATTTTAGTTCAAAAAATTGAGTATGTGTATTCTGTGTGTGAGTGTGCGCAACAGAAATTTCTCTAGAGTTTTATCTCAAATATACCACTCAAACAATTAATAAAACAAAAAGGTAGTGGCGGCGCCACCTTATGGCTAGGGTGGATTTAAAATTTTATATTTATTACCTTTAAAATTTTTTTTGGGACCACCTTAAATTTTTTTTATGCCAATAAAATTAAATTTTGGTCCATAATTTGAGCAACTTAACAATATATTGGGGTCTTTCAAGCAAAAATGAAAAACTAAAAAAAAAAAAATTTGAACTAAAATCTAGAAAAAAAAAATTTATAATAAAACTACTACAGACTGGGCAGTGGCTTGATTCCTTCGACTAAGCACATTGCTTAATACAACACAATTTTCAACATTTTATTATTTTTTATTACAATATTATTTTTCCTCACCAGACATATATTGCTTATTTCTCATTTTTAATTATTTTTTCTTGTTTATTCTTAACCATACACATCTTCTGTCTCCTTGATTTTTACACTTCATACTTTTAAATTTTATCATATCTTCATATACACTTTTACATCTACGTTTTGCCTTCCTTCTTGTTCGTAACTTTTGTGTCTTCTATCAGTACCAGTGTGGCAGTGCCTCTTCTCAAGTTTTGAGTCTTAAATTTCTCAATACGATTTTTTTTAGCTGTACAGGTACCTTTGTTCATTTAATTTCTTTTCATTTTTTTTTCTTTTTGAGGTTTTTTGGTTTACAAAATGCAATATTTTTTTTTTGGTTTTAAGAACAATTTTTTTTTTTTTTTTTTTTAAGCACAAACTTCATGCCAGTCGAATCTTGAATTTCGGCCGGTATTTATCGAAACACTCGAAATAGACCGGAATGACCCGAAATTTTTTCTGAAGTGGAATAGGGTGGGTTACTGTTCCGGTTTGTTTACCGGCACGGTATTTTTCAGCCATAACGGCCGGAACGGAATGAAATTAATAATATTGAATCAAATCTAATTACCTAAAGGCTAAAAAGAAATAAGATTGCGTAATTTATGCTTCCTAAGTAACACCCTGAACAAAATTCCTAGAGCTGCCACTGCAAAAAGGATTTTTATTTTTGAATACAATTTTTAATTCCTTGAAAGATTAGTAATAGAGAGTTTTAGCTAATTTAATTATCCTAACAAAAAATAAAATTAACTAATTTAGTAATTAATGAGAGAAATGGGTCCAACATATTAATTGAATAGGTGGAGAAAACTTTTTTTTTTTTTGAAAAGGGGTAGGTGGAGAAAACTAGAAAGGGAAAGACAAGCATATTTATTGAATTAGTGACATTTGTGTTAAAACCTCGTCATCTCCCCCCTTACGTTTGTTTTTGTTTAAAAAAAGAAAGAAAAAAAGAAAGATATGGAGGGCAGTGAGGATAGTTTAGTCAATTTACTATTTTACTTTACTAAGTAAGATCAATTTAGTTATGTTTGGTTTCATTAGGTGAACCCGATCTAGTGTGTGAGCCCATGAGTCAAGCGTTGCATATGGTACATTGTAGCAAAACTCTCAAATTAGAAGATTAATTGTGCAAATTATAATTTCAGGGTACATTATAATTTGGGTGACAGATTATGACCCAAAAAAAAAGTATAATTTCTCCAAATCTTTGTGTTAAAACAAATCAAAAACCAAATAATTTCTACCTAAAGAAAAGTTAAATTTTAAATCTTATAATTTAGATTAGATTACATTAGAATTAGAAAAAATTAAACTAGTTTTATTTTATTTTTTTAGAAAGAAATTAAATTAGCTGGTAAATCATGCATTGTATGGGAAAGTTTAAAAACATATAATTTTTTTTTTTTTTGGCTTAAATATGAAATTGATAATTATAGTGGTTATTAATATTGACAAATGAGGGTGTCCAGACCTAAGATATTAATCTTAGGGATATCATGAGGTTTTAGAAACCACTAAACCAATCCCTTGGGGTTATGGTGGTCATTAATAAACATCTATTATGATCAAGTTTGTAAATGGAACTATATATTGTTGTATTTGTTTATTTATAAGAACTATATATCATAGCATTAAATATTTATTATGATTATATTTGCATATGTAATTATATATTTTAGTATTTAAAATATATAATGTACCAAGATCTTAATGAAGTGTATAAATGTAAAATATAATTTAAATTTATATATATATAGTTTAAAAGTAATAAATTAAGAAAATTATTAAGTTTAAAAAGTAACAAATTATGACTTAGAAAAGGTTAAATTATAAATTGTACCCTTTAACTTTACTTGAAATTCAATTTAGTTTTGTTATTTCAATTTCATTTAATTTAGTCTTTTAGCTTTAAACTTTATTCAATTCAGACATCCCATTAATGTCGGTTAATAATAAACTATTCTTTATTTTTTTAATATTAATTTTCTAATTCTTTTAAAATATGAAATTAAAATAAAAAATTACATCATCTTTTTGGCACTAAGTGCGAGTATGATGGACACTAGCAAGAAAACTAAGGGTCCGTTTAGAAACAACTTATTTAGTTGGAATTGAAATTTTTTTATTGAAAGTGTAGAAAAAAAAGTTAAAAGCTAGCTGAATAGTACAATGAGACTTATGAATAGTACCAAAAAGTGCAATGAAACTCATAAATAATACCAAAAAGAAGCTAAAAACTCAAATGAGCCGAACTTTTCATCATATCCCAAACAAAATCTAAGGGTTTGTTTGAGATCCGCTTATTTTGCTAAAACTGAAATTTTGTTGTTGAAAGTACTGTAGATAAAGGTAAATGTTAGTTAAAATAGTATAGTGAGACCTATGAATAGTACCAAAAAGTGCAGTGGGACCCATGAATAGTAGCAAAAATAAGCTGAATAGTAAAATAAGTTGGTAAAAAATAAGCTAGCCAAACAGACACTAAGGGTTTATTTGGATTCCGCTTATTTTGCTGAAAATTGAAAATACTGTAGCAAAATAATTTTTAAATGTGTGAATAGTATTATGAGACCTAGTTTTAAAGTTTTTTTTCTTTTGAATAAAGTACTTGTGGGTCTCGTGAACAGTGCACGGGACCCACTGGAAAAGCAAAAAAATGCTCTTCTCTTTCTGCACGGGACCCACAATGCACGTTCTCAAAAAAAAAAAAAAAAAAGAAGGCCAAAACGCAGACGCTGGCCTTTATCAGTTGTATCCAAATGGGTACTAAGTGTGCGTTTAGGTTAGGATTAAAACTTAAAATTATTTAACTATTCAGTTTATTTTGGCTACTATTCATGAGTCCCACTGTATTATTTCAACTAACTTTTACTTTTATCTACAGTATTTTCAGTAATAATTTTTCAGTTTCAGCAAAATAAGCAGTATCTAAATACATTCTAAATGGGATAAAGTTCAAAGTTAGAAAGTTAAATTCAATGCAATCAAAGTAATAAAGACTAAATTAAATTTTAGAAAAAGTTTAGAGGGTACAATTTATAATTTAAAATAAACTACCAAATTGGCCATGAGCTGAGCCTGTAAAACAGTGTGTTTCTGCTTGACACAAAAAGGGAGGAAAAGAAAAACAGGGCAAGCAAAGCGGAGATGAAAGTAGAAGACAAGCGCATTGATTCCTCTTCTAAAAGATTAGTTATTAGACAACACAATTTTCTCAAACTGAAAACTGAAAATTGGAATTCTCATATTGCCGAATTCTATTTCTAATATACTGATGGTTGTGTTTATTAGACAATGCTTCCTTATACAAGCTTCAATAGATATTTCATTTTAATAAATAAATTTAAATCAAGTTCTTTATCAAAAGTTTTAATATCTGAAAAGAGAGGATATTTTCTAAGTATGTGAAGAGTTCAAGCAAGACATAATCTTTGATGCTTTAGATTTTTTTTTGTTTTTTAGTGAGAGGTGCATTTGTATATAAGTATACAAGCAAAAACATTTGCAAATTTTAGAATAATAGAAGCTCTAGTTTTATGATACCAGTTTAAGTAGCTTGGAATTGTGATGGGGTGAGGACAACTTAGGCCTAGTGTTTTTTTTTTTTTTAGAATAGCTTAGGCCTAGTGTAGAAGAAGGGTTTAAGAAGAAATTTCAGCAGCAAACTAGATTAAGGCAAAGAAATAGATTATAGGATTGAAGTTGGAACCATGAATTTTCAATTGCTAAGCTCAAGAGCTCAAGAGCTCAAGAATATTCAAATATGAAGAAGTTTCATGAAATAGACAAGAAAAATGCTACCTCCAATGACTAAAAAAGACTTTATATATATGTATAAAAGGAGATATAGAATACCAACTAGCTGTTTTCTTATAAATATTGTAAGTAAGTTTTGGTACCAACTGATTGTGTAACGCCTTGGGGTACCAGCATATTGTTTTCTTTTCCAATTATTCAGAAGTATGTCATCCTCTCAAATTGGAGTCAACGTTGATTATTGTTTCTGGTTTTGAACTTTTGATTCTCAAACTATACATCTACTATATTATATCTGATATGGTAGTTTGTGTATTTTGTTGAAGTACGATTTTGGGTCCGATCAGACTGCTCAGGTGGGTCGGGTCCAATGAGTCCATGGACACCCCTAATTTTCACAATTTAAGCAACTACGAGTATCAAAAAAACATGAAATTGGATTTGTGGTTATATATTTAAAGCCAAATAAAAAACTAAAAGGGCAGTGTTTGTTCCGCCCATTGTGTGCATTTACACAATAGCCAAAATATAATTGAAAACGTGATTTTTAAGTTATGTTTTCAGACTCACAAATCACAATATGTATCAGAATTTTCACATCAGTCAAAATCTCACACACATTCGAGCCTATACTTCCAAATTGGAAACCAAATCCGGATCCGAATAGTTAATGTAAAACAGAGAACCGACTTTCTTTTTCTTGACCGACCCTCTCTAGTCTCCTATATATAACCAGTAATCCCGTCAGATCCTAATACACACAAAAATTCACAATACCCTCCATAGAAATCATAGCTTCCTAGCGTTCCTTAGTAGTTTCCCAACAAACCCAGTGAATCCAAGAACTTTGTTAGTCATGGCCATCCTCTCTGACCATGAAGAAGATCAGCAGAATCAACAACCTTCTTCTTCTTCGTTGTCTTCTAAGAAAGACGTCATTCTTGCTGAGAAAGAAACCGATGCCACACTAAAAAAGCCAGAGGAGGAGAAGCAGCAGAGAGAGAACAAACTTGTTCCCAACAAAGACAATGGCCTTGATATGGAGAATTATTCATGGGGTCAGTCCCTTCAAGAAGTCACTGTTAACGTTCCAGTCCCTCAAGGCACTAAATCCAGCCTTCTTTTGTGTGACATAAAGACGAACTCTTTGAAGGTTGGTCTCAAGGGTCAGCCTCCAATCATCGATGGAGAGCTATTCAAACCTGTGAAAGTTAACGATTGTATTTGGAGTTTGGAGGATAAGAAGATGATCAATATTCTTATTTGCAAGAGAGATCAGAGCGAGTGGTGGAAATCTTTGTTGAAGGGTGATCCAGAGATTGACACACAGAAAGCTGAACCAGAGCCAAGCAAGTTGTCTGACTTGGACTCTGAGACCCGTTCTGCTGTGGAGAAGATGATGTTTGATCAGAGGCAGAAACAGAAGGGACTTCCAACAAGCGATGAGATCCAAAAAGAACAGTTGTTGAAACAATTCATGGCTCAGAATCCCAACATGAAATTCCCCCCAGGAGCTCAGTTCATATGAGATTAGGAAGACAAAGAAAGAACTAATCTTTTTAGTTATATGCAGTTCTAATTTTTATTGCTGTAGTTTAGGATTAAGGATTTGTTTACAAATTTAAGCATGTGATCATGTGCTATTCAATATCAATTGCGTGCTTCGTTGATTTATTAAACTTCAATTTTTGGTTGGATTTATTATGATCTGTAATTTTTATAGTTTGTAGATCGTTTATTGCAGTTCCAATTTTTATAGCTTTCGTTTAGGATTAAGAATTTGTTTACAGATTTAAGCTTGAGATCATGTGCTATACAATATCAATTGTGGGGTTTTCAGATTTATCAAAATTCAATTTTTGGTTGGATTTTTATTTTTATTTTTTTGGTACTTGGATATTGGTACTATCATTGAAATAGAACAAAAGGCGAATGCATCAAGGTTCAGCAGCAATGCTGGATGGGCAACTTTAGTGGTTGGTTTTATAATAATAATCTGTAATCTGATATATAAGAACAAGTTTTATATTGGCTATTAGATTCTTCTCAAAAAAAGGAAAGAAAAAAAGGCTATTAGAACCGTTGTAATCTTTTTTGTTTGTCTTTTGGCTAAATTTAAGCCTGGTTAGATGCACTGACCATCCAATTTGCATTGTATGCTGATTTAATCCTCTACATGCAAATTTTAGTACTGTGGGTACATTGAATTTTGAGGAAATTTAATATACTTATATAAACCGTGCTTGCATAAAATTTGTAGAGGGATGATAGTTACATGAAATCATGTTTATATTTAAACACGATTTCAATTACAATTGTAAAATTGCATACAACAACTAGCCACTCAAGGATTGATATTAAATTTTGTTTCAAATTTTTAATAATAGAATTTTAGTAGAAGTATAATTTTTTTTTGTTAATAATTTAATAGTTAAAATGGGAGAGGAGGATTTACATCTTGAGTGTCTTGGAAATACCAAGAAATGCTAATGAAGGACAAAACTCTTGATAGTTAGAATATAATTTTGAATTTATCAAAACTTTGATTTTAGAGAGTTTTGAGCAATGTATATTTCACACACTCACTTCCAATAGTGACTTCAAATTACAATTTTAGTTCAAAAAAATTAAGTATATGTACTGTGTGTGTGAATGTGCGCAATAGAAATTTTCCTAGAGTTTTACCTCAAATAAACCATTCAAACAATCAATAAGACAAATAGGATTTTAGTTTTGAACACAATTTTTAATTCCTTGAAAGATTAGTAATAGAGAGTTTTAGCTAATTTAATTATCCTAACAAATAATAAAATTAACCAATTTAATAATTAATGAGAGAAATGGGTCCAACATATTAATTGAACAGGTGGAGAAAACTAGAAAGGGAAAGACAGACATATTTATTGAATTAGTGACATTTGTGTTAAAACCTCATCATATCCCCCCTTACGTGTGTTTTTGTTTAAAAAAAGAAAAAGAAGAAGAAGATGTGGACGGTAGTGAGGATAGTTTAGTCAATTTACTTTACTAAGTGAGATCAATTTAGTCATGTTTGGTTTCATTAGGTGAACCCGAATCTAGTGTACGAGCCCATGAGTCATGCATTGCATATGGTACATTGTGGAAAAACTCTCAAATTAGAGGATTAATTGTGCAAATTATAAGTTCAGGGACATTATAATTTGGGTGACAGGTTATGACAAAAAAAGAAAATATAGGTTGAGTTTGGATTGCGCTGAAAAATGAAACTCCCTGCGTTTGACATTTTTTCTGTGGGTCTCGTGCACTGTTCACGAAACCCGCAAGTATGGATTTCAGCAAATGTTAGTTAAAATTGGATCCCAGGGCACTATTCACACATTTAAAAATTATTTTGTTACAATGTTTTTAGTTTTCAGTTTTCAACAATAAGCGGTATCCAAACAGACCCATAATTTCTTCAAATCTTTTTCAAAAATCTTTGTGTTAAAACAAATGGAAAACCTAATAATTTCTACCTAAAAATGTTAAATTTTAAATCTTATAATTTAGAGTAGATTACATTAAAAGTAGATAAAAATTAAACTAGTTTTTTTTTTCTTTTTTTAGAAAAGAAATTAAACTAGTTGGTAAACCATGCATTGTATGAGAAAGTTTAAAAACATATAAAATTTTCTTATTTTTATTTTTTGCCTTAAATATGAAATTGATAATTATGGTGGTTATTAATATTGAAAAACGAGGGTGTCCTGACTTAAGATATTACAGGGAGGAATATATCCCATGGGAGTGGCCCAAGATGCTATCAAAAGGTTTCGAATTGAGGATTTGATTCTCATGGATATCATGAGGTTTTAGAAATCGCTAAGCCAATCCCTTGGGGTTATGGTGATTATTAATAGACATCTATTATGATCAAGTTTGTATATGGAACTATATATTGTTTTATTTGTTTTTTTTATAAGAACTACATATTATAGCATTAAACATTTATTATGATTACATTTGCATATGTAATTGCATATTTTAGTATTTAAAAAATATAATGTACCAAGATCTTAATGAAGTCTATAAATGTAAAATATAATTTAAATTCTATATATATGTGGTGGGCCTTTTTATGGTTACGGTGGGCTGGGCTGCCTCCTGCGGTATTGAGCCCAATCTGTCTTTGTCTGCCGAAGCCATTCTGCCAAAGAACTGTATTCTGCGGCAGATTTGTATTCTGCGACAGATTTGTATTCTGCTGCAGATCCCTTTCTCTTGCACTTCTTTCTTTGGACCTTTCTTGCTCTTCGGTCTTCTTGGTGGGTCTTTGGGCCTTGCTTTTCATTTGGGCTTTCCTCCGTATGGGCCTTTGGGCATGGATTCAAAAAATGGGCATCAACATTTAGCCCCCTAAGCATATGGATTGCTCCTGCGATTCATATGCGAAAACTTATGCAGTTTTCTTTCGTGGGTTGTTTCACAACTCACATGCGAATGCTTCTCTTCTTTTCTTTGTGGTCCTATTGTTTCAACTTTTACTCTCCTTAGGCAAATCATTCTCTTTCGTTCTGCAAATTTATGACCCTCCAAGGGTAGCCAGAAAGTTGTTGTTCATGACGGTAGTGGTTTTGTTGCTGTTACCCTAAAGCGAGTTTGTTGCAAACTTTGCCTCTTTTGGGCCTGCCGTATGCTTTCCAAATTCCAATAGCCCAGTACTATCATTGGGCTTGTACTCATGTTGTTTTGGGCTTCCTTGGCCCATTTCATCGCTTTTGGGCTCATTTGTCCCATTCGGGCTCCTTTGTCCCATTTTATTCTTTTGGGCACCCTCGGCCCGTTTCATCACTTTCGGGCTCCTTTGTCCCATTCGGGCTCCTTTGTCCCATTTTATTCTTTTGGGCATCCTCGGCCTATTTCATCACTTTCGGGCTCCTTTGTCCTATTCAGGCTCCTTTGTCCCATTCAGGCTCCTTTGTCCCATTTTATTCTTTTGGGCGTCCTTGGCCCATTTACTAACTCTGCATTCCCATGGGTTTTTACTAACTTCATTGGGCTTCCTTGGCCCAATTACCTTATTCTCATCCTTAAGGTTCATGGGCCTGCCATTAACCCCTTACTCTCTTTGTTTACATTACTTTGGGCCTGCAGTGGCCCATTCTCACTTTTCAATATCATATACTGCCTATGGGTATGCTATTTCTTTCTTTCCAGGCTTCTTTAAGCCCATTTGCCTCCTCAAGACCCATTTGTTTATTTCATGGGCCTGTGATTTATTATTCCTGCCATTCGGGCTTAATGGTTTTCTTCTCAATTTACTAACTCTTTTCTTCCTATATTGTTGGGCTTCTTCTTGCTATTAGGCCCCCTTGCCAAAAGTGGGCATCAACATTACACTCATTCAAAGGGATTGTCAATAATGATGATGTGTGCATCCTTCTCTTCTTCATCATTCCCTTGCTTGTTTCTTGGTTTGCTTATTGGAAATTTCTTGTGATCTTGGACTTCTGCAATGGTACTCATTTCTTTATGTCTGCGGCAATATGTATACTTATTTCTTCACGTTTCTGCAGTAACATGTACTCATTTCTTCGCTTTTGGGGGACAAATACTCATTTTTTCTGCTTCCGCAGAATATGTAGACACTTTCTGCTGCAATACATGCACTTATTTCTCTTTGTTAATACGCCTCTTACTCTGCTTCTGCTAGAGCAGCATCCATACTGTAGGTTATGGCAGATTCTGCGGCAGAAGAATTAGGCTTGACTTCTTCAGCTAACTTACTTTCCCCATGTATTCCTTAGTATCATCTCTTCATTCTTCCATAAGTGTAGTTGCTCTCTAAGAATGGTCAAAAGACACAAATGCCGTGGAATCCTTCCTTGTCGGGTTCTTCTTCATTATGATGTTCTACATCTCTGTACAGTGCTCAAAATTGGCTCTTTGGATTCTTTGACTCTTCTTTCTCTTGCCAACTTCGCAAATAGCACTTCGTGGAGCAATGATCCTTCTTACGGTCTTCATTTTTTTTTTCTTTTCTTTTAGCCACCTAAGGTTGCTTCACTTCGGGCTTCATTCATTCTCTAAAAATAGAGAAAGTGTTGTCTTCTACTACCTTCACATCTAAGCCGACAACTGAAAAGAGTTTCATCAAAATAGCTCTGCCACATTACTTTCTTCAAGTAGAGTTCTTTTACAAGAGGAAAGCTTCTTTTAAGTGTGTAGATCAAAGGGTGGCTTCCCTTCCTTTTCTTGTGCCTTCTTCTTCTCTTTGCATTCACAATATCTTCATTTCTTTTACTCAAAACAAAGCGTAGAGCTAACATTGCAAGCCCTCATCATAGTAGAGTACTCTTTCATTTGTTGATAATACTTTTTGCTATGTTGAAGAACACATGTATTCTTTGCCAGGATGAAGTTTCTGCAGAGAAGGATGTTGGGTCTTGTAGAAAAGGCAAGTTTCTTTCAGTGATGATGTATTTATGGAAGGCCTCCTTATTCAAAGCTACTACTGATATGGGCAAATGTATTGTTGTAATAGTAGAGGACCTTTTAGCCCCCAAGATCATCAATACTCTTGTACCTTTGTTGTTTGCATTGCGGGCTGTTTCTGATTTTGCCATAAATTCTGGTTCTGTTGCAAAATTGATCTTTCCGCAGGAGTGACAGAGTCTGCCACTCATTTTAAGGCACCTACAAGTGGTGCCATTATAGATATTTTTCCAAGGGGAAATGAGGATGCTTCCATAATAAATCTTCACTTTCTAAACATTTTCTTTATCATTCTGCCACATCAACTATTGATTCTTTTGTGTTTGCTTTTTTCTTCTTTAACATATTCTTCTTGTCATTCTGCCACAGCCGCTGTTGGTGAGTATATCCCTGTCTTTTTGATGAAAAAGCATAGATGTTGTTGTGAACTAGATCCCTTAACTTTGTTGTAGTCTTCCTCAGATCTTATCTCTCCAAATTCTTCTTTCTCATGTTGCTAAGCTTGGCAGTGTCTCTCCAATTCTTGTGGTCTGCCATTGAATGTGTTGCTCGAGAGATGCTTGGACTTCATCGTTGATTTCCACATTTTGCTCCTGCTGTGAGTTCCTTTGTCACTCAGCTTTTATGCGGAGCACTCTTGAAGCTTTATAGTCTCACGAAGAGCAATTATTTTCTGCTGTAGTGCTTGTTGGTTCACCTTTACATATGTTTCTGCCGGAGTGCTTGTAGGCCTTCTCTTCTTGCTTCCTTTCTTTGCTTCTTTGATATTTGCCACAACAAGGGTGGTAGAATTTCTTCTCATGGATTCATTGCTGCATAGACTTTATATCATGTGAGAACATATTCTCCAATTGCTAGTTGATGCTTCAGCAGAAGGTAGATGACGTTGCTGCTTTATCGCAGACTAGATTGTTACTTGACTATGGTAGGTTGCAACAAATTGCATGGGTGTTGCACTATGCCATATCATGAAGTTTGAAGTTGCTGCAGATCAAGTGGCAGACGGATGTATACTTGTTGAAGTGCCACAATTAATACTTATTTCGTAGTGGGTAATGTTGCTACTACATATTGATACTCTAAGTGCTTGCGGAAGACTTTCTAAATCTGCTGCAGAATGGGCCTTAGCCTCCCAGCATATGAGATAACTGGATAAGTCTTTAGCATTTTGAAGAAGGCTTTTCATATTTACCGCAGAATAATGCAACCCCCAGCGTAATAAGTCCTTAGCTTTCTGCAGAAGCCTTCCCAGATTTGCCGCAAACTGAGACTTAGCCCTCCCAGCATGTGAAAATAAGTCCTTAGCTTTCCGCAGAAGCTTTCCCAAATTTGCCGCAGACTGAGACTTAGCCCCCCAGCATGTGAGACAATTAAATGGGCTTGATGTCATACTTAGATCACCTTCTCTTAGCATTGATGCTACTGATAAAGCTTTTCAAGATAATAAGAGATCTTCTTTTGCCAAAATAGGTAGTTTTATAATAAGATCACCTCCGCCATGTGGTTCATGCATTCTTCAGTAAACATTTTTGGATGCCGTGGATCTACAAGTTGCCATATTGTAAAAATTCTTCGTTGCTAGAGAATTTGGGAAAGAGTTACTTCCTAAGCATGCTTTGGCTTCGTTCTACCGTAAGCACAATTTCTTCCCAAGTATTTTCTGCTACATATGGCTATAGCTTTTCTGCAGATTCTTTCCAAAGACTTATGATCATGGCTTCTTTGCGGGTTTGATTGAGTGTAGCCCCCATTATGGGCTTTTGCCAAGAACTCACAACCATGGTTCCTTTGCTGGTTTCTAGCCAAGAATTCATAATCACGACCCTTTTGCTGGCTTTAGCTACTAAGACCCATATTTCATGGGTTTCTTCTTTGCTTCCTTTGAGTATGGGTATATTTAGATGAAGCTTGCTATGTCTCTTGCTTCGTGGTTGGCTAGTAATAGCCAAAAGTCAGCGGCTTCTAATATAAAATTTTCCCATAACGTACCCACATTATGCTTCTTTGTTCCTGCGGCAGAATGCCCTTGCAGCAGAACACCTTCAATAAAAAACCGCATAATAGCTTTCTGCAGCAATAAGATAAGCAACTCTATTCACAGCAGAATGTGTGTGAGCAATTGTTTCTACCATTTCCCTCTTGTACACAAGCTAAAAGAAGGAGCTTTGAGTTTGTCACTGTTGTAGAGTTCTTCCAGGGTGAGACATGGGCATCAATGAGCTTTATGACTTAAAGAGTGATGATGGAGTTGCATAGTTTGTAGAACAAGTAATCTAATGCATTCTTTCTTAGAAATATCATAAAGATCATGATCATTAATGCCACTCTAGGCATAAATCCTCTGAGGTGCTCCAAAGAAAACTTCTCAACTCTTCAAGGTTGTTGAATTGGTTTGCTAGACCCGATAATGGACAAAGAGCAGTTTGCAAGCAGCTTGTAGATTCGGGCTTCTCTATGGAGAGTACGCAGTGACTGAGTGATTGGCTTCATTCCAAGGTCTAGATTTAATTTGGACACAAGCAACTTGAAAAGGACTCTGTTATGCAAAAAGTAACGTGTTGCCAGCCTCCTAAGCTTGTATCTTTCACTGTGCTTTTGCGGCAGAATACCTTCTGTCAAGTACTGCATGAATGGACTTCTCTAGTCTTCGTTGACGAACACAGCGTAACTTTCTTCTCTGTCTGTTGCAAGCTGGCAGGTCCCACATTAGGTTTGGACTTGATCTGCGTCTTTACCCATACTTGGCCAATAAAAGCCTGCCCTCTGAAGTCTACGGTGAAAGTTGACCTCTCCGTAGGATCCGCAAGTTAAGATCCCACCTAGCATCCTGCGGTACAATTCTCCTCTTACCAAGATGTAATTTTTTAGCACCTTTAGTTCCGTAGTGCCTTCTTCTTTCATCAAGGCCTCCCTTATGGGAAACCGTCAATCTCCTTCACATTGTTCCTCCTGGAACCTTTCCTTCAACATCTCAATAATAGATTCTTTCCTCTTGCTGACTTCTATCCTGGTGTTATCCCCTTCGAAAATTATTTGTGAGCCTAATGTAGCCAACACATCCGCAAACCGGCTTTCATTCCTTGGGGCATGATCTATTTCAAAACTTTTCCTCCATTTTCTGGGCCATTGTTTTGTACGGGGCTAGGCTAGGTTCTTTTAAGGAGAAGCTCCCTTTGGTCTGGCAGACCACCAGGTTTAAATCACCCATCACCTTTAAGTGCTTGATCCCCATTTCAAGGGCCGTGGCTAACCCAGTTAGATAGGCCTCATATTTTGCTGTATTGTTAGAATAGGGAAATTCTAACTTGAATGAGAGCACCACAGCCTTGTCTTCTTCATGATACAAAATTACTCCCACTCCTCCTGATTGGGTAGTAGAAGACCCATCAAACTTCATCACCCATTACTCTCTGAATTCTTCTGCCATAGCCACCTCTCCTAGGACTTCATCATCTAGCGGGAATTCTTCTTCTCTTGGGAATTGCGCTAGCAAGTCTGCTATAGCTTGGTTCTTTATTGCTTTAGGCGTTCCCACTTTTAAGTTGTATTGTGACAATTGTAGCAACCACTGAGATATTCTGCTAGAGAGGATTGGCTGCCGCAACAAGGCTTTGATTGCGTGAGACTTAGTTATCAGTCACATTTCATAGGCTAGGAAATAATGGCGTAGTCTCTGTGAGGCATATACTATGGCCAGGCATGCCCTTTCTGCCCTTGGGTAACGAGTCTCTGCATCCTTTGGCACCATTCTGATATGATTGTATTCACTGAATTCGTCCATGAATGAAAACATGGCGCTGCCTGCCGCAGAATCTATCAATAAGTCCATGTTTGGCAGTAGGAATTCGTTTTTTCGGCAGGCCTTGTTGAGATTTCTAAAATCTACAGAACACCTTATCTAACCGTTCTTCTTCTTTACTGGCACTATGTTGGACAACCAGTGCGAGTGCTGAATGGGCTTAATGAATCCTGCGGCTAGCAATTTCTGTACCTCCTTGACTATTTGCCCTTTTATCTCAGTGTGGAATGTCCTGGTAGGCTGAAATTTTCTGCTATAAAATATTCTGCGGACAAACATTCTGCACTTCTAAAATTCAGCAGATTCTGCTATGAACAGTTTGCCGAAGGATCTGCACTTTGGCTTTTGAAACTTTCTACTACGAAATATTCTGTAGATGAGCATTTTCTGAAATTCAGTAGATTCTGCTGCGAACAGTCTGCAGAAGGATTTGCACTTTCTGCTACATAATTTTTGCGGAGGGACATTTTGTACTTCTAGAGAAGTCTGCTGAGTGATACTTTGTGGAGGAAATAGTGATTCGCAACAATATAGTAATGATGAAAGTTTTCCTTTGGCTACTATAGCTTCATTTTTTGTTTCTAGCTTTTGGTTTTTGAGGGGGAGTAGAGCTAGAATCATTAGCATGGAAAAAATGATTGAAACCTTGTGAGGGAATGAAGGGATTTTTCTCCTCTAAATGCTGAACCCAAAGGTGGAGATGGAGAGAGTTTAGAAAGCTTCTAGTGTTTCCTTAAAAGAAATGAAAGCAAAAAGGTGATAAGTGGCTTAGAAAGCTTTTAGGAGAGCTGCATGTTTGAATAAGTGGCTTGCCACATGTCTCACATGCATGACAAGGAAAACAAGTGGCATTTAAATGATAGGACCAAATATTTAAAGGCCATCTATTGTAGAGTTCTCAGGATATTTTTGTTGTAGAACTCTACGATGGTATTGTGGTATTCTGCCACAACATTCTGCTGCAACATTGTACCATAGCATTTTGCTCATGATACTACTCTGCTGCAGAATTTTGCTATAGTACTGTCCTGCTGTAATGTTGCTGTATTCTGCCACAGAATTTCGCTACGGTACTGTCCTGCTGTAACGTTGCTATATTCTGCCATAGAATTCTGCTACGACACTGTCCTGCTGTAACATTGCTGCATTTTGCCACAGAATTCTGCTACGGCACTATCCTGCTGTAACATTACTGCAATATTCTGCCATAGAATTCCACAACATTGTTTTGCTGTAGTGTTGCCGTGATATTCCACCATAGAATTCCACTATGGTACTACTGTGACGTTTTGGAAACTTTCCTGAGAGTATAGTTTGGAAGGTTTAAGAACATCTGCATGTCTTGCTTTGGTAAGGAATTGGAAACACGTTTGCGAGGGAGAAATATCTTATTCTCCCCATCTTGATCCCATCTCCCCAGTGAAGTCGCCATTTTAATGTGGTGGGCCTTTCTATGGTTACAGTGGGTTGGGCTGCCTCCTGCGGTATTGGGCCCAATCTGTCTTTGTCTGCCAAAGCCATTCTGCAAAAGAACTGTATTCTACGGCAGATTTGTATTCTGCTGCAGATCTCTTTCCCTTGCACTTCTTTCTTTGGACCTTTCTTGCTCTTCGGTCTTCTTGGTGGGTCTTTGGGCCTTACTTTTCATTTGGGCTTTCCTCCGTATGGGCCTTTGGGAATGGATTCAAAAAATGGGCATCAACATATATATATTATCCATTTAACCTTTTGAAACAAGTGAAATATCGTGGTTTCTAAATCAAAACCCATATATTTTGTTGCAAGTTTCTTCTAGGCTCTCAAGTATATTCCAAGTTGGCTAAGAATTTATTCCTCAGTATATAATGTATTTAAAGCAGCAATTTTCGTCAAACTTCTTAGTTTTATTCATTTGCTAGACTCATTACCAATGAGTATTCTTCTACAAAATAAAATGACAAAAAGAAATCTAACAAGTTTCATATTTCATATTCTAGTTTCTAACAGTTGTCATAATTCACATTAGTAGAACTCCGATGGAGATTAACAACGTTGAACCAGAGTTTAGTTAATTAAGAGTAGCGAAGACAGACAAGTGCACATAATGACGTAGAGAAAATGAAGAAGTCTCTACATTTTTAATTTATTTAACATTCTTGAGCCATAGTACCGAGAACTTTTTATTGCAAATCAAACACGCACTCCCTCCAAACATGTATATATAAAAGATCGCCATGTCCACCGCATCAAGTTCCAGTACAAATTGCAGTTCCATCGGCATGGTAAATGGTGCAGCCCTTCGGCGCAAAGCAGCAATTGCAGGGCGGATTAAGTTGCTTATTTCCTGAAGATGGGCAGGTCATGTATCCTGCATATTGTGTGCAAAATTGTGGGCATACTTTTGCGCTCGCAATTTCTGGATTGAAGACCAGTAGGATTGCACCTACTCAATGATAAAGAAAGCAACATATGAGATTGAGAAATTATTTATTCATTAAATGTGTTAAATTACCGATTGTCCTAAAAGTTTAAGAGTAATGTTATAAATATAAACTATTTTATTACATATTGATGTGGCAAATTCTTACTAGTTCTAATATAGGTCCACCACTAACATCATATTTAACACTTTAGCTCATAGTCTGACTAGATATGCCATTGGCATTCCAGATTTTCTAGTATGAATGGAGGATGTTTCATCTCAGTTTCAAGATGTACTTCAAGCCGATTTATTAGGCATATTTTAATAAAGAAGTTTCAATGTTTTCCCCCTCAAAAAAAAAAAAAAAAACAATTATTAGGAAAATGCTAAAGTCACATCATGTAGTTTGTAAAAATGTTGTAAAATAGTTTATGTCTATAGCATTACTCAAAGTTTAAGCTATTAAGAAACGGTGGATTTAATTTTTTAACTATATAATTTGGACAAAATGAATTCAAATGTGCTGTTCATTTTAGTTATGGCCATATTGATTTTTTTAAAGCATATTTTTGTTACCACCATTGAACTTTTGCCGGGTCAAAGTTCCCTAGTTAGTGTTACACAAATTTTTTTTTTTTTTTTTTTTTTTTTTTGCATGTAAGAATTTGCACCTATATATAGGAGAGTATATGGACATTAGATTTTCAAATATAGAAATATAATAATATGGGGAAAAAAAAAAAAGCACAAGCTAAACAAACAGAAAGAGAGTATAAATGAAGATGACAGCAATTTTTGAGGAGTAGGAGCTTACTACTCAAAAGGAGAAGATATATTACACCAACTTTGTTGCTAGCCATATTTCCTCCTATACCAATTTTGAGGTGTTAAAGTTGCATATTTATAGTAAAGAGCAATGTTGTCCCTAAAACAAAAATTTAGAGGAAAAGAAAATGTAGATTTTCAACACCCATCCGTTCTCACATCAGCTATGAGATCATTATATTGTAACCAACAAAGTCAACATATATAGCAAGAGGCTAGGGACTTCAAAACTAATAAATTGTGGCTTCATCGACAAGCACAAATTAAGAGAAGATATGAATACGGCTCTGGCGTAGAATAGGCAGGTCTTACTGGAGGAAAAAATATATAGTCAAGATTCCTAAATGGACCTTAGAAGTCAATAATGGCGGAATTATTTTACAATGTATTCATAACTTCCTCATATGATAATTTCAATCTTAAGCATATCTCCCTCTTAATTGAGATTGGATTGAGCTAGGATTATTTTTTTTTTTTTTTTTTTGGCTTGCAAACTGAGGTAAAGGGATTAGAATATATCCAGCTTTTCTAATTAATAAGCAAAGGGTCATACTCCTACCACTAAGTCACAAGTTTTTTGACAAATTGCATTGAGCTAATTGATAATACCTGTAATTTAGACTATTTAAATGAATAACCATAATTTTCAAACACCTGACTTATATATATTGGAATACTAATCCTATCTCTTTTTTAGAGTGATGAGAAGTTAATAATTAAGAAGTGATTACCACCGCGCATCCTTGGCGTAATAATCGCTTCACAAGTATAAGTATCTGTGGAGTGTGGGGGATAAGCACCCGGGGTTCAACTGTTCAAGTCTTTAAGAGAGGGCTTCACACACATATATACTTTAATTATGCTATAATATAATTTTTATTTTGTATAAAAAATTAACAAGTGATCTATTTATAGGGGTGTTATTCGTCAATTGTCTTTAACCAAACGGCATCTTCTCCTATGAAAGGATGGAGGGTAAGTTATGTTATGCTTATTATGCATTCAATCCGGTATGGCGCGTAAGTCTTTTTCTTGATAGAGTGAGCCCATGATTTTTATTCCAAGGCGTTAATGATGTCAACGGTTGTATTATGTGTGCTACACATCCCATGGTTTGAAATTTTGAATGATATATACAACTTTTTTTTTTATGGGATTGAGTGATACAATTTTAATGATAACTACCCCATTCTAACAATTTCTTTTTAAAAAAATGGGTACGATATGCTTATATCTAAACATTATTCTTGGTGAAGGTCTATCCCACAAAGAGTCTTAGTATAATGATAATTCCAAGTTACCCTTAAACATATTCGATTTCATTCAACATTAGAAAAATAACATCAACATATGCTTTTTTTTTTTTTTTGATAAGAACATGTGCATTTCTTACGGGCAAAGAATAACATAAACTAGCTAATACATTCTATCAAAAAAAAAAAAAAAAAAAAAAAAAATAACATAAACTAATACAGGAAATGGAAAAATGGATATATACCAAGTAAAAGTTTAAAGTGGACCATATTAGAACTTAGAAGTCAATGATTGCAGCTTTCTAATGGATTGAAAAGGAGCATATATTAAATTGAAAGAAAGATATAAATTGTAAAAAAAAAAAAAAAAAAAATGTAGAGATACCTTGTATTCTTTTTAATCAGATTTCCAATGTACTGTATTTACTTATTTATTTTTAAACTAATCGCTAACTTGTGCGATGCACGAGATAGTTAAATTAAAAATTACATATATTTTAAAAAAACAAATAGAGAATCCTGTATGAAAAAACTATTAATTAAAAGTTAATAGAAAAATTATTTTATAATTTAAAATAGTTTCTCATAGGTATTGTATTTGTATCAACCAAGTAGGATGCATATTTTAAATTAAAAAAAAAAAAAAAAAACCGTAATGGTGGGCGGTGGCTGCTTTTGTTTTATTATTTATCCAAATTTTTTTTTTTTTTTTTGATAGGATATGAACAAATAAATTGTAGTAGAATTTAAACAGTTTCCCATAGGTATTGTATAGGCATCAACAAAGTATGATGCATATTTTAAATAAATAAAAAAGACAAAACTTTGCCTTCTAACTCTCATATGCACCAACGCTACACCACCACCATATGTATAGAGGTTATTACACGCCCTTGTTTAGTTTCTTATCAATGTGAATTGCTACTTTTAATATGAATTGTAGGGACCGGGCTTGAGCACTTCTTCTATTGGAAGAGTGGACTCAGGCCCAACTAGCCCAATACAATAAATTTGTAGAGAATGAGTTTAAGAACTAGGCCTTAGTGAGGATAACAACGAATAAACATGGTTATGGGTGCACTAAATAATAAGGAAATGGGCTTTACGTATGAAATTCTATCCTGGGCACTAGTTCGAGGAGCTATTTGTTCTTATTGCTTCTTCAGTGCTTGGTTACAAAGTACCAGGATGATACCAGTAGCTATAGTGTTTTCTGCTCCCAACTTCCGATCCCTTTTCTGGAGGACTTCTTACATTATATACTCCCTTTTAGTTGATCTTGGCCCTCCATTTGTTAATCGTGTAGGTCACTACTTAAGTGCTTGTCCCATCAGCTACCGTCCCAAACCTTCTGTGAGTTGCAGCAACCAAAGCAGTACTGTTCAGGGGTCATTTCCCCATTAATGCGGCCAGAATGTTAGTTGTGGGCATTTAATGTGGAGATGACAGTTTCTCCTTGAATTGCTCCTCCGCCAAGCTCCTATGGCTGACCCACTGTACTCGTCCTGTTTCTTGAGATGCTCTACGAGGCTGCCCTTGATGGCGTGCTGCTCTTCCCTTTTATGATTTCGATTCGCCGAGGACAGGATTGTCCTCGGCAATGCTTCTTAGCAATTCGGACCTTTTTTGTTCGTTCTCGGGCATTTCTTCTTCCTCGGCTTGGGCCTTGGGCTTAGTATAAAGTGGGCCAAGGTGGCCAAACTCTTTGACCCCACAATAGCCCCTCAAAATCCTGCTGTCTGGCTCCTCGGACGGAGAGGAGGATTTTGGTGTCCTTGGGCCTTTGTCACGGCTTGTCAAGTCTTGTCCTCCATCAGCGCCAAAGCCTTTTCGCTTGTCCAAGGCACGTTCCTGACGCTTCGGTATACAGAGCGCGCCCTCATTAAATTCTGGCAGCTCTGTGCTCCCCACGTTCAACGGTGTGATGGTGATCAAACGGTGGGGATTTTTTAACTTTATGGGCGGGAAACCGGCACGGTTATTTTTAATCGAAGTTATAAATGCCCATTTGAACTGATTCGCCTCTTTACTTCCACATTCAAGAGTTCTTGCGCACGTATCTTAAGTTCTGTCAAATCTCAGCCCAACTCGCGTTTCTTTTCAGCATAAAAAGCCTGTCCGAGGAGCTTTTCCTCACTTCTGTAAGTTTCTACTCTCTCTAATTCATATTTTCTTTCTTCTAAGTTTCTTTTTCTCTTATTCCTCTCTTTCTTTCGTCCTTCCCTGAGTCCTTTAGCCGTTTATATATATATAAATATTTATATACACATTATCTTTTTAGCACTAAGTGCGAGTTTGATGGACACTAGCAAGTGGACTAAATTGGATAAAGTTCAAAGTTAGAAAATTGAATTCAACGCAATTAAAGTTATAAGACTAAATTAAATTTTAGAAAAAGCTTAGAGGGTGCAATTTATAATTAAAAAAAAAAAAAAACTACTAAATTGGCCATGAACTGAGCCTGTAAAACGGTGCGTTTCCTGCTTGACACAAAAGGGAGAAAAAAAAACAGGTCGAGCAAACCGGAGATGAAAGCAAAAAAGGATAATGGCAATGATTCCTCTTCTAAAAGGTTAGTTATTGGACAACACAATTTTCACAAACTGAAAACTCAAAATTGAAATTCTCATATTGCCGAATTCTATTTCTAATATACTGATGATTGTGTTTTTTAGACAATACTTCCTTATACAAGCTTCAATAGAGTTTTTATTTTAATAAATAAATTTAAAGCAAGTTCTTTATCAAAAGTTATAGGGTCCGTTTGGATAGAACTTATTTTGCTGAAACTGAAAATACTATAGCAAAATAATTTTTAAATGTGTGAATAGTACCGTGGGACCCATTTTTAATGAAAAAGTTGCTGAAAAGTGATATTTGTGAGTCCGTGAACAGTGCACAGTGCACTATTCACGGTTGAAAAGTCAACCTTTGCGGCTACTGTTCATGAATAGTGCATGAACAGTAGCTGCATTACTCCTTGAAATGCGTGAAAAAAAAAAGAAGAAAAAAGAAGAAGAGTGAAACGCAAAACGTGCAAACGCTGAAACGCAACGCGTATCCAAACCTCACCTTAGTATCTAAAAAGAGAATATTTTCTAAGTATGTGAAGAGTTCATGCAAGACATAATTTTTTGATGTTTTAGATTTTATTATTATTATTTTAGTGAGAGGTGCATTTGTGTATATTGGTAGTATGCAAGAAAAAACATTTGTAAATTTAAGAGTAATAGAAGTTCTAGTTTTATGATACTAGTTTAAGTAGCTTGGAACTGTGATATGGTGAGGACAGCTTAGGCCTAGTGGATATTTTTTATAGAATAACTCAGGCCTAGTGTAGAAGAAGGGTTTAAGAAGAAATTACAGCAGCAAACTAGATTAAGGCAAAGAAAAAGATAATATGATTGAAGTTGGAACCATGAATTATCAATTGCTAAGCTCAAGAGCTCAATAATATTTAAATATGAAATTTCATGAAATAGACAAGGAAAATGCTACCTCCAATGACTAAAAAAGATTTTATTTATTTATTTTTTATAATGTATAAAAGGAGATATAGAATACCAACTTGTTGCTTTCTTTTATCTATATATATTGTAAGTAAGTTTTGGTACCAACTGATTGTGCAATGCCTTGGGGTACCGGCATACTGTTTTCTTTTCCAATTATTCAAACGCAGGTCATCCTCTCATATTGGAGCCAACGTTGCTAATTGTTTTTAGTTTTGAACTTTTGATTCTCAAACTATACATTCATATTTATATCTGATATGACAGTTTGTGTATTCTTGTTTAAGTACATTATTAGGTCCAATCGGATTGCTTGGGTGGGTCGGGTCCACTGAGTTCATGCACACCCCTAAATTTTTCTCAATTTGAGCAAATCAATGAAATGTGGCGGGTTTACAATTGCGTAATTGGATGTGTTGTTTATATATACTATAAAAACCGAAGTCTAATTTTTTGTTGACTTTATAATATGTTGCCAAGTCAGCTTTGCTAACACCACAATTTTCCACATCATTAATTGTTTTTTAAAAGGTTTATTTTTATAAAACTCTATTCTAAACTGTTCAGTCGCAAAACTCACGCTACTATCGCCAATTACAGTTGAGATGCTACTATCGCCAATTACAGTCGAAAACAAAAACCCAACTATTCCCCAGACCCTAACGCACCAACAGACTCGCCTTCATGCCACTGTCGCGATTCGAGGTCAGTCACAGAGACGCCGTGTTTTCGCTGAACTGCCAGCCTTGGATCTCCTTGGCTAGACTCCACTCGGACCACTCCAGCCTCCATCGACTGGCCAGTGGCAACTAGCGAATAGATTAGATAAGTTCTCTCTTGTGTATTGCGTGTTTGAAAGCCAGCCAGGTATACAAAATTCAATAGTGCACTTAATCTATGCAGTAACAACGTTATTGCCATGTTCGATTATATTTTAGAACCATTATGTTTATTGATAATAATGATTTGACTTTTGACTTTTGACTTTTGAGTATTACACTTCAATTATTTGGTTTTGTTTGAGGTAATTTGCAGGTTAGCATGATTTTGCCACACTATGTTGTTAGTTAGCATGCGTTAGAAACAATTGAGTAGAGCATCATCTTGAGTTTGGAACTCGAGCCTCAAAGACTCGAGTTCCACTTGCTGATGTGGAGTTTTTTTGCCAAATGGATCTTGAGTCTTATAGACTTGAGTTCTATAAAGTAAACTCAAGTCTATAAGTCAGTGGTGGAGTTAGAATTTAAGTTCGGGAGGGGGGCAAAATTTATAAGTAATGCATACAGGCACAAACACAAAATAACATTAGATTTTTCTATTAGGGATTCATTTACACATGAATAATCCTTAATTAAAAATTCCATTTACAATTCTCATAAAAGATTTTAGTAGTTGGAAAACTCAAGTACAATTCATATGAATATGATATTGTAATATTTTAAAAATGAAATTGTGAACTTACATACACTTGAAAATTCAAAGTTTAACAAGAAAACAATATTGAGCTTTAGAATTTATTATATAATTATCTTTACATTTTATTGCTTACACAAATTTTATTAGCGAAGAATAAATTACTACATTAGAAATTTGTGATTCTTTTATCATTTTTATCAGGCAATGATAATATTATTTTCAATCTTTTCGATCAAAACTTGTGTTTGTTAATAGTTTTATTTATTTTTATCTTTATATATATATATATATATTTTTTTTTTGAGCTTTAAAACACATTGATAGATTATTAATGATTTTATTTTTCTTCCATATTTAATGAAGTTTCCATATAAAAAAAAATAGTCCAATGATTATTTTATAAATGAAAAAGAAATACGTAAAGCAAATCCATGCATGAAACAGAACAAGAAAATAAATGGATACAAAAATTAAGATGGGCCAGCCATATGGAGGGGAGGGAACAAATTGATAAAAGGACAAAAACCTTGAAACTCATACAACAGTAATTACGCTTGAGCTCTATTTCCTCATATTCCTGTTATTTAGTGTAGGGTGTAGGCATATGATTGGGGGTAGCAAACTCATGACATATAAGTAAATCTCTTAAAAAATTTTGGGCGGGCCGCCGGGGATCCCTTGTCTATAAGGCTCGATTTCTGTAACACAATACTTTGTTGTATTGTTGTAGAAACAAACTATCACAATTGATGCATTGATGCATGTTTTAAGATAAAAGGTCTTCAAAATTCGATAGTTATTGTCCAATCCTCCCAAATTTTGAAATCTTAACATGGACCCTTGGACTCAAATTTGTGAACCTAAACAAATAGATCTGACTAGAAAATTTATTTCTTCTATAAAAAAAGAAAAATAAAATTTATCTCTAAAACAATTATAAATAATTTTAGTAACCCAAAATAACAAAAGCAAAACTTTTTTGAGTTAAACTTAATTTATGAAATCACCTACCATCTTCTTATCTAAATAATAATAAAAAAAAAGTATTTGTTTTGAGTCTTTTTGTTTCTTTGTTACTGTTCTCAAGGTAGGCTTGCTTTTAATTTGCTCTCTCTTTTCTATGAATTTATGTTTAAAAATAATGAGAAATTGAAAATTGAGATGTCAAAGTTTCATCTTTCCCACGTTTTTAAATGTTTTTCATGACCCTTCTCATATGATTTTCCTGTTTGTCACCTTTTATCTGCGGATGATTGTTTGCCTTTTATTCAAGGGGATGATAGTGTGTATTCTTCCTATATAAGGTAGAGATATTAAAGTTGGCCGAGTGAAAGTGTTATTTTATGAATCAAGTAGTTCAAGTAGATAGTATTTGGAAAAACTTAGAAATAAATTGTTTTGTTGTCAATATAATGAATAAATTTATTGTTGTTATTTTCTAGGCTTGAGCTGTTGTTTCTGTTAAACATGGTTTTGTGTTATTATAGTGAACATTATAATACTACTGATTAAATAGTTTGGAAGCATCTTTGAGGATATTTTAATTTTTTATATTTCATTGCCAATTAAATATTTAGAAAATATATTATATCTCTTACTAAAGAATGATTAGATGAGAAGAGAAACAGGCCAACCCCGTCACTCTCAAGGTGTTCGACAAAGTGCCTCGCTTGGAGGCACGGCTTATAAAGATAGTGGACTATAATCTATAATCAACTCAATTTAATAGATTCTTTTTTAATTCACAAATATAAAGTTGCATGTTTATTGAATTTCTTGATTGTGTACTTCTGTTAACCAAATATGATGGTTTAGATTGATTTTATTTTATACACATTTATTTATTTAAAGATACAAATAAATAATTGATTGATTTATTTGTCTTTCCATAAGTTTTGGTTATATATATAAATTTTCAATTAGTTATGCATTACACGGGTTAGTAACACTAGTTTTATATATAAAGTCAAATCAAAAGCTAAAAGGGTAGTGTTTTTTCCGCATAATATGTGTATTTATCAAAATATAACTGAAAACATGATTTTAATTCATGTGCTCAGACTTAGATGTGTGTAAAGCTAGAAAAGGCCACATCAGTTTAAAATCTCACTCACATCCGAGCCCGACACTTCGAATCCGAAACCAAATCCAATTAGTTAATGTAAAACAGAGAACCGACTTTGTTTTTATTCACCGACCCTCTCTAGTCTCTTCTATATAAGTGTACATTACCAGTAATCCCATCAGATCCTAATACACACAAAAACAAAATTCACAAAACCCTCCCTAGAAATCCTAGCCGCTCCTAGCGTTCCTTAGTAGTTTCCCAACAAACCCAGTGAATCCAAGAGCTTTGTCAGTCATGGCCATCCTGTCTGATTATGAAGAGGATCAGCACCATCAACAATCTTCTTCTTCTTCCTTGTCTTCTAAGAAAGACTTCATTCCTGCTGAGAAAGAAGCCGATGCCACAGCCAAAAAGCCAGAGGAGGAGAAGAAGCAGCAGAAAGAGAACAAACTTGTTCCCAACAAAGACAACGGCCTAGAAATGGAGAATTATTCATGGGGTCAATCCCTTCAAGAAGTCACTGTTAACGTCCCAGTCCCACAAGGCACTAAATCCAGCCTTCTTTTGTGCGACATAAAGACGAACTCTTTGAAGGTTGGGCTCAAGGGTCAGCCTCCAATCATCGATGGAGAGCTATTCAAGCCTGTGAAAGTTGACGATTGTATTTGGAGTTTGGAGGATAAGAAGATGATCAATATTCTTATTTGCAAGAGAGATCAGAGCGAGTGGTGGAAATCTTTGTTGAAGGGTGATCCAGAGATTGACACACAGAAAGCTGAACCAGAGCCAAGCAAGTTGTCTGACTTGGACTCTGAGACCCGTTCTGCTGTGGAGAAGATGATGTTTGATCAGAGGCAGAAGCAGATGGGACTTCCAACAAGCGATGAGATCCAAAAAGAACAGTTGATGAAACAATTCATGGCTCAGAATCCCAACATGAAATTTCCCCCGGGAGCTAAGTTCATGTGAGATTAGGAAGACAAAGAAAGATCTAATATTTTTAGTTATATGCAGTTCTAATTTTTATTGCTTTAGTTTAGGATTTAGGATATGTTTACAAAAATTTAAGCATGTGATCATGTGCTATTCAATATCAATTGTGGGCTTTTTAGATTTATTAAACTTCAATTTTTGGTTGGATTTATTATAATCTGTAATCTTTTTAGTTCATACACGTTTATTGCAGTTCCAATTTTTATAGCTTTCGTTTAGGACTAAGAATTTGTTTACAGATTTAAGCTCGAGATCATGTGCTATACAATATCAATTGTGGGTTTTTCAGATTTATCAAAGTTCAATATTTGGTTGGATTTTTGGTTTTTTGTTTTTTTGGGTACTATCATTAACATAGAACAAAAGGCAAATACATCAGGTTCAGCAGCAATGCTGGATGGGCGAATTTATTATAATCTGTAATTTGATATATAAGAACAAGTTTTATATTAGTTTTTCGTACTATTGTAATCTTTTTTGTTTTTGTTTGTTTGGCTAAATTTAAGCGTTGTTAGATGCACTGATTATCCAATTTGCATTGTATACTAATTTAATTCTTTACATGCAAATAGTACCGTGGGTACATTAAATTTTGAGGGAATAAAATATAATTATACAAACAGTTCTTGCATAAAATTTATAGAGTGGGGTTAGTTACATGAAATCGTGTTTACACTATTTTCTTTTATAATTGTAAAATTGTGTACCGCAATTTATAACTAACCAGTAAGCATTATGCCTTTATTTAAAAGAGAAAAACATGTAAAGCTCCATGCAAGGATTGATATTAAATTTTGTTTTAAAATTTTAGGATATACTATGTTTTTGGCCCTATCCTTTACATCATATTTTAATTTGGTCCTTAACATTTCAATTGTGTTAATTTGGTCCTTAACTTTTCAGCGTTGTGTCAATTTAATCCCTACGGAAACTACTTTTTTATTTTAATGGTTTGCCATGTCAGCAATTTTCGTCCAAGAAATAATGGCTGAGATTAAATTGACACGGCATTGAAAAGTTAGGCACCAAATTGACACAATTGAAAGGTTAGAGACCAAATTGAAATATGGTGCAAATGATAGGAACTAAATACATAGTTTACCCAAAATTTTAATAATAGATTTTTTTTTTTGAGAATGTTTAATAATAGAATTTTAGTTGAAGTATATAAATATATATATATATATATTTTGTGTTGATAGCTTGATAGTTATGATGGGGGAGGAAAATTTACATCCTTAGGGTTGTTTTTGGAAACAATAACCAATTGAACTACAAAAATAGTTGGAATATAATTTTGAATTTCTCAAAACTTAGATCTTAGTTGATAGAGTTTTGAGCAATGTCTATTTCACACACTCACTTCCAATTATGACTTCAAATCACAATTTTAGTTCAAAAAATTAAGTACGTGTACTTTGAGTAAGCGAGTATGTGCAATATAAATTCCCTTAGAGTTTTACCTCAAATAAACCATTCAAACAATTAATAAGACAAATATGATTTTAGTTTTGGGTACAATTTTTAATTCCTTGAAAGATTAGTAATAGAGAGTTTTAGCTAATTTAATTAGCCTACACAAAAACCAATTTGTGTATTAGTCACCAATTGGTGTATTAGTCTGATAATAAAGAGCAATCATTATGAACGAATGCTATAAGTTGAAATTATCTCTGAAAAAAAAAATCCTAACAAATAATAAAATTAACTAATTTAATAATCAAATAATAAAATTAACTAATTTAATAACATTCTATCTTGGCCTGGAGTGGAGAGGAGAGAGACGCCAACTTTAGGGAGAGGACAAAGATAGTTAAGGATTTTAGGGAGAGGAGATGAAGAATGAAGATGAGTTTGATTGGTAGGATCTCAATATCTCAATTTTAATTGAGTACTGCTAGGGACACATAATTTGGAACAACTTTGTGCCACAACTCGTTACGTGACAAGTTGTGATTAGTTAAAGTGTGATGGTGGGTCATGTGGGGACACACATTTACCAATCACAACTCACCATGTAGCGAGTTGTGGCACAAAGTTATGCCAAATTATGTGTCCCTAGCCTTACTCAATTAAAAATGAGATACTGAGATCCCACCAACCAAACTCATCTTCATTCTCCATCTCCTTTCCCTAAAATCCTTAACTATCTCTGTCCTCTCCCTAAAGTTGGCGTCTCTCTCCTCTCCACTCTAGGCCAAGATAGAATGTTATCACCAGTTGATAGGATTATTTGGCTCCTTATCAACGAGTCCAAATCTTCTGTCCCACTCTTCCTATTCTACTATATACTCCACAAATAAAAACATGCCACATGTCCATCTATTTTATTAAATGCTAAATTGAATATGTGGCATGTTTTTATTTGTGGATTATATAGTGGAGCAGGAAGAGTGAGATAGAAGATTTGGACTCCTCTTCATCACTTGGTGATGATTCTTCCTTTAAGACGTCACTAGGAACAGTAGTTTGATTTGAGTCAGAGCATTTTTGCTCTTAATACTTTTCTTTCTCTTTTAATCTTTCCTTTCTTTGGAGCTTTTTGTCTCTTTCTTTTGTTCTTCTCCTCTCTTTGCATTCTTCTTCTTCACGTTTTTCCTTATCTTCTTCTTCAAGAAGTTTCATTCTGTAGGGAAAAACATATATTTGTGAGAACAATTTCCTCAAGTGGTGATTGAGGAGAGAGATTTAGGGATTTCATATGTTTGGTTGGTGGGATTTCAAGTGTCTCATTTTAATTATGGTTTTTTTTTAAATAAAAAATAAAAAATCTGACGTGACAATACAATTGACAGTTAATGGGGCATAAAAAATAATTTTTTATTATTCCGTTTGATACATTATCTTTTTCCATTCAAGATATAATGATAAAGACAAAATTAACACGACATTGTAAATGTTATGGACCAAATTAACCAAATTAAAAGGTTATAGACAAAATTGAAATATGGTGTAAAGGATAGAGAGCAACTTTGTAATTTACACTATTGTTTAAAAAAATATAATGTACCAAGATCTTAATGAAGTGTATAAATGTAAAATATAATTTAAATTCAATTACTATATATATAATTATATAGTTTAAGGGTAATAAATTAAGAAAATCCTTTAGTTTAAAAAAGTAACAAATTATGAACTTAAAATGTTCACTTATAAATTGCACCTTTTAACTTTTCCTAAAATTTAATTTATTTTTGTTATATCAATTTCATTTAATTCACTCCTCTAACCTTAAACTTTATTCAATTTAGGCATTCTATTAATATTCCTTAGAATATTTTCGTTAGTGTTCCAAAAAAAAAAAAAAGACATAGTTTTGTTTTTGTTTATTTATTTATTTATTTTAATTTCATAAGTTAAAAAAGATAAAAAGAAAATTAATAATAAACAATTCTCTTTTTTTATTTATTTATTAATTTTATAAAATTTATAAGTTTATGAAATAAAAAATAAAAATTACGTTGTTTTTTGGCACTAAGAGGGTAAGTGGGTGAGTCTAATGGACACTAACAGGACGACTAAATTAGATAAAGTACAAAGTTAGAAGATTGAATTAAATGCAATTAAAGTTATAAGACTAAATTAAATTTTAGAAAAAGTTTATAAGGTGCAATTAAAAACAATTATTAAAAAAAAAACCAATTGGGCTGTGTGCTGAGCCTATGAAACAATGTGTTTCATGCTTCACACAAAAAGGGAGGTGAAAAAAACGGAATTGGCTTACCTCTAATGCTTTTTTAACTGAATGTCTCATTTTGTTTTAAATACACAATGACAAGTGGTAGTGGGTTTTAATCTCTACATTTTATTTAGTTAGTGGATGATGTAGCAGTTTCTCATTAAAACGAAAAGAGATTTTAGTTAAAAAGTACTGGAGGTAAGCCAAACCCAAAAAACAAAGCAAGCAAATTGGAGATGAAAGCAGAGTACATGCGCATTGATTCTCCTCTTCTAAAAGGTTAGCTTCTACCAATTATTGGGACAACACAATTTTCTCAAACTGAAAATGCAAAATTGGCCAATTCTCAGATTGCTGAATTCTATTTCTAATATACCGATGATTGTGTGTTTTTTAGACAATGCTTCCTTATACAAGCTTCAATAGCTTATTTTATTTTATTTTATTTTAATAAATAAATTTATCCCAAGTTCTTTATCAAAAGTTTTAATATCTGTAAAGAGAATGTTTTCTAAGTATGTGAAGAGTTCATGCAAGACGTAATCTTTAATGTTTTGGATTTTATTTTATTCTATTTTAGTGAGAGAGTGCATTTGTGTATATTGGAACTATGAAAGCAAAAATATTTGCAAATTTTAGAGTAATAGAAGTTCTAGTTTTATGATACTAGTTTAAGTAGTAGCTTGGAATTGTTATATGGTGAGGAGAACTTAAGTCTAGTCTAGAAGAAGGATTTAAGAATAAATTCCAGCAACAAACTAGATTAAAGCAAAGAAAAAGTTAATAGGATTGAAGTTGGAATGATGACTTATCAATTGCTAAGCTCAAGAGCTCAAGAATATTGAAATATTATAAATGCCGAGTTTACAATTGTATAATTGAATGTGTCATCTACCAAAAAAAAAAAAAAAAAAAAAATTGAATGTGTCATTTTATATATAATGTCAAACCACTAGTTAAAGAGCTCAAGAATATTGAAATATGAAACATGCCGGGTTTACAATTGCATAATTGGATGTGTCATTTTATATATAAAGTCAAATCACAAGTTAAAAGGGCAGCGTTTGTTTTGCACATTGCGTGCATTTACACATGACCAAAATATAACTATAGAAACATAACTCACATGTGTAACAGAATTTTGCAAGCTAGAAAAGACCACATAAGTTAAAATCCCACTCACATCCACTTCCGAATCGTAAACCAAATCCGAATCCGAAATCAAATCCAAATAGTTATTGTAAAACAGAGAACCGACTTTATTTTTCTTGACCGACCCTCTCTTCTATATAAGTATATAGATATCCTAATACACACACAAATTCACAAAACCCTCCATAGAAATCCTAGCCTCCTAGCGTTTCTTTCCCAACAAACCCAGTGAATCCAAGAACTTTGTCAGTCATGGCCATCCTCTCTGATTATGAAGAGGATCAGCAGCATCAACAATCTTCTTCTTCATCTTCCTTGTCTTCTAAGAAAGACATCATTCTTTCTGAGAAAGAACCCGAGGCCACAGCCAAAAAGCCAGAGGAGAAGCAGCAGAAAGAGAACAAACTTGTTCCCAACAAAGAAAACGGCCTAGATATGGAGAATTATTCATGGGGTCAATCCCTTCAGGAAGTCACTGTAAACGTGCCAGTCCCTCAAGGCACTAAATCCAGCCTTCTTTTGTGTGACATAAAGACAAACTCTTTGAAGGTTGGGCTCAAGGGTCAGCCTTCAATCATCGATGGAGAGCTATTCAAGCCTGTGAAAGTGGATGATTGTATTTGGAGTTTGGAGGATAAGAAGATGATCAATATTCTTATTTGCAAGAGAGATCAGAGCGAGTGGTGGAAATCTTTGTTGAAGGGTGATCCGGAAATTGACACACAAAAAGCTGAACCAGAGCCAAGCAAGTTGTCTGACTTGGACTCTGAGACCCGTTCTGCTGTGGAGAAGATGATGTTTGATCAGAGGCAGAAACAGATGGGACTTCCAACAAGCGATGAGATCCAAAAACAAGAGTTGATGAAACAATTGATGGCTCAGAATCCCAACATGAAATTCCCCCCAGGAGCTCAGTTCGTGTGAGATTAGGAAGACAAAGAAAGATTTGATCTTTTTAGTGGCTGTTAGTACATTTTAAATTAAATATGTTGAAACTCAAAATAATTGAAGATGAATAAAGAGATGAGTTATAATTTGTTAAAGAAAGAGTTATTTGTATGTAAGTTAGATTAAATAAATTAAAAGAAGTTTTCTAAATTAATAAATAACATGTAGGTTATGTGAAGGGTTGGAAGACTATATATACGGCTATACTATGGACTAATTTCATATCAAGAGTGAATGAAGAAAATAGTTAAAAGCAAAGTGTATTGTCTGAGAGAGTGAATTCAATAATATTCCTAAATACTTGAGAAATTTCGGGCCAAAGAAAGGTGTTCTTCTGGTGGAGCTTTGGGCTTGAACACTTTGTGCAGAAGCTGTTCTAGCCATACAACATTTGTTGGGCTGTTGTATCCTGGGGGAGACAAGTCAGAGAAGGTCTGCACCGGTTACAAAGTTTAGCCAAGCGAGTGCCGCGCCTCAGTCCAAATAGTGTTTTTTTCTCTTTAAATTAATAATATTCAGCGTATTATTCAGTTTCTTTTTGTGTTGTTTCCATTATTATTGTGTTTGCACCAACAGTGGCTATATGCAGTTCTAATTTTTATTGCTTTCCTTTAGGATTAATGATTTGTTTACAAATTTAAGCCTGTGATCATGTGCTATTCAATATCAATTGTGGGCTTTTCAGATATATCAAACTTCAATTTTTGGCTGGATTTATTATAATCTGTAATCTTTTTAGTTCGTAGATAGAGGATTTGTTTACAGATTTAAGCTTGAGATCATATGCTATACAATATCAATTGGGGGTTTTTCAGATTCATTAAAATTGAATTTTTGGTAGGATTCTTTTTGGGTACTATCATTAAACATGGAACTAAAGGCAAATACATCAGGTTCAACAACAATTTTGGACGGGCAACTTAGTGGTTGGATTTATAATAATAATAATCTGTAATCTAATATATAAGAACAAGTTTTATATTAGCTATTAGTACCATACTACCATTACATAAATTTATAGAGCGGTGATAATTACATCAAATTGTTTGTAATTGTAAAATTGTGTGTGAAAATAAATAATTTAGTGTGTGCAATAATAATTAATAAAACTTATAATAACTAACAAACATCATGCCTTGACGTAAAAGAAAAAACATTTAAGGCTCCCCGCAAAGATTGGTATTAATTTAAAAAAAATTAATAATAGAATTTTAGTTGAAGCATACATATAGGATTGGGTTCAAGTTACACTTGGTGTAACTCTAAGCAGTGTTACACCACCCAATAATTTGTTATTGAATTCATATTTTGAAAATCTTACCGTTGGATTACATGTTCTATATGTTTTTAACATGCATGCCAATTTTCATGCTAATCGGATATTATTTACCATTTCATCCATAAACATATTTTTTATGTATTATTTTAAACTACAAACACTTGAATTTAAACAATTGATTGATGACATGACTATTGATATTCAATTACCTTGAAATTTTGCAAGTATGGAGAATATACGAAGATAATGTAATCCAACGGTGGATTTGTCAAAATTGACATCCTATTAAAAAATAATGAGTGATGTAACATTACTTAGAATTACACCAGGTGTAACTTGAACCCAACCCATATATATTTATATATATATTTATTTATTTATTTATTGATGACTTGATAATTACAACGTGAAGGAGGATTTACATTCTGAGCATAATTATACTTAGAATATTGGTATAATTTTGAATTTCTCAAAACTTAGATGATTGAGTTTTGAGCAGCAATTTTAGTTAAAAAAAACTGAGTGTGTGTAATAGTGTATTGATTGTGTGCAATATAAATTTCCCTAGAGTTTTTTACCTCAAGTAAACTATTCAAACAATTAATAAGACACTTTTTTTCACCCTTCCTTTCCAGACTTGGTGTAAATCCAATTTGTCTAATTCCAGCCTTATTTCTTACATACCGTGGAGCACATTTTTTGAATTCACGATCTGGGCGATTTGGTTAAGTCGTAATTCTTTTCTTTTTGAAGGAAGATTTATCCCTCATGAAATTTTGAAGTGCAATGCTCTGTCGCATGCGACAGAATTCTTTTTCCTTAGCACGATTCCTGGTCCTCCTTCACGCAGATCTAAGGTGGAGGCTGTTAGATGGCTCCCTGCCCCGGCCCCTCATATTACTATAAATACGGATGCAAGGTCGGACTCGGAGTCTGGTTCTTGGTTGGTGGATGTGGGGCTTCTCGTTAAGGCTGGGCGTTACTAATAATACCATGGCTGAGTTATGGGGCATCAGGCGGGCCTTATTGCTTGCTTGGGAGAAAGGTTACAGGAAGGTTACTCTGCACACTGACTCCCTACTTGCAACTAAATGGTTAACTTCCAATATTGAGGCCCCTGTGGAATTTTCTAATCTGGTTTCTGACTGCAGGTTGCTCCTCAACAGGGCATGGGAGGCTCGCGTTAATCATGTGTGGAGGGAAGCCAACAATTGTGCAAATGTGCTGGCTAAAAGGGGTGTCTCTCAACCGGAGAGGGAGATTTTGTACGACACCTGTCCCACCTTTCTGTGGAAGTGTTTGTTCTGGGACTCCTTGGGGTTTGCTTCAGCGCGTAGGCATCGATGCATATGAAGCTTTGCCAGAATTTTGTTATGTTTCTCTGTTTTTAGTTGTTGGCTTGCTCTGTATTTGTGTGGTTTAGGAGTTTGTGGTGTTTCGGTCTGTGGTTTGTTTTCATGTTCGTCTTGTAGTGGCTGGTCTGTAACTATTTCGTTTGAAGTGTTTGGTTTGTAAACTCTGTTTTAAGTTTATCTCATATTGCCTTTCTTATGCAAAAAACAATTAATAAGACAAACATTATTTTAATTAGCTTGTATCCCCATGCATATGCATGGATAAACTTAAAAATATACAATAAGATACATAATATAATTCTTATATACATATATAATTTAAATACTATTGATAGTCATTTTTATATTTTGTTAACTCTTTAAAAATGTTTTTAAGGATATTATTAGGTATAAAATGTAAATTGTCATTTTTTTTTTAAAATTATTGTGAAGCACTTTTTTTATTTTTATTTTTTATTTTTTTATGATTTATTTATTCTAGACTCTTTGGTTTTTGTACTTAATAACTCAATTGGATGAATATTTATGATGTGGTCTCACATTTGATTCTAAAATTAAAAAATAAAATCTTTAAGAATAAATAATTTAGGACACATGGTGCAAAATTGGAACTCTAATTTGAAATTCTAATTTGAGTTTCTCTCAGTTTCACCTAATATTATATATATAGATTTTGAGTACAATTTTTAATTCCTTGAAAGATTAGTAATAGAGAGTTTTAGCTAATTTAATTATCCTAAAAAATAATAAAATTAACTAATTTAATAATTAATGAGATGTTTATGATCTCCATTTAACCAAGGTGGTCCCAGTTTTCTTATCTTGGGATGTTTTTGGCCTTCCCACGACTTGTGCTTATGGGGCAAAGTCTTTCTTTTATATACAATTCTTTATTCAGATTATCAATATATTTATATCTTTAATCTCCAAAAAAAAAAAAAAAAAAAATTTAATGAGATAAATGGGTCCCAACCTATTTATTGAATTGGCGGAGAAAATTAGAAAGAGAAAGACAAACATATTTATTGAATTAGTGACATTTGTGGTAAAACCTCTTCATCTCTCCCCTATGTGTGTTTTTGTTACTTAAAAATAATGTGGAGGGCAGTAAGGATAGTTTAGTCAATTTACTTTACAAAGTTAAATCAATTTAGGGTAAATTACAACATTGGTCCTTATCTTTTACACCATATTTCAATTTGGTCCCTAACCGTTCAATGGTGTCAATTTGGTCTCTAACCTTTTTAGTGTTATGTCAATTTGATCCCTGCCGTTAAGTATAGTATGAAAACTGCTGATGTGGCTAACGGCCCAAATAAATTTTTTTTTGGTCAACTAACACTTGTATCGCCATGTCATATTACATTTATAAAATAAAATAAAAAAGTAATTTTCCCCTGCTATTAGGATGGCATTAATCAATTTTGCATTTTTTTTTATTACAAACAGAGTTTATCACAGAAGCCCTACAAAAACACTAGGCTAACCCATTGATTTTGCTTTTCGATTTATAAGAACTTTTTTAAAGTAGAAGGAATAATTGAAGTACAAACTAAACTGTTTCCTCTCAAAAGTAACAAATTATAAAGACAAAAGATTACAAAATTTTCACAAGGAAGAAGGTATACTGACATCTGCAAATGTCCGCTGAACTAAAGAATTAAAAGAATAGGTATCTTTGCCTATCAAGAGGAAGCTCAACCCCATCAAATTTCCTTTGACACCAAATCATCTATGAGAGACAACACTACATTCCAAACCCTTTTGCTATTCGATCGCTCAAAAACCCATATCAAACAAAGAAGCAACTCAAACTTAAGCCGCCGTGCCGCCACCATCTCAAAGTCCAACCTTCAATAGATCTCAACCAAGCCCCAAAACACTACTTGAAATGAACAATCCAATGACCCATTTCAACTGAGAGAGACACAGAGCAAATGAGAGAGAGGGAGAGAGAGAGAGAGAAAGTATACCATCGGGCCAGTAGAGGAATTGGAACAACCTCAACACCGGTCCTCACGGCCATTCCTCATCGTCGAGCACTACAGTTAGTGATCTTCAGGCCTCACCCTTTCTCTCTTGACCAAAACATGAAGCTCTAGATTGTGGGCCGTAACTTGTAATAGAGATGGGTTTTCTATATGAGATTTAGAGATTTTGATCAGGCCAAAATTGGAAATTTACACCAATCTCCAGACTATATAGTTAGTTGGCAACGTTTTGAAACTATATACTAAACTAGCATCTCGAGTTTCAGAGACTCGATTTACCCCTAAAAACTCAAGCCTCAAAGGCTCGATTTCCGTGTTTAGATTTGGCTTTTTTTTTTACGTGGAGTCCACCTAGAAATCGACTCTTAGAGGCTCAAGTTCCATGTTCTGATGTATGACGTGGTTAATTTATCCATGTGGAACTCGACCCTTAGAGGCTCGATTTCATAAAAGCACAATTCTTCACTCACACTCTCACGCTATCATTCACTCTCCACTCTCAAATGTTCACATTCACTCTTCACTCTCAAACGTTGACACTCACCACAGAGACACTTTTAATTCCTCACTCTTAATTCCTCTACACTCTCAATTGTTGTCCTCCACAAGGAAATTCGTCATCCTTAATTCTTCCTCCTAAATCAAATCCTAAATCCACACACTCACCCAAACACTCCGGCCACTCTGCCTCACTAAATCCCGCTACCTATACTGAAACCCACAATCTTTAGAAGCTCGTGAAACACCAGGTAATCCATTTTGTTAAATGCTTTTTTTTGTTTTGTGGGTTTGATTTTTTTTATTTTTTTTTATATGCTTTTTTGTATTGGTGGGTTGAACTGTTGATATATGGTTAAATCATTGAATCATGTATAAAAGGCAAATCAAATTTCTATCTTGTATTTTGTCAAAAAAGGGAACACATTTCAAATTTCTATCAAATTTGAAATGCATTGTTTTGTGATATGCAATGTGAGTTGGATGGATCTTCTATCAAATTTCTATGCATTGTTCTATGATATGCATTTCATTTCAGTAATAGCTTGTAAGAGTTAAATTTGATTTGGCATATAATGAGATCAATGTTATAGCAGTGGATTCTGTTGTAATGGTAGTAAGAACCACAAAACTAAGCATAAGTTAAAAACTAGTACTAGGCATTCAAAATATTTTGCCTACATATAGGGTCACAAAACAGCACCTACACAAAAACGTGGACCAAGGAATTATGTTTCGGTTGTGTTGTTCTCATCTCACAACTCCTCTATGCTTCATTAAATGTTCTTTTCATATGAGAGTCAATGTCATTTAACACTCATTTCCAAACTTTTAACTATCCTTATTCATAGGTTAATCCATGCCCCTCGATAACCTTAAAAAATAACCAACACATTGATAACGCCTTAAAATGTATACTTGTTATATATTTATGTGGGCGTTATTTCCTTATTACTATGCTTAATTTGTATAATTAAGCCATGATTTGCATTAGTCCCTATTATTTATCTTTACATAATTTCTTGAATAAGATGCTATTCAATGTGTGTAATTTTCTACTTTTAGGAAATCATGTAAGAAAGATGAGTTTACATGAATTTGTGAGAGAATGGAGGCCAAACTAGAATTAAAGTGGAACTAAAGGACCATGCTTAAATGTCTAAGGAGGTGCAGCTGGAGTGCTTGGATCGTCTACCATGATTGGAAGCTTCAAATAAGGAAAGAAATCAAAGAGGCAGAATCTGAAAATGAAAAATCTGATTTGAGCACTGATCAGTATTTTGGGCGTATCTGTCTCCTCAAAAATCCAATTGACACAAGGCCAGATGGGTTGGAACCATGACTTAAATATCTACAACTTTCCAGTTTTGATTTTTTCGAAATTCTCAATTTTTGAACTCCGAAATTAACTCACAAGTTATTGCTGTAAACCTGGACGGAAATTAAAATAGTAAAAGTTTTATTTTCCTTGGACACTTAGACGTTAGGTTTTTGAAGGGAGGCTGGTAGAACGAATTTTGGCAGAGAAAACCTTGTATTTTTCTTTCTCTAATGGCAGCCTAAACTCTTTGCTAGGGCTAGGGGTTATGTTTCTTCTATACGGTATGAATATTCAATGTGATTCTTTCTAGGATTTTATCAACAACATATTTGATTGTTCAATTAGATTTCTTTTGATGTATTAGTTCTTCCATGCTTTCAATAAGTTCAATCATGTTTTTCATATTGTTTAGATGCATTTCTAATAGTTTCAAATAGAGATCAGGTTTTAAAGTGAATGAGTTTTTCTGAAAACTTTTCTTACCGCATTATTAATCTAGGTTATCATGCGTTCTTGAATTGTCTCAGTTCAACCGAATCATAAGTATTTAATTGTATAAGAACAATCAATTATGAAATATATAATTTCTTAGATCACAAAGAATTTCATATCGATATAGGGAAACACCTCGATGCCCTAGTATTTACATTATTGATTTAAATCAGTTTTTATTATTATTCTTGTTAACAATCACCTAGCAAAAGTACTTTTCTTCTTCACCCAAATTGTTGTTTAATTATATTGTCTTTGAATCTACCCTGCTCCTTGTGGTTCGACCTTGGTACTCCGAGAATTATATTGCTACGATCTCCTGCACTTGGGAGTGAGCAAGCACACATCAAATATTTATTGGCAAACCAAAATGAATGCTCCAATTAACAAGACATCTGTATGTTTAGACATAGAATCAATCACTACATAACTGGTTAAAGCAACCCAAGGTAACAGTGATGAAGAGCCACTTCTACTTCACTATTCACTAAAGCCGTGTTTTCTTCAATTTTCAATGTGTTTGGAAATGACAATTGATATTCAGAAAATAAACGCATACTCTTCATTTATAATTTTTTTTTATAAAAAAAATGCTCTTAATACATCTCAAGGCACATTAAGAACCTAGAAGTACCAATTTATGCTGGTAGGAGGTAGGACAATATTTTCAAAATTAAAATAAGGGAAAACATTCTCCATTATCTTCTGACTTTTTACGAATTTTTCTTCACTGATTGACCTAAGTTCCTACCATCAAATAAATAGAAAATATCCCTTAAATTGATTTTCTTTCCCGTGATAATAATGAAACAAAAAAAAAAGCCAAAGTGCAATGACAATCCATTAGTTCTAGTACAAGAATTCCCTTTCTAGAAACAAAATTAGAAAGTAATGAACATATATAAAACAATATTAGCTAGAGGAAAATTCGTGGCAGGTTGTATACACTGATGATGAAGATGATGTGATGTTGGTTGGGGATGACCCATGGCAGTAAGTTCATTTGAGTTTCTATTTGATTTTTCCACTCTCGGTCTCTCTTACTTTTGCTAAGTCCCCAGCACATATTTACCCATATTTGTCACTTGTCTTTCAACTTGAAGAATGAATTGAGCTTCAGTTGAACTTGTGGCTCATGTTCAATGGTGTAGCACTCACCAATAATTGGATTTCATTTGATTGTGACTCTAATATATTGGACCATAAAATGTGGAAATATTCACAACTACTCAAATCATATTCCTGCACCCCAAAGTAATTATGTAAAAGTAGATAGTCTATGCTCATCATATCAAGATTATTCTCTCTAGATTGTATGTTGGAGTTCCATTATTGTTCTGTCATTATCTTTTTGTTGCAAGGTCACCTTAATTTCTAGTAAATGTAAATTGTGTTAAACACATCATCCTTGCTCTATTGGGCAAAAATAAAAAATAAAAAAATAATAGTAAGAAAATTCAAGTAGATCTTCATGTTCAACCCTTTGGGGTATGAACTTGGTATGTTCCAGTGTTATCTTCAGTTGATTTCTGCTTTAATATATGGGTTGCTGAGCCAGACTTATATAGACAAAATGCTCTTGGGATTATAGGTAGAGATGTAGAGTTACTTGCCACCATTACTTCTAACTTTATTCTTTGATAGTGGAGTTGATTTTATTTTCCTATATCTATTGCAATGAGTTCTGCAGCATAGTAAGGAAGATTTTCATCTACACAACTGAGGAAGTCAGGAGGTTGTCGCCAAAGATAAAACTTCCAGTTCCTTCGGCGGCCAAATCAGGTATGCCAGATTCTGAAGTGGCTATAATTATTGAAGACCATTCATCAGTTGTTGGATCTGGGTGCTGATGTACCCATGTTTGGTTTCACCTAAAACGGAAAAACTGTCAAACTATGTTAACTCTAAGGATAAATGAATATGCTATGAATTTTAACCAAACAAAAATGATTCTGCCAACATGTCCAAAGAACATAAGAGATCCACATGACTTGATAAAAGTTACATGAACTTTATCATTATACAACATTGGCATGATATAAAACTTGATGACTTGACGTATTTATTTATCAAATTCAACGCTTGAATTCTTCTAAATTTTTTTTTCAATTCTTGAAAAATTGGTTCACACTCTATTGACCCTAGGAAATGTATTACCCAATTTCTATACTTCCTTTTTTGATATCTTTCTCCTATAGTGTAGAAAACTTAGAAACATTGAAACTTACAAATAATTTTTCCTTGTAATGCAATTCAAGTCCACCTGTAATGCAACTTTTTTATGGTTAAGCCCAACTTTTGTTGTAATGCAATTCAACTCCACCATGTCTGGACTATTATAGCTTTCTCATGAATTCCTAGATGACTTGGGTTTTTCTGTGGTGATTGAAAATTTTATCCACTTTGCTATATCAGCTTGTGTGTTCATTTATCAGACTAACTGCTTATCATTCTTGTGCAGTATGGCTGCTGCGAATGCTGATGAGATTGAGGCTACGCGGCCTGGACCCATTGATGATTCGGTGTTGACTTTGCAAGCCCAACATCAGTCAGATGCTATTTGGAATGGCCAGGTAAAACACAACACTAAAACCAAATTTTATGTTCTGAATTCTATCCTTCATATGGTACCCCATTTCATTTATAGAATGTAGACACACATTATGTTGTATAACTTTCTGTAGTATAACTTTCTGTAAATTCTATATTAATCAATGGTTTTGTCGTGTGCGAGATTCGGGGGCACTTACTTGCCGCAGCTGTAATGAAGAGTTTACCAATCTAGAGCCAATGGTGGATGACCGTGTGGTTGACATAATTAACGGAGTTGGTTTGGAAGGATTCCTCAGGACCCCAGGTGGGGAGATTGATCATAGGCTGATAACAGCTTTAGTGGAGCAATGGCAGCCCGAGACTTACACCTTCCACATGCCACATGGTGAGGTGACCATTTTTCTTCTCGGGCTTCTTGTTGATGGCGAGGTTGTAATTGGGAGCACTGAGAAAGTTTGGAGGAACGTGTGCCGGGACTTCCTTGGCTTTAGTGTTCCTTTGGATAATACAACGGTGATGCACGACTAGAGGATTGTCATCAAACGGCTTTTGGAGCAAGTTGTAGTTCCATTGCCGCCTAATGCTGAAGAGGATTAGGTGCATAAGTATGCACAGTGCTACATTCTAGCGTTACTGGGGGACACAATCTTCATGGACAAATCTGGCGATAGGGTGCATCTAATGTGGGTGTAGTTATTGGAAGACCTTCGCAATCCACGAAGGTAATGTTGGAGAAGTGCTTGCCTTGCATGGTTGTATAGAGAGTTATGTGGGGCAAGCGATAAGACGGCCAGTCAGACTAGTGGGTCATTGCTGTTGGTCCAGTATTGGGCATGGGCCAGGTTCCCATTTTTGTGCCCGAGTGTTAAGCATGGCCTGCTAGTAGGTGCTTATGGTCCTCCAGTGCGTGGTCCATTGTCCCTGAAGTAAATCTCTACCTCAGACACCTCATATACATTTTGTGATCATTACCTAACCATGTAACTTGATTATATTATAGATTGATTACATTATAGTTTTAATCATAAGAGTATGTTTGTAGGAAAGTTGTAGATATTGATCCTCTCGTTCTTGATTGTAGGTGGTTATGGGTCTCAAACAAGAAAAACAGGCCCTCCAATATCTTTTTGCGCTGGTATCGTGAGCAAATAGCTTCAATGTTGCCAGATTAGGTACGAAAATGTGTTTTTTTACATGTTTAGGAACAGGATATAGCTTTGGTGAACATTGAAATATACACATTATAATTGTCTGTTACTCGAAAAGATGGATAGTTGCCTAATGTGTTGCCTACTTGTTTTTTGGCTGTTGTAGGTGGTGTGGCAACCATATGAAGTTGAATTAAGCGACCTTCCTACATACTGCGCTGCAGGAAGGGCAGTGTGGATGGCAATGGTGCTGCTTGTATGTTTCCACCTAATAGAGAAACATACACCGGATCGTGTCGTTCGTCGGTTTAGGATGGTCCAGGAAATTCCCTAACCTATTAATACTGATGTAGTGCTTTATGGGATTGATTTGAGGGGGAAGGTTGTGTCGATTGGATGCAGAAACATGCTGGGCATATCATCGATTGGGGTAATCGATTTGAACGACAGTGTCATGCAGTGCTTGGTGATATGCCTCTTCACCATGAGTACTTCGACTGGTTCCATAGGGTAACTCGGAGGTTCATCGATCGCAGGGGCGCTAAAATGATTATAATGGTAAGTTCTTTCATTTCTCCTTGTCAAATTTTCAATGGAATCTGAGTCTCTCAAAATCAATATTTCACTTTTCTGCAATGAGATACTACAAAAGAATGTAGTGTAATCTGCTTAAAATCCAATTTTCATTAATTCTATCATTGGTAATCCTTAATACTATTCCAATATTAATAAAAACTACTCAAATTTCATTCGTTTGGTAATCCTTAATCCTGTTCCAAGGATACAATGGATAAGTGGCATAATGAAATAATGTTATCTTGCTAACATTATGCAACTAGTTCGGCCTCTTGATAATATATAATTTGTTCCTTGATAACATTATATGTATAATTATCTAGGAAGTTAAATAAAAGGGGCAAAAAAAAAAAAAAAAAAAGAGGTAAAAAGGTTGTCTCCATATGATGTATATGATTAAAGCTTGCATGCATTTATTTTGTTTTTGATATGTTACATTGTGTGGGCAAAGGTGCAATGAAACCAGAAATTTTGTCATCTTTGAAGGCTACTACATGTGAGTTTACCTTTTGCTCGAGGTGGTGGATAGAGACTCATTATACTTTGTTATGTTTATGATGCTGTACTTATTAGCTTTCATCGCTAGTCAAAAAGTTCTCCATTTTGATTTGGTATTGTAATACTAATAGTCGTACTGTACTTGTAGATTGAAGGATACCTCCGTTTGTTGAGGCATCACGAAGTGGGTACTCCAAACTACAAGGACAATACTGATGTGCTAAAGGTAGTGAATGAGATTGACCGTGTACGTGGTCATATCCCTGAGGCCTCGAATGAGGAGGCAGCTACTCCTGAGGCAGCGGATACTGAGAGGCCAAGCACTATTAAGCGGCCAAGCATGAGCACAGCTCCTATCAGACGTGGCCGTAGTCCGCATGTTGCAACCCCTCGGGTTGTCCCTACCCTTGATCCCTTTCCACCCACCCGGCATCCATCTCCTAGCCCCAACATCCCTCCACCCACCCCACGTTCATTTCCTGAGTTTTCACCCATTCCATCGTTTGACCTGGGTATTGACTTCAATCCAACCCTTACTGTCATACACACGGAGCCACCCTCCCATAGTAGCTCTACTGGCCCCACTTTGGGCATCGATCCACCCCATGCTGACCATTATTGGCAGCATGATCTTCATCTTCGTCTTCCTCCCCTAAATGTGTCTCTTGAGATGGGAGTGTATAACCTCCCATTGTATAGCCTCCCATTGTAATGCATCTATCATCTAGGGTTGTAAATTGTAAAGATGTAGTTGTTTGTTGCACCTCCTCGGCATCAACTTCTGCAAGCGGCTCCGAACTTACGTACAACTCAGTAGCATTTACTTGTGGCATTTTATGGATCCTGTTAAACATGATCTTTACATATTTGTCTTCTTTGATCTTCATATACCTATAATTTATCCGTTCATGAAGGACTTCTTGAGAGTAACGGTAAATAATCTTTATGTCATAACAAATAGAGTTCAAATTCAATTCTTCCATAATTTTCATCTTCAAATCATTCAACGTCTTCAACTTACGACGTATCATCATATAATAGCACTGGATACCCGGCTCTTTAAATGGGAATCCGTCAATCTTGTCAGGATTGATAAGAGGTCCACTGTAGTATATATTTATATCAATCATCTTCAGTTGTGATTGTGAACCTATTAGAGTCAAGTGTAATATGTTAGTGACATATTTTATCTCTTTCATTTAACATCAATTACAAAACTTTTTATCTAGTCAAAGTACAAAAATTACAACTTGTTACATCATATGCATATACAAACACACCCCACATTTGCATATACTCACCCTACATCACATACAAACACACTTAATCATTATCATTTCACACTTAAACCAAAAAAAATTAAAGACAAAACTCACCTCCATTACAAAATTTCAAATCATTCAAACAAAAAAATAAAGAAAAATATCAAACCAAAAAAAAAAAAAAAATCATGATACATACTCATGATAAAAACCTAACAATACAAATATATCTTAATAATTTTTATTTTTTATAAAACCCTAGCAAATATATACACTAACAACTAGATACACTATTGTTAGAAGTTCTAAAGCTCTTACCTGACATGAGGATGTGTAAATGTGAGTGTTAGGATTGTATGAGAGTGAGAGAGGAAGAGTACAAGAGTGAAGAGAGGTTTTCTTCACTAAATGTCCGAGAGACCCACAATAGAGAGAGTTGGGATCTGAATGTTGAGATTGATGCCCTTAAATCCTATTGTATAATGTTATGTATGATATTATGTATGACATTATGTATGACATAATATTGTGTTTAATAAAGTTGTTTTATTATTATCTAAAATAATGGTAACATGAATATTCGGACATTATCATATAGTCCATGAGATGCATTGTATGTGATTTATGTGATTTAGTCACAGAAAATATAAGTCACAAGTTCTTTGTAAACTCAGAATTGTAGTTCGTAGTTGGTGAAGAAATTGGGCATTTCATCTGCGAAGACTATAACATATCAACTAGGATGATTTGTCTTGATCATGGAAGTGGAGACTTCTAGTTGATATGTTGATATGTTTTAAGAGTTAAGACATATTGAATTGGACCGCTGTGAGATTTATTATTCTCCTAACGACTGTCAATTGAATAATAAATCTCACGATTTCTATCTACATGAACTCTTAATCCTGAGAGAATAATGGACCTGATCATGAAGTGTAGGTTGCTTTGATATATCAGGAGTGAGATCTAATGTAACGGTCAAAACCTCAGTATGTTGGGCAGCCACATTTAGTGTTGGGCAGCCACTTGTCAAGAGTTGACAGAAAAGCCCAAGACCCATTGGAGTTAGAGTCTTATTTGTTCCCTTTTGGTCCCACTCCAAGCCACACATTAAACCCCAATTGGAAAGGCCCAAAAGGTTAGCCCAATTAGATAATCAGTTATATGGAGAGAAACATACAGAATTTGTAAGAACATGAATTGGTATGTGTGTAAGGTTGAGACACTTCTTCATTCTCTCTAAGAACACATAACTGATTGAGGGACCACACATCTTGGGCATCAAGTGGAATTGGAGTGAAGATTGAAAGTGTTCCCAAGGGCTTCTGATCTTTGGTTTTGAATTTCACCGCATCAAGGTATACTCTCTTGTTCTTAATTCTGAAACTTACATAGTGCATATTATCAATTGTGAATGAAGTAGATCCATTAATTTTCCGCTGCGTACATGCATATTTCCATCACTGAATGAGATTTATGAGGAATAGGGACCCAAAGAAACCACGTGGATTAATATCTATCACAGTTTGCAAATCAAGTCTTTAAGGCTCGATTTTGCTTTTAGGAAACCGAGCCTCTAAGGCTCGATTTTCAGGTGGATTCCACGTGGATAAACCACGTCATTCTCAGAACACGGAAATTGAGCCTCTAAGGGTCGAGTTCCAGGTGGACTCCATGTGGAAAAAAACCAAATCAGAACACGAAAATCGAGCCTTTGAGGCTCGAGTTTTTAGGGGGAAATCGAGTCTCTGAAACTCGAGATGCTAGTTTAGTATATAGTTTCAAAACATTGCAACTAACTATATAGTCTGGGGATTTGTGTCAGATGGCAATTTTTCCCTTTTGATAATGTTGAGTAATATTTTTGAATTTTTTTAAAATTAAATATGACGTGGCAGTAAGTTGACATGGCTAAAAAATAATATTTTATTTGGGCCATTAGCCACATCAGCATTTTTCATCCAACACTTAACAGTAGGGATCAAATTGACACGACACTGAAAAGGTTAGAGACCAAATTAAAGTATGGTGTAAAGGATAGGGACCAACTTTGTAATTTACCCATCAATTTACTCATGTTTGATTTTTTTAGGTGAAGTACTCCATCTGGTGTGTGAGCCCATGAGTCAAGGGTTTTGTGTGTGTGACTAAATTCTTAGTTTAAATTAAATTTAAATTTAGAGGGCATAGGGCACACTGTAAAAAGATCTCAAATTAGAGGATTAATTATGCAAATTATAAGTTCGGGGGAAATTAAAACTGAGGTAAAAGATTTTGACAAAAAAGGAGTATAATTTTCCCAAATCTTTTTCAAAAATATTTTTTTTGTCAAAACAAATAGAAAACCTAATAATTTCTACCTAAAAAAACAAAGAAAGTTAAACTTCATATTCTAAACCCTATAATTTAGGTTATATTACATTATAAGTATATCAAATTCAACTTTTTTTTTTTTTTTTTTGAGAAGAGTATAACAAATTAAACTAATTGGTAAACCATGCATTGTACAGGAAGGTTTTAAAATATAAAATTTTCTTATTTTTTTTTTAAAATTTTTTTCCCTTAAATATGAAATTGATATTTATTGTGGTTATTAATAGATATTATTGTGATTAAGTTTGTATATGGAACCATATATAATAGCAATTTTTTTTTTATAGGAACTAAATATTATTGCATTAATTAAAATTTTATTATAATTATTTGCATATGAAGTAATATATTTTACTTTAAAAAAAATATAATGTACCAAGATCTTAATGACTTGTATAAAATGTAAAATTTAATTCAAATTCAATTATATATATATAAATATATATATATATATACAGTTTAAAAATAATAAATTTAGAAAATCCTTAAGTTTAGAAAGTAATAAATTATGTCCTAGAAAATGTTAAATTATAAATTGCACATTTTAACCTTGCCTAAAGTTTAATTCAGTCTTGTTATTTCAATTATGTTTAATTCAATCTTCTAATTTTAAATTTTAGGCTAAAATGCAAATTGAACCTTCTAAGTTTGAAATTTATTCAATTCAGACATTCTATCCAATTTTGTTAAAAAAAATTTATTTTCACATAAAAAATCTATAATATTAATTAAAATATTTTATAGATTTTATAAACTTTTTATGTAAGAGTTTTTTTTTTTTTCAAAAAAAATCTGTTTTCATTAGTTAATTGCATACTTAACGACAAATATTTTGCTAAAAGTGAAGTTATTAGACTAAGTATCCATTTGGGAACAACTTATCTAGTTTTTTGCTAAAAAAATTTTGCAACTAAAAAGTATACTTATATCTTTAAAAAATAAGAAAAAGTGAGGTTTTAAAAAGTTGTACATAAAAATTAAAAAGTAAAAGCTGATGTTAAAAGCTTATGCCAAACAGACTATAAATTAAATTTTGGAAAAAGCTTAGAGGTGTAAATAAAATTAAAAAAAAAAAAAAAAAAACCAATTGGGCCGTGAGAGAGCTTGTGAAACGGTGCGTTTCATGCTTCACACAAAAAGGGAGGTAAAAAAATACAGGGCAAGCAAACCGATGATGAAAGCAGAGGACAAGCACATTGATTCTCTCCTCTTCTAAAAGCTTAGCTTCTGCCAATTATTGGGACAACAATCTCAGATTGCCGAAATCTATTTCTAATATACACATGATTGTGTTTTTTTTTTTCCCTTAAACAATGCTTCCTTATACAAGCTTCAATAGCTTTTTTTAATTTAATTTAATTTCAATAAATAAATTTAACCAAAAGTTTTAATATCTGAAAACAGAGAACATTTTTCTAAGTATGTAAATAAGAGTTCATGCAAGACATAATCTTTGATGTTTCAGATTTTATCTTATTTTTAGTTAGAGGTGCCGTGCATTTGTGTATATTGGAAGAATGCAAGCAAAAACATTTGCAAAGTTAAGAGTAATAGAAGTTCCTAGTTTTTATTTATTATTTATTTATTTATTTATTTTTATGATACTAGTTTAAGTAGCTTGGAATTGTGATGTGGTGAGGAAAACTTAGGTCTAGTCTAGGAGAAGGGTTTAAGAATAAATTCAAGCAACAAACAAGGTTAAAAGCAAAGAAATAGACAAGAAAATGCTACCTCCAATGACTCTAAAAACACCTTTTTTATAATGTATAAAAGGAGATATATAATACCAACTTGCTGTTTTCTTTTATATATATATATATATATGTGTGTGTGTGTGTGAATAGAATTTCATTTAACTTAGTTGCAGTTAGTTGATGATTAAGCTCTACAATGTGATTATACTTTTTTCTTATAACAGCTTGTGTTGCTTGAATCTTTCTTGTTGCTTTTGTTGAGGTTGAAACTTGAGTCGAGTCTTCTCTCAAACAAAAAGGTTTAAGAAAAAAAAAAGTTTTGTTGCTTTTGTTGAGCTTGGGATAATTGAATCTTTCTTGTGCGGTGATTTAGAGTTTCAATCAAGTCCCTGAGACTTGAAGTTCCAATTTGGTCCTTGACATTTAGAGAGTTTCAATCAAGTCCCTGAGATATTTAAAAGGTTCTAATCAAGTCATATTCAAATCTGTTTAAAAACATGAATTGTACTTGGTTATCTTTCACTGATATGTTATGTTTAATTATATGGGTTTTACTAATGTGTACCCTTAGGGCTTACATTAGCAAATCATTTTAGGAAGTTTTTTATGAAAAAATGAAAAGAGTGATTTACTGTTTTGATAGCTTTTTCAATTCCCTAAGGACATACATTAACCGGACCTAAACTTGAGGCAAAGCTTCACTTTCTTTCTTGATCAATTCCTATTTATTTAAGCTGCCATGAAAATCAGCCGTAAAATTCAGATTGTAATGAATTTGCTATTGTATTTTCTGGTATTTCTTTTGAAGGCATGTGATTTTTTCACTTGCAAATTTTAACAATTTGGGGCTGAAAAAGTATTAAAGGATGTGACCTTAGTTAGGTAAAGTGCAACTTTTTAAGCTTGGGTTGGCAACTCAAACTCAAAACAAGCTATAGGCGGGTAAAGTTTAATGGACTCTTATAAATATTGTAGAGCCTTGGTTGAAAATTTTTAATTTTAGCAACCAAATTGAAACTTTAGGCATATTTTAGGGACCAAAATAGGTATTTTTTCCTATTATTTATTCCCTTAGTTTCATTTGTTAGTGGTTATTTACTGATAGGCAGGGATTCCTTTTTTACTTTGAATTACTAATATACTGTTAGGAAACAATTCTGTCAAGTCAGCGGAGCCTGATTTATACAAAAATATGGGGGCTTCTGCTCAACCAGAGGAGAGGTGTACTTTAAAGTTTAAACTTGGTGAGTGAAATTGATAGACTGCCTAGTGGCTAGTGGTAATGTTGGAAAGGCAATAAACATTCTGTCTGCTGTGGAGTTTACACCAATATCAGAAGAGATTGCTGGTTCAAAGATCAAGCAAGCAAAAGGGAGCTCTACCTGAAGGCTTCAAAGATCAAGCAAGCCAGACATCAAGTAAGTTCCTACATTTGTGTTATCTTTTCATCTCCATGCTCCCTTTTGTTAATATAGTTTTTTTTTTTTTGCCCCTTTTGCTGGAAAACATTTTCTTTTCTGTTCTACATTGTCAAGGTGTTATTCTCTTACAAGGTCTCCCTTTATATTATCTGTTCTAAATATTGGTTCTCTATCAAATTGCAACAGAGTTCACAAAGTCATTTTAAGAAAAGCTCCATAATGTAAAAGAGGTATTTCCAGTGGTTGCTTATGATGTTTTTCTTTTTAACTCATAGGCCCATCAATATCATCAGTATATTCACGGGTGCTTGGATGACTTCAATTGGTGGCTAATATTACAAGGTGCTTTTTTTGGTTTGTAGTTGATCAAGATTCAAGTCATAATAATAAAGTGACTAATCTTGATAACAAATATGAATACAGTGTTGGTGACGTAGGACAACCACACTATTTCAATGGAGCAATTAAACAACAATAGAACAAAGGATAAACCCTAGGAGTCAGCACCTAAGGGTTGCTTGGAGTCAGCACCAAGCAAAACTGGAGTCGGCACCAGTGTAAAAGAAACACACGTTTTTAATAATTCTCAAAAGCTGTCTTACAATAATCAGAAAAAGTGCTTAAATAGCTAACAATAAAATGCATAAAGAAACCCTAATTATTAAATGCTCGGGCTTGCTTAATCTCAAGCCCAATAACTAATAGGCTCCATCCATAAGGCCACAGGTTGGGTCGTTTTCTTTTTGCTCTTCCTCCCATACATGCGTATAATTGGGGGCTTGTACCTTGTGTCTGCACCAACTCTCCCGGGTGAGAAGAACTTGACCTCGTTGAGTGCAAATTTGAAGAGTTCTGATAGTACTCTAGCAAGTCAAGATCCAGTCGCTGTAGCTTATCTCGAGTAATCCATGTGCAATCAGAATCTGGTTGCCCTCGCCACCGAACTAGGAAACGGTGAACTCCTCCATCCTTGGTAGAAATAATCTGCTCATCTAAAATAGCATCAATAGATTCTTTATGTGCATAGGACAGATTTAAGGGTAAAGGGGTAGGAATAGGGGCATCAATAGGATCAAGCAAAGGCTCATCAAAAGGGGTATCAGGAATAGCTGTGGGGCTTTTATAAGCAACTAGATCCTTAATATTAAAGGAGGAGCTAATACCATAATTATGAGAGAGGTCAATGACATATGCATTTGGGCCCATTCGTTTCAATACCTTGAATGGACCGGCACTATGAGCCTGCAATTTCTTAACGGTCCCAGAGGGAAACCGTTTAGGTCGAATCCGAATCATGACATAATCCCCTACCTGAAACTCTGCATGACGCCGATGAGTGTCAGCATGAATTTTATATTGAGAATTACTTACTTGAATTTTTTTGCGAATCTCATTATGCAAATCATGAATATGTCGTGCAAATGCCTCAGTAGATTCAGAAATCCTAACATGTGGGGACATGGGCAAAAGATCTAAGGGCTTCCTAGGTGTATATCCATGCACAACCTCAAAAGGGCTAGCGTTTATAGACCTATTGACAGAGCTATTATATGCAAGTTAGGCTATAGGAAGAATTAAATCCCAATTCCGATTGGCTTCACCCACTAGACACCGAAGGAGGTTGCCTAGACTACGATTAACCACCTCAGTTTGACCATCAGTTTGAGGATGAAATGCCGTGGAAAATTTCAATTTGGTGCCTACTAAATGCCACAAAGTCTTCCAAAAATAACTCATGAAGCGAACATCCCTATCAGACACTATGGTTTTGGGAAGACCATAAAGTTTGACAAGCTCATCAAAGTAGAGCTTTGCAATCTTAGAAGCATCAGAGGTCTTAGAACATGGTAGGAAATGAGCCATCTTAGAGAAGCGATCAACAACTACTAGAATAGAATCATGCTTCCTAAAGGTGCGGGGCAATCTTAACACAAAGTCCATACTCACATCCTGCCACGGGCGACCTGGCACAGGTAGAGGCGTGTACAGGCCAGTGTTTTGCTTGCGATGTTTGGCTAGTTGACATGTATGACACTGACCAACTATCTTCGCAACGCCCCTCTTAAGACTAGGCCAATAGAATTGACATTCCACTTCCTCAATTGTTTTGTCTCGGCCAAAATGACCTGCAAGGCCTCCCGCATGTATCTCCCAAACTAGGAAATCTCTCACTAAAGACCGAGGGATACACAACTTGTTGGCTTTGAACAAGTAACCATCCTGAAGGGTATAATCATCCAGGACTGGCCGTGAGACATTACGTAGGCTAGTGTAGAGCTCCCCAAAATCTGGGCAGGACTCATAGTCATCCTTGAGTCGTTCAAACCCAGTAACCTTAACACTCATGACTGACAGCAAAGACATCCTTCGACTTAGTGCATCAGTAGCCTTATTCTCAACTCTCGCCCTATGTTTCACCACAAAGTAGTAGCGTTGCAGAAATTCAACCCAACTACCATGCCTGAAATTCATCTTCTTTTAGGAATGGAGATAGCGCAAAGCTTCATGATCAGAGTAGATAACAAATTCTCGAGACAACAGGTAATGGCGCCAATGCCAAAGAGCTCAAATAATTGCATAAAATTATTTGTCATATGTGGAGTACTTTTGCTTAGTATCATTCAACTTCTCACTAAAATAAACAATTGGGTGGCGCTCTTGACTAAGTACTCCCCCTATACCAATACCTGAGGCATCACATTCTACTTCAAAAGGCTTGGTAAAATTAGGGAGACGCATGACAGATGCCTCAGTCATCTTTTGTTTTACCTCATTGAAAGCCTTAGTAGCAGCTTTTGTTTAAATAAACTCCCCTTGTTTCATGTAGTCAGTGATGGGGGACATAATGGTACTAAAACCTTTGATGAATCGGCGATAAAAGGAAGCGAGCCCATGAAAGCTTCTAATTTCATGGATATTTTTGGGCTCGGGCCAATCCACAATCGCTTGAACCTTTTGGAGGTCGGCAGAAACTCCCTCAGAGGATACTATGAAACCTAGGAAGACGACTTTATCGGTGAAGAAAGAGCACTTCTTGAGGTTGCCATATAAACTCTCCTTCCTAAGGGTAGTACAAACTTGAGTTAGGTGGTCTAAGTGTTGCTCCCTAGACTTACTATAGATGAGGATGTCATCAAAGTACACAACCAAGAATTTCCCCATAAAAGGCTTGAGCACTTGAGTTATCACTCTCATAAATATACTAGGAGCATTGGACAATCCAAAAGGCATGACCGTCCATTCATATAAACCATCTTTTGTCTTGAAGGTAGTTTTCCATTCATCACCAGGACGAACCCTAATTTGATGGTAGCCACTTTTCAAGTCTATCTTGGAGAAGATCATTGCTCCAGCCATCATATCCAACATGTCATCCAACTGAGGGATAGGAAAACGATATTTCACAGTGATCTTGTTGATGGCACGACTATCAACACACATCCTCCAAGTTCCATCTTTCTTTGGAGTTAAGAGTGCAGGGATTGCACAAGGACTCATGCTTTCACGAACAAAGCCCTTCCTAAGTAGTTCTTCTACTTGCCTTTGCAACTCGGCATGCTCTGCAGGGCTCATCCTATAGTGAGGCAAGTTAGGTAAGGTCGCTCCGGGCACAAAATCTATGGCGTGTTGTATGTCACTCATGGGTGGTAAATGATCGGGGAGTTCCTCAAGGAAAACATCCTTAAATTCCTAGAGCACTGACTTCACTTCTTCAGGCTGCTCCTCACGGGTCTCTCCATGAAGTTCCCTGGCAACTAAGACAAACACAATGAATTCTTGAACTGCTACCCTTTCAAATGCCTTTGGGCTTATGATGTTTAGGCCTTTCGCCTTTGGTGCTTCTATCTTCTTGCTTATGTCGATTGGCTTGGGTTTCAAAGGATTGAGCACAATCTTCTTACCTTCAAACATAAATGAGCAAGAATTGGATCGCCCATGAAGGGTGACATCCAAATTATAAAGCCAAGGTCTACCTAAGATAATATGCCCTACATCCATGGGAATTACGTCACACCATATTTCAGCCTTGTAGGTGAGGAATTGAAGTGGGACAACACATCTTTCTTTTATGGCTATGGAGGAAGTATCCACCCAAGACACTTTATATGGGTTAGGGTGTGGGGTCAATTTCAAGCCTAGGCGGGAAACAACGTTAGAGGACATCACATTAATGCAACTCCCAATATCTATAATAACCTTGCAAGTTTTGTCTCCACACTTAGTGTAAGTTTGGAAGATGGCACTTCTTCGCCAATCATCAATGTTTCTCTGCTTTGCCAAAGCACACCTTACCACATTCACTCTAGGGACACCAAAGTCCTTGAAGTCATCAACCTGGGGAGAGATGACTCTAATGCATGCGAGGTAGCTAGGATCATCTTCCCATTCTGCCTCAACATCTTGGGTTCCTTCAACATTTGGATCATACACCAGCTCCTCAACATCTTCTACCTTTTCATCATCCTCTTGAATGACAAGGGTCCTAGAGGGACATCTAGTTGCGATGTGTCTAATCCTATTGCATTTGAAGCATTGGAGGCGAGAGCCTAATCTTGAAGGCTCATTGACCACACATTTTCCCTTGTCCTCTTTTTCTATTGGGGTGCTATTGGGGTTGACCTTAGGGGGTAAGGCAAATCTAGATTTACTACCAAAAGGTTGAGGGTTGGTAGGAACACTCCGGAGCTCAAAATGTCGCGAAAAGATAGATTTGGATGCTAACCCACAATTTCTAGCAATGTCATATGCTTCTCCTAAGGTAGTGACTCCTCGGGTAATAATCTCGCCTAGTAGCTTAGCATTTAAACCTTTCTTGAACCTATTGAGTGTGACAACCTCTTCCTCGACTATTCAAATTCGCCTCTTGAATTCCTTGAATTTCTCTATATATTCAACCACAGGAGCAGTGCTTTATTTTAGGCGATCCCATTCCTCAAGGAGGGAAATCCTATAAGTTGGAGGAAGATAATTCCTCGATAGTGCATCCTTCATCTCAAGCCAATCAGTAATGGGGGGCTCACGTCGTCGCCTAAGGGTATCCTCAAGGTCCTCCCAGAAAAGGTCGGCTCTTCCAATTAACTTCATCCTGGCATACCTCACTTTCTTATTCTCAGCCCAATGGTAATAGTCAAAGAATTTCTCCATTTGATGTAACCAATCAGTGAAAACCCATGAGTCTAGGCAGCCATCAAAGGTGGGTGCTTCTATCTTTTCCTTGGACATCCTATCATCATAATCCCTAGGGCCATTGTGATTATAATGATCATGTTCAAAGTTTAGGGCCCTATTAAAGTAATCGTGGTTATTTTGCCTAAGCATGTTATCTCCTTCATGGTTAATAGTCTCTCTTTGAGATGCCTCAACTTGCTCTACCATTTCCAGTAAATTATGGACACTTTTTGCTAGGTCATCTATGGTTTGCTTTAAGGAGGACCTAGGCTCGGAAGTGGATTGATGTTCAGGGTTTGACATGATGCGACCACTATGTAGATGCATGCAACACTATATTTATGAATGCAGTTGAGATTCCCAAAAATTCAAGTAACCAATTCTCAATGTAAAATTAAGGTCAAGCAAAAGTGCATGTAGAGACTAGATCAATGAATCAAAGGAATAAATTGTAGTCAAGTAGTGACAGTGTTCGCAATATTGAGAGACAGCCCAAATAAAAGTCAAATTCCAATAAGCTCCACAATTAATAAAGAGAATCAGATATTTCAAAGAAATTGGGTTGTCTTTTTTTTTTTTTTTTTTTTTTTTTGGAATTTTAGAATGGGTATTGAAAGAAAGCACAAATAATAAAATAGCTAACTTGAGCACAAAATGGGTAGGCCAGTGGGGTATGGTGGAATATGCACATAAAAAATATATAGATAATATCTTTCAATGAGACAAAATTGAACCCACCAAAAAGAGAGTAAGAGTTGTACCCTGTCATTGGCCAACTTATTGCACTAGATAGTCACGGGCTTGGCTCCTCAAGTGAATGGACCTTACTTGGACAAGTGAACCTGTGGATGGACAATTTAAAGGCCCAATACATGCAATGGACTGTCATAGCAACCATATTATCTTCCTTTTCCTTCCTTTTGATTTTTTAAAAATGAAAAATAATAAAATACAGTACACTGCGAAGGACTTAAAACTTAAAAGAAGCTATAGACTGAAAAGGGACTATAGAAACTAAAGAAACAAGCAATGGACTCAGAATTGAAAAAAAAAAAATTTCTCTGCGATGAGAGTCTTCTGCCGGCGTAGGGGACTGATGCCTGGTGGCGGCGCAAAGGAGGCACAGACAGCGGCGGGTTGCTGCTTGTCTCAGATCTCGGCAGCGGCAATGGCTCGTCAATCTCAGCAGTGGCAGTTGCTCGTTAATCTCAGCAGCAGTGGGTCGACAATAGGTTTCGGCGGCTGGGTCTTGTAGCGGTGAGTGTTGATTTGTGGGTTCCAGCGGCTGGTGGTTGATGGGTCTTTTGAGGGTTCTGTGATCAGAGGCGGGCACGGATGGTGGTCACCGGCTTGGGAGGCGTCGCTGGCTTCTCTGTTGGCTTGGGGATGAAAAACTCATGTAGGGCTTGGGGGTATATACGGATTGCAGGGCCTGGTTTGGGCTTGTTCAAGATCTCATAGGGTAAAAACTTGAAAGGTACTGTCATATTTGGCTGGCTTGCTCTTTTGATGGTTTTGCTTTCAAGTGGTTGTCTATGGTTGTGTTGTATGGACCGGAAGTCTGGCTCTGATACCAAAACTGACGTAGGACAACTACACTATTTCAATGGAGCAATTAAACAATAATAGAACAAAGGATAAACCTAGGAGTCAGCACCTAAGGGTTGCTTGGAGTCAGCACCAAGCAAAACTGGAGTCGGCACCAGTGTAAAGGAAACACACGTTTTTAATAATTCTCAAAAGTTGTCTTACAATAATAATAAAAAATGCTTAAATAGCTAACAATAAAATGCATAAAGAAATCCTAATTATTAAATGCTCAAGTCCAATAACTAATAGGCTTCATCTATAAGGCCACAGGTTGGGCCGTCTTCTTTTTGCTCTTCCTTCCATACATGCGTATAATTGGGGGCTTGTACCTTGTGTCCGCACCAGTTGGCCCCCAATATCATATCAAATTGGGATAACCAATGATTTAGGAGGCTGATTTTAGGGGAATTAGGGTCAAAATTGGTTCGCTGTGATCACAGTTTATATGATTTTGGTTGACTGTGGACTTCTGTTATTTTTAATGCCATTTATTTGCTGTAGCCTTGTACCATATTCATTGTGGGAGAACTAAAATACCATACACTGTGAAGGCACGGTGAAATAGTAAGTTGTTATGGCACAACCCCAAGGGTTAGCACAATCGACTAGGGACCATGGCTCATGAAAGGTCACTAATTCGAATCTCCCCTTCCTCCTCCCTCACCATGGGCCAAAACTTTAAAAAAGAAAAGAAAAGAAAAGACTGTTATGACACAAAAATAAGAGAAGACTAGAAGTTGTTTACAATCTTTAAGTGAAAGCCCATGAGAATTTAAATTATAATATTATATAAAGAGAGGATTATTATTTTTTGTTTTTTGGTTGTGAGTCTGAAATTGAATGCCCAGTCTACTTAAATCTGTATCTTATGTTAAATCTATGTACTATGTAGTTCTCAATTCGCATTAACCTTCTATATATACATAAAATTAATTGCATGTTTTATTAGCCAAAAAAAATTTCTTGTTTTAACCTTTCACCATAACCACTTCTCTCAATAGCTTTGAAGCTTTACAGTACTTTATGTGCAGATTGTGTGCCTTACCCATTTAGTAATGGGAAAAAATTAGGCCCGATTTTTTTAAATCAATTTGTACAATGAGTTCATCAAATGAACTACTACACTACAGGAAAGAAGACCAATTTATTTGAGGTGGATGACTGTTTTGAGGAAGAGGAGGAGAGGCTTAAAGTATAATCGCACCATTCACTTTATGCATTCTAGTTTTCCATCTGATCTCCCCACACTACAAACTTAAACCGTTGAGCAGAAGTAAGTTCATCTCCAATCAACTGCAGGCTGGGTCTGTTAAATGTAGTAGAGCTTCTGAGGGTGTTGGCAAGGCCAAGGAGTCTAGCCATGATGAATCATCCAGTGACAATGACAATGACAATGATGAGAGTTTTGCAGTTGATTGGAGAGCCCAACACTTGTGAACATTCCTTCCAGATCTTGTTGTATCCGTGAGGGTCTAACAGAAAATGTGGTCTCGTATGACCCAAACTAGAATCCAGCCAGCATATCAATCTTTTATCAAGATTTTAAGGGAAGCACTAAAAAATGGGAGCTTGGTGATGCTCAGTGCATTGAGAGAAACTTTCACCTACCTAACATTCTATGGTTTGCCAAAGGTTAAAGAAAAACGCAGTCTATGGTAACCTTTCCTTCCTCCCCATTTAGAGTTGGGTGGTGCTGGAGTTCGCACCTGCATTTCAGAGACAAGTGACAGTGCCTCTTGGAAGAAATCTTTTGCCCTATCCTGGAACATAAGATTGTTACTTTTTAAGCCTATATTCTGGCCTTACAGCTATTATTCTGTTTAGATGTTCAGGGGTTAAGGACAGTAAAATTATCAATATTGAGCATTGTAAATATCCAATGAAACAGCATGAATTGCATGCATAAATTCTCTTTAAATAAAATATAAAAAAATAAAAAATAAAATCTGGCTAACACTTACGCATAATGAAAATTTATTTTATTTTCTCTCTTTTTGGAGGACATCCTAGATGTTATTCAGTAGCCTAATTGATGCTGTTTGGCAGCAAAAAACCCTATCGTGAATTCATTCCGGTGTTGTATTTTCCATTTTCAACTGATTGGCACAAATGGCTAGGCATTTTCACTTCCAATCATGTTAGAAAGATCATGGTGAATGTCATCTTTGATCGTGTTGGACATTTTTCTAAGAATGACTCATGTTTTTTCAGCGAAAAAAAGAAAAAAAGAATGACTCATGTTTCTCACTACATTTATAATGATACAAGTTGGTCATTGGATGTGATATTTAGAGCTTAAAAAAAAGGAAAAGAATCCGACCAGGGGCGGAGTCAGGACTTGGAGTTAGGGAGGGTGACTCTACTGCTAGCTGTGTGCGGTGGCTCCGGCCTTTGAGTCTACTGCTTTACTACTAAGGATTTTTGTTTAAAATTTTTTAAATGGCCAAGTTGTTTGTTTTGGATAAAATAGATTGATTGAACTTAATTTTTTTAGTTTTATTATTGGTGATTTTTGTTGTTGGGCTAATTTTTTTGGGCTTGTATATTTTGTTTTAGATTTAATCTATTAATTTTTTTTATGTCCTTTAAAGGTGAAAAATGCTAAAACTACAAAATTTTTACAAATTGCTAATATGATGAGTGGTTATTGATAAGTAAAAAGTGATGCAAGTGTACGAACCAATAAAAATTTGCTACCTCAATAGTTTGTATAAACATTGTAAAAACGTTTATGGCTATATAGCATTACTCTCAAAATAATTAATGGCATTATTAAGGGGATCAAAGTATAATTTTATTGAACAAAATTGCTAAAATTAGTACTTATTAATATAGTAATATTTTTTTTAAAAAAATTTAGGGGGGGCAATCCAATATCAGCTCCGTCAATGAATCCGACTAACTTCTGGACTTTTCTCCCACTAGTATTAGGTCAAATTTTTGGGATGACAACAAAGGCACAAACGAAATTAGCAATAAGATTTGAATAAGAATACCTATAACTAGGGAGGGAGCTATCTAACCCAAAGCCATGAAGCTTTTCTATCATCCTTACCTACTTGAAATAAGTATATGTTATCCCCAGCAAGCTACCTTATCTACACTCTTTTTTTTTTTCTAAGTACCTTATTTGCACTCTTGGAAACAATAGTTTAAACTATCCGAAACAAAACCCATTAACAGCTTTGAAGGCATGGCATAAAGTCATAGTGGACTTGGAACATCAGCAACTTAATTTTGTCCATAATAAAATGGCTTAAGTATAAGCAATCTCTGGTTTGTGACAATGGATTTCCATTACATATGAATTATGCGGTGCATATTTTTCCCATTTCTCTTGTATGCTTGCTTGTTATGGTTATGCTCCAACAAAATGACCCAATAGGCCGATAGTGGTATATATTTTTTTGATAACCCCAATAGTGGTATATATGATGTCAAGTAAAACTCTACCTTAATTAGATGGAAAAGTATAGTGTCAAAATCAATAAAATTTCATTTGTTCTTTTTCAATTGAAGAATTGCTTCCTTCTCCTTCTACTTCTTTTTTTTTTTTTTTTTTTAAATTTTTTATAATCGACCACTCACTTAATATTCTATATACCCAAAATCCATCAAGTTTTCCCATCATATGATAAACATAATTTCTATAAATATATAAGAGCATTGTCTTATGGCAATAAGCAGCCAAAACAATAGTTTATCAAAAAAAAAAAAGCAGCCAAAACAATAGCTGGAAGCCTCAATTAGAAACTTTCTTTTGTACAAACTACAAACTATATATTGCCAGTAATCTGAGTGGGAGATGCACTAAACCTTGTAAACCTCATTAACGTGGATGCACCTATATCTCCACAAAAATGGTAAGTTAATGAATTTGTGCTATGTAAGGATGGTGATAATGTGCAGTTTTGCACATTCAATTAATTGAATATTCACCTTCATCTCACTGTATGGCATTCTGATTTGGCAAGTACATTGCAGCTGCTTTAATTTATACTAATAGGAAACTTAAAAAATTGAAAACAAACTAGTTCCATTTTTCTATATTAACTCCAAGGCAGTTCAAGTGAAGGCAATTCAAGTGATAGTTTAGTGGTAATGTTATTTTTTGTGGTGCCCCATCTTATGTCTATGGTTCGATGTCTTTGATCTCTACCTCCCCCTCCATAACTATATACTTATCTCAAAACTTAAAAAAAAAAAAAAAAAAAAAAAAAAAAAAAAAAAAAAAAAATTAAAAATTAAAAAGAAAATCCCAAGGGTTGGCTAGTGTCTCGTGAGATCCATAAGATTTTGGGTTCAAAAATCTTATCCTCCATCTTGGGACCACCTTCAAAGGATTTTACCATATAATTATCTTGTGTGCTTGAAGAGTTATGGACATTCACCTAAGAAAAAAAAAACCATTTTCTTTATCTATTTACAAAGAAAAAGAAATTTTGCAAACACAGAGAACTGAAGAGGGAAACAAATTAGGGGAAATTACACAAAAAGCTTAGAGTATAAAAATTTTAAACCATATTTCAAATTAAGTCCTAGGTTTTACTTTGTAAATTAAAGTCTTAAATTTATGAAATCATTTTAATTTAAAGCTTCTGTGACCTGTTCATTCCTGTTATTTAAGAAGTAACAGAAATGATTAAAGCCGAAAATCATTATTTAAACTTTGCATTTCACCTAGAGATTATTTATAAATAAAGTTGGTAACCATTAAACAAAAATAGTAGAGAGAGAACTTCATTTAGATCGAGAAAATTTCATTTAGCTAGTTCTTTTTTATAATGGACTAGTCACTCTCAACCTAAAATCCATCATTGCTTAAAATAAAAAAAATAAAATAAAAAATCCATCAAGTTGTCCTATCATGTGATTAACGTAATTTCAATAAATATATAAGAGCATTGTCTTATGGCAATAAGCAGCCAAAAACAAAAGTTAGATGCCTCACTTAGAAACCTTTTTATTATGTACTAATCTCAGTGGGAGATGCACTAAACCTCGTAACCCTCACTAAGGATCCCATTGAATCAGCCCCCTGAAAATGAATGTGCGGCTGACGTGGATGCACCTATATCTCCACCAAAAAGTAAGGAGGACGATCATGTGAATGGCTGTATGCCTGCATTGGCAATTTAATCTAATAATATTCACCTTCATCTCACTGGATCGCATTTTGATTTGCCAAGTACATTGCAGTTGCATAATTGAATTATTAAATGACTTGCTTTTATAAAATTGTTTTAGCCTAGGCTGCACAACCATTTTCTTTATCTATTCACAAAGAAAATAATAATAAAAAAGAAGAAAGAAGAAAATGTGAACACCTAGAACTAAAAGACTTGGGGGAAAAAGGGGGAAATCATATAAAAAGGTCCAAAATTTATACCACATTTCAAATTAGATTACAAATTTATAAATTTTGTCAATTAAATGGTAGAGACAAATTTATAAATTTATGAAAACGTTTCAAATTGATACCTATGTCTATCTCTGTTATTTTGAAAGTAATTGAATATAGAAAAACAAGAAATCATTGATTATGCTTTGTGTTTAACCTAGAACTTCTTCATAAATAAATTTGGTATACATTGAGCAAAAATGGTAGAGACAAAAAGTTTTGTTATGCTCTATAACTACTCAGAATAAGGAAAATGAATAATAGAGATAGATATAAGCTTCAAATTAAAATGGTTTCATACATTTTAGACTTTCATTGACAAAGTTAAAAACCCAAGATCTAATATGAATCAAAGTATAATAAGCCTTTCCATATAATTTCTCCGAAAAGAAAAAAAAAATCATGCAAAGAAGGTGGCCATACATAATGAACCATCCTCCAATCAATTTATGGTGTTTTGAAGCCCACTTTATCATAGAATGAAAAACATATATTAAACATATATTGATCAAGAGTCTTATAACTTAACTAGTATATTATGGTATTTCTAATAAAAACATTCAAGTTAAAATCCCCCTTACCTTATTGTTATAACTATTGAATTATATATTAAATAAAAAGAGCGCATATTGTAATCACAATATTGATGAGTCTCATAGTCTTTTATGAAAAATGCTTTTTAATCCTACCCTCTTTATTTTTCATGGTATTTTTTTTAGTTGAATTTCATGTTAAAGTAATTACGGAAAAAACATTTTCAAAAAAGTCTAGATAACAAATTCCTACTGGTTTTCATCTACTACTTAATTGCATGGAAACCCGGACCGGACCGGGCGGTCTGATTGGAAAAACCGAAAACTGGATTGAAATTCGATTTTTTAAGCATAAAGAACCAGGTATACATAAGTTTTAAGAGAACCGGACGAACCGTAGGCCGGTTCAACCGGTCATGGAATAGGGGAAATTTAAAGAAAAATGCAGCTACTAGGATCCAAACTTGAGCTCTCACACCTTGTAAGCAAGACTGAAGCCATGACCAACGGACCAAGTGCTCTTCTTGGGAGCTAATATGCAATATTATTAAATTTATATTAAATTTACATGATTTATAGTTTCTAAACTTCTATGTCATCTTTCTCAACATATTAAATATTACTAAATTAACTTTTTATTTAAGAATAATACCTATGCAATTTATGAATTTATTTTAAAAGTCGTTTTTAGTTAATTGAAATAATTTCTCTTAAAGGATTATTATAAAAATTTCTTTTTATGCTTATTTATGTTGTACTATTTTTTATTAACCTTATAATGTACCATTTTATGTATTTTGTTTCAATTTTTAAGATATTTTTAGTAAAGTTTGCTAATATTTACAAATTTAATATATTTATTTATATTTAAATAATTATTAAATTAATTATGACGTCATCACGGTTCGACCCCGATTCAACCTCAGTTCGACTTTAAAAACCTTGAACCTCTCCCTTTTACGGTTCAATGAACTGTCTGAATTTCAAAACCTTGCTTAGTAGACTTGGTAAAAGGGCCCCAACTTATTTCCTAAATTAAAGTTCGACATCAGCTGCCTTTTTGGGCTCATAACTGACATCATTTTTTTTTATCTAACATTAATAGCTTGCCACATAAACTTTGTTATAAAATTATTGTGATAATATTGTGCCCATAACTTTATTCTTTCACGTTAACATTGTTAGCCCAAAAATAAGGCAGCTGGTGCTGGAATTTAAAGTTTAATCTGGATCGGGGAATTGTGCAAGACCTTGTCAATATTTTCTCCAACTCATGTTTCATACTCTTGCTTTTTCCAGGAAATGCTTCGAATTGGTGCAACGTGTAAGTTTCCATCAATGAATATTATTCGTATTAACATTGTTAAATGGGAAGGGATAAGTTGGTGACACCCACTTAGATTAGGCCCTCGTGGATGGATTATGACACGGATTGCTTAAAAGGTTCATCGCTTTGTCATGACAACTAGCTATATTTAAAATTAAAAAACACAGACAAAACGTTCCTAGTAAAATTAGTACCCGAAAGCAATGTTATTTGTCTTAAAAAAAGAACAGAAAGAAGTTCAAAGAGATATTGTGATTTGTGAGTTTTACAATCTTGAGAAATAATTAGGAATATTTCAAGAGTTTTGATGCATTATACAAGAAGTTGGAGTTCAACTAAACTAGAATGGCAGAATATTGAAAATGAACTACTTCCCAAACTAGGGATTTGTTTGGGTCCCAAACAAAAAGCAACTAAATATATATATATATATATATATATTTAAATTCTTGAGATAATTTCAGTTTATGAAGTCCGCTTTTTATGATTGTTTTTCATTATTAAACCAAGACACCAATTGATTTTTGGTGTAGGTAGGGTCGAACTAGATCTCTTATTCGATAGCAAAAAATTTTATCAGTTGAGCCAATTAGAACCTACAGAATATATAAATGATGTGAAACTTTTTTTTTTTTTTTTTGAGAATAATTTTTGAGAGGGGTTAAACATATTAATAAGCCCCCATTTTTGTTCTATAGTGACTAGGTGCGAACGGTTTAATAGATTTTTGTAATTTAATTATTTTATGGATAGAGAACGATAGATTTGTGTAAGTTTTTCCATCTCTTATTCACTTTGTTTGTTTCGATAAAAAATCTTGTGTAAAGATAGTTTTCCGTATTTTTCAATGTTTGGTAGCATAAAAAAATATAAGTCAAAGGAAAATTATTTTTGGTTAATATAAAAAAATATGGCTTATTTTTAGAAATCATTTTCTACTTCATTTTTTTGGAAAACAACTCTATCTCACAGCTCTTTAAAAATAAAAAATAAAAAATAAAAAAATAAAAAAAAACTCTATCTCACAGCAAACTAAATAAAGAAAGTTATGAGGTTTTTTTTTTTTTTTTTTTTTTTTTTTTCAACTCATTTAAAATTACTACCAAACATTGAAAAATGAAATAGTTTTATAGAAAATAATTCTTGGAAAATGACTTGTTTTTGTAGAAAACATCATTGTCGAAACAAATAAAGAGTTAGTCAAAGAATCACTTTCCTAATTGTTTTTTTTTTTTTTCTTTTTTTAGAAGAACTTTCCTAATTGTTAAGTTTTACATGGTCTGACAATTGCAATTAGTGGGTGACGAGGCACCAGGGCAATGCTGCAAAAATACGGGACATAGAATCACCAATTTGGATTGTATATTTATTGTTTGAATCAGCATTCAGCAGCCCCCAAATTCACGATCCAAATCTAACGCAACCTCGAATTAGTCATTATATATGTATTTTATAAAACAACAAGCATTTCCATTGATTTTATTGAAACAACAAGCATCATCATAGTATCCGATGACTTGATTATACACGTTTGTCCCTCCAACATGTTTTATTATGTCTTTAAGCAAATACTAGAATTTGACAACTGTTTATATGATGACTTGATTACACACGTTTATGGCTTGAAAGTGTTGATGATAATTTGAAATTAATATTTATGATCAATGTAAATAACATCAAAGTTAATGGATGATGTAAAATATTGGTCTATGAAATATTTTTAGAAACTTTTTATGAGTACATTAAAAAGCAATTGATTTTTTTTTATAATTTTTTTTTATTTCACAAGAAAGTGGTATAAAATTTTTTCTCAAATAGTTTATTAATGAATGCCCTAAGGACACCTGTTAACAGGACTAATGTAAAAATTTTAAAAAATTTTGTATTTTAAATTACGCATAAAAGATGAATTTATAAATCGAATAAAAAATAATATTTAATTGACACAAAATTTAATATGTGTATAATTATTAGATGGTGTAATATTGTTTAAGGGTTGAGATATGATATAATAGCAAGCTATTTATTGTATCATGCAATCCCTCTCACATCATTTTCACTTTTTAAAAAATTTTAACTTTTTTTTTTATCTTTCTAATTTTTTTTGTCCAATAGTTTTTATTTTTTATTTTTTTATCCAATAGTTAATATCAAAAGTTAAGTTTTTATCTTTTAATTTGAACCGTTGAAAATGTATTACATGATGTAATAGGACTATTACACCTGACCTCAATTTATAGTTTAAACTTGAAAGTTATACAATATCATAAGTTGAAACACTCAAAAAAAAAAAAAAAAAAAAAAAAAAAAAAAAAAAAAAAAAAAGACGCATGAAAGAAGGAAAAGAAAAAACCACAACCTTACAATTGTTTCACAGGCATCAGGGTGCCGTAAGCCGTCACAATCCAATTATTAATAGAATAACATATTAATAAAGTAGGACTACGAGCAACCACATCAGCTCGTGGAAAAGATTCTGTCTATTTTACACAAAAAAATTTACTTTTTTTATTTTACACCATCACTTTTACAAAACACCCACATCAGTTTATCTATTTTACATGATTTTTCAATAAAATATTCATTCTTCATCAAATTTTTATTATTTTCCCTAATGGTCATACTTTTTTAATTTAAGCTTATATTTTAAGTAAACTACCAACACCGGTAGCTCGACCAATGGAGCCGCTTGTGGTAGAGGTCCGATGGCCGAACTGCCAAAATAGTGGCTTCGGCGAACACCGCCGGATTGTGGCTCCGGCGAACACCGCCGAATCGATGTCTCCGACCACTGTATTGCTAGAATCGGTGATCGAGCCGATGCTGCCGAGTTGATGTCTCCAACCAACGGTCATTTTTTTTTTTTTTGACCCAACGGTCATAATTTTTATTGTTATATTCACCGCTCATAATTTTGAAATTCAAACGGTAAATTCAAACCTAAAGGTCATTTTTTTAAACTTTAAACCAAATGGTAAATTCAAACCTAAAGATCATATTTTTGAACTTTAAACCCAATGGTAAATTCAAATCTAAATGTCATATTTTTTAACTTTAAACCCCATGGTAAATTCAAACCTAAAGCTCAAAATTTTGATCATTGGTCATTTTTAACACAACTGCAAACACCTTTTCTACCATACATTGACATTCTATACCTAATAATTCATTTGGTAAAAGTCCATTCATAATTTATAGTTATTCAATAATTTAAAACACAGCATAGTTAGTGTTAATAAGAGACGCCACTATGCAATAATGCAGAAAATAATGCAGAACAAGCAGAGGAAGCAGAACAAGCAGAAAATAGTGCAGAACACAGCACAGCAGAACAATAATGCAGAAAAACAAAACAGTTTCTGCAGAAACAAATAATTATGCAGAAAAATAACACTATGCAAGTACAGCCACCTGTTGAGAAATTGCAGAAAAATAACATTATGCAGAAAAAACAAAACAGTTTCTGTTGAGAAAGTGCTATTTACATTCAAATAGCATATACAACCAATAAAATCAGCAAGTACAGCCACCTTCAACAGAGACATTGCTTCACCCAAAACAGAATGACAAGAACAGAATCACAAATTAAATTGAATAATCAAGTGCTATTGTCCGTGCACAATACAAAATTTACAACATTGCATATGTTTCCTTCCACAAGTGAAGACTACAAAAATATATCTAACATGATTAGAGATTGAATGATCATGTTCCTTGCACAAGTAAATACTACAAAAGAGATGTCTAACATCAAATCATCTATGTCAACTATGTGCTAGTATCTTTGCACTATACAAAAAATTACCTGATTAGATATTGTCAATAATAATATTCAAATTATGATGGATATTTAGACCTTAACCTCTCCAAGATTTCCAAACGACGTAGACAAATATATTCTTTTTGCTCAGGATCCATGGTTCTTGTATCTTTCATCATAATTTCATCTTCCATTTTCCTTTTCTCTACTTCATTCTTCTCTTCCTTGATGCGAATCAACTCTTCACTCTTCTCTTCCTTGATACGAATCAACTCTCTTCGTTCTTCGGATGCAATGCGCATTAACTCTCTTCGTTCTTCTAATGCAATGCGCATACTTTCCTTTTTCTCCTCATGCATTCTCCTCTTTTCTTCCTTGATTTCGTCCAATTGAGAGGAAAGTATTGGGACCACGTCATCACAATTCTTTCTTTTCTTTAATTTCTCCTTTTCGGCCTTCTTGCCTATGGGTCTCTCCAAGGTTTCGCCGGTGTTCATCTCATCATTATCTTCATCTAGATTTATTGAGCTTGCAAAAGTATGAGAAGATTGTGTGGCTGGTTGTCTTGTGCGGGCCTTCAAATTCTCTCTTAGAATCAACCACTTAGCTTCATTCCTCAAAATTCTCCAACAATGTTCCAATTGAAATGCACTTTTGCAATTATTTAGATACATAGCTTTTGCATCTTCAATCTACAAAAGTAAATAATGAGAATCATAAAACTAAAAGTGTATTGATGTACAATACATATTAGATGTTGAGTCGAAATACCTTGTCATGCTCAGTTTTACCACTTTCATTCCGGTTCTCAATTTGGGCCAAGCATCCACAAAACTTGTTGGTCTCCCTTTGAATTATTGACCACCGACTATTTAAAGAATCTTTGGTGCGGTTAAATTTCTTGTCATTGTGGAAGGTGGACCAAATTCTCTCCCAAAATGTTGCGTGTTTTTGGTCCGTCGATGTCATGGCATCTAAGCTAACATTGAGCCACGCCGACACTAGCTTAATGTCTTCATCTACGATGAAGTTGATTCCCCGTTGACCTCTCTTAGTAGTTGATTTTTTTGCAATGGGGGGTATAGATTTCACCTTTTCAACTTAGGGTGGAGATTGACGGACATTCACGTCTGAATGCGGAGTGGACATCAAAATACTACTGTCAAGAGACTCAAAACCTTATTCATTGTCTTGTAAAATGTCAAGGAAGAAGGGATTTTGATTTTGTGAGTCCATCACCTCACAAACACCAAAGTAATTCAGAAGCAGCACTAATAAGAAACAAAATTGAAAACAAAAAAGAAAAGGCATTGTTTAACATAGATTTAAGAGTATAACTTGCTAAAAAGGCATTATTATAATCTCATTGGAACCTAAGAATAATGATAAATCATACTGAAAGGGAAAACATTAAGAGATTAAGATGACATATTATTATGTTATGAGAACTTACACGTTTAGAAGTTCTTCACTCTTTAGGCTAGGAAGTGTTCCAGAGAGACTATTGTTTCCAAGAAACCTAACCATTTTGATAGAGTGTAAGAGAAATCACATGAGAATTAAAAAAGGACTGGGGTGGGTGGGGGGGGGGGGGTGCAATTGTGGATAAAACATAAGTCCACGATGATAACAAAAGAGGGCATAGATCAAGATCTTCAAGCAATGGGGACAAAGTGCGCAGCCCTGGCTTAGGTGGTAGAGGGGCAGGTTGGGTGTAGGCCTTAAGTTTGTAACTTTGAATCCTTATGTTGCAAGAAGAAAGGAAAAACAAGAAGGCAAGGGCATACTTACAAGAATTTGAGAGAACTTATACTAAACAAACCACTTGGTATTTCACCTGTTAAGTTGTTGAAACTCAAATCCCTGAAAAAGTAAGTGATAAATTGGGAGAAATAAATAGAACAGAAAGAAGTCTCAAAAATCAGTCAGAATTTAAGGTTTGACTGTCCATATATTGGAACTTACAGTTTTTGTAAAATCTTGTATTCTCCAATATCAGATGGAATATTTCCAGTAGTCAATGCATTTCTTAGAACTCTATGAGAGAAATAACAAATGATGGAAGGCTCATGCTTCTTTTGAGTACTTTGTCGAGCCCCCCCCCCCCCCCCCCCCCCCCCCCCCCCCCCCCACATGTGGCTAATAGCTTAGAGAAGTTGCAACATAATCGGGTGGGACAAATGAAGAATTCAAATTTCACTTGTTTGAATGAAATTGGTGTACCTTGTGAAGATAAAACCCACATGGAATTCAACCTCAGAAATAATAAGTATTCAACAGAATTCAAACATAAACCAAAATTTAAACCGATTTCCCACAAATTATTCTCAAACGAAGAACTAAAAAAAGATTCCGATTTTATCAAATTTGGCTTGCAAAAGAGAGACAGAAAGACAAGCAGTTAGCTATACTGCTTGCAACCTATAAGATTAGTCCTAGAATAAATAAAAAAATTAAAGATTAGTCCTGGATTATAATTGCTCCTCAGGCAGAGACATACTAGGCAGTTCTTTCATGGCCAACAAACAGTATATGTTTCTCAAGTATATCCCAAAGAAACATCCAAAATCAATGAAAAACCTTTAACATTAGGTTGAAGTAGTTTATAACTAAGTAATAAGAGACTCCACCAAATCAGCACAGGGAAAACAGTCTGAAAACTAAGTAGTTTATAACTAAGTATATACCATGTTCAATCAGTTCGAAAACAGGGGAGAAATAGAAATTTAATACAAGTTTTAAAAACTCCAAATTCTTCAAACACTCCCTACACACGGGGATACTAATCCCTATCAAAAGACATAAAATTTAATCCTTTCCTGAACTTTAAAATAATCAAATATAAATACACAAAATCTGAAATACTAATAAATTCCAAAAATAAACTTCGGGTGTGCTCCGAAGAATCCCTAAAAAAAAACCCCAAACCAAAAAAAATTTGAAACAAGAAACCCTAAAAAAAAATTAGTTTAGAGAAACTCCTAAGAATCTTGCTTGAAACCAAAAGCAAAAAAACTCTAAAATCTCAATGAGAAAAACCCATACCTTTTTAGAGAAATTAGCCCCAAAGTCTGTCAATAGAGAAGATGAGTTTGTCAATTGATCCACCCTGCAAAACCCCCAAATCGATCACATTATTATTTCCCGTGGTGATGAGAATGAGCAAAAGCTGATAAAGAAGCAGACGAAGAAAGAAGATGAGAGAAAGAGAGGAATGAAACAGGGAGAGAGAAGCTGAGACCTGATGAAAGGCGTTGGTGTGCTCAGTGAGAGGAGAGAGAAAAAAAAAGAGCGAAAAAGAAGTTTTTATACTGTACAATAATATTATTATTTTAATGTATAAATGAGCTACAGTGCCCATGTAAATATACACGGGTACTGTAGCTCGTGGAAATATATACATGGTTTTACATATTTTTACACCCACTGATGTGGGTGTTTTTTTGCTCAAAATGTGTAAAATTTGTACTGTAGATCTATTTTAGAAGACTTTAGATGATCTGATGTGGATGCTCTAATATAGCAATATAGCGTAGCATTTTACACAAATAGATTAAAAATTCTAAGAATACATGAAATGACACAATTAGTGTTCATAAAAAAGACACAATTGGTAAAAAAGATAAGCAGTTAATTACCATCTGAAGCAGAATATAATTATAGCAAAATTTGTACAAATTTATATAGTGCATTCCTTAAAAAATTAGTTAAAATATATTGAAATTTAGAAATATTAAAAGTTTTTTTTTTTTTTCTCTCAAATTGAAGTGGATATGTCATCATTGTCAGTATCAAAATGATCCTCAAGCGTAACCATTCAGAGAGTCACTCTCAACAACGAACTGGTATCTCATGCGCATGAGACCAACCTCTTACAAGCAAGTTAACCCCACACTGCAGGCAGGTCTCATGCAACAAATCTCTCTCAATCTCTGTTTCCATCTCTTTTTTTCCATTTATTATTTATTATAAAAATATTTTTGTACTATTTTTGTAGCAACTACCACCAACTAGTACAAATATAATTAAAAAAAGAAATTAAATATTCTGAGCCCTCAAAATACGTGTAGACGTGGCATAGCGCTTCCTTTCCTTGTTACGTATAAATTCAAACAGAGCTGATGCTAACAATCAATCCCTCTCGTCACTTTTCTTTTCTTTTCTTTTCTTTCATGTTTTCTTCCATAAAAGGAAAGAAAAGAAAAAATAATTTAGAACCTCAGGATCTCCGTGAAAAACTGAGTGGGCTATATTACTTCCCTTCCAAATCCAAAACGATCAAAAAGCCGTTTTCAAACCCGTTTTCCTCGTGAATCCTATTCCCAAACGGTTAAGTCTCGATGCCTTTTTCTTTTTTCTATAACGAAGTTTCTGGTTACAGTGTCGGAATTGGTACACTCCTATTTAATAGTTGAAGTAGTTGTTAGATTATACAAATACATATGAATGCAACAATATTAATTCTTCACCATCATCGTTCTCCTCCTGATTTAGAATCGGAGAGAAACAAATAAATCGATAATGGCTGTGAGGAAAGGGGAGGAGCGACATGTAGTTGAGGACACGAATGGGCGTGAGAAAGAAGAAGAAGAATACGAATTTGAGGAGGTGAGTGAGCGGATCAAATCGTCAGTTGCAAGCCGTTTCAATCTGATATCGAACGAGTTAGGTCTCGCCTCCAATTTCCGCAAGTTCAGTCGCGAATCTCTCCTTCTCGGCATCAAAGACCTCTCCACCGGCCTCGTCATCCACCCTGATAACTGGTATGTATCGTATCTTATATCGTATCATATCATATACATGGATATGGATAGTATAAAACTTTGATCGTATAAATTGAAATTACTATACCTAGTTTGTCGTTTAGAGTATGATTTTGTCTGTATTTCGGAACAAAAATTGTCGTTTTGAGGCTCTACCGGTGTAGACGTGGCAGTAAATAAGTGGACCAAAAGATTTTGGTAGGGTTAGCGTGATTTGGATTTGAATTTAGATTGGTCTCGTAATGATGCTGAAAAATATAGGATGACGATAAGTTTTTTTTTTTTTTTTTTTTTTGATGAACGGATGACGATAAGTTGAAAAGGCTAGATAAGATTCAATTAATTTATCGGCTAATATATGATGCTGTGCCACATCAAATCAAAGAGACTAACAAAGTCAAAGTGATAGGATAAGAATCCAATTACACACTGTTTTCCAAGTTATACAGGTTTTTTTTCTTTTCTTTTTTCGGTTAATCTTAATGTTCATAAAAATAGAATATAGATAGGGCTGAAAATACAGACTTAGGAAAAATCTTGTTAATATTTGCTTATTTAGAAAATGATTCCAACTTAAGTTTGAGCTTAATAAGTTTAAGTTTGGTTATTTACCATCTGTTTGTTCTGGCAATGATTTTTTTTTCCTAGAAAATGAGTAATTTTTCAAAAAATGTTTTCTATAAAACTATCTCATTTTTTTATATTTGGTAGTAATCTTAAATGAGTTGAAAAACAATCTTTTAACTTCCTTTATTTAGCTTACTGTGAGATATAATTGTTTTTCAAAAAAACTTAGTGGAAAACAATATTTAAAAATAAGCCATACTTTTTATGTTAACTAAATATAGTTTTCGTTTGACTCATTTTTTTCTAATTCTACCGAACATTGAAAAACACAAAAAACTATCTTTACACAATATTTTCCATCGAAACAAACGGAATGTTAAACAAGTCAAATTCAAATATAATAACATTTTCAATAAAGTTCAATTTGAGTATGTATAATACTAACTTTATCAATTCAAAGTTAGTGAATCTATTTTTTTTTTTTTAGTTTATAATTTTAACTATAATTTAGTTATTAAGTATTAACATATATTTATGAAGGGATAAAGAGTTTTATTGGTAGTGTTTACTAAATGTGAGGAAAGAATAAGTTAATCAAGTAGTTTCTGAACAAGTTTGAGCTTGTTTGATAAAAAAAAATGAATTAAGTTTAAACATATAATCTATTTGGTGATAAATGAGTTTGGTTTGGGTTCATAAGAAGATTAAATAAACAAATCCTAAACTCTTAATACTCAACTCATTTACAACGCTAATTATAATAAGATAAATATAGAAAAATTAATGTTTAGAAAAGTTGTATATAGATAGACCAAAAAAAAAAAAAAAGGCTAGCTAATAAATTATACACTACAGTAGACATGAAAAAAAATATAAATATGAAATATGGTATATAAAAGTCATGGACATTGTTTTTTTTTTTTTTCAACAAAAGAGACGTTAAAATCTTTTTTAGCACTTTTTTTAGCAAAACAAGGAGGCCTTTATCATCAGAAAAATACATCAATTAGTTTTGGTATAGGCAAAGATTGAACCCTAAATATTTTGTTTGAGAATAAAAGACTTTAACAGTTGAAGCCAACTAGAATTCATAGGTGAGATTTGAATTTAAATTCCTTATTTTACATTAAGAAACTTAATTAATTAAATAAACTAGTTAAAATTAACAGCATTAAAATCTTTTTAGCAAAACAAGGAAGCCTCCGAATTTATTGAGCCAACATATACTACTGACATAAAGGCACATGCTATGAGAATAATCTTTAAGGAAAAATATATAAATTAAAAAGAAATGAAGAAAAAGCGAAGTTAAGGGCGAATAATATGAGATTTTTTTTTTTTTTTTAATACAATATAGAAATTTTACTTTAGCATAATCTAAATGTATGTGTGTGTAAAACTCCCTCTTGAAGACTTGAACCCCGACTCTTATCACCCCACAAGCACTTAATACTTGTGGAGTGACCATCGCGCTAAGGGTGCGCGGTGGTGAATAATATGAGACAATTGAGATCTCAACTTTGTAGTGTAAAGTCTTTCAGGAACATATGAACCTGTTTGACGTAATTATTTATAGTTTTTTTTTTTTTTTTTAATATGAATATTGTAACTTTATTAAAAAGAGGATAAAAACATTATATCATGACTCAAAGCTGACTCAATGAAAATAAGATTTTCCTAATATATATATATTAAAACCAACCTCTTTGTCTCTCTCTTATTTAGGGTCTGTTTGGGATTCTTTTATTTTGCTGAAGCTAAAAATTTTTTGCTGAAAGTATTGTAGATAAAGGTAAAAAATAGTACAGTGAGACTCATGAATAGTACCAAAAAGTGCAGTGGGACTCATGAATAGTAGCAAAAATAAGCTGAATAGTAAAATAAGTTGACAAAATTAATCATGCCAAACGCACACTTAGAAGGAATTTATACTAAAATATAAAAAATGAATGCTTAAATAGTACTGCTCATTTAATTTTTTATTATTTGGATGAAACAAATATAAGACAAAGAATGGATCAGACTTATATAAGTATTACGTCTCAAGCTTATTTTAAAAGAAATAGTCTAACCTCTAACTAGTTGTTACTTACCTTTTTCTCAAAAAAAAAAAAAAAAAAAAGGTTGAGAGACTGGTCAAAAAAAAAAAAAAAAAAAAAACCTAGTTTAAACCCTTGTATAAATATATATTCTTACTCCCTCTTACCACAAGAAATATTCTGATCTTTAGTCACTATTTTCTTTTTTCGCCTAAGAAATTTTCAAATTCTAACTCTTATTAAGAGAGTTTTTTTTTTTTTTGGTTATGTTATTCTAATTAAATATATCTGGGTCGTTTTTTCAATATATATCTGGGTCAATTGGCCATTATAAATCCCATCTGGCCACTGGCCCACTTCCCACAGGCTGCTTTTTTTTTTTTTTTCTTTTTTCCCAAGTAAATTGAGACAACACACCATGATCGATGGAGAAACGAGGTAAAATATAGACTTTAATTCTTACTCCTAAATTTCCTGTATAGTGTTTATCAAAGTCTTAAATTGCAACATGTCCTTCTTGTTTCTCTAGGCCATGATAACAAAAAATTTCACACTCGAGCTAGTCAAAGTAAATATGTTTTCTCTAGTAATGTCACTGTCAATAATGCTTACAAAGTTACCACCGGGCCTTGTAGCCTGGTGGTACTCGGTACCATGTGTATCTATGAGCTCGGGGGTTCTATCCCCCACAATTACCTAGCAAAATTTTTTTTTTTTTTTAAAAATGCTTACAAAGTTCATCAAATAATAATAATAATAATAATAATAATAATGCTTACAAAGTTACAAGGAAAAGGGATGGCTTCTTTAATGGTAGCCTTTTCAATTTTGGCATTTAAAAAAAAAGATTAAATCCTATAAGGATGTGTAAAACTTAAGTTTTATACCTTCTAATCTCAACATGTATATCATCATATCACACATTAAAGAATAGATATAACCGCACTCAATTAATTCTAATACTCATTTGAAAATCTAACCCAACAGGGAGTATATTGAGATGTTATTATGTGTGATAGGATGTATTGGGTTTTAAGTAAAAAATTGATGTGACAATCTCTTATTGGATAGTATATGATATGAGTCTCATCCTTATCAAATTTGGACTCTTAAAAAAAAAAAAAAAGGGTTATTTCTCTTTGTGCTTAATTAATAGTTGAACTCATAGTAGTGAGTGTTGCAGGGTATAAACTAATTGACTACTACATATTTGTTTAGAGATAGAAAGAAATAAGATTGAAATTAATTTAGAAGGCAAATGTATGCATGCATGCAGGTGGTATCGTGCATGGACGAAGTTCATATTAATGTGGGCGTTGTACTCCTCCTTCTTCACACCCTTGGAGTTCGGCTTCTCCCGGGGATTGCCTGGCAACCTCTTTGTGGTGGACATTATTGGCCAGATTGTTTTCCTTATCGACGTTCTTTTGCATTTCTTTTTGGCTTACAGAGACAGCCAGACGTACCGAATGATCTATAAGCGTACCCCCATTGCACTCAGGTTTATTTTCATTCCATTTCTACGTATGCATGAGGCCAAGATTGGACCTAAGTATATAACGTATGTTATACTTTTACAATATTCATCTGGGGTATGATAAAATTCTAGTCCATGCAAACAATTAAATGACTTATTACCATCTACTGGAATTCAAAGAATTTTAGTACTAAGTAAATGCTTTATTATAGATTTATCATTTTTAGCTGATTTATTTGTATAGTTGGTTCACTTAATGGGAGATTTTTTTTTACAATTGGTCCTAAGACCCACCTTCTACTTCGTTCTTACAAGGGAATGAACTGTGATTTGTGTTATGCGGGACAAAATTAACAACGGACTTGGGCCTTTGGACCTGCAATAAACTAAACACACCAACTAATATTATAACAATTTGAATTAGATCTCACTTGCCACTTAATGGGAATGCTTTTGATCTAATTTGTTGTATGGTGGTTTGCTAAATGTGAAGTTTGCTACGCGGATTTAAAATTTGACTAGGGTCTTTTCCATGCAAAAAGGGAATCTTTTGTTACAATTGAAGCAAAACCAATGTGAATTGTTCAATTAATTTAGAGGAAATCCAAAGATGTCTTAGATGGAACTATATGCTGGTCATGTTTAGAATTTCTAATACGGTATACATTTTGCTTCCGTTAAATTGTTGATTCATCTTTTCTTCCCCCTCGCCCTCACCCTCTCTCTTTTTTTGTTTTTTTTTTTTGTTTTTCAAATTCTTGGCTGCAGGTACTTGAAATCTAATTTTATCATTGATCTTCTTGCTTGTATGCCTTGGGATATTATCTACAAGGTATCACTTTTTTTAAGTATACATTGCTTAACACTAGTTTTTCTTGCTTTTAATATCTTGAAGGAATACAAGAGATTGTTTTGTTTTCTATTTTCTCAAGTTACCTTTTATTTTATTTCACTTTCTCATCTTCTACTTTAAATTGTATTTAGGATTTGTATTTTGGAAGGACCATTGGAGAATTTAGAGTATTCTCATAATCCTTTAAGCATGAAGATCCTAATATTTGAGAGCATTTGTATGTGATGTGTCCATTCTGTTAATGGCGATAGCACTTAGATGAGAATTTCCATTTATATATATTTTTTTGGTCTAAATACATCTTTTGTATGTTGGATTTCAACTAATGAACTCATTTGTAAATTTGACAATGTCTTCTTATTATGCCACCTAATGTAATGCATCTTGTTTTCTTATATGCATTACATTAGCTGTCCATTAAAAAAACAAGGCACGAATCGAGTTAGATGCAATGTTTTCTTGCACAAAGGGGTATGGGATCTTGGAACCATGGTTTGCTGGGATTTGAGCTTTTTGTGACTTCCCCATCAAATCATTTTAGTGAGACATTTTTTTATACTCCCATTGATAGTCTCTGAGATAAGAATCAGAGACACCTATGAAATACGTAATGGAGAGTAGGATCTGTTATTTAATAAAGTTTGGAGCATATAGTCATATACTAAGATATCTGGAAGTTGTAAAAGTTTCCTGGTAATATGATTTTTAAGTTGTTGCTCTCTGTTACCATTTTGAGATATATGTTCTGAACAGGGTTGTGGAAGAAAAGAGGGAGTGAGGTACCTTCTATGGATCAGATTAAGTCGGGTCCGCAAAGTCACCAAGTTTTTTCAAAGTATGGAGAAGGATATACGTATCAATTACATGTTTACCAGGATTGTGAAACTTCTTGCTGTTGAACTCTATTGCACACATACAGCGGCATGCATCTTTTACTATTTGGCTACAACTCTTCCTCCTTCTCAAGAGGGTTACACATGGATTGGAAGTTTAAAGTTGGGTGACTATAGTTATTCACAGTTTAGAGAGATTGATATTTGGAAGCGCTACATAACATCTTTATATTTCGCCATTGTTACCATGGCTACTGTTGGTAAGTTTCTCTCCCCCCTCTAAATTACTTTAATATCACTAGTTATAACTAGAAGTATTATGGAATTTTGTGATGTTCATTATTGTGATGTACCAACAATTATTTTCTGTATCCGGCATATGCATTATCTCTCTCACATATGGGTCCACACAATTATTGGATCTACATGCTATGAGGGGGATGATACATATGCTGGATGCATAAGATACCTTCATGTGATACATGACTTACTTAAGAATCATATGCATGAGATACCTTCATGTTTTGTCACTAAATTTTTCACTTACCTAAAATTTTTTCTGCATTTTTTTTTTCACTTAGCTTGTACCCTTTTTTTATAATAAAAAATTTCCATTAAAGGAACAATTTTATTTTGGCCATTCATATGTAACGAACAATTTGTTTCATGAAGTGGGTTTAAGACCTATTGAGTGCATGTGTAACTTACCAATCAAATATAAAAAATAAAAATAAAAACAAATTGTCCCGTGTTAAGTGTGTCATACCATGCTTACAGTCCTCCCATGCTTTGAATGAAGGTTGCTGTAGGTTGGAAGCTAGTTAAATGATCTTTGACTCTTTGAAATACACTTGTAAAGTATCATAAAAACCCACCCGAAAAACCAACCTGCTCTCAATGCTATAGGCATGTCACACAGACACTGATTTTGTTCCTAATTTTCTTTACACCACAGACACACACACACATATATATTCTTAAATTTCTCTTTTCTAATACGTTGTCAAGTAACTTTTTTACCGGCTATAATTTGTACAATTTGATGATTTAAGCACATTTGGTAATCCTCAGATTGATATTCTGCAATGGTATTGAATAATAGTTTATACTTGCCTCCATTGACAACTGAGACAAATCTGGAATGTGAAAGTTTTCTCACTGTGTACTTAAATTAATGCCTTTGTCTATTGCAGGTTATGGAGATATACATGCAGTCAATATGAGGGAAATGATATTCATCATGATATATGTCTCTTTTGACATGGTTCTTGGTGCTTATTTGATTGGTAACATGACAGCATTGATTGTAAAAGGCTCAAAGACAGAGAAGTTCAGGGATAAAATGACAGATTTCATCAAATTTATGAACAGAAATAAACTTGGGAGGGACATCCGTAATCAAATTAAAGGTCACTTGCGCTTGAAGCATGAGAGTAGCTACACTGAGGCTGCTGTCCTTCAGGACATCCCCATGTCTATTCGGGCTAAGGTAAAGTAGAAAAAGAGGCTTTTTGAACCTCCATTTACCAATTTTGATGATAAAAACCAGAAGAAGCGTCTAGTGATTCCATCTACTGATCAGCTTAGTGAAATTACATGCTTTCCTCTCAGAATTTTTCAAAATTCTTATTGTTTATTGTTCTTTTTTTGGTTTATGGTTTCAGTCTTCTATGTTTACTCGGGACACTATTTTGATGGATTTGTCTATGTAATGCATTAGTTAACTGAGTTTTTTGACTTGCAGCTGCATCTTTCATGTGACCATCATATTTTCAATAATTGCATACTATCTTGCACTGCTACTTTCAAGGGAGCTGTATTACTATACTCCCCAATATGCATCTGATGCTTCTCATATGTATACAAGATTTGAAAAATAAATCTTCTAATTTTGGAAAACTTCATATACTTCTTGGACTTTCATTTACGAATATTGTACATGCCTTGAGCTAAGTCAAAAAATAAGAATAATATCTTAAAATTTATTTATTAAACTTGTCTCTAATAGTAAGAGTTGCATCAACTGTATACGTGTATATATGCATGCATGTATGAGTGTATATATGTGTTTGTGATGAGTGAGTGTGTATAAACCAATTTATATAATTGGAGAGAGAGAGAGAGAGAGTGAGATAATTACTTCTAATCCTTGTTGGACTTGGATCCATAATATTGAAAATATCAGAGCAAACTAAAGACTATAAGGACCACAAATAAACAAATTAAATTAATAGAAAGACCATGATAGGACCCATCAACTGGTATTACAGGCCCATGTCCAGAAAATTTAGACATTGCTAAATACCCCAGGCATAGATCTCAAGAAAACTAAAATTAAAGGAATCACTAGCTTTGTAAAGCAAAAAAAGATAATAGTAAGATTTGGCAGTATCTAGAGTAGTCTTCGTAGGTCTCAAACTAAGTTGATGTCAATATAAAACTTAATTTCAAGATTTCTTTCATGTTCATGCTTTCTTTTCCTTGAGCCTCTTATCTTCCATATCAGTTGTTTAATTAAATTAGCTATGTCAAAAAATTTCGAACTATTCATGATGAGTTGAATCTTCTTTTTCAGATTTCCCAAACCTTATACTTGCCATACGTTGAAAAGGTTCCTCTTTTTAAGGGATGCTCTTCAGAATTCATCAACCAGATTGTAAGTTATTTTATTTCCATTATATAATTTATAACAAAATTTTGTAAGTGATGCATGATCCAAACTTGATTTTTAGTTTACAAAGTTCAATTTGTTTGTGGACTTCATTTGCCATTGATAATGGGCTTTTATTTTCTGTTAATAATGTGAATAAACTTTAGAGGCTAGGAAATCATTAAATATGCTGCTTCAGGGTCTTCTCTAGTTTGGGAATACTCAATCTCTGTTGTAATATTTTGCATGGACATGGAAATTGTACATGGATGCTTTGAAGCAGGACCTGGACACAGTTTGTACTTGAATTGTGTGTGCGAAGTCATAAATTCTCAGTAGCCCCCAAAATTTTGATATGCAAGGACACTGATGTCAATGTAGTGCTCTAGCATAGATATGGTCTTAGAAAGGCTACTTCAAATTGAGTTGAATTGTAACATTAATGGCAGTGAAAGTTTAAGATCCTAAACTGTTGTTGTGTAACACTGTAACATCACATAAATTATAAGAGAGAATTTCCTTTGTCGTACTGAAATCCTTGGCTTCTATGAATATATGAAGTTAGACTTTTTTGATTGATCTTGCAGGTTATTAGACTCCATGAGGAGTTTTTTCTCCCAGGAGAAGTGATAATGGAACAGGGAAATGTGGTAGATCAACTGTATTTCGTTTGTCATGGTGTGCTGGTAAGATTCCATGTTCTATAGTCATTGCTGTCAATCATTAGTTTGTTTAACATTCTGGTTTTGTTTCTTCTTCCTTTTGTTTCGCTTAAGTTTCTTAGATAAATCCTCTATTCTTTGGTTTCTGTACATTCAAACTATGCACAAAGCTGTCAGCTGACTCAACTCACACCATACTTAGAATATTACAAATGTACATTAATACCTTTTGATTCAGTCTGATGTATATATAAAAAGATATTAAAAAAAAATTCCCCATTATATTGTGATTTTCAATTATGTTGTTTGCTGAGAATATCAGGATATGAATTCTGTTGTTCTCAAAATGTGTATGTTTACAAATTTAAGAAAACTATTCGTCTGCAGGAGGAGGTAGGTACATGCGAAGATGGATCAGAAGAGACTGTTTCACTTCTACAACCTGACAGCTCATTTGGAGAAATTTCTATTCTCTGCAACATCCCTCAACCCTATACTGTTAGGGTTTGTGAACTATGCAGGCTTCTGCGGCTTGATAAACAATCTTTTACAAATGTACTAGATATATATTTTTACGATGGTCGTAAAATCTTGAACAACCTTCTAGAGGTAATTATTTGATTTATTTGTGTTACTGTCTGTGCTTTTACTTTAGTTCCTGAAATTTCTGTCAGTGGCAGTAGAGTTTAGAATTGAATATAATATAGAAATGCTTTTGAAGACATTCTTTAAAATTCTTGAACAGTTTTTTGTTCTTTATATAGTTGACATTAATTTTCTACTATGTGCCCATAAGATGGCTAAAACTTTATAAAAAAAAAATGTACAGGGAAAAGAGTCCAATCGAGTTAAGCAATTGGAGTCAGATATCACATTTCATATTGGAAAACAAGAAGCTGAGCTTGCTTTGAAGGTGAATAGTGTGGCTGATATTGGAGATTTGTACCAATTAAAGAGTTTTATCCGCGCTGGAGCTGATCCCAACAAGACAGATTATGATGGAAGGTCACCCTTGGTATGGAACTGCTTATACATGTTTTAAAATTGTCTAATAATTGGTCTTTCACTCCTTTCCACCCCTTAATCTCTAAGTTTTTTATTTTATCAATTATACTGGCACATTTGATGGAATCTGTCTCCTACTTTAAATCTAATGATCTAGGCAAGCTTTGTCCTTTTTGAGGACTCTATGAACTTTTGTTTTTACATTTTTTTCCCTGGATACAAGACAAACAACAATTGGAATGCCATCTTTGACATTCATTAAATGATTAATGAGGAACCTCAAGAGGCATCAAAACTATATCTTGCCCTATATTTCTATTGGAAGCAGAGAAAAATCTTTCACAGAGTTGGTTTCTGTCTAGATTTTTGTAGACTAATGATCTCAATTGACAATTGCTGAGACAGATGCATGATATTCTTCAGAACTTCTTTTAATTTTCAAGGGATATTTTCAAGTTTTTTATTATGTCATTGGCAATAATAGAATAAGAGAATCAGTTGCAATGATGATGTTTTCTTCTCCCTTAGCAACTTTTATTCTCGCAAAAAGTGTAGCTTTTAGTTTATAAGCAATTCTGCTTCATATCCAGTAGCTAAACACATGTATAATCTGCCCTTGCTACCTCTTATCTCCCTTCCAGAGCCACCTCTTCCATTCCCTCTGGTGGATTCTCTGATTTACCAGCTTTATGGGCTCTCTGGATGAAGTCAGTCTCAATGCTCCAGTTGCGTAGATCCTCTTCTTCAACTTATCAGGAAATAGGACCAAGGAAAACTCCAATAATTATCTTGATTAGGAATGGGAAAAAAAATCCCAATACCTTTATTCTTTTGAGTTTGCACGACCTGCTTATCTCCAGTAAACTTCATTGCAATGTCATCACTTAATCCATGCAAATCCAATCTCATCCCCCCTCCTCCTATTGTTGTCAACAATCTAACCAACTTCTTGTTCTTGGTTTTAAAGCAAAGTATCTCTAGCTATAGTCAGCAATTGGAAAACACTATCAGCCAGATTGGTTTAGTGGATCTGTGTTTAGAAAACATATAACTTCTCCAGCTGTTGAAAATTCCTTAGCCCAAAGGCAAATCTTGAGTTTGTGGCATTTCTCTAGAGTTAGCATTTATGTGTTGTAAAATATTGAAAGCTGATATTTCTGTGCCTCCATATGAGTTCTGATTAACTTTATTTTAATGTTGGATGGAACTATTGTTTTTGTTTTTACATGTTGCAATAATGCCCACTCATGGTAGAAGCCTTAACCTTATCATCAATTCTTGAAATCCCAGAGTTTCCATATTATAGCAACCTTTCTTGAGGATTTTGTAAGCATGAAGAATAAATTAGCTGTAAGGCATGTCCTAGAGTTTTCATATTAAGTGAAGCTATTTCACTTTTTAATTGAAGAACAATGTTATCCTTCTGCAATACTTAATTGCAACAGCTCTCCGTGATTTGATGATTTAGGTTGCAGCCTCATAAGTAATCTCATCTACCTTAAATTGTGTCTTATCTGATTTTGTAATTTGAAAAAAAGTTGTAATATTTAGGTTCCCTTATAAGTTAAGAAATGGTGAGTGCACCATCCCTTTCTCTTTTTCTATTAGGGAGCATGCTGATGATAGTTATGTATGTGAATATGCACACGTACACACACATATTAGTATGCGTTTGTGTGTGGGGGGGGGGGGGGGGGGGAGATAATGTATGCATGTGTGCAACGGGAGAACTGCACTGAAATCTTATTGCTGTGAGCATAAACCAGGTGGTTTATGTCTAGGATAGATAAGTGGAATCATGTTGGTGGCAGGTGCAACTTATGTTGAAAATTTTTGCTATATAATTTGTTTTTAGTAGTTTACTCCTTCCATTTAAGAACTATATATTATAAAATATCGGGGAAGAAGAAAGAAATGTTTATGTCTGAGAGGAGCCTTTGTTTTCAACAGCATCTTGCAGCATCAAGAGGACATGAAGATATCACACTTTTCCTTATTCAGGAAGGAGTAAAAATCAATATTAGAGGTAAATTCTTGTATAATGAAATGTCATATTTGTGTGCTTTACGCAAATCTATTACTCATGTGATGGTATCATATGTGGAATTTGTTTGTTTTGCATAGATAATTTTGGGAATACGCCTTTAGTTGAAGCCATCAAGAATGGGCATGATCAAATTGCTTCCTTACTTTATAAAGAAGGGGCATCCTTAATGATTGACAATCCTGGTAGTTTTCTTTGTACGGCTGTTGCAAAGGGGGATTCAGACTTTCTTAAAAGGATTTTATCCTATGGAATTGATCCAAACTCCAGAGACTATGATCACCGAACCCCACTCCATGTGGCTGCCTCTGAAGGATTATATTTGATGGTACAATTGCTTTTAGAAGCCGGGGCTAGTGTTTTCTCAAAGGACAGGTAAAACTCAAATATCAATCTTGCTTTATGATTTTTTTTCCTTAGGAACACATCCACTTCTATGAGTTCAATATTTGAGCCTACTTGCTGTTCTTATAGAAGCCTAACTAGAAATGGATGAACCTTTGCGGAGGTAACAGCTTTGGGATACTCTAATTGAGAATTTAATGTCATCCTAACCCTAATGGAGCAGGTCATTTGACTGTGATTGTTTTTCATAATGTAAGAAGAAGTTCCATTGATCCTTTTTCCCTCCATTTTTTCCCCAAGAAAAACAAAAATTTTATATTCCGTTATGAGATAATTGTAAACTTTTTGCATGTCCCAGTCATTATATTTTTCTTGGAACTTCACATGATTAAGCAATGAATCATCCAATGAAATGCTTCAAGTATTCAAATGTATTCATGAGATCAAGACTGCAAATGTCATGTTTTTATTTTGTCTCAACTGTTTGTTGCTGTACCATTTGCACCTTTTACCTGTAGTCTTCACATTGAAAAGTGGCCTTCATTAAGAGAAATCGGACAAAAAAAGTGGACTTCATTGATAGAAAACTTGGCTTTTTTTTTTTCTCAAGGAAGTAGAGCTGCTAGATGATTACTTGTTTAGGTTGCTTTCTCAATATTGTACGATGTGGCATCTTGAAGCCCATCCTCATTATCTGATCGAACGTAACCTATTGGTAACTATATATAGTCTTAAACTTTGATTAATAGTACTCAATAGATCACTCGTTGCAGTTTGCATCATTTCCTAGTTTTTGTGCCATTGTTTCTTTCCTTCCTGTATTAAGAAAAAAGAGTAAGAACTATTTTTATCCATATTAATGAGTTTATTTTGTTGTTCTGAAAACTATCATTTTCTGTCCGTTTGACGTCTGCAGATGGGGAAGCACCCCACTTGATGAAGGTAGAATGTGTGGGAACAAGAATTTGATCAAGCTATTGGAACATGCGAAGTCAGCTCAGTTATCTGAATCCTTAAATAGCTCTCAAGAAATCACAGGTAGTGGAAAAATCTATGATTTGCTTTTTTTATTCCCAAAGTTTGGAACCAACTAATTATAATATCCAGAAAGCAGATCAACGACTTGGTTTCTTCATAGAATAGAAAGAAGATAAAAGCATGAGAAAAACTCCAAAGCATTAGAATTTACTAGACTTGATTCTGATCTCTGATCTTGCTTTACAAATTACAGTGTTAAGTGAAGCAGTCTTTTGTGTTGGACAGTATCGGGTTTGATTTGGACAAAAGGGGGCATTATGCATATTTAGAATACCTGCATAGGACCTGCACTTGGGCTCTGCAATGGTCTCTTGCAGACTATGTTGAACATTATTCTTTCTTATGTTTGATCTGAACTTGCAAGTGGAATATTCTTCTTTCTTCATAGACCAGAATAATTTATTAAAACCTAGAGGATTAGTTTTTTTTTTAACCCTGCACCCTATGGGATTAGAACCCAAGACCTCTCTGGCCTCACCCATTACTTTGTACTTAGAGGAGGGAAAGGTGGGAGTTGGAAGACGGGTGATTTGTCTTCTGGCCAAAGTTATCAATTCCATTCCATTTTGTGAAATATTTTGTACTTATATTCGATCTTGCTCACAAGCTAATCTCTTTTTGCCAATACTTGTGTTTTGGCCTGTAAGAATTTATTTAACGAATTTGGTTGAACTTTAAAGGATTACTTTTATTTTTTTCAAAGTAAGCCTTACCAAATGTGAAAACCTAAACGTTTTAGTGTTTGAACTTTAGAGAATTAAAGGATAAATTTTTTTTTAATGATTTAAGTTCACAGGAATTTTTTCAATGCTTACCCTAAAGAATTAAAATGATTATTTTAATGTGAAATCAGATAAACATTAATTTTACGTGTGCATTAATATCTTCTTTCCCAAAAAATTGGAATGAAATTGGATTTTGTTTAATCTAATTGCTTGTCTCCTTGGAAGACGGATGTTATTTAGGAATTTTTTAGTATCTAATTGATATAGTTTACTTTTTTCTTTTTGATACATGATAGAAATTCTACTTTAACATAATCTAAGAGTATAATTTACTAAACAAATATATATTTGGAGAGTTAATATAGATGTGCTATAAATTTTTTTTTTCTATATGTAGTAATATGATTATTGAAATAAATATGTTTTTGTTAATTAACATATAGATTTAAATCTGAATGTGTGTGTGTGCATAGTGACAACCTCAAAATTGTATGCCAGAATATGTTGGTAGCTAATTTTTTTGTTCCAACATACAACTACAAGCCTGAATATTTAGTAGATTGGAATTGATAACTTTGCTTCCAACAAGAACACGGGTATCATTGTGGCTAACATCTATTGTAATGATTTGCTGAATTACATAATAACCTCCTTGTTTTATGATGTGATGTGATGCTATGTTATACTTCTTTTGGTTCTAGTTAAAATATTTTTGGGTTTTGGATTGTTCAACAGGTTTCTATCTAGCGAAACTCACATGGGATGTGAGAGCAGTGACCCAAGATTCTCTCCTTTGTTAAATTTTTAATGATTCATTAAACTTTACCTTGTATATCTAATTTATAAACCATATTTTAGGCAGTGAAAAGTTGAACTTCTCCAACACAATTACCATCACCAACATTGTCTATTTACACTTTCCATATCATATAAGATGGTTGTAAAAAATCCTGTATAAAACAAATCAAATTTCCATAGTTATAGTCTAGGGGAAACAATGGGGATTAAAATTAAATTACTGAACTTCTGTTTCCATTTTGCAGATAAATTGCACCGAAAAAAATGTACTGTGTTCCCTTTCCACCCGTGGGATCCCAAAGAAAATAGAAGGCATGGAATCATGTTGTGGGTCCCACATACCATCAAAGAACTTATCCAAACAGCAGCAGAGCAGCTACAAACTCCAAGTGTATCTTGTATATTATCAGAAGATGCAGGTAAAATTCTTGACGTAGACATGATTGATGAAGGACAGAAGCTGTATTTAGTTAGTGAAACACGATAACATTTTTGGGTTTTTTAAACAATATAATTATGTATAGTTTTTGTATCATCTTTTATGCAATCTTATCTTCTACATAGTCAGCATTTTCACGTCTGCATTATATAAGTAGCAAAAATATCGGCATCATATGTATTTGTTTTACAATGGGGTACTTCAAAAGTGATTTTACATTGTTTATAAATAAGTTGAAATTCGCTATTTATTAGCAGGTTGCGATAGAGACTCCTTTCCTTAGTATGTTATCATACTTGAATTAAAATGTTGCCTAAGCAGCCAAAGTTTTAACCTGTTAACAGCCTCTAGTGAATCCTTTATGTTAACAAGCAAAGAGGGGAAGTTTAAGAGCCTAGTGACATTGATGAGCTGATAAATATGCAGTTGCTCTTATGCTTAATCTTCTCTATCCTAATTGAGTGGAGATAGGTCAATAACAACTTATATTCTTTTAGTTAGGGAACTCAAGGATAATCACAAAGTACAAATTAAAAAGACCAAGTAAACCCTGATAAGGTTTTAATCCAGTTTTTGGTGACATGTGCCTTTCAAGTACAAGAAGAATTGAGCTTCCCTACTTTTGAGAGTTCACCTTGAGCTCTATCCTATTCCTATGAGGTTTGAATTTGAAGGATACAGTATATTTACACAGCTGCTTGCAGCTGCATAAGGAGCCTGAGTCAGAAGTTTATGTCAATGTAGGCAGGACAATGTCTTCTTTTCTTTTTTTTTCCCTTAGGAGAGAGGAGGGGGAAGGCCGGGGGGATAGTATTTGGTGTGAAAATTCTTTTATAGTCCATTTGAATTGAGGGGGAGCGAGGAGGAGTAGAGTAGAGTTGGCTGGAAATTAGCTTAGTTTTCAGCCAACTATACTCTACTCTCCCTTGCTCCTCCCCCTTCTATCCAAACAGGCCATTAAAGTTTCTTAGAGATTTGGCTTTTTCAAATTGTAGACAAAATTTTCCTTTAGGTTAGAATGTCACAGAAACTCCACTTATATGGTTCAAAATCTTCCCCTCCATAACATTGTGTCATTTCATCTCCAAAAGAGTCAATATTGGATCTTTATTCTGCACCTTTGACTTGTAGTAGTATCATGAGTTCTTGAGCGTATCCATCCAGATTGAATCATATGGCCAGGACAATTTCAGTGTTAGGATAAACATAGTTAAACTAAACTAAGGCCGTAACTAGAATTTAAAGGGCTGTTAACTTCTGATCAAGAGCTAACCACCAGCCAAGGAAGATCAACAATCAGCCATTTTTTTGGCATGTTGACTTCCTTCTACACAAAGCCATCAATTAAAAAGTAAATTATTGAGCTAGTTTTTAAGAATAAAACGATTCCTTTCAGCATAGGAGTATTTGACAACTGCATTTTGTAATTGCAAGACTCGGTCATTGTGCTCTTATTGGCTGCAAGTGGAAGTAATAAAGGAATGCCAAAGAACCTTGCTTTCTTTTATGTGATAGTGCAGATAGTATCTATGGTACAAATAAATTTAATGATTATTCCATCCATCTTTCAATAACATGTGTGCTTTCACATTTGGACTGTCTCCAAATAATTGAAAAGTTGAAAACTGTCTCAAATTCCTAATTGGATTTGATTAACCATTTAGATTTAGATTTAGATTTTTTTTTTTAGTTTTGTGTGTGTGAGTGTGTGTGGGGAAGGAAAGGTGAACTGATCACTCTTTTGGGGTTTTCTTTGTGTGAAGGAAACTCTATTCTTTGTCAAAGAAATTATGTATTCCTCGTCAAAGAAGTAATTAATATTTCTTGTTAGCCCAGGCATAGGACTTGGCTTATATATAGATAGTACAATAAAGGTTTGCATAGTAGAGTCTTAGAAAAAGAATATCTCTTGATGGAGAAAAAGATTATTAGAAGAAGAGTAATGTGTTAGTTCTTTTGGGGTTGAAAGGATATGCACGATGATAGTTGTGTAACATAGGTTCAACGTTGTAATTCTTATTGAGTATAGTGGATTTGACATCTCTCTGTAAATGAAGGATGTTTGTCAAACCATGTATATTATTATGTTCTCAGTTTGAGTGCTTGTTGATTTATTTGCTTTAACTATAATTTATACAAATCCCTGAGCACTATTGCACAAGTGGTATTACTGTATTAGAGATTCCGCTATGCGTAACATTAAACTTTCCAAAAGTTGAAATTATTTCTTATATTATTCTTCTTTTTATAATAAAAAAAAAAAAAAACAAGATTCTTATTTATAAAAAATTGTGCTACCTATAAAAATACAATAAGACATTTTAAGAATATCAAAATAGCTACAAAATGCTTAAATTTTGAGATTAGAAAATTATCCTTTGTTTTTGTTTTTGTGCTTTTTTCCCCAATTAATTCACTAATTTTGGTTATAGGAAATTGTTTTATAAGGAAAGGTTTTTTATTCATAGTTTGACCCCTCCAAATTTAAAATCCCGGTTCGATCTCTTTACAACATATGGACTGATCAGAAACCTAGAAATTTGGCTGGATTAATTGACTTAATTTCCAACATTAGTCTTTTGTCCATGTGTGGATCTCATCCTCCCCAAATCCAACTAATGGAACCCTGATTTAAACTGATAAATCAAAGCATCAATCAGCTAACAAGTTGAGAACTTACAATTGAAAAAGTTACCGCAAACCAGTGAGCCAAAATGGCTCGCTAAGCTGCTTTGACAGTAGTCACAGTACCACATATAAAAGGAAATGACTGCAATATTTAACCTTTAACAATCAAGAGTCTCAACCCTGCAGAAATGGCCATAAACTAGCAATGAATTCAGACTTGGTGAACAAAACCCAACAGGAAATAAACGAGGAAAAGCTTGTTGGATAGCTTTACAACTTAGATACATAGTTTAAAACTCAGCATATGTACATAGCAATGATCAAACTTAAAGCCAAAACTCTTTTATGCGAAACTCAGAATTAGACCCGACTAATAAGAACAAAAATCTAATCAAACTTGCAGGCTACCTAAAATTACACACGCTGGAGAATTAACTGCTTACAGTAACTCAGTTGCAGCCCAGTTGATCGATACTGAATGATCTGAGGATTGGTTTTACATGTGTAACTCGTTTAAGCTCCACGTATGTGTTGAAGTTGCTGAAAATGCTTCTGGGAAGCTGTGTTACTTGTGGTAGCAAAATCATTTTCCTCCTCTTTTGACTTGTTGTTTTCCCCTGAAGAAGGGTCCGTTTCTGTTAGAGAAGTAGAAAAGAGGTGAAAAAGGGTACCCATAACACAGCCTAAAAGTGGAAGAGATGAGAATATAATTGCAGCCTGTCTGATATTCATAGCTTATATGTTATGTGGCTGCTACAATCAGACACCAATAAGATTAACAGTAAGCTCTCTTGAAATATGGTGGATTGGTGATGTTAGGATGATGAATTTATAGCAAAGAAGTGGAAACTGTGTCTGTTTATTCTACTGGGCGTGGTGATCAAGCCAAGAAGTCAGTTCATTTGAAATTTCAAGCCTACCAAAACTGACCTCTACTCAAATAATGCAGTTGAATCCCCGTCTACACTAAAAAACTGATTGGTGTCTTGGTCTGGTGATAGAGAGCTATCATCAGTAGCGGACGCTATAGGTTGAAACTCTCAAAAAAAAAAAAAAAATAGTTTTAACTGTTGTGAACCCCAGTAATAATAAACTTCCAAAAAATGATGACGTGGCAATTATCAAGAGGTTAACTTACTTTGCATGCTAAACTTATTTCTCAACTTAGTGACATGTCGTGATTAGTATAAAATCACTTTTATTACATTTTTATATTGTACTAATCTCTTAACTCAATAATCATGAAAAAAAAAATATAAAAAATTGTGTCACAAAAGTTATTAATTTAGTTAATTCATGCAGTAAAACTTATAAATATAAAATGAAGAAAAAAACTAAAAATAAAAATAAAAATAACTTTTTGGCAAAATTTGTGTGATTCGAATCCTATCACATGCCGCGCCTAAAGTTTTGATTGGTGAAATTAAGCAAAATTGCCCAAAATGCAAGGTTCTCTCATGTGCAAGGCCTTTGTATGCAAACGTTGATAACAGCAAATGATATGACTAGACCTAGGAGCTGGTTTCTCTTCTGATCACTTCTACTTTAACCGCTTATCCTAGCTTGAATCCTCATATGTATGATTGCAAACCCTATGGTGAACTCTGTAAACAGTGGTCGAGAACTTTGTTTTGTTGGAGACACCCTATATTTCTCTTTAGATTTTGATTCTCAAACATTCATTATTTTACATTTCTTTTTTTCACATCCACTTTTATGTGTTAAAATGTGGATATTTTTAAAACATGAACATTCTCACATCAATTGTAGTTATATATGTGAAATGATAGATGTGAATGAGTGTGAAACAATATTTTTCCTTCTACTTTTAGTTTTAGTTTTGTTGCTTTTGATATATTGGAAGACGTTAGTCTTTGTCTACCTATTGCTTCTTTAAGTTTTTATATATTTTCTTAATTATGAGAAAACAATGATGATTAGACCAGGGTAGGGTGGGATAAAATTGGTTTGGATTATAATTTATAATATTTGACTTTATAGTGAATTCCAGTTAACTTAATTGGTAAAATTTTTTATGGTTAAATAAGAGATCTGAGGTTCAATCTCCGCCTACACCAAAAACCGATTGTTATCTTGGTCTGATGAAAGAGGTATCATTAGGAGTAGAAGTCATAGGTTGAAACTCTTTCTAAAAAAAAAAAATTGACTTTATACATGATTATTCATTTTAAATTTATTCCCAACCCGTTAGAAGTTGGATCAATCCCACATGGCCTATTTTTATTAGTCTTTTTTATTATTATTTTATTTTGTGGACTAGCATAATCATTTTATTTTGTGGAATTTATACACAAATTTCCAAGGTTGATAGGCCAAATGCTCAACTTTTTTTTTTATTCCTTTATATTTGAAAAAGTATCTTATAAGAAGATATGTTCACACAAGAATATGAAAATGACATGTCATTAACTAATTAAAAAAAAAAGACTTTCATGTGATCCAACTAACCAAGTTCGCGTGATTTACTAATAATTCTAGTTTACTAAAATCCTATAAAAAAAATTTCTAGTTTACTAAAAAAAATACTAATAGTTCCCTTAAGAACTTAAATAATAATAATAAGACAGAAAGAAAGAAAGAGTATGAGTAATACGTTAAATTTGGCAAGCCCATGCTCTCTACTTCCTAGCCTATGATTTGATTCCATATTAACTACTTCACTTCAAATACCTTTTGTCCTTTGGGAACATATACGGTTATGGCCAGGCCTATTACACAAAAAGATAAAGGATAAATTCATGCACACTTAAACAAATAAACAAATGAATGTAATTTAATTATATATTATTATTGATGGGAATAGCTCTTCCAATCATGGTTGTCCTTGGCATAATTCAAGAACAACGACCTTCCACCAACTTGTCAATGTGTCAGTTCACACAGCATAAGGAAAATTGGACGACCTTCTACTCTGAGACTGAGAGCTGGGGATAGTGGGCAAGAGCAACCTCGATATAAGCACTAGTTCACCTCCATCCGAAGGTCTGGGTAAAAAACCCTGAAACTCTACCATTTTCTTCACATTTCTATTCCCTGTGAGTTTTGACTTTAGCATTGAAAAAGCTAAGGCCGACACCCCCATCAATGCTCTCCGATTAAGTGTTTACATATTACGAGTCTTCTAAAACTCATGTTTGGACAATTGGCCCACTGAATTTCTTCCATCATCAATTATTATTATTATTATTATTATTATTATTATTATATAACTAGTTTGCGGTAACTTTGCATGTAAAATCAGTGCCTCAAGCTGCTTTTGTGCACGATAAGGGTCTTGTAACTCATCTTGTAACTCAACTGATACCTAATGTTATTTTTAAAGGAGACATCTAAGACTCAAAATCCTTATGACCCCAACTATTGATTTTTTTTTTTTTATTAAAAAAAGAAGAAGATAATTATGTGCACACATTGAATTTATTTTCATGATTAATCTTTCCTTTCTCGGATTTAGTTTTTGTCCTCGATTTGGCTTAAATGAAATATTATTGAAAATCTTGCAGTAACAAACTGTTCAAAGAACTGAAAAGATGAAGGGTTTAAGATTTTAAGTTTGGACAAAGGTTAACCAGAGGTCAAATCATGATAAAGTAATAATTATTTTAATAATTAATTAACATGAAAATAAATAAAAATAAACCGGTAAAAATTAGCAAACTTGACTAAAATAATATTTAAATAACCATGTGTATATTTTGTATTTCCATTCGTTTGTCATGTACCTATCAATTTATGCAATTGGATCAGACCCCTTTTATCATGATTCATGGGCATTTACTAGGCGTGTTTCTGCAATGGTAAAGCAAGTTTAGAATTTACACACACGCCTGCTATGCGGGATGATAAATTGATAATAGCTTGGGGGAAGGAGGGAGTGGGGTAGATTAGGTAAATTTCTAACCATAGATCAAAAAGAAAAAGAAAAAGAAAAAAAAAAAAAAGAGAAGTAAGTTTATAATTTAATTCAAGCAACATACTTTGGATTTGCAACATATTGCATTCAAACTTTTTTAAAAAAAATATTACTCAACAAAGTTTGTACTAAAGGTTTACAAATAACTTCAAAACTTGACTCTGATGATTTGGGTAAGAAAATTGGGACATTATGTCATTCCTTGCAAAATATTCAGTCTCTTGTTTTTGTTTATCATCTGTAATTATTGAAGTGTGGATAACCAATACATAAGCATACCCTTATAGGGTTGAGGACCCTCAGGATTAGTACTACTTTTAATTAATTGGCTGACTTTACATATTTTATTTGGTTTGACTTGATTGCCATCTTTAAAAAAATGATTATAATTGATTTTCAAATGTATTATCTTTGGAATTTGTTTGGATCTAGTGCACAAGAGCATTGACCCCAAATCCTTACCCATTTTCTTTTATGTTATGATATAATTTTTGAAAATCTCTCCTTGTGTGTTTTTCATTTAATGTATAAATGCATGGTTAGAACAGAGAATTAGGGATCCACCTTAATATTTTTCTTATCTAAAAATGACCTAACAACACTAGTGGAGATTGATCCATTCGATCAAGTGGGTTTAAGTGCCTAATTCCTTCCTAAGTTTGTACCTTAACTCCAAACTTAGGTTTGGTTAAGTTGGACATCTATGATGGGTCAAAGTTGGATTTTGGACTTATAACCAAGTGATAACTCATTTTTCCATCCTAACCTTTAAGTTAGTAGTTTATTTCACCGCTCTTGTTTAGGATGAGTCTGCATCAAGTAACACTTAAAAAGAATTTATCTAAAAGTCGTGATGACTTACACCGTATCACACCTTGAGACGTTCACACTTACGATCATCGATCTCTTCACTAAATCTACCTAAGATCCTAATTTTGACAATCTTATCTTTCCTTTTTCTAACCCCAAAGATAATTGCTTAGCTCCTGCAGGGTAACTCACACGTGTCAACACCTGAAACATACCCATCCACATGGGACGGAAAATTATTGGCTTCAAAAAAAAAAAAAAAAAAAAACTACTAACTCCTGCAGTTAAAGATCAACGGCGGAGATAAAACCTTTCAAACACAGGTGTACATTGTCAGCCATTGGATCCCTAAAAGTCATAAAACCACACCAAATGACAATAACACCCATCTCAAGTTATAAGCATCACTCTGAACACTCCATGGTAAAAGTCGTAAATAACTCATAGCAAGGGGGGCACTCCTGGAATTTCGAACTCATGTTCGAATATTAGCGGGCTTTGCAAAAAGTAATAAACGCATGAGCCTTTCAACTAACTAAACTTCCACTTTTGTTCATCAAAAACTAAAACTTCCACTTTTGTTGAAACCCCAAACACCCAAAGACTCAATCTTTCTCTCTCTCTGTTTTTTGGTGGGTTTTTCTTTTGTGAAAGAAATTCAAGAATCAAATTCTTGGATGAGAAAGAAGCATTAGGCTTTGGAAACTAGTACTAGTAGTGGTAGTACTAAGCATGTCAATCCCAATTCTTGAGGCCTGCAAGAAGAGGAAGCGAAGGCCGCAGCTTTACGGGTTTCACACGTTTGGAGACCCCGGTTGCCCCATCGATCCAAAAGGCGCGTTTCGTGACAATATCCGGGTGTTTCTTCAACAATGCGCTGAACTTGATGACAACAATGTCCAAGGCATGCCAGCTTGGTGTACTCTCCTTGTGCATGAGACCAGAAGCTTCATTGTCCCTCTGTACACCATTGAAGAGGATGTCAAGTACTCTCCAAGACCCTACTGTGATCACTGCAGATGCGCAGGTTTGGCGCTTGATTTTTTTGTCGGAATTTGATTGTTTTCTTCATTTCCTGAAATGGGTTTGCTGTCATTTTTCATTTGGGGGTTTTGATTTTTGGGAATTGGGTTTGGATATTTGTTAGGAATCTTTGGTTTATTGAGTTTCTATTCTGTTTCTGACTTGGATTTTCTGTCCTTTATGTTGGAAGATTTAATCATTTGGTATTGCTGTGACATATGTCATAATAATTGTAGTAGGAACTGTGGTTTGTGAATGGTTTTTTTGGTTTTTTTTTTATAGGTTGGAGTAATCATTTAGTATCGAAAAGAAAGTATCATTTGATAATCCCAGTAGATAATGAATGGAATAAGCCTTTGGCTGATCATGCCATTGATCTTCAGACCCATCTATTGCATGGTTTGATTCACTGCAACGGGTTTGGTCATTTGCTCTCCATCAATGGAATTGAAGGGGGTTCTAAGTATCTATGTGGCAGAGAAATCATGGATTTGTGGGATCGGATTTGTAAAAATCTACGAACCCGGTAACCAAAATTCCACACAAAGTTCTTGGCTTTTCTGTTTTTGATTTATGAAAACTCTAAATTTGGGGGGGGTCTTCTTTCTTTTGCAGGAAAATCACAATTGAGGATGTGTCAAAGAAGAGGTCAATGGATCTTAGATTGCTCTATGGGGTTGCTTATGGACATTCTTGGTTTGGTAGATGGGGTTATAGATTTTGCCGTGGAAGCTTTGGAGTGGCAGAGCACAATTACAATAAAGCTATTGAAATTCTTACCTCATTGGAACTTGACAAAATCATCCAAGATTTTAGTAACACAGACCAATACAAAGAAATCAAGCAAATAATTCGTCATTGCAGAGATATGAGTGAAACCCAACTGGTGACAATCAGAGATCTTCTAAGGTTTATGCTAACTGTCAAGTGCTCTCGTGCTCCTTTGCAATTAAACAGTGATACTGCTGCCCTATCTTCCATATCCAGAGCTTCAAGCAGAATTACTCTCCGAAACAAGCCTTTTGCAAAGGAAAAACCACAGAATTATAAAAGGTTCTCGACTGCAATTGCTAATATGGATAGCAGATGGCCTGCAAGAAGACTAGAATTTGCAGCAGAAGTGATTGTAGATGCATTGAAAGAGAAGAAAGCAGAAAACTTATGTCATAGTGGAATGACCCGGCAAGATCTGAGAGATGCAGCACGGCTTCACATCGGTGACACAGGTTTGCTGGATTATGTGCTAAAATCAATGAACAATGTAATTGTTGGTAGTCATGTTGTGTGTCGTACAGTCAACCCAACAACTCGGATTTTGGAATATTCAATCCATGAGCTTGGTCATGGAGTTAAGGTTTCTGAACCAGAGGCAGAAAATTTTCCAAAGCCCCTTCCTGCACCAGCTCTAGTGCCAGGGAATGATGTTTATAGTGATGTGGTTTATCTGTATAAAAATATACTTTTGGATTATCCAGGATCGCATTTGGTGGAATTGGCAACTCAGGCAGTTCTAGACAGTAAACATTTTGTGAAGGAGTGGCCATTCATTGATGAAGAGGAGCAGTTATTGACATTCGTTTGCCGATTGATGCCAAGTTTGTGTGATATAGGAACTGAATTGAAGGAGTTACCATCAGGAGAGATTGTAGTAGTTCCACTGCATGCAACAGTTGGAGAGTTAAAGCTAGAGGTGGAGTGTGCACTGAGGGACACTTACTGTATTACTGATGGATTTGAGGTGATGGAGATTGAAGACCTGGAGGAGTTGGAGGATAATGAAGTGCTTTTTGGGGTAGTTGAGTCTGGTGTGGAACTACATGTGAGAGGGAGTGGTATAGACGTCGAGAATCGATTGAGTTACCAAGGTGGGGCTGACAATTGGATGGTGAGATGCGAATGTGGGGCTCAAGATGATGATGGAGAAAGGATGGTGGCATGTGACATTTGTGAGGTATGGCAGCACACACGCTGCTGTGGCATTGAGGATACTGAGACTGTTCCACCGCTGTTTGTTTGCTCAGGGTGCTGTGTGTCACTTGTACCACAAAAAGCTGAATCTTGCTGTAGTTTCGAGTGTTCCAGTGCTTTGCTGATGCCTACAGAGACTTATGGACTGGAGCTCGGGTATTAAATTGGTGTTGGAATGCTACTGTAATTTGTGTTGGTAATGACTAACGTGTTGGTGGGCTTGGGTATTAAGATTGGTGTTGGAATGCTAGTGCAATCTTTGAGTATTGGTTAAGGACTAAAAATGTTCTGGTGGAGCTTGGGAATTGAGATTGGGCTCGAAACACTACAATGATCTGTGAGTGCAGGGTAGGAACTAAAATGTGCTCTGTTGAATACCATTCTGGTAATTCATTGCTATTGCTTATGCCAGTTTTGTTTGTTGTTATCATGACTAGTAGAGATAACTGCAATACTGATGGTCAATTCTTTTTTACCACAAAAGTAGTATAAGTAGAAAATTCTTTTAACTCCGATCAAATTTTGTCTGCTCTCTCTCTCTCTTGTTTCCTTATTATCTGGTCCAACCTCAAATTCTATTGTGATGTTTGCATTATATTATATACTTCGTGATTTTGTTATAAGTTTTCTAAAAACAGAAGGGATTACTGCGTTGGGAATTTGGCATAGAGCAAGCTTAAAATTTGAACATATTTTGGTCTCTGGAATGACTGGGCAATTTGTGAAGTCATACATGTCAGAATAAATTAGTTGAGAGAAAACAGTAGGGTAGAAGTGTAGAACTAAATGGAAATTGGTTATTTTTAAAATTCAAATCGGCTTAGTCCCTTTCATTTATGATTCAAATTAATCTAAATATATTCTCAAAAAAAAAAAATCTAAATATGTTCAGTTCTATATACTTTTTGGCTAAGGCCTAATACCTAAGCATTTCGCAGGCAAAGCCAATCTAATTCTATTCATACACATCTGACAACTGCGGCTGCTCAGCTGATCAATAGATCTGTTGCCTGCCTTTGTTTTGTTTTGTTTTTTTTTTTTTTTAATCTTTCTATAATGATTTTCAACCCTTAATTTTATTTTAATTTTAATAAAAAAATAATTGATCTATATCACCAAATGTGTTTACCACTGAACTCCCAATGTACAACAGTGGAAATTCAGAATAACTACCACAACTCCTGGATCCAGTACCATATATATAAGTTATATAAAGTGAATGTTAAAAGAACTCATAAATTTGCTTTGGTTTATGATGACCATCTACGTCATAAATTGGACTCATAGCTTAATATTTTTCCTCACTTCATAAAATGGGCTCAATGCCCAAATCTTGCTACTTCACAAATCAGGTCAAGGTCTAAAACTAATTATTTCATGAAATGGGCTGAAGGCCCAAATCTTAAGCTATTAATGAACTAGACTCACGGTCCATGACATTTCCAACGTTAAATGGTAGGTCCATGGCCCATACCTCCCTAAAACCATAAAAATTGGACTCAAGCCCATACCGTTTCTTCAATAGATCAAGGCTCTTGGCTCACATTAATTTTTCTCATCTCTTATGGAGCAAGTTTCTCCAATTAAAGCCAATATTTTCACAAATTAAGTTTGAAGGAAAAATGCCCGACTACAATTGAGTTATTTGGGCCACAATAACTACTAAGTCATGAGGCCCATACTCTTTTTCTTTTCTTTTCTTTTTTCCTTGATATATATATATATATATATATATTTTTTTTTTGTTGAGAATCAAAAAGGGTGGCTCACGTGTGATATCACAGCTGACCACACCCCATAAATATATCGCTTGTGAGTACCACCAGCACATAATGGTGCTCGCGACTTTTTTTTTTTTTTTTTTTGGAGAAAAATTTGATAATTATAACTTAATTATAAATGGAGAGATTGGATTTGAACGCTTATGTTGAAAACAACAAAATGTTGTGTAATAACTATTAGGTTATTTGATTACCAAAAAAAAAAAAAAAAAAAAAACTATTAGGTTATTTGGTTGCATCTTTATTACATGGAATAATTATTATATAGGAATAACTATTCTTTATATTGAGAAATAATTATTCTTCTTAATTTAAAAAGATTTTCTTTATGCCTTCATCTTTTACAAGCTTTGCATATGTGATAGCCAAATTTATGAATGGTAATAGTTATTCCATTACATCTTTTCTTTCTAGTAATGAAAATTATTATTCTTAATGTAATTTTCATATAGTGTACAAAACATACTTTTACTATTCTTTTGATCACTTTAGCTTTATTTTTATTTTTAAGTGATCAAAAAAGACAGTTTTTTTTTTCTTTATTAGTGCAGTGACCTGAAAATAAGTTGCAAAATATCTTGAAAAAACAATAATAATAATAAAGCTGCCCAAAAAAAAAAAAAAAACTACACGTGTATCTAGTATCTAGTCTAATACTAGCATACAACAACTTTTTTTTAATTTTTTTTAATGAAAGCAAACAGCTTTTAAAAGTGGTATGTGGCAAAGAAAAGAATTATAAGAAACAGCTAAAGTCGCGAATGAAGACCGATTGCAGATTCCTATTCCTAATTGGAACAGAACTCCCATTCATATTTTAAAAGGGAACATGAATAGAAACTGATATTTCGTTTGGATAGAACTTATTTTGCTGAAACTGAAAACTGAAAACACTATAGTAAAATAATTTTTAAATATGTGAATAGTGCTATGAGACCCATTTTTAATGAAAAAATTGATGAAAAGTGAAGTTGTGGGTCCGTGAACAGTGCATTCATGCATTGTTCACGGGAGAATAGTCAACAATTGCGGCTTAAAAAAAAAAAAAAAAAAAAAAAGAAAACGTGAATTTTTGAAACGCAGACGCTCACAAACGTGGATCCAAACAGTCACTAATACTAATAATAATAATAGGACAATTATTTTCCCACAAAAAAAAGGGACAATTATTGTTTTACAACTTTACATTTTACTATTAACGTGAATACCTATTGAATTTGCACAAAGAGAGGAAAAAGAAAAATATTCCTCTGTGCGGTGTTGTAATTATTATTTGGCTTAGTTTTTAAGTACAATTGTCAGGGGCATATGGTTTGGACATTGGAAAGAAAGATTAAAAGATACTAAAAGTGAAACAATTAAACCTACGGATAAAGAATAAGATGTGTAAGCCAACAAAATTATCCCATTATGAGGAGAAATCTCGTATAGGCTAAAGCCTATACATTTTAAGATCTAATTGGAGGTCTAAGTTTAGACACAATGACTTCGAACTATGAACATCATGTAACCTTAGGCAATGTTTGGCCACCACAAGACTGCTTTTTCAAAAGAAAAAATGCACTTAAATCTTTATTCATATTTATATTTTCTTCAAAACTACTACAAGAGATGAACTCATCCTGTCTTTACCTATTCGTGAAATAAAACCAGACGGCAAGGAAAGGGAGTAAAAGATGACCATCTTCTTTAATTTTGTAGCATGCTCGAGAATATATATTGCTAGCTCCAATTCATTCTCCCCATTGAGAAGCTCTATAGACACCGACTCAAGTTGATGAATAAACTCCAAATGTTGAGATTGCCAATATACTTTATCAAACCCAGACATCTGCAACAACATTAATTAAGTTTGTCAAAACCAGAGACCATGAGAATACAACTATTCCAATATTTCCAGCAGTGATTTAAAAAATGGGACAAGTAGCGATTTAAGGCATGTTCCTACCTTCACAAAATACAGTATGCATGTGCAGGTGTATATGAGAGAGAGAGAGAGAGAGCTCTATTTTACTCTTGTACTTACAGTTGTGGTACGCATGGGCAGAGAATATTTTATGTCTAGAGCTTTCAGTTTAGGAAATCTTCTAAGAAGGGATGCCATTGCTGGGACTAAGTAATCGTCTAATTTTTGAATAGATAGAGACAAGCATTGTACATTTTCCGATGAAATTGGCAAGGGATCATAATTATGAAGATTCTGCAACATTAGAAAACAAGATTCCAGAGTTACAACTAAAAGAAGAAGAAAAGAAGAACCCAATTGTTGGGAAACAGAGACAAATCACAATAACTGCTTCCTTACAAATATAGAATTGACTATAGTCTGTAGATTTTATCAGTCTAAAAACAAATAAAAATATTTGTCAGCTCTTCAGCTAGGCAGACCTACATTTGATTATGACTTTGTACCAGCCAACTTTTAAATTCTAAACAATTACTGAACAGTACATCATAGTTTAATGTATTTTATTATTTGTAGTAAATCAATTATCTTTATACTTCGTCTCTCAAAATATTATTTAAGAGCTTCCAAAGAGGCAGAAGTAATCAAGGGAGGAAAAAAAACCATTCAAACAATGGATTTTAAGATGCGACAAAAAATAGTAGTTCGGTGGTGAATACAAATATAATGCAAAACTAGAAAGAGAAATAAGAAATTCGCAATGACAATTTATGAAAATAAATGTGGATTCCTTTCTGTAATAATCCATATTTTAGTGTCGAAATTAGTTCTCAGAAGCATTTTAAAGCTAAAATTGGACATCAGTGGATTATGAATACTACCTTACAAGTTCTACAAAAAGAATTTAGCACGTATATAGGATGATTGTCTTTAATAAATAGGAAAGGAAGTGTCTCTTTACCATAATGATGTGCTCATGTAGATGTAGATCTTTGGTGCTGATAACACTTCGAAGAACATTAGATAACTCCTGAGTTATATCAAGATCTCTAGATTGTAGAAAGAGTTCAACACGTTCCAAATGCATCAATTGTGACCTGTTATATATCCAACCCATTTAAGATATCTGAGGTTTGGAGCAGAAATTTTCACTGACTTGCCAAGAGGAGAATCAAATCGCCATTTAACATTTATTTCGTTAAGCTTCCGCAAATATTCATAAGTTGGTCTTGAAAACCTCTTAATGTAGGATATTGCAGGGCATCAAAATCTAAAGATGATATGGACACACATGGTTCTCTTCTCTACAGCTTTTGGATGTGAAGCTCAGCCGAACAATGTCTGCCATTCCGAGAAAAGAAAGGATGTGATGAACGATATGCTCTGGAAGATTGCTAAACATAGATTCATCACTCATCGTTGGAGTTGGAGAGGCCAACAACTCATATGGGCGATCCATCTTACTCAAATTCCCTTCCGGGAAGGACAGAGGAACAGCTGTTCAAATCAAGGAGACAACTTTGTGAAAAAAAAGAAAAAAACTGGAACTGGACACTAGTGCTTCCAATAAGAATTCGAATTATTATTATTTGGCCAAAATTGGAAAATAAGCATAATTTCCCAACTATTTAGTTAGTAGGCCGGTTTTGAAACTATATCATTAAGTAACAACTCGAGTCTGAAAGGCTCGATTTTAAGCCTATAAATCGAGTCTTTGAGGCTCGGTTTTCATGATCTGAAATGGCAAAATTCCACGGTTTTTATGATCTGAGTTGGCAAAATTCCACATGGAGTACACGTGGAACTCGAGTCTTTGAGACTCGAGTTCCACATAGGCGCCACCTGACGCTAGAAACTCGAGTCTCTAAAACTCGGTTTACTAAAAGTGAAACCGAGTATCAGAAACTCGATTTTTAGATAGTCTGTTTCAAATAGGGTTTTTTTAAAATTAACGCCTCACTTTCTCACTCACCTTCTCTCTCACACAGACCAGTCTCACCCTCTCACTCTCACACTTCAGCGCCTGTCTCACTCACTCTCTTCTCCCACTCCGTCAAACATTCATCACCTTCGCCGATCACCCTCTTCTCTCACTCAGTCTATAGCACAGTGAGGTGTACAGAGGTTTGATAAAGTCTCCACTCTCACTCACAGAGCTTTGAGTTCCTCAATCTACGCGGCTTCTCAAAACTAAAATAAAAGGTGAGTTGCTTCAAAGTGTGTTTCACTTTCATCGTTTGGTCGCCGGGAAACAGTGGGAAAAATCAAAGAAATTTTGGTTTCAATTCGGTTTTTTCTATTTTGGTTTCTGTTTTGAATTTGTAATTGAACTGTTTAAAAAAGATCGGAGCTTTGTTGTTTTTTGTGATCGGATTATGTCTCTGGGTTTCTGGGTTTGTTTATATTTGCTGTGGAATCGGATTATGTTTCTTGGTTTGTTTATATTTGCTAAGGATTTAATTTGCTATACTGGGTTTAGTTGGGTTTGGGGAGTGAGGTTCAGAGTAAAGGGAGTGTCGGTATTGAATTTAAAGTTTTATGTTTCTGTTTACTTGAAAATAAGTGAAACCCATTATTTCTAAACCAATTTGCTATAGTTCAGTTGGGTTTAGGGAGTGAGGCTCATAGTAAAGGGAGTGTATTTGGTATTGAATTTAAGTTTTATGTTTCCGTTTACTTGAATATAAGTGAAACCCATTTTTTTTAAAACCAACTTGCGATACTGGGTTCAAATGGGTTTAGGGTATTAAGCTCATAGTAAATGAAATATTTTTTGTGCTTTTTACCTGAAAACAAGTGAAACCAATTATTTGTATCATACTGCTAAACTGGGTTCATTGGGTTTAGGGAATTAGGCTGAGATTAAAAGGAGTTTATTTGGTATTGAATTTAATAGTTATTACTCTATCAAGTAACTACAATATGAATATCATACTAATCAACAAACCAAAAAAAAAAAAAGTAAGTACAATGTCAAACTTTGTTATTTTTGCTTGCATATGAGGATGGGGCTTGATTAATTACTCATTACCAGAGGAAATGATAATTCTTAAAACGGTACTGTTAAGGAGTGCCTTAAAGTATAGGTTACGAAATTATATACTTCCATGAGCTCACATTTTGATCGAAGAAGGAAATGTACTTGTTAATAATTCATTAATTTATAGGCACGATGTGATTGTGTAGTTTTTCTTTTTTGAATATATGTACTTCAATTTGATTTGTTATTTCTTGAAAAAAAGCTCCTTACCATTGCCCTTAGGGCATTTCTTCTCAAAATCATTTATCAACCTTAATTTGTAATTCAAGCTATGCAATTATTGAAAGTTAGACACAGTACAACGAATTTTATCAAATAACCAACACAACATCATCATCATCATTGTTGATCTTTTGGCTATAATTTGGTCTAACATAGAGTAGTTGTTGTAATATTGCGGTCTATAGTAACTCTTGTGCAATGTTAATACCCTAGCTGACTTAATATATATATATATATACATATACATACAAACATACACATATATATATATATATATATATTGGTGCTGCGGCAATTCATTTAGGGAAAAGTAGAATTAAATTGGGGTTTGAGTCGAGAGTGCTTATGTTACTATTGTAATCTTCTTATTTTATAGTGAAACTTTCTTTGTCACCGCCAGTGGACGTAGGCATATTGCATTTATGACTCGTGTCTATTTTTCTTCTCTTTTCTTTAATCTTGCCTAAATGGGTTTATTTTCACAACAATCATCTTTAATAGAGAAATGATAAATAATCAAGAGTAGAATTTGATGTTTGGGAAATGGAGACTAACTATTTGTACAATTATTACATGTAGCATAGTGAAGTTTAGATTCTGATCCAGCCAACTCCTGCATCTTGCTTCCTCTCCTTTTGTTGTGTTAACTTCTATACATCTCTAATCATAAAGTGACATATAAAGCCTAATAAACTGTTTTGTCTGTGGCTTCTTTTTTGAGAATCTTTCTTAGATTGTTTTTGTTTTTGTTTTCAATAATATCTATTACGTGCTAACTGCTTATCATTTTTGTGCAGTATGGCTGTTGCAAATGCTGGACGGATTAACTATGCAGAGCCTGGACCCATTGACACGTCGGTGTTGACACAGCAGCCCATCCATCGGTTTGAAGCTATTTGGAATGGGCAGGTAAAACGCAACACTAAATCTTTAACTAATGTACATGCATTTAATTCATACAATGTACATGCAGCAACTGTCATATATTAATCCATGGTTTTGTTCTGTGCAGGACCCAGGGACCTTTACCTGCCGCAGCCGTAGTTCAGAGTTCTCCAATCGAGAGCCAATGGTGGACGACCGAGTCGTTAACATCATTAAGGCACTTGGTTTGGAGGGACTCCTCTAGGTCCCGGGTAAAGAGATTGACCATGGCCTGATAACGGCCTTAGTGGAGCGATGGCGGCCCGAGACTCACACTTTCCACATGCCACATGGTGAGGTCAGCATCACATTGCAAGATGTGGAGGTTCTTCTCGGGCTTCCTGTTGATGGTCACGCTATAACAGGGAGCACACAGAAAACCTGGATAGAGGTGTGCCGGGACTTCCTTGGGTTTCAACCTATAAATCAAGAGCCGCATAAGCAACTCACTGGCCAAAGGATTCTCATTAGTCGACTTTTGGAGCAAGTTGCTGGTCCATTGCCGCCTAATGCTGAAAAGGATGAGCTGCATAAGTACGCACGATGCTACATCCTAGCGCTACTGGGAGACACAGAGGCAGTTTGGATCCACGTCTGAGTCTGCGTTTTCACGTTTTCAGTTTTTTTTTTTTTTTTTTTTCCTTGGACGCGCTTCTGGTACTGTTCACTGTCCATGAACAGTGATTTTAGGCTTATGAACAGTAAAAAATAGAGTAAACAGTAACTTTTTACACATTAAAAATTTATTTTGCTACAGTGTTTTCAGTTTTCAGTTTTCAGTTTCAGCAAAAATAAGTTGTATCCAAACGGACCCACAATATTCGGGGACAAATCCAGTGATAGAGTGCATCTAATGTGGGTACAGCAGTTGGAAGACCTTCGCAACCCAGAAATGTACAGTTGGGGAAGTGCTTGCCTTGCATGGTTGTACCGAGAGTTATGCAGGGCAAGCGATAGGGGTACCAGTCAGATCGGTGGGTGCTTACTGTTGGTCCAGTATTGGACATGGGCCAGGTTCCCCTATTTGTGCCCGGAAGTTGAGCGTGGCCCGCCAGTGGGTGCTTACGGTCCTCCAGTGCGTGGTCCACTAGCCCTGAAGTAAGTCTCTCTTCCACTCCCTTCATTTTGGACAGACTACATCCTCTCTTCCAAAACCCACTCCACCCTGTTTTTAACTAATTATTATTGTTTGGTGATTTTTTTTTTGGTGGACTGGGCAACTAATTGTTTTTTATAAAGGCATTTTTGGGCAACCCTTGATGAATTGAAAAATGTTTGAAGAGGTTTGGAAGCTGTGAAAATGTGCTTGGCTGTGAAAAAATAGTATTTTTAATATTTGTTTAGTGATAACTGATAACTTCTACAACTTTGTTTGAATTTTATAGGGCATTGTATAAGAACATTGCACAACTGGTCTACTAGGTATTGTTACAGATGTGGCAGTAAAATTATAAATGGTAGGAATGGCTAGCTTAAGTGTTTCCATTACCATGAATTAACAAAAAATAGTATAAAAAAATTCCAATTCAAAAATGAATTGAAGAAATCTGATAGATGAATATGTATACCTAGGCCATGGTAGGTAGAGAAAAATGGGTAATGATGCTGCACGCCTTGCTGCCTCATGTGATCCCTCCATTCGGTTCCTCAAGTTCCTAGAAAACATTAGCTGATACACTGAATATATTGCTTACTAACAAAAGAGCATGTGGATGATTGAGTTTACAAGCTGGTGTCTTGGTGTGTTACGTGTTTTTCATTGTACATATATATGATAGAAGCCAAACCTTGAACATGGGAGCCAGCCACTTAGACCAACAATTGTGCTTAGATTGACAGGATAAAGGTTTATATTCCCATAATTTCCTGAAACAAGGCATATAGCAAAATAGAGCGCAGTTGCAGCAACCATATTGAAGCCCCCAACACCAAGTTTGACTGTGCAGTAATGATAAAATTACATAAGCTTAAGTAGTAGTAATACAACAACAACAGAGCCTTAGTCCTAAATTTTTTGAGGTCAGTCATGGATATGATAACAAGACTTTTTTTTTGATAGGTAAGAATTAGGGCTGCTATGCATGTTTCATTTGCATAGGTTGAGAAAGTACTAAAAAATTGAAAAACCATACTTATTCATAGGGCCAATGAGATAATGAAAGTGGCATGTATGTAAAAGATCTGATTAAAAAACAAACATATGGTTTTAAGTAGGTTCCACACCAGGTTGGTTCAAATCAAATCAAAGTGTCTCTAATTTTGTGACTGTCATGTGGCTTGTATGTGCTCTGTTTTTTATAAGGATTGTTGAAGTTGTTCTAGTGATATTATTAATTGAGTAAATATCTATAAGATTATCTTAGTTGTTATATGTGATTACATTATAGATTTAATCATAACATTATCTTAGTAGGAAAGTTGTAGATATTGATCCCTTGTTCTTGATTGTTGTAGGTGGTTGTGGGTCCCAAACAAGAAAAATAGGCCCGCACACATCTTCAGGGACAGGTATTGCGAGCAAATAGCTTCAATGTTGCCAGGCCAGGTATGAAAATGCCCTGTTTTACATGTTTAGGAACAATCTTATAGGTTTGGTGAATTTTGAAATATAAACATTGTTGCCTAATGTGTTGTGTACTTGTTTTTTGGCTGTTGTAGGTGGTGTGGCAGCCATATGAAGCTGAGTTAGAGGACCTTCCGCCATGGTGCGTTGCAGGGAGGGCTGTGTGGACGGCAACGGTGCCGCTTATATGTTTCCACATAATAGAGAAACATACACCAGATCGTGTCGTTCGTTAATTTGGGATGATTCAAGAAATTCCTTGTGATGTTGACACTGATGAGGTCCTTCATAAAATTGATTTGAGGGGGAAGGTCGGTGTTAATTGGATGCGAAAACATGCGGTGCATATACTCGACTGGGGTAATCGCCTTCAACGGTGTTTTGAAGTAGTGCTTGGTGATATGCCTCCACAGCATGAGTACTTCGGTTGGTTCAACAGGGTAACTCGGAGGTTTATCGATAGGCCCGGTGCTAAATTGACTATGATGGTAAGTTCTCTATTCTTCTACATCTTACCGTACTTCTTAGCATGAAACCATTGTCATCATAACATGATATATGTTAATACATTTTCTGCTTAGCACTTGGTCTCCCTATAATTTGCAATTATTACTAGCAGAACCAATTCAAAACCAACATTTATTTTATTAAATTTGTAGTGGCATTGTTGATGATTTAGGCATTACTAATATGTGTGGGTTTTCCATGTGCAGGTTTCACTTGTCAACCGTTTGTTGAGGCATCACCCAGTGGGCACAGAGTACCACAAGGACATTACTGATGTGCTGATGGCAGTGCACCTCGTTGACCGTGTACAACCTCCCATCCCTGAGGCCCCGAATGAGGAGGCAGCTACTCCTGCAGGCCCAAGCACTACTGAGGGCCCAAGCACAAGCACAACTTCGGCCGGATGTCCCTCTCGTCTGCCTATTGTTACTCCTCGAGTTGTCCTTACCCCCGATCCCTCTCCATCCACCCCACATCCATCCCTTAGTCCCACCATCCCTTCACCCACCCCACATCCATCCTCTAGTCCCACCATCCCTTCACCCATCCCACATCCATCCCCTAGCCCCACCATCCCTTCACCCATCCCACATCCATCCCCTAGCCTCACCATCCCTTCACCCATCCCACATCCACACCCTAGCCCCACCATCCCTCCACCCACCCCACATCCATGTCCTAGGTCTGACATCTGTCCACCCACCCCACGGTCATTTCCTGAGCTGTCACCCATTCCATCCTTTGACCTGGGTCTTGATCCAACTCGTCTTGACATGCAGCAGGAGACACCCTCCCACAGTACGTCTACTGGCCCTTCTTCAGGCATCGACCCACCCCATGTTCAGGCTGAGCAAGCTGTTGGGTTACCTGCAGTGGCAGAAGGTCGGCCGAAACGCATTTCAAAGGCACCTCCTTGTGGGACAGGGGGGCACAAACATGGACACACAACTGGGCCCGAGGCATCTGACGAAGGACATGCAAGACCTCCTCCTTATTATACAAGACGACGTAAGGTTCAAAAAAGGTAACTCATCCAATACCTTATTCCTTGGTAATACAAGGTATCAAAAAAGGTAACTCATCCAATACCTTATTCCTTTGTAAGAGTGAAGTGGATGGTGAGGTTGTGGGTTTAACATATTATGGCGAAGAACTCGAGGATGATAACCGCGATGGTATCATCATTGTTCTTTGTATAAACTATAATGATTTTTATTTTGTTGGATTTTTATTTTATTTTATTTATTTTTCTTCTTTTCATTGATTTGAATTCAATTTGATTGATTCAAGGTGAGAAAAAGAGAGACTTTACCAAATTAGAGTTCAAAGGGAGACTTCTGTTACACCTTACACGGATTCAAATTCCTGTCTCCCACATTTTGTTTCATCATTTCAGGTTTAGTTTCTTCCCCTTCCCCACCTTTTGATTATCACGGTTTCAGCTTCTATTCTACTGTTTCACTCACGATTTCATCTTCCTGTTCTACGGTTTTAGCTTCTGTTTTGGCTTCTAATGGCAGCCTCTCTGTCTTCCTTCTTCTCCTCACATCTATATAAATACTGATGTAAGCTGGATGGTTCAATTGAGGTATCCCTACATCCCAATTTCTTTTGTACTCTATTCTTTTGCTTGATGGTTTTTTATCCCTTTCTATGTTTGTTTCTGCTTATTTCTTACTGTGGTGTGGATGATGGTTGTTAGGGTGTTGAATTTGTTATTGCTGGGTTATTTAATTGGAGCACTGTTTTTTTGGGTATGTTCGTTCGGAGTTCTTTTGGGGATTTTTTAGGTTGGGAAAACCCAGAAATAGTGTGACAATCATGTAGCAAAGCAAAGTTGACAAAAAGCTCAAGGTGTGACAATTTGTGGCAATCACGTTGCCTTTGTTTTGTTCACAGATTTAAATCTGTCACCTTTTAGTTAATGAGACAAAAGCTCATCAAATGACTGTCCTATGTATTTGTCAAATGGGGGAGTTTTTGTGCAGTGGCTCTGCTGATAAGAGTATTGGTATATGGAAAAGAGAGGCTTATGGTAAGCTTAGTAAAGTTGGAGTCATAAGTGGCCATGAAGGTCCAGTCAAATGCTTGCAGGCATCACCGGGTAATTTTGGTAGTGGGTTCTTGCTCTATAGTGGAAGCCTTGATAGTTTTTTGTCCACTAATTTTTTTCTAATTATTGTGCATTGGGTTATTCTTATTGCTGATTTTCCAAGTTTAAGAAGTCCACGGTAGGTTAGTACTAGAGAAATCTGAAAATTATTCATACGGTTTTGTTAATTAGCATATAACATTCACAAGTAGCATAAATAGACCATCACTTGGCACCAAAAGTTGATCAGCAATATGGATTTCAGCAATATAGAGAAACCCAATTATCGAGCTCCGGTGGTGGTTGGATCACCTTCCCATTCATCATTGGTCAACCTCTCTCTCTCTGTCTGTCTAACACACACAGAATTTGTTTGGATCAATATATTTCTTATTTCTATTTATATCAAGCAGGGGCGGCGGCAGGCTTCACACTTGGGGGCGGGGGATGGATATAAAACCTGATCATATATCTGATTCAGGTGTTCAATTTGAAAAACATAAGTGGTAACACCAATTTGCTTCCGGTCATTGGAGCAATTGTTGCTGACTCTTTCTTTGGTACTTTCTCTGTTGCTGCAGTTTCTGCATGTATCTCTTTGCTGGTAATACTCTTTACAATGTTGCAACTTGCAAGATGCACAGTCTGTTGTGTGTGTAGTTTGCTTGCTAGACTCTCTGTTGTGCGTTTATCTCGAGTTATATTTAATTTTTCCATATAATTGATTGATCGATATTTTTCTCTCGAGTGTGATTAGTTTATGTTCATTGTGTGTTTGTAAAGTTTATTATTTGGTAAATGTAAAAATTGATCGTCTTCTATATATCTTTTCCGAGTAATGAAGTAGTGATTTAACTTCAATATTCTTTTACTTTCCAAGAACAATATTGAATAACACGAACTTATCGCTGTGTTTCTATTGGCAGAAGATATACTTTTTTTAAAGAATGATGAATTTGGCTGCAACTCTGAAAATAATTTATATTGTTTGACTCAAATAAAAAATATTAATATTTTACATAGACATAGTAGTGACGGTTGTAGTAGTGAGGGCAAACTGATGGTATTGGCATCAAGAAATGATGATATGATTTTTTCTTACTCTGCTATGGTTAGTACCTGATTATTGATCTTTGAATACTTCGCATCACTAGCCTTACTATCAAATTAGAAATTTCCATTTGCTTCTTTGGGTTCTTTCTCACTTTTAGCAACTTTATATTTCACCTAATACCCTTATCTAGAAGACTATATTAAAGGTTTTGTGGTGTCTTACTTTACTGATTCTCTAATCAGTTGATTTTCAAATTGCTTGTTCCTATTTGTATGAACACATTTCTCTTTTTGGCTGCCTTGTAGTTGTCTTTTTCAAGCTACATATATCACTGGCTTTGGTTTTTTATAAGTCAACACCACTTAAATTTCAAGGTTATTTGATCTTTTTCCTTTCTATGTTCTTCAGGTTTGGGATATTCAACCCCACAGTTGTTTATGATCATCTGGGAGAAATATTTTCAGCGCTTATTTTTGGAAGCTTTGTCTTTTGTATTTTCTTGTACATTAAAGTGAGGATTGAACTTTCATGTAAAAATTCTTTTGCAAGTTGTAACACACACAACTTCAGTTTATATTTCTATAACTAACAGTTTATGTATATTAGGGTCATGTTGCACCATCTTCCACTGATTCTGGTTCATCTGGAAACGTAATAATCGATTTCTACTGGGTAAGTGTCTTCAGATATATATGATTTTCAGATTTTATGGATCTAGTTTTTATAATTTTGCAATTGATTAATAATGTGGTATACTTTTCTAATCATTATCGTATATGATGTTACAATAGTTTACTTTCCTCATTTTCCTTAGTAAAGTTGTCCAACATCTTATATATTCTGACTCGATGTGACCATTTTATTATATTTTTAAAAGTATTTTTGCATCTTTAAGATCCTTTTTAGTTCTAAGAATGTGAGAATAAAGAAACTGTCTAGGTTGTTGAAGCTCAGACAGGGATTCCCCAGACTATTCAAAGGGTTGGAAGTCCTCCAGCTCCTAAAGGTGGAGACACAACAATAAAGGAGGCCCCCGAGATGGCTATCTCAAATCCTAGCTCAAGGCTCCTTGCTTTTCTGGCCCACTTTGATTCTCTAGAGTTCAACAGTCTTCCTACAAGCCACTTCCATCGCTTTGGGCCTCCCTTTGGTAGCTTCATGCACTTCTCTGTGCCTGTTGAGGGCTTGCCACTCTTGGAGGGGCTACTCAAAGCCCATGGGGACTTCACCAGTGGGTTCAGGGGAATCGTATTCTTGGGCAACATCCTGATGGAGCTCTTGTGCGCCGTGCTGATTTCTCTGAGGGACTCCTCTCCTGATTCCCTCTCCGAGGAGAGACTTTTGGAGTGGAGATGAGTGGTGCAGGATCTTATGGAAGTCAAGTTCAATTTGTCTTTTTTGCTGGATTACCTGTGGTCCTTAGCTTACATGCTGTTCTAGAGGAAGGTTTCTAAGGACCTTGACATTGAGATTGCTGCTGCTGAGGAGGCCCTGGCTCGTGCTCACAAGGCATTGCAAGATCTGAAAGTTAAGAAGTAGCTAGTTCTTTCTTCATCAACTGTTCCTGCAATTTCCTCAGGAGGCTCTTTGCTGACCGACCTTATTCCTTAGTTCCTCTTTCTTTTTCTTTCTTTGAATAACTCAGGGTGTATAAGTTTATTTCCTCCATTGTTTTGTTTTTTTCAGACAATTCGAGGTGTTTAAATTTTTTTTTTTAAAGTAGCTACTTCTGACTGCTTTCTTTATGATATATATGGATCTGTGCTTTATGCATTTTTTTTTCTTTCTGTTTTCTCTCTCTCTCTCTCTCTCTCTCTCTTGTTTTTTTTTTGTATTGAGTCTTGGACCATGGCTCCTACAAATTCTTGTGGTAGGTCTTGGAATAGGTACCCTTGTGGTTGTGTTCCTGCGCAGGTACTAAGCTAGGTACATTGGATGCTGTATTATTCTTTTTTTTTTCCAAGTCCTAGGTCATGAACCAGGAGGACCTATTTTAGGGGAAGTACTAGGCTGGGTACCCCGGGGCACTCATTCTTGCTCGAAGTCCCAGACCATGTACTTGGACTGATTGTGGTGTGAGTCCTAGGTCATGCGTTAAGATTTCATCCTTCTTCCTTTTTTTTTTTTTTTTTTTTTTGCGCTAACCCAGGTACCTCTCCTAGAGTTGGCCACATTTGGGCTGAGCCATGTAATATTATGCAATCATACATCTTACTTGAAGCTCCATTTTTTTTTGAAAAGATTCCATCACAGTTACTAAGATAAGGAACATAGGATAATTGTCAAAAAGATAGTAAGGATCTTAGAGTGTCCTTCTATCATGGATTCTAAAAAAAGATGACTACATAAAGTTCTTTGCAAAAAACAACATGGCAAAACACAGAGAGTGAGGATTTTCAGTATCACCCAGAGTACATCTGTCAGGTGGGCACTCCATTTTCCCCCATACTCATGTTTCATTTTCTTGAGGATTTTCAATATCACCCTTTTGGTAGCCTCGGCCTAGCCATTTCCTTGTGGATAATATGGTGTGGACCTCCCATGCTTGATGTGATACGCCTCGGTCAGGTCCCTCATATGCTTATTTATGAATGGTGTACCATTGTCACTGATCAGTCTCCTTGGGATCCTAAAGCGTGTAATGATATGTTCTCGGATGAAGTTTGCCACGGCTGTTCCGGTGGCCTTCTTCAAAGGGATGGCTTCTACCCATTTTGTAAAATATTTGGTGGTTGCTAAGATCCATATATGGCCATTAGAATGGGGATTTATGGGTCCTATAAGATCGAGCCCCCAAGTATGGAAAGGCCATGGTGTGGTCATATCTTGCAGCACATCTGGGTGAGTATGTATTGCATCTCTAAGTACTTGGCATGCATGACACATTTTAACCAGCTTCTTGGAGTTCTTTTTCATTGTAGGCCAATAGTGCCCCAACTACAACAACTGCCTGTAAAGCCTTCTTTTCCCTGGGTAACTTCTACAATCACCGGAGTGGACTTCTCTGACTGCTTCTCTGGCCTCCCAAGGCCCCAGGCATCTTAGGGGATCCCCGCCGTACCCCTTTTTAAACAAGATTCCATTTTGCAAGAAGTATCTAAAGGCAAGTTTCTTGAGCTAGTGAGCCAGTGTCCTGTCAGTTGGTAGGATCCCTTGAGCCAAGTATTCCATAAATGGGGTCCTCCAATCTTCTGTCACGAATACGGCATAACTTTCTTCTTTGTCCATTGAAAGTCGACACTTTTGACATTCCTCCTGTACAATTGTAGCCTCTTTGTTCATATTTGGCCAGTAATACCCCATGCGCTGCATCCTTTTGTATAGGCTGATTTTTTCTGCAATCCCACAAACCTGGCTGTACAGTTCTTCTAATCTCAGCTTCCCTTCTTTTTCATTGATACATTTGGACAGGATCCCTCCGGGCAGCCTCCTGTACAACTCTCCTTCTATCAAAGGGTAATCTTTTAGTTCCTTGATACTTCCTTCATGCCCCAACTTTCCTATCTTTCCTTTTACCTCATCTCTCCAATCTTTCTGTTTTGATTCTTCAAGGAACATCCTTTTGAGGATCCCTATGATGGAATGTTCCTGCTTGCTTACCTTTATCAAAGTACTTTTTCCTTTAAATGGTATCTGGGATCCTAGGGTGGCTAGTGCATCAGCAAACTTGTTTTCGCTTCTTTGGGTGTATTCCACACTGAAGGTTTGGAATTTTTTGCTCCAACTTCTGTGCCCAAGTTCTGTAGGCTGCCAAACTTTGTTCTCTTAGTGCAAAGTCACCCTTTACTTGGGAGACTACGAGGTTGGAGTCTCCCAAAACCTTCATATGTTTTACCCCTATGCTGAGTGCTATGTCCAGTCCAGTCAAGGTATGCCTCGTACTTAGCAGCATTATTTGAACAGAGAAACTCAAGCTTGAAGGATAATGGCATGGTATCCCCATCTTCGCAACTTAACACAATTCCCAAGCCATTTGAAGTTGTCGTTGCTGACCCGTCAAATCTCATGGTCCATTTTTTTCCTGAGAGTTCTACTACTTCCACCTCTCCGGGGATCTCCTTGCTTAGTGATCACTCTTCTTCCCCTAGGAACTGGGCTAGCAGATTTGCTATGGCTTGGCTTTTGACAGCCTTGGGGGTCCTCAGACCGATGTCATATTGAGAGAGCAAAACCAGCCACTGTGCTATTCTTCCCTTTAGGAGAGGCTGGTGAAGGAGTGCTTTTATGGGATGAGACTTGGTCACTAGGAGGATCTGGTGGGCTGAGAAGTACCGTTTTAGCCTTTGGGATCCATACATAACCACCAGACATGCCCTTTCTATCCTGGGGTACCTGGTCTTTGTATCTTTTAGTGTCCTGCTCACATAATAAATGGGTTGCTCATTCCCATCATCATCTTCCTATGCTAGCAGGGCTCCTATAGCTTGGGAATTTGATGCTAAATATAGTAACAAGGGTCGCCCACGTACTGGTGCTTGTAAGGTAGGCAGATGGTTCATAATCTGCTAGATCCTCTAAAAGGCTTTCTGCTGTTCAGTTCCCCAAGTGAACTCAACCCTCTTTTTCAGCTATTTGGATAATTCACTTGTGACCGAAGCCAGTCCTGGCACAAACCTCCTGATGTAAGAGACCCTCCCCAGGAAACTTTTGAGCTTTAACCGTTTTTGGCCTCCTCATTGTTGCAATTGTTGTGGCCTTGGCTGGATCCACACTTATGCCTTTGCGATGTATTAGGAACCCAAGAAATTTTCCAGCAGACACTCCAAAGGCACACTTCATGGGGTTCATGCGTAGTTTGTACTTCCTGTACCTTTCAAAAACTTGTTCAAGCACCTAGAAGTGTCCTGCCCTAGTCTTAGACTTTACCACGATGTCATCCACATAATCGTCCATTTCCCTAAGCATCATATCATGGAAGATGGCTATCATGGTTTGTTGGTACATGGCTCCCGCATTCTTAAGGCCAAAGGGCATCACAATGTAATAGAAATTCCTGATCGGGGTCCTGAATGCTGTCTTATCTACATCTCTAGCAGCCATGCGAATTTGGTTATACCCACTATATCCATCTATAAATAAAAACATAGAGTTTCCCGCAGCTGAATCTACAAGGAGATCAATATTAGGCAGGGGGAATTCATCTTTTGGACATGCCTTGTTCAGATTGTGAAAATCCACACAACACCGGATTTGGCCATTCTTTTTCTTCATAGGTACTATGTTGGAGAGCCATTTAGGATGCTGGATTGGCTTGATGAACCCAGCTGCCAGTAGCTTCTTGACTTCCTGAGTTATTTGAGCCTCTATGTCAGTGTGAAAGACCTTGGCTGGTTGAACTACTGGCTTAACTCCTGGGTTCATGTTGAGAGAATGGACTACTAGTCCTAGGTCCAAGCCAGGCATCGCATTGTATGTCCATGCGAATACATCCACATACCTCCTGAGTAATGCTACTAATTGTTCTTTTTCTTGTGTTGTTAACTGACTGCTAATGAAGACAGGTTTCAGGGATCCTAGACCAGCCCCCAAGTTTACTTCTTCCAATTCCTCTTCAGACTGGATTTGAGCTTCCTTGTCTAGATCCTCTAGGATTTCTTCTTGAACCATCATACAATCTGGCAGTTCGGGACCCTCCTGCATAATGCATTCAAGCCCCGCGTACCTTTATAAACGATATATTAGCCTTCCTCCGGGCTCCCGCACCACTACACATTCCCAGGATCCTGAGGAGCTAGTCTCCTTCTTTTGCCTTTTTCTGTCCAAGAGGTTCCTTAGGTCGTGGGTACCTCCTCTTTCTTCTTCTTCCAAGACAAGTGCTCCTAGTGTCCCTAGTGTGGGACTCTCATCATCTAGTTCCAATTCTTCATAAAACATTGTTTCTATAAAGTTCACTTCTTCTTGGCTGAAAGGGATTGGATTGGCAGGGATTCTTATGGGCTTCCCATTCAATCTTCCTTTAACACATTGATGGTACATGGAGGGAATGAGGCGATGCTTATGGAGCCAGGGGCGTCCCAACAGAACATGGTAAGAAACTTCTGAGTTAATCAAATGGAATATGGTCAGGGCTACTATTAGGCCCACCTTTAAGGCCAGCTGCACATATCCCTCAGTCGATTCTGCTACTCCTCCAAATCCTATTATCTCCATAGGAGCCCCCAGGATCCTCCTACCAATCAAGCCCACAGCCTCTAAGGTACTTAGGGCTATGAGGTTGAATGATGCCCCTATGTCTATCAGTGCTCTCCTGATTTGGACACCGTTTATGGTGGCCATCAGATAAAAGGGTCTGCAATGGTCTGGATGTTCAACTTCCATGTCTTCATCCGTGAAGGTTATTGCATTGGTTGTCTCCAAGTAAGCTCGGTTGGCATGGGATTCTACTGTGAAACATTCCACCCCTGAATCAGCTGCTATACTCATGAGGGATTCTATGGCCATCCTTCTTACTTCTAGCCCAAATCCCAATTGATTGAATAATGATCTGAACTTAGGGCTCTTCTGAAGGGTCTTGACTGTGCTAGGGTGAAAGGATCCTTCAGGTTCCTCTACTTCTGCCGAGCTTCCATGGATTACTACAGCCACCACTCCTTTCCCTTTATGGTTGGGTAAAGGGTTCCTCTACACCTCGGGCTCCTTTTGGGTGAGCTCCAGGGTCCTCTCCCTAAACTTTTTTGTGAAAAAGCCTCCGAAGGGTCCAACAATCCTTGGTGGAGTGCTTGACATAGTTATGAATCATGCAAAACAAAGGATTCTTCCTTTCTTCCTCAATAGGTGGAATGGACACAGTGAATGACCTAACAATTCCGTCTCCAATCCATTTATCCAGAACATGATTCAATTCTTCCGCAGTACATGGGATCACAGGTGGTTCCTCGGCCATTTCTCCTTTAATTCTCTTCCTCTTTTCTCCTACCAAAGCTGTCATGGCCTAAGGTACTGGCACCCTCTTTGTTCTCATGGTCAACACTGTCCTCCTAGTTCTCTGTAGCAGGTCAGCAAATTGGGTTATGCATAGATTTTCGAGATTAAGCCTGTAATCAAAGAGCATGTTAGATATGCAAGTCTCCATGAGCTCCCTATCGAACCGTGTGCCTCACCAATCCATCCAACCACCAATTGGTGAAGGATGAGGGGGCACAAATCTTTTATAGCATTCGATCGTAGACCAAGCCCATTGGTATTGGAGCAAATTGTGAAATCCCTCACAATCCCTCCCTCACAATGCGGCTCCAACGACTCAAACCTATGACCTTGGCTCTGATACCACTTGATAGGCCACAAAGAAATTGACCCCTTGTGATTGAAATTAATTAATTAATTAGCCAAATTATTAATTAATCAATTTATCATGCAAAACACGTGGTAGCACAAACAAATCACCAATAAACTAATTATGCAGGCGGAAAATAAATAACACGGTAATTTGTTTACGAATGGAGAAAACCTAACGGCAAAAACTCCACCGAGTGTCACCACTCCTGAAACTCCACTATTATCACAACAAGCGGTTACAAGTAAAGGAATCCCAAGTACCTTACCAACCTACAGTTGAACCCTTACCCCAATACCCAATTGGACTTGTTCTGTAATGACAGTTCCCCCTTTTGATGCACGGCTCCCAAGTACGTGACTAACCAATGCGCGAATCCCAGTACGCAACTTCAATAACCAACTATGAAGGTTATTGACTGCAAAGTTCTTTAATTCATCCACATGATGAAGATCAAGAAGATGCTTGGTTACAAAACCCTATGGTGCACATACACAGCAACTTCTTCAAGAGAAAGAGATAAACTAGGGCAAGAACTTCGTCTTTGGTTACAAATTGCTTGAACAGAGTTTGCTCAATGCTTGTGCAACTTGTGTACTTTGACAGCTCTTAAAACAATCCTTTTATATGTCTAGGGTTAGGAGAAAAGAAAGCCCAAAGACACATCCATGGATCTCAAGAAAAATAGAACAGAAATTCTGTTTTCATAAACCTCGACAGATAGAAGCTGTCAAGCATCTGTCGAGCTAGCTGTCGAGCCACGGGGCTAAAACAACTTCTTAAACCTCGACACATGCTAGCTGTCAAGTTTTAATAACTCTGCACTTTCAGCTTGTTTTCTTGGACAGACTTGAAGGCTTCAACACTTGATCTTGAAACATGATTTCTTGAAGTATTTAAACACATCCTAAATCTACCCAAATACAAGTAAAGTGCATTTTGTCAAAGGATTAGCCAATTACATAAAATCATGATATATGTTCTTAACATGTGAAACACATATGTCCTAACACTCCCTTTCTTCGTGATCCCCATAGCAGTCCAAAGAAACATCCTCAAATCTTTTGATGAACTGGATAGGGTCTTTTCCGAGCCTTTGCCTTACCATCTGAAGGCTTTGGAAGGTGGCCTTGTCTTCACCTGGATAATACTTTGAGCAAAACCTCTCCATCATCTCATTCCAGGTCTTAATGGACCCCGGCCTCAAGGTAGTGTACCATGTGTATGCTCTGTCCAATAGGGACTTAGCAAACTCTCTTAGACACAGCTCCTTGTCTCCTGCGTAAAGACCCATGGTGTGAATGAACCTACTCACGTGCTCCACAGCACTTCCGTTCCTTCCATCAAAAGGGTGAAACTTTGGGGGTTCATATCCCTTGGGATAGGGCTTGCCAAGGAGTTTTGGTGGGAATGAGGGATCCCGAGAGAATTGCTTGGGGATCCCCGAGAGCTTTTCCCTTTCTTGTTCCAAAAGGGCGTTGACATCCGCTAGTGTGAGATACTAGGGGTTAACTCCCCCTCCTACTACTGACCCTCCTTTTGGTTGGGCTCTTTCTTGGTTGGCCACAGGGGGAGCGTTATCTCTGATTTCTTGAGTCCTTCCCTCTTTGAGGATACGGATCTCCTGTTGTAAGTCTTTCATCATTTCTGCCATCTGAGCCATGGGCTCTAGTTCCTACACCCCACACCTCTGTCCTAAGACGACCTCCTGCTCCACCAGAGGTACTTCATTCCTCTGCCTTGAAGTTACCTCATTTTCTCCTACGAGCTCAAATGTCGCAGGTAGTACATTGGTACCTTTACTGTTCCTTGGTCTTGGAGCCATGCTCTGCGAAGGGACTGCTTCTTCCCTTTCCTTTACCTAGTCCCTAGTGGAGTCGCCCTAATGTGTGGGTTCTTTTTTTTTTTAGCACACAGGCCCAAGTAGAAACAAGGATCCTGGACCCAATACTTATTGTTTTAAGGGATTGGGCTTGGTTCACCGCAGCTAAATTGGGCTGATTTCGAACCAAGTAGTGCACAAAGCATGAATCCTACAACACATACATGCTAACAGACAAGAAATATATGCACTGAACAGCAAGGAATAGCAAAGGAACGAAATTGATCAAGAAGGAACATAAAATAAAGCATTAGGGATCTTAAAATAATGCAAAATATTTTATTACTTTCTTGATTGTGTAATACACTATGCTCACTAGGACGGGTTACAAGGTCCAAATAAGTTCAAAATCACAGACTTAGATGGCTCTTCAGGCCTCTAAGACTTGCAAAGTTTGAATCTCTTTGAATCTAAGTGTGTTCTCTAGTGGCTATTTGAGGATACCGAACAATATTTCCCTCCTTTTTCTCTTTTTTTTTTTTTTTTTTTTTTTTTTTTGAATTCTAACAGAGTTTTCTTAATGATTTTTACTCTAATTCACTATTGTTGAATGTCTTTCACTGTTGGTTGCTTCCCCTTTTATAGTGCCATCCTAGGGTTTCCGGGGTACCACTGATTCCCTCTATTTGTTCTTCTGGGTACCAGAACCAATGTTGTGTCAGCAACATTAGTGGCTGGTCCCTTCCTTATTCTTTATTATTTCCCTTTTTTGAGATTTCATCTTCGAAAGACCCCAGCTAACCTTCCCGTACTGGGGTGTCTTAAAGGGCTGACCTTTGGTCTTTCTTCTTTTAAGGCTTCTAGATTCCACCTTTTCAGACCCAACTTTTGGTTGCTTTTCCCTTTATCATTTTTACCAAGTGAGTTGATTCCTTCCTGCCAGGCTGAAAGATCCCCAGCCACATTCCCTTATGGTTCTTCTTCCTGGGTTCCCCGAGGTACTAGTTGGTCTTGAAAACCTCTTAATGTAGGATATTGCAGGGCATCAAATCGCCATTTAACATGGTTCTCTTCTTTACAGCTTTTGGATGTGAAGCTCAGCCGAACAATGTCTGCCATTCCGAGAAAAGAAAGGATGTGATGAACGATATGCTCTGGAAGATTGCTAAACATAGATTCATCACTCATCGTTGGAGTTGGAGAGGCCAACAACTCATATGGGCGATCCATCTTACTCAAATTCCCTTCCGGGAAGGACAGAGGAACAGCTGTTCAAATCAAGGAGACAACTTTGTGAAAAAAAAGAAAAAAACTGGAACTGGACACTAGTGCTTCCAATAAGAATTCGAATTATTATTATTATTTCGTCTTCCTGTTTCGTTTCAGAATATGAATGGGAGTTCTGTTCCAATTAGAAATAGGATTCTGCAATCCGAAAGGGTTCTTTTCTTTGCTACATGCCCACTGTGTTGTTGTTGTTTACTAGTAGTATTTATAGTTAGATTACACAAGTACTACTCTACACGCTCGAAAAACAAAAGAATTTTTTTTTTTGAAAGTCATGCGTGGGTTTACATCTCTGATCTCCCAATTCCCAAGTGGGGCAAAAGTGGGAAAACGTAAAATATTAAATATGTAAGGGCATATTTGGAAGAAGAAGAAGAAGAGGCAGAGGAGATCGGCCTGAGAAAAAAGAAGAAGAAGAAGAGACACAGGAGATCGGCGTGAGAGAGATCGAGAGGAAACTAATTTTGGGTGCAAGAAGGGATGCTCTCAAAACGCTGCGTTTCAGGTTTGGATTTTTTTACTTTCCTTCTTTTTCCTCCTCTCTTGCCGTGTCCCAGGCGTACGACAGGCAAAAATTGCCGTGTCCGTGCACTTGATGTGGGACTCTAACACACACACACACACAAACACAAGATCATTTTTTAATGGCAGCATCTTGTCTTGACCTTTCTTTCTCAAAATTAAATTGAGTTTCGTATGATTTTTGAAATTGGATTTGTTTATTCAATGCTGCTGTCTAGGATATTGTGATGGGAATTAGTAAAACGGAAGTGAACTTAAAGAGGTTGCACCTCAACAAAAAAACCAGGCAAAACTTGTACATGTATGTCTAAACATCTCCCTTCTCTTCTCATATATGTTGCTTCTATATCTTAGCAATTATTATAGTGAAAAATAAATACCAATTTCTGTATAATATGCTTGTGAATTTTGTAGTATGTTGCTACATTACGAGAACAATTAGAACAGCTGGCTGAAGAGAGAACTTCCGAAGGCTTACCAAGGTCACCATTCTCTCTCTCTCTCTCTCTCTCTCTAGGTCATTTTGCAATACCATGGTTGGCAATGTCATTAGAAAACAAATTTGTCTATAACCTCTCTCTCTCTCTCTCTCTCTCTCTCGATGTATATATGTATATTTTTTTGATAAGTAAATGGTTTTACATCTATGCTAAATATGATAATTGGTGACTTGAGACATTTTTAATTAGTATCTTTATGTACTTGTGCAATTATTTTGAGCCCATATAAAAGGTTATTGATGAGGTTGGTAGTGCCAACCGTGGGTATGGTTATTAGTGGTTGAATGGAAGGCGGCCCGGCATGGGGTGTGAAGCCTTGTTGATCCTCTAGATTCTTCAAAATTCATATCCATCAATTTTGAATTGAGTGGATTGTGTTTAGAACTTATTATTATTTTTAATTTTCAAAAAAAAAAAAGAAAAAAAAAAAAGAAAAAGAAAAAGAAATGAGTGAATTGGATTTTGCCTTGTTATCAACACTTTAAATAAACAAAAAGGTTACATAGGAGTGTCCAGTTTGTGTGGGGACTTGGGTTGCAAGATATTGATGTAAGTTCTAATCATTACAATTTTAGGGGTTGGAGTTCTTTCCAGGTTGAAATGTTGGAAAGAGAGGGCAGAAAGATAAAGACGTTGCAAATAGTTATTGAGTTAAAGTTAATACCTTTGCTATTTTAGTTGGGATTTGAAAATAGATAATACATTAGAGGAGTTTTGGTATTGATTTTTAAACTCATGAATCATTGACAAAGTCCCTCTTGGACTAATTGCCAATGAGCTCTAGTTTTATTGGCACCTCTTTCACTTTTAAGTGTAAGGTGCAAGGTGGAGGGTGAGGTTGTGGGTTCAAAATCCATAGGGTGCATGTGTTAATTACAAATAGAAAAAGTCCCTTTTTGCCTGATCAAAATTTATTAATTTCTGTAGTAAAGGAAAGAGCCCAATACCAAACAGGCCAGGTATCGAGTTGTGCACTCAAAAGAAACATGTCTCCTTGTGGTAGAAATGCCTGCATATGGTGAATTTTAAGATAATACAAGCCACATAGAACAAATATTATTTTCCTTTCATTTTTTTATAATATATTATTTCTATAGTGAATTTTTAGATATTCCCTAGCTTCATTTTTAGAAGGTAATGACAAGGGATAACTAAAAAAGCTCTAGGTTGTAGGTTTCCTTTTTTTTTTTTTTTCGAAGGACATTAGGTGCTTAATTGCTTATGGTAATTAGATCAAAAGGTAGGGAAAACTGTTGTCATGATTTATAGTTCTATGATTGACAAGTATGTGATGGTGCAAGCATGGTGTGGTTTGAAAAATTATCTTCTTTGGAAGCCTAAAATTAAGGTAAAGCCCAAGAATAAGTGCCCATGGTAGTTAATTATGTTTTGATAGTTTTATCTTATGTTCTGGGGTTAAGGGCAGAATTAGTAATTCTGAAATTTCTGGGTGTGGGCCATAGTTGTGGGCCTAAGGTTTTTATTTTATTAATAATTTTTTAAAAAAGTTTATTGGTCTTTATATGTGGGCTTTGGCTCAATTCAATCAGGGTTTGATTTCCTATTTAAAGTATGAGACTTGGTTCTATTAGGAAAAGTTAAGATGTAAGGTCTATTATGTGTCTCATTGTACTCAAACAAAGAGGAGTTGATCAATAAAATATCGTATGTTGAGTGTCCGTTTGAAATCCACTTATTTTGCTGAAATTGAAAACTTTTTGTTGAAAGTACTGTAGATAAAGGTAAAAGTTAGCTAAAATAGTACCGTGAGACCCATGAATAATACCAAAAAGTGCAGTGAGACTCATGAATAGTAGCAAAAGTAAGCTGAGTAGTAAAATAAATTGGCAAAAATAATCCATGCCAAACGCACACTGAGTATTGATACATGTTGACCTTATTGTTCTTACCTCATTTTCTCTACCTCTTTCTTATCTGTCACTGTTTACAGTTTATGTGCACTGTTCATGGGTATTGTTCTTGTGCACTGTTCACAGATTGTGAAGAAACCTGATTTTTGTTTTTTCATACTTGTTTTCAATCATAAATCAAATATTTTCTCTTCCTAATAGAACCCCTCTTATAAAAAATTTTAAACTCTAGATTTACAAATATTTGTGAATCTCAGTCCACCCTAAGTGCACATAGACAAATTCCCCAATTTGTCCTACGTTAGAATGAGGATCATGTGAATGAAAAACCCTCCTAGTGGATACAATTAACTTACACAAGGGAGGGTATTGAATCCATAGCCAATTGTGTTTCATACCTATAAACAAACAGCCAATTTTGTTTCACAGAAATGTTAGTAGTGAAATCCATACTCTGGTTATCTCTCTATGCTAGGGAGGTGACTTTAGCAAGGCTCCAAGCAAGCTCCTTAGCCAGGGTGACAGAATGACAGAAGTGTGTGCTTCATTAAACTTATGGCTCTTTTATTAACTGTAGTGACTTTCAATTTACACATCCCTTTATGGGCTTAATCTATATTTTCTCATCTAATGTTATTTGACTTCCTAAACAACTATATAAATGAATAAATATAATCAAGTATATCATTCATGAGAGGATTTTTAATCAATAAAATCTCTATTACCTATCCAAAATATATATATATATATACACACACTATGTCATTGTTGTGCTTTGCTAACTGTGTTGCACTATGTCACATGTGGCTCTTTATAGAAATCATCTTCTAGCATTTTATATTTTCAAAATTATGCCTGTTACCTTTGTTTAATTCATTTTTCTTATGTGTCTATAACTTGTTCTTGCAAATAAGTTGAAGAAAATTAGATTTTCGTTTTAGTGTGAAACAATGGTAAATGATGATAAATATGCTAATATTGTCTAGGAGTATTAGTATACTTATAATATCCAATATATTATATACTAATATAATATTGGTCCCTGGCTTCACCTAGGGTGGGTGCCTTTTTGGCACTAAGCATTGTAGGCGATCTAGGGATTTATTGCCTTGGGCACCCCTGTTACCTTTGACTAACAAAGCTCTGGCTTGGGCTACAAAACTTAGTGTGCGTTTTTTTTTTTTTTTTTTTTTTTTTTCAGCTAAAATGTTTGACTTTTTCCGTGAACAGTGCATAGTGTGCACTGTTCACGGATCCACAAATTTCATTTTTCAGCAACTTTTTCATTAAAAATGGGTCCTATGGTACTATTCACACATTTTAAAATTATTTTGCTACAGTATTTTTCAGTTTTCAGTTTCAGTTTTCAGCTGTATCCAAATGAACCCTTAATGTTAGTTGTTTGATCAACATTTTTTAGAATGTATTTTATTTCGCTTATTTGGAAAGTTAGACACATATAGCCTGATATGTAGTGATATGGAAGGGTTTTGTCTGGACTTGTTCAATGTTATAAATTGTAAGACATTTCAAAGTCCATCCAATGAGTCAATTTATTGTGTATCAGGTCAGCTTTGGACTAAAAAGTATTGAGTAATTAACTCAATGAAATATACTGGAAGACCTAATATGTCATAGGTCACAGGAAAGATTGCTGAGACCAATAATTCTAGGAATGAAAGAGAACATTTTTCCAATCCTAAGCCTCTAAAGAAATCTAAACTTGCTTTGAAATTGTCATTTGAGATGTTTCGTTAAGGTTTTTGAGGTTTGGGAGAGATTTTAGTATATATATATTCAGTCACTTTTTCCCCCTGCTGCAACATAAGTAATTAATCTTGGACTCAGTTGATTTTTTCCTCCTTCTTTTCATATTTTAAATGGAGTTAATGCTGATGGTTGCTCATTAAAATTCCAACAAGAAATATTTGACTGAATTAGCTTTGAAAAGATACTTATTGCATACTACAAAGATTTCTTTAATAGAAAGTGCTACTTATGCATGATTTAACACTTTTTCTAGGGTTACTTGTATTCTGTTACATAATAGTTAGTTAATTCTTCATTTATCAAAAAAGTTCATTCTTCATTGTTAGTTTTTTAGATCCAATGAAAACATGTTTGACAAGAACCATTTTGCAATTGGCTGACTTTGAAATGATAGTTATCTTCACTCTTGTTTTTTTGGGTTGGTGATTCAGGTGTTCTACTGGTGCTATTATGGTTGTTAGGATTGCATTCTTATTTGTCTAAACATCTCTTGAACATGTTCGTACAGGGTTTCAAAGGCAGTGGTCAATGATTTTTCAGAGAAGATTGAAGCGATTGCTTCCAAATTAGCTGCCCCATTGGTGCGTGTACATTATAAGCAGGATTATATGTTGGTTTACATAGGTACTTAAGATTTTGGTCATTTAAGGACAGTACTGTTAAATTCGTAATTTTTAGAATTATGTTTTTGTTATGAGTTGAAGAATCTTTGCTTATGATAAAACTAATTATGCTAACAAAAGATTAGATTTGTATAATAAAGAAGTAGATTTTTTCCTTCAAGAGTTAAAGATGCCTCAAACTTATGTGGTGATTTCATTATTAATTGGGAGGGAAGCTGGAATGATTTTGGTGAGTAAAACCCGTACAGAGTTTGTTAGTAGTGATGAAAGTGGCAGGAATACTTTTTTTTCTTTTTTAAAAGGGGTGGGGTGGGGGTGGTTAAGTGATATATGGGAAGACTAAACACAGAGGGGAATGGGCATCGAATAGCCTGTAAATCCTATACTGCTTTTATCTTGAATTTATTGTAATTAATTAAAATTTAAAGAAATTGGGTGTTCCAATCCAAACATCATAATTGATTCATATATGTGAATAACAGGTTTACGTTTTCAATTCAAACCTAATGGGCCTTGAAATGAGTCTCTTGTATTGCTATTCATTTCTTTCACTGGTATGGAATCATAGCTCCGATTAGTTCTATTTGATACAAGTTTTGTATAGGTAAAGGTTGTTGATTTGTCTGTCTCTATCTCCCTATTTTTGTTTCTTTCTTTTTCTTTTTGAGTTATTATAAACCTCACAGAATGTTGTTCTTGGTTGACTACACTTGGATTACAAAAGTAATATTTATTTGGCACTTGTCTGATGCAATGATTTGTCACAGTTTTCCTGTGAGTCCCTATATAATTTTAATTTTATGAGATTACCTTGTTTCTATGTTCCTAAGTTAAATTCACATGTTAGAATAGAGTTTCTTGATCCTAATACTTTTCCCATTTTCAGACTACACCTGATACCCAAGTATCCCAGGAGCCCTTGGAAGAGACTGCCGTAAATGAAAGCCCTTCTAAAACAGGAGAAAATCTTATTCTTCCTACTCCTAGATTAAGAAGAAGATTTGCGTATGTGAATTGGAACTATCATGATTTGGTTAGCTTGTTGGCTCTTTTCTATGTCGTGGTTTGTCAACTCTAACCAGTTTGGTTTATTGACCGGGCCTGCATCAAATAGTGAAGATAGAATTCATGACACTACTGAGGCTGATTCATCTGCACCTGTCAAACTGGATGCTGCAGCACAAGCACACATTGAAAAGCACAGGTAAATTTTTAAATTTCTCTTGTTATGCAATAATGAATTCATAACATAAAAGGTCAATTCCTGGTCCTGGTTTTTCCGAAGCAGAGTCCACAAAAGCGATGTTTATGTCAGTGAGGTCAAAGGCAATATGATCTTGCCTAGTTGTATGGGTGAGGCAAGGCACCTTATTATGGATTTGGACCTTTCAGTTGAGGAGACTTTAATTAGGTGCTTGTTTTTTGCCTAGTGCACGTCTTGGCCAAAGTGACAGCTGCTTGGAGTGTGCATATCATCAAATTAACGGATTTTTTTTTTTAAATTAGCATAATTACCACCAATTTACTTATTCCAATACCAGTAGTATAAGGTATTTCAATTCAATAAATCTTGACCTTCCTGAAATGACTATACACAATTAATAAAACTTGTCAATATAGTGGCAGCAAAATGAAGACCATAGACCCAAGTCAAAATATAAGCATTGAGAAAGACATTGTTGTACCTTTTATATGTGTCACTCTATGTTAGTTGTCTCAAGTCAATTTTTTAAGGTTAAGTCTGTTTCCTTTCTTTTATTTATTTCTCTATGATTTTATTTAAAATTTTCTTTTTCTCTTTCTTTGTAAAGAAAATCAATTACTTATAAGAAAGAAGAAAAGTTTAGATCAAAATTTTTAATATTTTATTTTTTACTTTATATGAACTAATATTTGATGATGTTAACAATGATAGGTTTGTGAATGTGTATAACTTTAATATCCTGCATATTATGAATAAATATAATATTGGCACCTAGCTGCATTCAAAAGCACACACCTTTTTTGGTGCCTCACTAATTGGGCAATGTAGGCATCTAGTGCATCGAGGGTGAATTTTCCCTTTGACTACCTTGGTTCCAGTATATGCGTAATGCGTTGTTTAAAATGGATCAAAGGTTCTTTTTGCACAACACAGACTATGAACATGATTGGATAAATTTATGGGCTTAAATGTTGTTGTTGACTCAAACACCTTAATGCTAGTTGGGTTTTAGTGTTCACTTCACTTAAGATTTTTTAAGTAATAGTGTGAGGGAACTATGTGGCAAACTAAATTACTTTACCACTACAAGAACTGCAATTATCTTTTAAAAGTTTTAGAAAGAAAAAAAGATCAATCTAATCCGTACATCCGGTTTAATTGTGGAGGTTTGGAGTTGAGAAGGAGCATCTTTGGAGACGTGTGTCATTTATGTGAAATATGAATAAACGTAGGGTGCTTGACAACAGAGGTGGAATTCGCCCATGGAAGAAGTATTAGAGCAGGGTTGAATAAATTTTCTAAATATATTTAGTTTGGCGTTTGAGTTGGCTCCCAAGTTCATCTTTTGATTTGACCCTTGAGTCCTTTCAAAGAGCTTTTTTTCTTTACCTGTTTAGATTGGCAATGGATAAGGACTCCTCAATTCACTCAGTCCTTTCAAGATTGAGAATTAGCACCCACAGAGTATCTGTTTGACGTATTGTGTTCAAAGTTTTTGTCTAGTCAACGAGAGTATCAATTATCCAAGAGTTCGACTAAAAATGTAAAGTTTGAAGTTAGCTTTAATCATGATATTCTGAGAGAATTTATAGGATTGCATTTTGCATATAGGTGCATTTGGCGCACTAAGGTACCTAGGAAGATTGCTTTTATTGTTTGGACAGCAACAATGGGTAATATTTTGAAGGTGGATAACCTTTAAAAACGAAGCATTGTGGTTGTTGATTGGTCTTGTACATGCGAGAATAGCAGGGAGTCAATTGAGAACTTTCTACTTCTTTGTTTAGTGGCTCAAGATATTTGGTAATTTGTTTTTTATTTGGGGTATTAAGGGTTATGCTGAAGACTGTACCACAGATGCTATAGTATTAGCAAGGAAGATTTTATTGTCACAAGAGTTCCAAAATATGGAAAGCAGTTCTATTGTTTGTGTTGTGGACAATTTGGCTAGAGAGGAACTGTAAAACTTTTGATGGTGTTGGATGCCCAAATGCCCTAGTCAAGTTCTTAAGCAGTTTTTATTAAGATCTTTGTATGATTGGATGACAACCTTGTTAGTATCTCTTCATTTTGGGCATTGCCTAAGATAATTTAGACATAGGCATACATAAGAAGAGTAGAATATTGAGCTCTAACAAAATGTTAAGTATATTAATTTCGTATGTATATACGGTATTGACTCCGTTGGTTGAGAAACTCAATATCTATTTATGCTTACCTAGGATTTAATATTTCTTATTTGCCTTTTGAAAGTTATGATATAAATAATACATTTGAAAGATAGATCTCTATATTTATTTGGACTATTTTAGTTAATTTTTCTATTTTTATTAATTTAATATATTTATTTATCTTTTAAATAATTATTAAATTAATAATGACGTCATCACAGTTTGACCTCAATTTGATCTTGGTCCGACCTCAAAAATCTTGAACCTCTCTCTTTTAGGGTTCTTTGAATGGTCCAGGTTTCAAAACCATGCTACAAAAATTACTTTTCAAAAAAAAAAAAAAAACAGGATAAAAAAAACAAATAAAATCAAATCCTTTTAATAGCATCAATCACAAGCAATCAGGTCCAACAATATCAATTAGCATTAATAGGTGTAATTTTGTATCCAATCACTGTTCTACCTATTGTGTGGTTCTAAATCTTTTCTGAACTTCTCTTGTCACAGAAAGCTTCAAGAGGGCTTGACTGATGAAATGGTTGGGTTGGCACGGCAACTTAAGGAGAGCAGTCTGATGATGAGCAATTCCTTGCAAAACACTGAAAAAGTAAGAACTCACATATTTATGTAACAAGTCTTGCATCACCTCAAATATGTAAGTTCAATGCATAGTTGCATAAGTATGTTAATTGTTTAAAGAAAATGTTGGAAGAATCAATCCTACATCTTTTAGAGGAGGTGGGAGTGGATAATCTGGTAATCACTTTTTCACTTGTGGGCAGTTTTGCTAATATGCCTAAAAGATTGTAACTGCTATTCTCTTGTTCTGGAATCTTCTTTCTTTCAGTATGCCTTTTCCTTTTTTTTTAGGGGGGGGGAGGGGGTGGTGTGTGTTTAGGGGGAGGGTGTTCTTTCATAAATCATACTTAGTCACATAGTCTTATATTCATTTTTAGGACATCCCAAAATCTTGCGCCATTTAAAAAGTCATATTTATATGGGTTTTTAAATAACACGCACCTACACCACCTGAACTTTGGGTTAGTTGAAAACTTTTTCTTTCGCCAATTTAGTATATAAATTTTGGTACTGTAGTAGTTAGATCCCCTTAAATTTTTTTTCTTTCAATCAAATTTAACCTCTTTTGCACCTAATCATTAAAAACAATGATGTAAATGAGGGTGTCTAACTACAATAACATAAAAATTTAGAGGTTTTTTTCTATTTATTACAGTACCAAAGTTTATGTACTAAATTGGTAAAAAAAAAAAAAGGGGTTAAGAGGGCCTATGTGCTATAGTACTAAAGTTTATGTACTAAATTGGCTAAAATAAAAATACAGGGATGCAAGTGCAACCGCCCCAAAGTTCAGAGGTTGTAAGTGCATTTTACAAGTTTTTTGGTTTCTTAAATTACCTTTGTAAAGGGAGAATTTGAAATGTTACAGAACATTATCGATGGAGTTCTAAGTTTTGAATTTTGGTGATTTGCCATGCACCAAATCCATGATCCCTTTAACAATTGGATTTCGTAAAGGGGTCTCTCTATTTGGATAGAGGTTACATATGCTAAAATTTAAGACAGAAGAGATTGCTTATTCTATATATTATGTATAGAAAATTCTGGTTGTGCTTTAACACTCTTGAATGGTTAAGGGTTAATCCCAACTGTTTTTCTTGGTCTTTTGTAATTGGTTTTTGGTTTTCCCTTTCTCCTTTTATTAGTAAGTTATATACATATCCAGTGGGTTATGAATGCACAACCTCACCCTTCAACTATTCTTACTGTAGAAGGAAGTGTCATTTGTGCTAGAGCTCATTGGCCTTTGGAATAGTGTTTGAATGCACGACTCATCCTCGACTTATGCTCTCTCTTTCTCTCTCTCTCAGTAAGTTGTACATGCACCCAGTGGGTGTTTCGCACATTATCACCTCACTCAGGCCTAAACTACAGTAGCTTGAGCTTTTTGGCCTTTGGTAATAGTTAATTAGAGAAGGTGAATGAATAGGCGCTGCAGCCTGCAGCTCTCTGGTACAAAGACTAAAAAACGTTTTGGGTCTATTTTGTTAAAGTTTTTCGCTAAGATTGACACCATGTTTTTCTTTGGGTTCAAATTGTTGTTTTAAAGCTACTAGTAAATTATCAGGAAAGGAACAGATAATTAGATGGTTGTTCCTTGATGCCTCAATGGGTTTCCATTCCTTTAATCTGCAGTTCTCTGCTAGCCATATTAACTATTTTTCCATGCAAATGAAAACAAGGTGAAGAGGATCCACCCTGGTGTGACTCTTCGGCAGTTCCCAAAGCACTAAATTTTTCCATCATTCCAGAGTATTGATCTTCTTGTCAAGCTAACATAGTTAACTGTGAGAGTTACCTACTGATCTTGAAAACCCAACTACCAAGGATTTGTTTGGTGAAGTTACAAGCTATTTTAGTTTAGTGTTAGGGTGTCACTCACTGATCTCAACTCCCAATAACTTGTTTAAAGAAGTTGCATTTAGTGCATCTTAAAGTTTTTCCATGTCAATATTCAACTTCATGCTGGACCATTTCCTTTTCTTACATTTTAAGTAATTCAGCATTTCCTTGCAAGTACTATGTTATAACCACATAGTTTGCAAAGTCTAAAGTCATGTTGATTTAGAGAAATGACTATGTGATGCAGGAGATGCAAGAAAATTTTTAATTAGTATTATTTATGTTTGCAAGTCAATTGTATTTTAATTTGGAAGCAAGGTTATTTTTGTAATAAGACAATTAGGGTTTCCTACGCCAATTAGAACTAGGTTTAGTAATCCTTTATAAGCAGCTTATTGTACTCTTTGAGGAGATGGTTGATATTTTGATGAATGAGAAAAATGGCCGTTTGCTCTTTTTGGTCTGGTGCTGACTCCTAGTGGTTTTCCTGCTTGATGCCGATTCCAAGCCAGGTCTAGGTGCTGACTCCTAGGTCATATCCCTTTATTTTACCGTTGTTACCATTTTTTTTGGTTGTCCTGCGTCATTTTTAGGAAAACCACTAGAATTCGACACTCAGGGTAGAACTGAGTCAGCACTAGACCAAAGAGAGACCAAAAGACCATTTTTTTCATTCATCAAAATATCAACCATCCCCAAAATGGGTACAATAGAATGTTTATAAAGGATTGTTAAATCCTAGTTCTAATTGGCGTAGGAAGCCCTAATTGCCTTATTACAAATTAACCTTGCTTCCAAATTAAAATATTAATAACTGCTAGGACCCAAAACATAAAAATACAATTGACTTGCAAATATAAATAATACTAAATAAAAATCTTCTTGCATCTCCCGCATCATTGAGAGACACAAGAAGATTTTTATTTAGTATTATTTATGTTTGCAAGTGAATTGTATTTTTATATTTTGGGTCTTAGTAGTTTATTATGCTATTAGTATTTTAATTTGGAAATAATGTTATTTTTGTAATAAGGCAATTAGGGTTTCTTATGCCAATTAGAATTAGGTTTAGTAATCCTTTATAAGCAACCTATTGTATTTCTTGAGGAGGTGGTTGATATTTTGATGAATGAGAAAAATGGCCGTTTGGTCTCTCTTTGGTCTGGTGCTGACTCAGTTCTACCCTACGTGCTAACTCCTAGTGGTTTTCCCGGCTTGGTGTTGACTCCAAGCCAGGTTTAGGTGCTAACTCGTAATGGTTTTCTTGTTTGGTTCTAACTTTAAGCCAGGTCTAGGTGCTGACTCCTAGGTCTTATCCCTTTTTATTTCACTGTTGTTTTAGTTTTGGTCTGGTTTTCCTGCTTCACTATGCATGGAGATCAAGGAGCAATGACTCTAGTCATGAAGTGTTTGGTTCTAACTTTGAGGTATTAATTCTGTGAGCATGTTATACACTTCTGACATGAATTAAGTGGATATATGGCACTCTAAAGATTTATTTTCCAATTATTGTTATCTCACCATTTCTATGATAGTATGATTAGGATACCTTTACCCTTCTTAGTTACCTTTGATTGTTTCAATGGAAATCTTATGTGAAGATAGTTTTTCGTGTTTTCTAGTGTTTGGTAGAATCGTAAAAAATGAGTTAAAGAAAAACTATTTATGGTCAACCGAAAAAGTATGGCTTATTTTTTAGAGGTTTTCCACTAAAATTTTTTAGAAAACAACTCTATCTCACGCCAAGCTAAATAAAGGAAGCTAAGAAATAGTTTTCCAACTCATTTTAAAATTGCTACCAAACATAGGAAAATGAGATAGTTTTTTAGAAAATAATTCTTGGAAATTGACTTATTTTTCAGAAAACGTTGAAACAAATGATGTCATAATAATATTGAGAACGCTCCAAGAAGTCAATTTATTTTTCAATAATAACTAAATATAGTGACTTGCAGTACATAATATGTTGAATTTTTAAATTGTTTTAAGTTTCAACAAAAATCAGTTGTACCACCATCACCGTTCTGCTTTTCATTTATGCCAACTTCCAGCCCCTATAACCCCACACCTCTTTCACTGCATCATTGCTGCTATCTCATTACCGCTATTCATAAGCCAAGGCTACATTCAAATGACCCTTTTTCTTCTTACAAGAATAGAGTAGAGGATGAGTCATGGGTTCAAGATCCACTACGTGTGTGTGACTTACCAATCAAAGAACAAATACCTTTGTTGTCTTCATTTCTTTTTCTTTCTTCTCTAGGATTTTATTAACAAAATTTCGTGGACGTCTGGTTTGCATTAAAAAGGGAAAAAAGAGGAGGAGGGAGATGTAAGCTTGTAGCCTAGTCATACTTCTTCTCATTTTCAAGGTCTGGGAATCTGGGATTCAATCTGTGGTGGGTGCAGGATTAGTGGGATTATCTTGTATAGTTGTAAAAAGAAAGTAAAAAGAATGTGGTTTTGACTAAATGCAATCAGGTACTATTTTGAAGTCTGTACATTCTCAATATCATTGCCTTCATTTGGAGTCTAGTCACCACAGGGTTTTCCATCACTGCACCACCCTGTACTGCAACAAAAACATAATCGGCCATTACAGATCCCTCTTTCACCTCCACCACAATTTCTTTATTCTCTTGGATTGTCAACACAATTTTCATGCACTGGGTATGTCCTTTGATAGAAACTTGAATACGTGCCTATTCATCCCATGGTGTCGTTCTCTTGGAAGGATCATATTTAAATCACATGGTGTTCTCTTGGGAGGATCTTATTGTAATCACATCATTACTATGTTTATCCTGAACAATAATGATTGAATTCTTAATCTCGTTAAATAGCTTTCACCTTTTTCTGTTTCATGTTTTTGGTGTTGACTGAAGATCAAGTAGTCTCATAACTTGATTATGCTTGAGTGCAGATACTTGATTCTACCGAGCAAGCTGTTGAGCATAGCTTGGCAAGCACTGGGCGTGCCAATGTGCGAGCCATGAAGATATACTCTGAGAGCTCTAAGACTACGTGCTTCACATGGCTTGCGATCTTTGCAATGACATGTATTTTCATCATGGTAGTACTTCTAATTCGTGTAACCTGAAGAGCTTCCTGTTTTATTCATTTTTCTTCAGGATGTTTGTTCTTTCATCTTTGAGATGATATTCCAAACACCAGTGTGTTTAATACTGTTCATAACTGTATGCCAAGCATTGTTCAGTTTAAAGTAGCTAATTTTACATTTTCTCTTCACAACTCCACATATAGATGGACATTTTGTTACACAAAAAATTAATAAATAAAGAGGATATACAACAGAGGTCAAGGCATGCTTTTGGCTGTATATGGACATTTTATCTCTGGATATCAGTATATAAAGTTTATTTATAATTTTTTACCGATAAAAAAAGTTCATGTATAAATCTAAGTTGTTTAAATTTATGGTAAGTTCCTGAAAGAGGTCGTCTGAGCAACAATAGTTCTCTTTGGTTATAAATGGAACACCCAAAATTGATTACGCATTTTGAAAATTGTTTTTCGATACCCACATTAACATATGACAAAAGGCAAATATATCAAGTTCAGCATTACAAAATTGTTGGTTGTACCCGGCAGTGATGAATTGGCATCTTAGTGGCTAAAGAGGCAATATCAACAACATCATTTAAAATTGGTTTGGGAACAGCAATGAAACAGAAAGTCATTTCTTGTTGTCGAAGGAATTGGAGGTCTGTCAGCAATGCTTGCTCTCTCCAGTGGGGAATTTTCTTCTTGTTGCAGATCCGTTCCAAGTTCTTGCCGGCAGTGAGTACAATGATGTGTTGACAGCCTAAATTCTTATCTTGTAAGGTTGCCTCCAATGCTTCCTGAATTTCCATGTTAGTAGTTGAGGCTCCAGTACTATTGCATCCTACAAACATTCTGGTTCCTTAATTGTTCTTAGCTTCAGAAGCATGCCCGCTTCTTCTAAATTTCTTGTTTCTCTTCTCATCAATCTTGATTATAGCTGCCAACTCCTGATAACTCCACCCCATCCCATCTTGGTTTTGACACTCTTGGTGAGAGGGTTGATTTAAGCTTAAGCTTAAGCTTCTTGGTACCTGCATGAGAGTTTGCGATGCGAGTAAAACATCAGTTGGATTGGGACACTTCCCTTACGGCCTGGTTTCTGTGATTCCAGATTGTCCAGAGGGTGGTGAAAATGGTTTGCAAGTAAATCATATTGTCTTGTTCCAACTTTTTATTATCTAAGATACAACTAGCCTGCCATTAATTAACCTCAATCTGGTTGAGTTTCTTCCGTAGTTCTGCTAGGAAGAACAAAACCATGCCACACTGCTCTAACAAGGGGGCAGTAAAGAAGCAGATGTGAGGAAGTTTCGCTATCTTCACTGCACAAAGGGTAAGTGACAATAGCTGGTATACCTCTACTGCCAAGATTCGAATTCACAGGGAGACCATCATGGAGAAGTTTCCACAATAGGGTCAGAATTTTCATTGGGAGTTTTACTTATGAATTGTATTAGCGTTTTTAAAATCAATTAGGTTGTGGTTGGTTACGAGAGATTGAGCATAAAGCAGCACAATAAATGGTCTATGAATTTTGGGAATTTTTATATTTATATTGATATATAATATGAGCCAAGAGCTTTTAATTGGTTAGCACTTCTTGGTTTTTTTTTAACATAGACATTTAAAGTTCAAACCTCTTCACCCCCAATTATTGAATTATCAAAAAAATATTGATATATAATATGTTATAATGGGTATAATTTGCTTTGAAGAATAGAAATATCTTTGGCTGGTTGGACAAATCATTGGTTTTTTTGTTGAGGGTGTGTTTGTCTATAGATATGAAGGATTCAGAATGCTTCACATAGGACAGAGGGCTTACCTTGAGCCTTGTAGTTGAATTGGCTTTATTTCTTAGTTGAAAAATTATTAAGGTGAAAGTAATACTTGGTTTTAGCTGCAAAGAGAAAGATACTTTCTGAAAATGATAAAGGATAGTTGGGAGCATTTAATGTAATGGATGACAACTTATATTATGAGAAGAAGAAAAAATGAGAAAAAAATAAAACACAAAAAGTTATGCATGAGTAGCCAATCCCTTGGTTAATGTGCTCCAAGCTAATACATTGACTAAGGGGATGGCTATTAGCAAATTATCAAAAATTACTCTCTTACTTGCTAGACCACTACTTCCCTTGTTGAAGACTCAGAATTGGCCATGGACTTAGGCCATGGGTAAGAAAAATTGAGTGTCAACTCAGTGGGTCTGATGCCATTATTTGAAGATGGCCTATGTTGTTGGTGGTTGAATATGGGTATTGGGCTTCAAGCCTTGATGAAGTATACACCATTTATCCTAAATCTTATGTATATATAATTTTAGTATTAATTTTTACTTCGAAATAAATTTATTTATTTATTTTTGATTGGGTGCTGAGATTCTTGAGAATCAGGTCTTAGTCCACTAGAAGATGAATATTTTTGGTTCTTGGCTTAAAAGAGGAAGAGTAGCGACTAGCGAGGCTTATGAGAAAATTCTGAGAGGTATTGGATGGATCATGGAAGTGGCTTTGTGAATTTGGGGTATTAGAACCCGTCATTCACATGGTTTAATAATATGTGGGATATATGGATCAAAAGTACGGGAAAGACTTGATTAGGTAGTGGCAACTATGGATATTGGTTGTTGAAATTTCCCAACGGAAGAGTAACCTATCCCTATTAATACAAAATGAGCCATAGGAAGTGTCAAACTCAACACAACGACGACATTTTCATTTTGTGGAGATGTGGCTGAAGGTCCAAGGTTGTGCAGATACCATACGTAAGGCTTGGGGAAAGGACTGAACAAGGAACACCGATTTTAAACTTGAAAAAAGTGTACAATAAGGATTTGCAACGATGGATGAAACATATCAGAGTTTGGAAATGTGAAGAGTAACCTACGGATAAATCTCTAGAGTGCTAATGGTTTTAAGGAAATAAAAATCTTGTTTCAATTTGAGCATTCCCTTTGTGCTTCATAAACACACTAGGATTTTTATTCGTGTTAATTAGGCTATAGAGAGAAAGCAATAATAGTTTCATTTCTTACATATATACCAATATATTACAAATATAAAATACACTATTATGTCCATTAGTGGTCTTGACTTGACTAGTCTAATCGGCCCTATTTAATGAGATATACTCTCATGTAACTTAAAAAATAAATAAATAAATAAAAAATAAAAAATACTCCCATGTAACTTAGTTATAAGGAATGAGTTACAAAAGTTACATGAAATGAGTTACAAAGGTATATAACCTCTCTCATTTGTGTAATTCGTCAAAAAAAAAAAAATAAATAAATAAATAAAGGGAAAATCTCTCTGCACCATTCTCTCAAGCTTTTTGGATTCTATCTTATGGTTTTTAGGTAATGGATATTGTGTGACTTGCTAGCAAGCACTACCATGAACAATAACCATAATGGAGACACATGCATGAATATTGGTAAATCAAATGTAAAACCAGGAAAAAGTGAATACAAGATCTACTCAATTTCTTACAATATATATAAATGCGAGGAAAATTAATAAATATTGGTAAATAAAATGTATAACATATATGGGACAATACAAAGAGGGGGAAAACTAGTGCAAGTAAAATTTCATACATTGTTAAAATTTACTCCTTGCCACGACTTCTTACAAAGAAGACAGACAGGAATCTAAACTCAAAATCAAAATCTCATTTAAGTAAACAAGAGGAGAGAAAAAAAAGAAAAATGAAAATCACCAAGAGTTGTTCAATGGCTTCTCCAACAAAGCCGAAAGGTACATCTCACGGCGCTCTGGACCACGATCGAGCTTCTTCCCTTCCACCCACTTCAACTTTTTGAACCCAATGCTCTCTATGAGCGGCTTGTAAACTTGCTCGAACTGCTCTTCCACACAGAAGAAATGGTCAAGCCAAAACAACCCTCCAGGCCTAAGCACCCTATAGATATCAAACATCAAGAAGTGCATCAACGTTGTTGGGATCCAGTTACTCAATACATGCATGGAGTGAACGATGTCCAACGTGTTGTCGAAAAAAGGAAGCCTCTGAGAGATGCTAATGTAGAGAGGCACAACCCCTCTTGAGGCAATGAAATTGTTGAATGGACCATTCAAATTCATAGAGGTTGTAACAATGGTTATGTTCCTTTTCATCATTCTTATAGCAAAAGTAGCTACACCACCACCAATGTCAAGCCCGATACGTATTGTTCCAGGCTTCTTTGTTGCCAAGACTTCGTCAATACTGAAGTCTACACCACCACCTTTTGATGAGGTCCAACGAGATTTCTCAGCTCCTTGAAGATCAAAACAGTCTTTACAATCACTGAAACCCTTTTCCCTATACTTTCTGTTGATGAGACAATCATAGTTTTTGCAAGTGTAAGCTGTCCATACAATGGAGTTCTCTGAGGGTGTTGTCCATAAGCTAGTTGGAAGAGGGTATGGTTCAACATATTTAGAAGGGGCAGCAGGGCGGCAACGGCGTCGAGGGAGTGGCTCACAGCCTTTGAGGAGGAGCTTTTGGGCTAAGAGCTCATCATTTGGGCATGAACCATTGACTTTGTAAGACATGAAGGTGTTGAGTTCTTTGGGGAATTGGGTGCATGCTTTTCCAACTGGGGGGTATATGGTGTCGGAATCAAAGTTGATATTGACCCCAAATGGAAGTAATTGCCCGGATGTGAAAGCAAGGAATTCAGGTGAAAGATCTAAACTATTTGTAGCTTCTGTAGATACATCGGGTGATTTAGGAGAAGGATATTGATTGTCTTTGGTGGTGGTGGTGGGAATGGTGGGATTGAAAGAGCACGAGGAGGCATTGAAAGTAGAGGAAAGGAACAAGGTGAGAAGATTTGTTGACAAGAGGATGAAAAGGAAGAAGAGACTAGTGGAGAGAGACTTGGTTTTATGAGGTGAATCCATATGTTTTTGTTTGTGTTTGATGAGGGTTGCTTGCGTAGAATTGAAGATAGAAAAGGTTGAGTAGGAAGTGGGTATCAAAAACTGTATGTAGTATGTATGTATTGCCTTTTGAAAACATGAAATTAGAACCCCTTTCAATGTCAAACGCCACTAGTAGACAATTAATAATCAAATAAGTGGCTTTGTTTTTTGCCTAGGGGAGGCTTGTTTATTATTTAGTTTTAGGTCATCTTTGTTATACTTAACCCTGATAAACTAGTGAGTGATTAGGTGGTGGGGAATAATTGTAAAAGGTCAACACTGCGTGAAGCTCAATAAATCCAACTTCATGATCGTGCAAACATCATATACTACTACTACTACTACTATATTTTCGTAAGAAGAAGCAATTTAATACTTGAGGCAATTATTAAAAGCATCGGACACAACACATGACATATATTTTACTATTATGCAATTTTTGATTTCATGACTAGCTAGATCCGCATAAGGTTGTAAACTCTGACCCAGGACACATGTAAATGGATCTTAAAACAAGAACCAAAATGTTAAAAATGTTGACCTCGAAATCAGCTCAGTAATATTTAAAGGGGATTGGTTTCTAATATTGGATGCACAAAGCTATAGAGTGAGTAAATTAACCACATGCATATCCGTGATTTATGCTTCAATATATGCTAACCTTATTCAACTCGGTTTGAAAATATTATAAAATAACAAATTCGGTTTGAAAATTGAAAGAACTCTACAAGAAAGTCAGATTTATTCAAGCCGATCTGCACGAATTTCACCAACCAGTGCTTGTTTCTTTGTGCTGTGCAATATGAAAAAATAAGGACAAACTACTGCATTGCTTAATTAATCAAGAATCATTAGCTTTTCTAGGATGCAAAACTAACGGGTTAGGTTTTTGAGCATATAATCACACAATTGTTGTGTATGCTGTCTAGTGTCTAGCTAGGCTAGTCATTTGGTTACCTGGTTGGGTCCAAGGCCAAGCTAAGCTCATGCCTTAAGCTTAGCTTGTGGCAATCATCTTTTTTCCCAAGTTCCCAACGTTCAGCAAATTTTAACCTGTGCATTCCAATCCAAACTCAGTCAATTAACAAATGTGCTTTTTGGGATAATCTTTTAATCTTCCATTGAAAGTTCAATCAAAATGTAGAAATTCTTTAGTATTCCCGATAACTACATCTTCTTTGTACAGGTTACTCTAGACTAGAAGCTAAGTACCAAGTAACTAAAAAAAAAATTGCCAGCATAATCAACTTGTTTATTTGTCATTAACAGTTTTCTGGGCTTGAAACTTGAAGGCGTCGTGGGCATGAGCTCCATTAAGCACCCAACCTTAGTCATCAAGGCCCCCCAACCAATCTATATATATATATAGAGAGAGAGAGAGAGAGAGAGAGAGAGAGAGAGGTGCTACGTCTACAACATTTTTACAACAAATCATAAGTGGTTAGTTGTTATTGGTTCAAATTTGAACCTAATACTAAGATTACATTTTTGCCCCAACTATAACAACCAGTAACAACCTGCCACTTAGGATTTATTGTAAAAATGTTGTAGACATAGCATTTCTCATATATATATATATATATAAATAATAAGTAAAACTAAGAGAAAATCTAACTAGATTTCAAATTAGAATTCAATTAGAGTCTAATTTTGCGCCACGTGTCCCATCTAATCTAAGTTTTTAAATTTTTGTGCCAAGTGAGTTAATTCAATGTAAAAATTGGATTTTAATTAGAGTTTAATTTTGCGACGTGTATCTCATCTAATCTAAGTTTTTATAATTTTTGTACCAAATGAGTTAATTAGTGTAAAAAAACGAGAAGTCCAATATAAGTAAACTATAAAATACATAATTTTTGAATGATTTTATATTTATGAGCCCCCCCCTTTTTTTTTTTTTTTGTAGAACTAAAAACAACTCAAGTTTATAAGTCATCTATATATATATATATATATATAAAAGTAAAACTGAGAGAAAATTTAATTAGATTTTAAATTGGAATTCAATTAGTGTCTAATTTTGCGCCACGTGTCTCATCTAATCAAAAATTTTAAAATTTTGAACCAAGTTAGTTAGTTCAGTGTAAAAATTGGATTTCAATTAGAATTTAATTTTATGGCACGTGTTTCATCTAATCGATGTTTTTTTAATTTTTGTGCCAAATGAGTTAATTTAGAGTAGGAAATGAGGAGTCCAATATAAATAAATCATAAAAAACATAATCATATATCTAACACTATATATAAAATTAGAGGAAGAGAAAATTTGAATGATTTTATATTTATGAGCCTTTTTTTTTAATAACTAAAAATAATTCATTTGGCACAAAATTTATATATATATTAATAGGTAAAGTTTAGAGAAAATCCAATTAGATTTTACAATTGAAGTCCAATTTTATGCCATGTGTCCTAAATTATTTATTTTTAGAGAGAGTTTTATTTCTTAATTTTGGAATCAAATGTGGGATCATATCATAAATATCCATTCAAGTGAGTTATTGTGTACAAAAATCAAAGAGTCTAGAATTAATGAACATAAAAATATTTAAAAAATGGACAATTTACATTTTCTACCTAATAATATTCTTACAAGACTTTTTAAAGAGTAAGAAAAAGAAAAAGAAAAAGAATGACTATTAATAATATTTAAATTATATATGTAAGATTATTATACTATGCATCTTAATGTGTATCTTTTAAGTATATTCATGTATATGCATGAATTTACAAGTTAGTTTCAAAAAACATGAATAAACATTAAGAGTCTTGTACTTGTAGTTCAATTGGTTGACACATCTTTGTATTTGTAACAGAGATATCCACAGTTTAAATCCCACTCTCTCGTTGTAATTATCAAATTATCAAAATTCCACTAAAAATCAATTTTCATGCAAAGCGACATATTTGCGTGACAAAATTTAGTGACCACTCAATTAGACTATAAAGAATCTCTTAAACTAAGTATGCGTTTGGATAGAGTCTATGTTTCAACATCTGCGTTTTGGCTTTTTTTTTTTTAAATAAGCACGTTTCTGTCAGGTTTGTGGGTCTCGTGCACTATTCACGGGACCCACAAATCTCTTTTTTTACCAAAACTTTCATTAAAAATGGGTCCTACGGCACTATTCACACATTTAAAAATTATTTTGCTACAGTGTTTTCAGTTTTCAGTTTTCAACAAAATAAGCGGTATTCAAACACATCCTAAATGATGTGATATATACAAAAGATGGGATCCGGGGGAGATGAAACGAAGCACCCATCAGGAGCTCATTACTCAAATTTTGGTGGTCAACAAACTCGTTGCCACATATAGAAGTGTGCGATTGGGTGAAATTTTGGGTGGAACCGCAACAAAGAGCTCAGATAGAATTGTGATGGACCCTCCTTGCTGAACAAGATCACCTGTTTAAAAAGATCTTAAACCAACTGATAGCACCTAAAGGGGGTGACCAGGGAAGCTCCAATAGTTAAGTCTAAAAAGTAAAATCTAGTGGAGAAGTTGAAAAGTGAATAATGACAATGAAGAGGGGATTGCTAGGAATACCTTGTTCTACTGAGTGATTTTAGAACTAAGACCTAACAATAGACTTGCTAGCTGGTTGTCTTGTTAGGTCAGTAGAGGAAATGTGTATTAGGGCAACAAACCTAACCGCCCTTAAACTAGGCAGTTGGCATGCCAACTAGTCATCCCCTTAGGTTGGCTGAAGGGAATTGTGTGTTAGGACAACAGTCCCAAGATGTAGATGGATGGGACAAGTCTCTCAGCATTAAATGTGGTGCCACTCTTTTACTTTTAGGCTTAGCTACGCCATTGTATTTGGGCTTACTGTTAGGTCCATTAGTTAGGCCTTTCTTTTAGGTTCTTCTGTTAGGCCTCTTTTGCTATTAGGTCCTCTTTTAGGCCCTTAGGAAGTATTAAAATTTTGTTTGCAATTTGGATGTCTTTGAAATTGTCCCAATCCAATTTTAAAAGCCATCAACAAACCCCATATTGCCTAGAACAAGAATCAATACCACTAGCAAAAACCTACTTCCAATAATACAACAAATGTAAAATTAAAATAATAATAATAATAATAATAATAATAATAATATGTATTGACAAATTTTCATGATTATGATCTTTTTAATTGTTTTAGATAATACCTATTACTAATAAGAGGAAAAGGAAAATATTAATTTGTATTATTGAGAATTTTTGTAGCAGAGTTTCAAATCTAATAAATTGAGTACTATTTTGAATTTTTAGAGGTTCTGATGATAGAGTTTCAGGTCGAGCAAGATATCCTCTTCACCCAAAAGTCTAAAATTTCTTAATGAATAAATTAAAGAAAATACTTAACTACTTGATAAAAGAATAACATAATATCTATATTGAGCCAACTGAGCCACATGGTATAATCAAAGTAAAATTAACCAGGCCGTGTGATGCATGTACAATGCATGGATTAATTGATAAAGTGAATATCAATTAATATAAATATATATATATATATATATTTATATATTTATATATTGGATTAACAATTTTTTCTCAATTTGATTTTTTTATTGGTTTAGATAATACTTTTCATATAAAGAAAAGAGAAATGTCACTTTGTATTAATTTTAATTCTTGGTAGCTGATCCTTTTTTTAGTGAAACTTAGAACCTTTTTGATGAAAAAAAAATACAGTAGGTAAACATGGGATTTAAGTCATTAAAAAAAAAACTTGGGATTTACTTGGGAGTACCATTGAAAGTTGCATGAAATCTTATAACTCTCCACTAATGTGTCACAAAACTTAGTATTTGCATGAATAACCATGCATAAACTCAGTAGGGCAAGAGTTGGTTCTAGTGCATACCCATTGAGATGTGAACACTTGGCAATTACTTGACTAGCGTCTAAATCCCAACAGGTCCCATCATGGATCCAAACCAGTTCTAATTCAGTAGACCACTATGAAGAGAGACTAAATTGCATCCTCTTCAATTGAATCCTCTAATTCTCTTCAAGTTTTAGTTAGATGTATAACACATGAAATTTATTTTATTTTTAAATGTCACATATTTTATATCTAAATAAAATTTGGAGAGAATCTTATCTTATAATGGCAACCAACATCATGAGACTGGTACTTGAAGCAGATCAATCATGGTAGCTGAATTTTAAGTGGAATACAGAAATTGTAGCAAAAATCGTTTTAGATACACCAGTACTTGGAGCACGTCGATTGTTCCTTTCATTCAAAAAGTTTTACAATATTTAAAAGACACTATTGAATCATACAGTAAAAGAATTAGATTATTTTTTTATTATTTTATTATTTTTTATAAAGAGGAAAAAAAAGAAAAAAAAAAAAAAACCAGAAAGGTGTTTCCTAGTAAGTTTACTGTCTTTGATTCACTTGAACCCTACTCATGTATGACATGAGATCATCCGAGCAATTAATGAAACATGTCAATGCTCGAATTCTCAATCTCAGACTTGCAACGTAAAGAGTTGGAGGAGACTTCCTAAAAAAATCCAGGAGTCGTTGTATTAGATTGAACCATATGATACAAGAGGACATATAATTATATAAAGCTCAATTATTATATTTACCATTGATACTCCAACTATTATTACGATTTACGTGTAGGCGTATGGCCTTTCTTTTGTAGCCTGCATAATTTCTGATTCTTCCCTCGCTGGGCTTTGATTACCTTGGGTTAGGCCACATCAGTTTTTTAAAGTTGAAATATAATGGTTGAAGTAGTATTCAACGGGCTAGATCACAAAGTGATTAGAGTTAGATTCTTATGATCCATCCGGGTGAAGATATTAGTAAACAACAAGAGATTAATGATTAAATTCTATAAAGGTTTGTTATTGAACCCTTTATTTATAACCCTATACTGCCCATTCAGATTTTTTGTTATTGTGATTCTAAAAAAAAAAAAAAAAGATCTTTTGTTATTGTACTCACGTTCACTCTAGTTTAAAATAAAATACTCCGCTTGAAATATAAATTATTTAGTATATACAAATACCTTTTCTAAATGACTTTTTTTTTTTTTTAAATTAAAAATTACAAAGAAATTTTTTTTTAAAAAAAAACCCTAATTTCTTATTACTAGGGGTGAACGAAAAATTAAGTGGAGGGTAAATAGGAAATTAAAAAAAATTAAAGAATTTTTTCAATCAATAAGAGAGGTTAGCGTAAATAGTTTACATTTTATGTGAGTTGAGTGTTTATTCCAACATAGAGGGAGGTGAGTGTAATAATAATGAAAAACCTCAAGAGATAGGTCAATGTAATTTTCCGTAAAATATTACTACAATAGATTTTTTTTTTTTTTGGGGTCAAATAGAAGAATAGGCAAATAGAAAATATCATACACAATCTAATTAAAAACCAATTAAACAATGAGTTTTACACCAGCTCCTGATTGAATCTAAACTATATTTGTAATTTAAATGATGTTAGGATTGAAAAGTTTTTTTCATTTCTAATTCATTCATTGACAATCTTTTAGGATTGAAAGTGTTGTCATATGAAATTCATTAAGCGCCCAAACCTCCAGTCATCAAATCCTCTAATCCAATTTCAAAAAGGACAATATTTGGCTCCGAAAATGTTTGAAACTATCTTTTCCAATTCATTACGTGCAGATTTATAGACTATCTATGTATATTATTTAAACAACTCACATGACTCATTAAAAAATCATGTGACTACAACTATACATGGATGGTCTCTTTAATCCCCATATAATGGGTTGGAGCAAAATAGCTCTTAACATGTTTGAAGCCAAAAATTTTCCTTTCAAAAACCACTAACAGACAACACTCATGCAAAAAGAAATATAATCATTGTCATTTATTCAATTTTTAAAAAACAAAAAAAAAAAAAAAACAAACAGAGAAGTTCTTTGGACATAAAAAAATCTTACAACATTTTCACAAAATTCTTATTTTTAATTGTGGTGGGTCTCAATTTAATATTTTATTTTGAGCTATGAGGGACTGACATCTCAACTGTTGTGAAAATATTGTCTTTAGTACTACTGTAAAAAATAAATAAATAAAATAAAGGTTCCAATGAACTAAAATGCGTGGACAACCGGATATTTCAATTGTGATGACCCGAGGTCCATTGGGGTGAATATATCAAAAAGTTTATTAAATGTAAAAACTATTTTTATTTTTATAATTTGATAGTTAGGGAGGGGAATTTAAACCCTATCTCCATTGGAAATATCGAATGATGTCAATCATTTGGGAGCACTAGCATTAGCTCTTCTAAAAAATTTAAGATTTGACATATCAAAAAGTTACTTTATCTATTTTGACACGCTATTTTACAATTCACTTACATCACATGTTCTATTCTTCCATACAAAGCATTAAAATAACCTATAAAAACTAATATATATAAATATATATATATATATATATATATATATATATATAAAACCCACACCGCCCACAATCCACCCCAACCCCCACCACCACCACAATCCACCGCTACCGCAAACCCACCACTACCCATGATTAACCAACAACTATAACTAAAACCCAAAATCAACCCAACCACAACTGACCGCCATAACCACAACCCACCAAAATCAGCCCAACACAACCCATCAAAATCAACTCACAACCACAAAAAAGAAAAACCCACAGCAACAACCCAAAAAAACCACCACCACGATAAACACCGACACAACCTAGAACTGTGGCTACAACCACAACACCACCACCTTTCGGAACCGATCCAAGCCACCACATTCACATCAGAACCGTAAGGCCAGAATCGAACTAGCACCCAGGAAACCCGAAGGCCAAAAAACAACCAACAGTTGGACCACCACCACTAGCCGATCTCCTTGACGCTATGAGAGAGAGAGAGAGAGAGAGAGAGAGAAATATATTAAAAAATAATTTTTTTAGCACATTAGTCTGTACGCTTCAACTAATAGAAGTGTATGGACATAAATGCTAACTTTTTTTAGTATATGAAACATTTGATGAGAGGGTGTTTTTTATGTTTAGTGTGTCAAATGCTAAAAATTTAGCATTTGGCATGTTTGATGCTAATGTTTTAGCATTTGACATGTTTGATGCTAATGTTCTGAGTTATAAGATTCTTAACAACTAAATAAAATAAAATATTGTATTGACTATCTTATTTATTTATTAAAAAATATTGTGTATCTTAATTTAATGGAGTATCTCTTTAGAGCATTCTCATCAAAGGTGTCAAATGCTATTAATGCTATTTTTTAACATCTAATTTTAAAAAAGTACACTACATCAAAGGTGCTAGATGCTATAAATTTTGACATCTAGCTACAGTGGGCTGTTAAAAAAAATTATTTGTTTAATGAAACAGTGGGCTGCTATCTCTTCCCTTTTTTATTTGTTTAAAAAAAATTATTTGTTTTATTCGATGGTGAAGGAAGGAATTGAGGCAGATGAGGTGAGTCTAGTCAATATTCTTCAAACATGCAAGTTTTTTGGGCAGCCATTTCACTGCAAGTCAGTCCACTGTGTAATAATCCGGCAGGGATATGAATCAAATGAATTGGTGCTAAATTCTCTAATTGATGCTTATGGAAAATGCAATCTTGAAGGTCTACTTAATTAACAGCAGCTCCACAATGTTCCCAGGATTAACTAACAGGTACATTCATGGTAGTTGAAGGAAAAAACACTTTATAACTAACAGGTACATGGTAGTTGATTGAAAACATAAAGAAAGAATAAAAAAAAATTAAATTAAATGAAGTAGTAAAATAATACAACTTTTGATGTTGGGTTTATTGTAAAGTGTGTTGTTAAAATGAATAAAATAACTTTTTGAGATTTTAAATGCTATATTTTATAGTATTCTTGATGAGAATGCTCTAACACTATTAAAATAAAAAGGTAAATCTTATAATGCTGATATTATCATCTCAAGCTTTTGAAAGAAGAAAAACTAAAAATTAAGATATTGTACCAAGCCGTAATGAGAAGCAATAGTCGAGAAAAGTCTCCTTCAAGAGGAGAGTGTATTCAGAGATACATTTCTTCTCACTAGGAAAAGAAAGTTTTTTTATTGAATCAAACGGCCTATTGACACTTGAAATCCATTGATGAATCAACACAGCCCAACTTTTTTCTATAAGGATTCAACAATTTCAACAACTCGGTGGCCTTCTCCTTTACAGTCTCATCACAACCAAGCTGCAAGAGAACCAAAAGCTTCTGGAAAGCACCAGCTTGAAGTGCCTCAACTAAAACACTCTCATCATCATCTTCATCCCTCTTAGCATTCTTGAACAGCTTCCAAAGAGTGCACACTGCAAACTCTGTTGCCATCTCTGATATCCTCAACATCTTCTTAACCAAAAGAGGCATAGTTAGAGCATTCTTATATGCCTCTTCTCTCCCTTCTTTGCAATCACAAATACCAGCAAAAACACCTAAAGCCCTTTCACAGATACCTTTTTCTGCATCAACAAGGATTTCTGTGATAAGCGAAACCAAACCCAGTTCCACAAATCTTGGTGTTAATGCCACACTTATTGAAGATGGAGAAATCATGTAATATATAGATGTCAAAGAAGATTTTGTAGCCTTAGGACAAATAGGCTCTCTAATTATGTTAACTAAAGCTTCACTAATTCCTTCAATCTCTGACAAGGTATCAACAAGTCTTTGATTCAAAGAAAGAAGCTCTTTGAGTACTAAAACTGCGTTTTGCCTTGCTGAAGGATCTCCATTCTTTAATACCCAAACCATCGAATTTAAAGACGCTGGCGATCCTAGTTTTGATTGCCCTTCTTCACCAAGTGGGAACATCCATGTCAAGACAGATAATATCTCTCCCAACATGTCCACATGTTTCTCAATTGAAACACTCGCAAAAGAATAAAACATATCCGATAACACACACCCAGTTCCGTTATTCACAACGCACCGCTTGTTGCACTCGCTTTCTTTCCCCCACGCCTTGATCTTCCCCAACAATTCTTTGCACCTCTTGTGATCCCCACAATGAGTTGCGACCACAATTTGTGAACAAATCTCAGAAACCTCATCTGGGGTCGCAGGAACTACAGGTGTGGGGATCGCCGTAGACAACATGATGGGGTCTTTGATTGAATCAAGAGAAACCGAGTCGAAATTTTTGCCATTCAAAGGGTCGCTGCTCTCGTTGTCATCACCACGATTGCCTTTACGTCTTCTCCAAGAACATAAAATCATTGTGTTTGTGTTGAAATATATGTCTATGTGTAACTTGTGGAGAATGCAAAGGAAAGTCTTCTCATATTTACATGCAGAAATGCTAGGACACCTAAAATTTCCTCGAAATTTCCACTCCCGACTCACAAGTGTATTGTAGTGGGACTTACAGGGGTGATGTTGATGGCTTATGACTTATAAGTGGGAGGAAAAATGCGTCTATGAAACTATTAACTATTATGCATTCACATGGGTGGAACTATAAATTTAACAACTCTATAAAATGTTATTTGAGCTATTTTACCTTTTTATTTTATAAAATATCCAACATCAGCGATTTTATTTTAGTTTTCAATACAATAAAATAATATAAACAACACAATAAAAAAATATATCTACTACAATAAAATAATATATTCACTACAAAGTAGTGTAAACACATGAATAAAATAATATATATAATATAAAGCAGAGTGAACACACAATTTAATAATATTTTTTTTAGCTATGAGCTACATTGCACAACCAAAAGTGGCTGTGCACTGTGGAGCCAAATTATTTGACTTTGGCTCTACTAATGTAACCATAAATTTATATTTGGTGGTACTAAAAATAGCAATATAATTTTTTAGTACCACCGATACTAATACTTAAAAGTGATGTTATAGATAATATAAATTTTAATATATAAAGTTTACAATATAATGTATACCCAGTAGTATAGTGTCTAAAATCATTATTTAATTAGGTTAATGTTAGAGATACTATGACTCACAATAAGTGTAGTGTTGTGGGACTCAGGAGATGTAGATGGCTTATGAGTGGAAGGAAAAATGTGTCTATGGAACCATTTATTAACAGGGTGATGTTAGAAATATTACAAATTTAATATATAGGGTTTGCAAACTAATGTGTATTACATATAGTGTAGTGTATGAAACCAATATTATTGATGTTGAGATACTACAACTCACAAGTATCCCGTGGTAAAACTCACATGATGTTGATGGCTTGAGAGTAGAGGAAAAATGTGTCTATGAGACCATTATTGACGAGTGACGTTAAAAATACTATTACAAATTTTAATACACAAGGCTTACAAACTAATGTATATAGTAGTATACGTATGATATCATTGTTGCTACAACTCACGTGTAGTGGTACTCACGTGATGTTGATAGCTTGTAAGTTGTAAGTGGAAGAAAAATGTGTCTATGAAACCAATATTGACGAGTGGTGTTAGAAATACTATACATTTTAATAAATAAGTAGACTAATGTATTATTAATGACAAAAATACATTTTTTTATTATAAAAGAATCACAAAATAATTAAATATTAATATTAAGTAATTAAAATTTTCAATGACATCTATTATCATATCATTTATAAATATACTATACATTTTAATAAATAAGTAGACTAATGTATTATTAATGACAAAAATACATTTTTATTATAAAAGAATCACAAAATAATTAAATATTAATATTAAGTAATTAAAATTTTCAATGACATCTATTATCATATCATTTATAAATATTATATAGTAAAAGGATAGTATTTGTTATACACAACTTATTATAAACACATGCTTTTATACACTTATTTTTTTAATTGAAATAATGAGTTAAAGACATGATTTCAAAATTGTTACACATATTTTTTGAACTAAACTAAAATAATGTTTTTACTATAAGATTTCAGTTTAAAAAATGTGTATAACTGAGTGTACATAACAATTTCTTTTCTCATTGTAAAATTTAGGCGAAAAGCCACTTTTAGTCCATACATTTTCAGGTGATTTTCATTTTAGTCCTTACATTTTATTTTTACCGCTTTTAGTCCCTATCCTGAAAAACGCTTCCCGTTTTGGTCTCTGTCATTACATCAGAAACGGAGAAAACTGACATGGCAAACGACAGGAATAAATAATATTAAATTAATGTCCACGTGGCCTAAATTAATAATAATAAATGTTTTTTGGCATTAAAAAATGCCACGTCAGCATCTAAATTAAAAAAATTAATTTATTAATTTTAACTAAATAAAAAAAATTAAAAACAGAATTAAAAACTAAAAATCATATAAATTGAGATCTAAGTGTGTCTTGAACAGAAACAACAAGATCATGAACCCCAATCCAAGAACACAAACCCAGAAATTTAAAAAAAAAAAAAAAAAATTATGGGTTACTAAAGAAATCATGGTACCATCTCCGGCTTTCTGTCAGACACCCCAGTCGGGTTCCCACCTGGGACTCCATCGTGCTCACCGCTCTTCAGCTAGCAACTCTTCCAGCAATCAGAGACAAACAACCCAGATTTTCCTCTTCTGCCAGTACTAAGTTCAATCCGATTCAACCCAACAAGCCAACGACAAGTAGTATGAGCAGTACGGTCGAGTCGTTTAGTGGTCCCAGGGTCGTTTCAAATCCGGTCTCAAGGGTCAAGATCGTGAACCCTGTTGCACCTGATGATTGCCGTAGTGACTGCAACTCGGCGTCTTCGGTGGTTGACGATGACAACGACAACTATTGTGTTCTCACCTCCTCGTTTCGTAAGATCCAACCGTTCGATCTGAATCTACCTCCTCCGATGGATGAAGATTTCGGCATCACTGATGATCTTCAAGCCACCGCTTTGTGTTTCTGATTGTGGATCTAATGGTCAATTTTTTTTTTTTTTTTTTTTTTTTTTACTTTCTGTTTTTTCTATCTTATTTTCTCAGGAAAATGATATAAAAATAATAAATAAATAAAAATTCGTTCCAATGGTTGAACGTTGAAGAGAAATTGGTTTTTTTTTTTTTTTTTTTTTTTTTTTTTTTTTTTTTTTTTAAATCCTTCTCTATGTTAGATTATAACTCCTATGGTGTAGAATAGTAGGGTATTTGAGTTGTTATGCGATCTTGGAGTTTCTTCAACTTTCATGGGCTATGAATTATTTTGTCTCTGTATTGTTGAAGATAATTAGATCGTATTACAAAGCAGTGTATGAGATCTGCCGTAGCGAATGCGAAACTGGTGTTTGATTTTAGAAATTATTGGAAGAATTGGAATGAGGGGTTGGTGCCTTGGTGGGTTTTCATGTGGAAGGTGTTATTTTTTTTTTTTTTTTTTTTAATTTCTGGATTTGTTTTCTTGGATCTGGGTTCATGATCTTGTTGTTCTTATTTAAGACACACTTAGATCTCAATTCATATGATTTTTAGTTTTTAATTATGTTTTTAATTTTTTTTAATTAAAATTAATAAATTAATTTTTTTAATTTAGATGCTGACGTGGCATTTTTTAATGCCAAAAAACATTTATTATTATTAATTTAGGCCACGTGGACATTAATTTAATATTATTTATTCCTGCCGTTTACTACGTCAACTTTCTCCGTTTCTGATGTAACGGCATGGACCAAAACAGAAAACATTTTTCAGAATAGAGACTAAAAGTGGTAAAAATAAAATGTAGGGACTAAAATAAGAATCGCTTAAAAATGTAAGGACTAAACGTGATTTTTCACCTAAAATTTATAATAAGTCTATAGCATTTTCCTGATAATTTTTATTTGCAGAATTACTGTTACAGTCGGCTGATGTTTGACCAGCTGACTGGGTCTAGGTCTGAGTCTGGGTCAACTACTCTGACTGGCCAGTCTAGGACAAGGCGGTGCGTGCTTTTGTCAGCCTTTATTTCAACTTCCACACGATAGCAGTACCTTGATAATACGTGCATGACATTCTCTACCGCTTTATATAAACTTTTTGAAAAACTACACCACATGATTTTAAGACACTATAAATAATTCTATATTATTATTGAAGTGCGTCTCATTATTAGTTTTAAGAATAAGTCTGGTGTCACATAAAGTGGCACAACAAATGTCACAATTCACTCATATGGTGAGTTGTGATTAATGAAGAGTTGTCGTTTTAATGGTCTTTCACATTTAAAAAATGAATTCTGATTCAACTCCCAGACCGCAAAATTAACAACTCTCTTATGCAATAAGCATTGTTGTCACCCCTCCGGAATTTTTTCAACGTGTAGTGTGAAAAGAAAAGAAGCAGAAAAAGTGGGATTGTGATAGTAAAATCCTGAGAGAACAATGAGAGAGAGAGAGAGAAAAAATTTTCATGTGCAAACCAACCCGTACTCATACAAAAATGATCGTGTTTATGTATTAAGTCCAACTGGCTCAAATGCAAATCTAAACCCATTTTTCAAGTTGGATACAATTCTCTAACAAATGTAGCGTACACCAGTTATTACCTGTGTACACCTTTTTTTTAGGCATATGTCATTTAGCGACAACAACCCTAAAATCACTTCATTCCATACCTAGCTCAAGGTTGGTTAGCTCTCAACAGATCAGTACATCCACCAATCGCTAGGGTTTGTATTTTGGCTATAAATACCTCCCATTTCAACCATTTCAAGGAAATAGACACCTACTACGTACATCGAAACCCTGTCGAAATCGATCCCAAAACCACCATGTTCCTATTCCTAAGGTGTTAGGGCAGAATAGTTGAATATTATACTTAGCTTTTTGAACTTTGGAAAACAAGTGTTTAATTCAAAATACATGTATGAACTTTGGTACATGTATTTAAAAATTGAAAATATGTGTTTGAAAATATGTGTGGAAATACGTGTGGATAAAAAGGTGTATGAAAATACATATAATATTGTTTAAAAACTGAAAACATGTGTTTGAGTGGGTATACCAAACGGGGCCTCAAACTTTCACAACTTTCAAAAAATCCATTCCCATTTCCCATTATATGTATGTTAAAATGTTGACTGTTTTGTGCTTAAATTTTAATTTTCTTAAATTCTCGTTAATTATGAAAAATTACACAAAGTGGTGTATGCTTAAAATAATAGGTGTACACCACTTAAGGACCAGTATACGCCGAGTTCATCAGGGGAAATTATGTTTCATATTTTGGTCCTTTTTTCTGGATTTAAGTTCAATGGATTATGATGTATGCCATTCATAAAAATCGTTCACCACTCTTGGTTAGAAACCCTAAATTCAATTTATATTAATTTTATAATTCATTTTTTTCGTATTTCTTATTTATTGTCTTGGGTATTTTATTCATCTGATTGTTATTTAATCGATAAATCATAAAACTCAAAATATCAAAAACACTAAGAGTGTGTTTGTTTGGAGGTGAAATAGGGTGGATAGAAAACTTTGGAGAAAAAATGGAAAGGAGAACTTTTTTGGTAGATGTTTGGTTGGAGGGAGGGAGGAAAAAAAATTGGTGGGCCCCGAATGTTTTCTCCTTGGGCCCACTAAAATGTTTTCTCTCCAAATAGAGAGAAAATTAAGTGGGAGGAATTTAATAAGTAAATGATGAAAATGTCCATGTGCAAGTGCACATGGGCTTGTCCAATCCGTTGCTTTTTTTTCTTTTTCTTTTTTGGTCTAGTCTGGTCTGTACGTTGCCTCTTACTTTTTTTTTTTTTCTTTTTTTCTTTTTTTTCCTAGGCAGCTTCATCTAGTTGCTCTTCTTTTTTTCTTTTTCTCTTTTGAGATCATTTGGTCCAACATCTATTTCTTGGAGGCAAGAGTTGCGATAGAACAAGAAAAATGAGTGATTACATTTTCTTCAACATATAATTGATTATTTCAAGACTTATGCTTTGTGTAGGAAATTTTTTTTTGTTGATTGTATTCTTGAAGAAAAAGACTTCTCCCATACCAACATTAGATGATGTTATGTTCAAAGGTTAAAAGTTGTTTCTAATTTATGCCAAGACTACAGATATACATATATTTTGGATGAGAATAGGTGATGTCGTGTTCATAGGCTAAAAGTTGTCTATAATTTTTGTGTTAAATAAACACATGTCGTGTGGAACTAGAATCTTTACACAAGTTAAATTCAAGGCATATTGTCTAACAATTAAGAGAGCCTAATAGTTTGCATTGTATAAATTGATTAGTTTTTCACATATTTCAGATTTTTAAAAGGAATAAATATCAAAAGATTTATCAAGAAGAAATATTTTTGTAAAATTTGATTCTGTTGCATTTGTTTAGTAATTATCAAAATACAAATTGTTACACTTGATGGAAGTCAAAAGTAGATAAGACGTTACATGTTGCTTGTAGTATAGAAAATAATACTTGGAAATTCTTTGGAATTAGTGAATTTGAATTGAGTGTGTTTAATGGACTTTGTTTGTAATTTGAGGACATAGAGAGTGGTAGAGTGGCTTAATAAAATATTTAATTGGTCTAGGATCATTACTTTACTCTTAAATTCAATCTCTTTTTAAATCATGTGGTATTCAAATCCTATAAATGTATAATAGCTCATTGTTGTGATTTATAATTTTGTTAGTATTTATCCACCATTATTTTCAGTCATATCATTTTTATTGTGATAATTGGTAATAATCTCTAAGTAGTATGGAGTTTGCTTATTTTTTTATTTTTTTTTTATCTGGATAATTTAAAAAAGAGAAAGTATTACAATGTTTGATGTGGATAGCTCATTATTTCTTGGGGACGAGGTTTCATTCTAGAAATTGTTATGTTGTAATTATTTGAAATGGTTTTTTATTGGAACATGCTTGAACCATATCATTGTGGCTTTTACATGAATGTTGTTTATTTGACTAATCTATTTATACATATTTTCAACGATTGTTTTGAATTAGAATTATCAAATTTGATTGGTTTCACCAATAAAAGTGAATGTGTATAACTTTCGTTCAAATATCCCGTGCATCGCACGGGTTAGCGACTAGTATTTGATAAAAAATGAAATTGGTAAAAAACTAAAATCAACTATAAGCTTTGAAGAAACTTTGGAAAGATTTAACAAAAAAAAATCCGAAGAATTAACTATTAATGATCTTCAACATGAAATCACTGTTGTTAAACAAGAAATAATTGAACTAAAAAATGAATTTAAAAGCATTAAAAGTGATAAAATTAATCTTAAACAAGAATTGTTATTGTTAAAAATTGATCAAAATCAATCTGATAATGAACAAGATGAGCATAAAGATGGAGATGAATCCTGTCAACAGGCTCTTCTTTCTGATAAAGGTATTGTTGATAATTCTCAACTTAATCTTGTCAATAAAATGCTTCCTCCAAAATGGTTTACAAAAGTTAAAATTGTTGTTTCCCATGATTATCATTTCACTGTTATTGCTATGATTGATTTTGGTGCGGATATGAACTGTATCCAAGAAGGATTAATTCCTTCAAAATATTTTGAAAAGTCAACTGAAAGATTGGTTTCTACTAATGGCACTCAAATGAAGATTAAATATGAATTAAATAATGCTCATGTTTGCCACGGTAATGTCTGTTTTAAGATTCCTTCTGTTCTTGTAAAAACTATGACTAATAAAGTGATTCTTGGTCTGCCATTTATAAATGCTTTGTATCCTTTTCTTGTTGAACATGATGGCATTACTACTGATCCTTTTGGATAGAAAGTTAAATTCAAATTTGCTTCTAAGTTTGAAATTGATACTGATGATGCTTTAAATTTGATTCATGCTAAAACCAAACATCTTAACTTCCTTCAGCAAGAAGTGAGATACAAGAAAATTGCTGAACAACTTTTTGATAAATTGTTGCAATCAAAAATTGATAATTTTCAAAAAATTCTAATTGGTGATGTTTGCTCTAATATTCCAAATGCTTTCTAGCGTAGAAAAAAACATTTTGTTGACCTACCCTATGTTAAACGTTTTGATGAGAAAAACATTCCCACTAAAGCTCACCCTATTCAGATGAATGCTGAAACTGTTGAATTTTGCAAAAAAGAAATACATGATTTGTTAGAGAAAAAATTGATTAGGAATAGCAAGTCTCCTTGGTCTTGTTCTGCTTTCTATGTTCAAAAAAATGCTGAGATTGAGAGAGGAACCCCTCGCCTGGTTATTAATTATAAACCCTTGAACAAGGTTTTAGAGTGGATTAGGTATCCTATTCCCAATAAGAATGACCTGGTCCATAGGTTGAATGAGGCTGTGGTGTCTTCAAATTTTGACATGAAATCTGGGTTTTGGCAAAACCAGATTAGTGAGAATGATAGGTATAAAACTACTTTTACCACTCCTTTTGGGCATTATGAGTGGAATGTTATGCCTTTTGGTCTTAAGAATGCGCCCAGTGAGTTCCAAAACATTATGAATGATATTTTCAATTCCTTCAGTCATTTTACCATTGTTTATATTGATGATGTTCTTGTTTACTCTAGCTCCATTGATGAACACTCGAAACATTTGTATTCGTTTCTGGATACTATCAAAAGAAATGGTCTTGTTGTCTCTGCTAAGAAAATCAAATTGTTTCAAACAAAAGTTCGATTCCTTGGCTATGACATCTCTGAAGGACAAATTCATCCTATTGATAGAGCCATTCAGTTTGCTGATAAATTTCCTGATGTCATCACTAATAAAACCCAGCTTCAAAGGTTTCTTGGATCATTGAATTATGTTGCTGATTTCTACAAAGATATGAGGAAACAATGTAAACCCCTTTTTGACAAGTTACAAAACAATCCTCCACCTTGGTCTGATGTCCATACTTTCCTAGTTAAACAAATCAAATCTCATGTTAAGACACTGCCGTGTCTTGGTATTCCCATTGTTAATGCTTTCAAAATTGTTGAGACCGATGCCTCTGACATTGGTTATGGTGATATTCTGAAACAAAGAGTTTCCCCATATTCATTTGAACAAATTATTCGTTTCTATTCTGAAATCTGGAATACTGCACAGTTAAACTATAGTACTATTAAAAAAGAGATTTTATCTATAGTAGTATGTATTTCAAAGTTTCAAAGTGATTTATTAAACCAAAAGTTTTTGTTGCGTATTGATTGCAAAAGTGCTAAGTATGTTATTGAAAAAGATGTTGAAAACATTGCTTCAAAACATATTTTTGCCAGATGGCAAGCTATTTTAAGTGTTTTTTATTTTGATATCAAATATATCAAAGGATCTCAGAATGTTATCCCTGATTTTCTTACCCGTGAATTTCTGCAGTGTCACCATGGCAAGTAGGCGATCTAAAGACAAAAGCCCAGCCACTGATAAACCACTTGTTAAAAAAGAACCTGTTTCTTCCCTAGAAATTGTCAACCGATTCACTCCCTTAGGTACTATCCCTAAGCCCAACTATTCCTCTGTCTTAGCCTCCTCCTATGATCCTTATGCCTTAACCAGTGTTTCCCAACCTGTTAAAATTGTTTACTCCAGGGCTTCCAATATTATGTTCTTTGTTAAAATAAACAAAGTGGAACCAGCCAAGAAGGCGGTATTGCAGATATAATCAAAGTAATTTAAAACAATAGTAAGGCGGTAAAATCAGCCAAGCAATATAGATCAAAACAACAATAATAAGGCAGTAGAACCAGCCAAGCAGTATAGATCAAAACAATATAAAGTATAGAACAAAGTGAAAGCTAAAAGTAGTTAATATTGAAAATAAGTAGCAGAACTTACAGTAGTAGTTACAAGGTCTCAATAGGTTAACAGTTACAAGGCTTGAACTAGTTCTAGTTACAAGGTTTTGTAGGGAAATAGTGGTAATAGTGAAAATTCTAGGGAGAAGTTCTAAAGGAGAGAAGTAGTCCTAAAGAGAAATTCTGGCTCTAGAGCAAAACTTGGTTTAACATAAGAGACATCCCCCTTTAAATAGGCATAAAAAGTGTAGTGAACAGTACCGATGAACAGTAAAAAGTGAACAGTAATCGGTGAACAGTAATCAGTGAACAATAATCCATGAGCAGTAATCAGTGAACAATAAAAAGTGAATAGTGATTTTTTCACTTTTTGTCTTAAATCAACAGCAGCAGGGGCCTTGTCTAATTCTTCAATCCAAAGAACCAAAACTTGCTGAAAGTAAGCTTGAAATGACTAAAAGCATGAAGAATCTCTTTTTTCAAAACATCATCATTTGCATGGGGCAGTGGTGTGATACAATAGTGGGAATTTCACCAGGGGGTAAACATTGTAGCATTTTGGCCATTATGCAGGCCAGACAAATAGGGAAATCAATCTTCCAATCAATCACCCGAAATATCGTCAATAGAACTTATCAGGGAGCTTAACAGGCTTGAAACAAGTGCATTGGCTAGTTCAATTGTCTGTACTGAGAGGACTTAATCAGTGTCAGGGGCATCAGATGGATAACCATCATAAGGATCCCATGGGGAATCATCATTACATGCATACTCATGATATACAGCATACTGGTTGCAAAATCCACAATATAGAAGTGGCTCATAAACAGGACTTTTTCCTGGTATAAGGAACTTTCTTGGATCATCATGGCCAGTTCTTTCTAAATGGCGGACTACAGAGATGTAAGGTTTAATACCAAAAATATGAATTCTATGTGTTTCCTATGAAATGGTAGTCCTTCCATAGGTCTTGGATGACCTCAAGAATTTGATTATTGAAATAGTTTCTCCAACATTCAACAAGAGCAAAAGGGTCCTTAAAGGATAGGCGGGAATCTCCTTCATACCATTGACCTTGATGGGTGAACCCATTAATGAGTACAAGATGTTTGGAAGGCTGGACATCCATCCAATTATCTCTTTCCCATTTTGGCAAAGTGCTCCAAAATTTGATAGAAACAGAAGGACTATTAATCTGTGAAACAGCCCTTTGGATAATTTGCGGGAACTGGCTAATCTGGTCATGGCTTGTTAGCTTGATAAACCTGATAAAGCCATATTCAAAGATCTAGGACAGCCAGTCAGGGTCCCTGTCATCATCATGGTTTGTTAATTTTGATAAGGATTTCAATTCTAATTTCCCCCTATGGTTCATACGTTGGTGGGCTCAGTTTGGCTCAATTGTTGAAATATTCCCAGAACCATTAATGAATTCTTTTACATATTTCAAAAGTGTGTTCAAAGTTGATTCATATGGTGCTAAATTCCCTCCTTTGCTCCATTTCATTAAGAAATACAAGGTTCCTTGGATCCTGAAATGGCAATATGATAAGGAATGTGATATTCTCACTCGCTGTTGGTATGTTCAATGGTGGGATAAGTTTCCTCACACACAATCAATTATTAACAATGTTACCAGAGAATTCCCATCCCCAAGTGCTTCTCCAGCATTAAGAATCACTACCCTAGTGCAAAAAGCTGATCTGGCTAATGCACCTACTTCTACATCTGCTAAAATCATTAAACCCCCTGCTAAGCCTAGGAAAAAGGGTTCTCCTTTGGATGAGATTCGCAAGGACCGTGATGCCTTATATGCCCTCGTCAAGATGATATCAAAAGAAAAAGAAGCTGCTGATTCAGAAGATGAACGGTCCTCTAAAACTTCTGTTACAAAAGACCCTTACTACCCCTACAATCAGGAGTGGTTTGGTCATGATGAAGAAGAAACTCAGGATTTAGCGGAAGATTGATTCCTTCCCCTATTTGTCTGGCCTGCACAACGGCCAAAATGCTACAATGTCCAAAATGCTACAATGTTTACCCCCTAGTGAAATTCCCACTATTGTTTCACACCACTGCCCCATGCAAATGATGATGTTTTAAAAAAGAGATTCTTCATGCTTTTAGTCATTTCAAGCTTACTTCGGCAAGTTTTGGTTCTTTGAATTGAAGAATCAGACAAGGTCCCTACTACTGATGATTTGAGACAAAAAGTGAAAAAATCACTATTTACTTTTTACTGTTCACTGATTACTATTCACCGTTTACTGTTCACTTTTCACTGTTCATCGGTACTGTTCACTACGCTTTTTATGCCTATTTAAGAGGGAATGTCCCTTATGTTAAACCAAGTTTTGCTCTAGAGCCAGAATCTCTTTAGGACTACTTCTCTCCTTTAGAACTTCTCTCTAGAATTTCCACTATTACCACTATTTCCCTACAAATCCTTGTAACTAGAACTAGTTCAAGCCTTGTAACTGTTAACCTGTTGAGACCTTGTAACTACTACTGTAAGTTCTGCTACTTATTTTCAATATTAACTACTTTCAGCTTTCAGTTTGTTCTATACTTTATATTGTTTTGATCTATATTGCTTACTTTGATTATATCTGCAATACCACCTTCTTGGCTGATTCTACTTTGTTTATTTTAACATAATATTACTGTGCTTCCGCCTTTAACGCTGTGTCCCTTCCCCTGGCTCTAGAGCAAAACTTGGTTTAACATAAGGGGCATCCCCCCTTAAATAGGCATAAAAAGTGTAGTAAACAGTACTGATGAACAGTAAAAAGTGAACAGTAATCGGTGAACAGTAATCAGTGAACAGTAAAAAGTGAATAGTGATTTTTTTCACTTTGTCTTAAATCAACAGCAGCAGGGGCCTTGTCTGATTCTTCAATCCAAAAAACCAAAACTTGCCGAAAGTAAGCTTGAAATGACTAAAAGTATGAAGAATCTCTTTTTTCAAAACATCATCATTTGCATGGGACAGTGGTGTGAAACAATAGTGGAAATTTCACCAGAGGGTAAAATTAGGATCATCCAAAGCAAGAGTAATATCAGGATAACAAGTGAAATAAACAAGACCATCATACAAAGAAGCAGTAATCATACCAAGAATGCTATAAGTTCCCACTATTGTTTCACACTTCTGCCTAATGATGATGTTTTGAAAAGAAGATTCCCCATGCTTTTGGTCATTCCAAGTTCACTTTCGGCAAGCTTTGGATAAGGCTCTTTAGATGAAAATTTGAAGACAAAAAGTGAAATTTCACTATTCACTGTACTGTTCACTTTTACTGTTCATGGCACTGTTCACTCCGAATTTTTGCCTATTTAAGGGGGTTGTCCCTTAAGTTTAGGTCAGAACTATTTCCCTAGAACTTGTTCTCGGAACTTCTTTCTTTTATAAGCCTTTTCTAAAGCCTTTCTTTGAGAGAGAGTTCCTTGTTTCCTACTACCTTTCCCTACAATCTTGTAACTAGAACATATACACATATATTTATATTTATATAAATATATTTATATATATACCTCAGAGAAGAAAACTTTTAGTTGTAGAGAAGAAAGCTACTGCTCTTAGGTGCGTAGAGAAATGCGAGCAAAAGCTTTCTTCTCTACACACACACACACACACACACACACACACATATATATAAGTTGCCTTGAAGCCTACATTAGTCAACTCTTTGGTAAAGAGGAAATCCATTCTATGGATAAAAAGACTATAATGGGCACTGATTAAGAAGTGTTTTTGCCAACTTGCCAACAGATATACAATCTCGTATACTGAAAAGCAAGGCTATGTTTAGGTCTTTTGACCTATGGTTCAAATATTTCAAGAAACTTGTTACAGCTACTATTCCTGATCCTGATGAATTGGATGAATCTGATAATGTATTTATCCAACTAGAATGGGAAGAACACTTTGGGAGTAGTCTCAGAGTGTATGAAAAGAAACATCTATTTCCTGGTCTCCTGATTGATTATGATGATGGTTCATATGTTGCTGATGATGATTCAGATGATGATGATGATAGGAATCCTAACTTGCTTTCCCAAATGTTTGAATATGGTTTTATCAGGTTCATAAAATTAACAAGCCATAAACAGGCCAGTCAACTTCCATAAATTATTCAGACTGCTAGTAAAGGATTTGAAAGTTCTTTTGTTTCCATTAGATGCTGGAGCACTTTGCCAAAATGGGAAAGAGATAACTGGATGAATGTCCAACCCTCAAAGCATCTCATTCTCATTAATGGTTACACTCACCAAGGACAATGGCTTGAAGGAAATTCCCACTTGTCCTTCAATGATCCTTTTGCTCTTGCAGAATGTTGGAGAAATTATTTCAATAATCAAATTTTTGATGTTGCTCAGAATCTATGGAAAGATTATCATTTTATAGGTTGCACAGATAGAATTTCTATTTTTGGTCCCAGACCCTATGCTACTGCCCTTGTTCACTTGCGGATAGAAGGTCATCCTAATCCAAGAAGTCTTCTCACCCCTGGAAAAACTCTAGAGTTTGAGCCACTTCTATATTGTGGATTTTGTAACAAGTATGCTATTTATCATGAGCATGAATGTGATGATTATCCTCCAAAAGATCCTTATGATGGTTATCCATCCGATGCTCCTTCCACTGATTGATGAAAGGCCTCCTTAGGCTACTACTATTTAGAGGCCACTACTACTTTCCCCTGTTTGTCTGACTTGCACAAAGACCAAAATCCTACAATGTTTTTGAAGAATATATTGCTAAAAGCCCTTACAATCCGAAACTGTTTGAAGATACCCCGAATTTGGCGGAAGATTGGTATTGATTCTCCTATTTGTCTGGCCTGCACAACAGCCAAAACACTTCAATACTTACCACTGCTAAAAGCCTGTTTCCCACCAATACAATGCTTCTGAAGATTCCCAATAATGGTGTTCATTTGATTTCTTTTGACACAAAAAGACAACAATGATGAGGTCTAGACCCTTGAATTGAAGGCTTCTGAATTCTACATATCCTCTGTATGATTCCCCAAAAATTTGACTTAAAAAGTAGAAAAATTCACTTTTTACTATTCATCTATCACTATTCACATGTCATTGTTCATCCGTTACTGTTCGCCTGTTACTATTCATGACACTGTTCACTCCGAATTTTGCCTATTTAAGGAGGGTTGTCCCTTAAGAAAAAAGCTTGCTTAAACTTAAGGAACAACCCCCCTTAAATAGGCAAAATTTGGAGTGAACAGTGTCATGAATAATAACAGGTGAACAGTAACAGATAAACGGTAACAGGTGAATAGTGACAGATGAATAGTAAAAAATGAAATTTCCAACTTTTTTACTCAAATTTTTGGGGAATACGAAAGATATGTAGAGTTCAGAAGCCTTCAATTCAAGGGTCTAGACCTCATCATTGTTTTCCTCATATATTTATATACATAAATAAATACATATATATTTATATACATATATATATACATATATATTTATATACATATATATATACATATATATTTATGTATATAAATATATATATCCACATTTATATATTTATGTGTATATATATATATTTATAAATATATCTATATATATATTTAAAATACATATATATTTATATATATACACATAAATATTCACTTGTAGACTTTGAAATTGGTTTTCTAATTGTTCTATTTCTTCTTCAGATTCTAAAGAGGTTTTGTTGAAACTGCATTTATATATGTATATATTTATTTTTATATATATATACAAATATATTTATAAATATATAAATACCTTATATATCCTTTCTTTGAGAGAGTTCTTTGTTTCCTACTACCTTTCCCTACAATCTTGTAACTAAAACATATACACATATATTTATATTTATATAAATATATTTATATATATATCTCAGAGAAGAAAACTTTTAGTTATAGAGAAGAAAGCTACTGCTCTTAGGTGCTTAGAGAAATGCGAGCAAAAGCTTTCTTCTCTATGAAAATGAGAGCGCTCATCTCTTTCTCCTTTCATATATATATATATATATATATATTTATTTATATTTATATTTATGTGTATATATTTATTTATATATATACATATACATATATATTTCTATACATAAATATATATATATATATACACATTTATATATTTGTGTGTATATATATATTTAAAATACATATATATTTATATACATGTGTATATATATATATATATACATATACACATATTTATATACATATATGTATATATTTATGTATATATATAAATATATACACATATAAATATATATACCACACACACATATATACACATATTTATATATTTACGTGTATATATATATATATTTATATATTTATAAATATATATATTTAAAATACATATTTTTTTTATAAACAAATACATATATATTTATACACGTGTGTATATATATATATATATACACACATATATTCATAAATATTCACCTGTAGACTTTCAAACTGGTTTTCTAATTGTTCTATTTCTTCTTCAGATTCTAAAGAGGTTTTGCTGAAACTGCTATATGCTGTATGGATGTCTAGGGTGGCTAATCTGGGGTCTCTGCTAGTCGAAGAGATAATTGGTTTCTTTTTTACTAGTTCTTCTAACTTCTGGTTGACTATTTATAATTCTGTCTTGTATTTAGACCTGAGACTGATTTTTCGGGTTACCCGCAGCTTGACTAAAGGTTTTTCTAGAGCCGAGATAGGCTTAACAAGGTTCCCTAAATGGGGAATGACTATATATGTTTATATATTTATATTAATATTTATAAATATATTTATATCTATACCTCAAGTGCGTAGAGAAGAAAACTTTTACACATTCGAGAGCTCTCATCTCCTTCTCCTTTCTCCTCCTTTATATATATATATATATATATATATATATACATATATATATAAATACCCAGGAGAAAGCGCAGCAGTATTATAGAAGCATAAAACAAAGATATAATAGCAAATAGAGAAGATATAGCAAAATAAATATATTCAAAATAAGATTAAAACGGAGTATAAAATATCAAAACAAAAACTAGTAAAATCTTACTTCAACTGAAAAACTCCTGTCTTTGATACAAAGCTTGGAATAAACTTCTGTCTTTGAAATATAGGATTACAAATAGAAGTCTGTCTGAAAGTATAAAAGATTACAAGGCTATGTCGGTGAGGTCTGGGAGGGAGAAGGTTACAAGCGTCTGTCTTGGCTAAGAGAGGGAGAAAGGGTTCTGTAATTGGATCTAAAACTTAGACCTGTGAGTCTGTCCTTTTATAGAGAAAATAAACCATGTCTGTCTTAAAAAGTAACTCAAGCATGTAAAGTTAGCTTGAGTTAATATGTTGGTGTAAACCTGTATAATCATGGAGAAATTACTATTAATGAACAGTAAAAGTTTTTACTATTCATAAACAGTAATCTGTCGGTGTACTGGTGAGCAGTAGTCTGTCGTGATCTGTCTAGGCACTATTCACGCATGCTGATAAACAGTAAATGTTTGATAATGGTGAATAGTAGCCGCTTTGTCTGCAGTTTTCTTGTTGAGTCTGTCTAGATATGATTTTTATTTCCTAATAAATTTGGGTGATTGCTTTTTTTTGTCGCTTTTTTTTTTTTTTAATAGGACACCATTTTATAACAAAGGTATATGAATAAATTTATACAAACACATTTTTTTCCATCTCTCCACTTTCCACTCCCAATTAAACAAAAAGGAGGGAAATTAAAATATTTTCTATCCTCTCACTTTTCTACCATCCCACCATTTTCTATCCTCCCACTTTTCTACTCTTCCAACCAAACGGACTCTAAAAGATATTTGAATTTCTCTATGCTTCTAGTTTTCTCCACGCACACACACCAAAAAAAGAAAAAAAAGAAAAACCATAGATTAAAAGTTACAAAACAAATTTGTCCTGATCAGACAAAGAAACAAATCATTTGCGTGGAATGACTTTTTTTTTTTTTTTTTTTTTTTTTTTTTTTTAAACTAAAATAAGAATAACCACTAATGAACAATTACTAGGGTGTGCACAATTCGGTCGAACTAGTTTTTCCCCAAATTTATCATCGAATTGATAGAGATTGATTTTCTCATAATTAGAATCGATGCATGCCGTTTAGGGTCGGTTTTCCGACCTATAGCGGTGTGGTCTTTTGTGGTCGGTTTAATTGGTTTGGTTGGTTTGAAACACTAAAAAAACTGTTTGTTTTTTTTATAAAAATAGGGCTTTCAAGCCCAATACACAACACGTTCAAGATTTCAAGCAAAATTTTCACTTGACAAACTATTCACACAAACCTATTCACACATCAAGCAAAATGTCCACTTAGATTTTTCACAAATACCTGTTCACAGTTCACACATCAACCTATTCAATACATCAACATGTTCAAACATAAAAAAATAATAATAATAATAATTAAAAAAAAAAAAAAAAACTATCCAAGTGCAGTTTTTGCCCTCCAAAAAAAAAAAAAAAAAAAAAAAATTTGGTCCAAATTTCATCATAAAAAATCTGTTCACACATAAAAATCTATTCACACATAAACTTCATAAAAAATTTGTCCAAATTTCATCATTTCATTCGCCATGTAAAAAAGTTTTGAAATTGCCTCAACAAGAGTTCAACTCCCAAAACACTATAGTGTAGCATATAATATCATTAGTGTCAGTGTCAATAACAATAATCTTTAATGTATCCACTTAATAACATATTACAAAACCATTTGTTGTTGTCCGCCAAAATAAAAATATACAAATTAAATTAGCATTTAGGCAAAAGAATGCTAATTGTTTGTATCCTCAATATCATCCCGCCCATGACTAACTAGTAACTACCATTAGTGAAAAGTCCACTATCAATAACATGTAAAAATATAATTAGCATTTAGACAAAAGAATGCTAATTCCAATAATTCCATTTGTCCAGTATGTTTGTGCATTATGCATCATTCTAGAACTCCTACAAAATACTAAACAAAACAAAATAAACACATGTTAATAACAATAAAACATTTATAAACAATAAAATATTTATAATTAGCACAAACGAATGATAATAGCAAGTATACTTAAATAATACTAACTACTAATTAATTCCAAGCAAAGAGTAGCACATCACCCACATCATCCAACACAACGGTGCTTGGATCCTCCTCTATAGGCATTGGGCAAACTGATGCAATTTCTACAATCTCATTCAAAACAAAATGATACTTAAGCATTGAGCAAATAAATAAAAAATTGATGTACACAATAACCAAAATGAACATATATATATATAAATATTTTTTACCAGTGTCAATCTCAAAACCCTTCATATCCTCCACATTATCCATGCACTCCCGAAGCTTTATTGGTCTTTTTTTCTTCGCATCCTTCAACCAATTCTGGGTATAAATATGGGCTTCAACTGTATTAGGGGATAGTGAACTACAGAATGAATCCAAAACATGCCCCCCCGTACTAAAAGCAAACTCGGATGCAACTGTAGAGACATGAATAGCCAACACATCACGGGCAATTTGGGAAATGATTTAATATCTAGAAGAATTCATTTTCCACCACATCAAAATGTCAAAATCTTCCACATTAGGATCCTTAGAAGATTCCAACAAATACATATCCAACTCAGATTTGCATTCCACACTGTCCTCATCTGCCAAGTGTTGCTTAAACCTGGTATTATTCCTTTTAAAGCGATTAAAAGCATTACCAACACTTGGCCCGAAATCCCTAGACAATGAAGCACTACTACCACTACCACTAGAACTCGAGGTTCCATTTTGACCCACTCTCTCTATATACAACATCTTCAATACATCCCAAACCCTAGAGCTCATCACATCCCCCTTGTCTTTTCCATTCCATTCCCTGAACCAAAACTTGACATATTTCAATTTATACCTTGGGTCAAGAACAACAGCAACAAAAAGTATCAAATTGATATTATCTATATTTCCCTAATACTTATCATATTTTTTTTCATCTCTCCCACCATACTTCTCAAAAGAGGATCCCCATCAACACTACACAACTGCTTCAATTGATCTTCAATGCCAATTAGCTCATGGAAGTATGTATTGGAAGTGACAAACAAAGACCCAGAAAATCTAAGTGTCGCCTCATAAAATATGCCAAGAAATTTCACAAAGGTCTTGACATTTTCCAAATCAAGATATTTAGAAGGACCAATAGGCTTTTTTCCATTTCCATCCGCTTCACAAAAATAAAGTTTGTAATGCTCATCCTCCTCTTCCAACCTATCAAATGCTCTCACAAATTTCAAAGCACAATCTAATATGAGATAAATCGAATTCCACCTTGTTAGCACATCAAGGGACAACAAACATTTTGCTTTAATTTTCTCCTTATCAACATATTCTTGAAACTTCTCAAACCTTGCGGGATAGGCTCTCACATATTGCACCGCATTTTGAACCTTGGTTATTGATTCATGAATGGACTTTAACCCACTTTACACTATCAAATTCAAGATAAGCGCACAACAACGCATATGCATGAACTCACCACCCAATATGTTACTATCTCTTTCTTTTGTTTTTTTCTTCACATAATCAATTGTCACATCATTAGAACTAACATTGTCTGCAGTAATTGTAAACAACCGGTCTATACCCCACTTCAACAAACATGACTTAACCGTCCTACCTATGGTGTCTCCTTTGGGATTAGCTATAGGACAAAAGTTCAAGATTTTCTTTTGGTAAGTCCAATCACTATCAATAAAGTGTGCGGTGACTATCATGTAGTTCAAATCTTGTATGGAGGTCCAAGTATCCATTGTCACACAAACCCGTTGCCCAACAAAAGCCCTTCTCAAAATATCCACCTCACCAGAATAAATTTTCATACAAGCCCTTGCAATAGTAGTGCAATGGAGAATAGGAAACCTAGACTCAACTATTTCCATAAATTCTTGAAAGCCTTGACGCTCCACAAATTTAAAAGGTAATTCATCAATAATGATCATCCTTGCCAACTCATCTCTTCACTATAATTTGTAACTACTAGTACATTTGAACCTCTTTCCCCTTCCCTCTTAGCTTGGAAAGACAGTTTTTTACTTACCATCATGGGAAAAAGGCCATTTCTTACACACTTCCATGTGGTGCAACATGCCTGAAGTCCCACTTGTCTTGCCATGGCAATTATATTGATTTTTACAATAATTGCATTGTGACTTTGGCTTCTTGGGGTCACCACCGGCCAACTTAGTGAAGTGCTTCCATACCATAGATGGTTCCTTACCACCCTGTATAGGTGGTAGTGGGGGAAGTGATGCACCAAGTCCAATAGGTGCTATAGCTTTAGGTGGGTTAGTGCTACCAGGAGGGTCCCCAAGTGCACCAAAACCAAGTGGAGGATCGACATCCTAATCTCCTTTTTTTTTTTCTTTTTTCTTTTTTTTTTCTTTTTTTTTTTTTTAGACAACACAAACACAAAAGTAAAAACTAAAAACAACATCACAAATAATTTTTCACAACTAGTTTGCCATACACAAAAACATATTCCAACTCATACTTATAAAAAATTATAATTAATTACTCATTACTCAATTAGACAATCAGGTCCAACAATGAGAAAGCCAATACAATGAGAAAACCCCAGATTTAATTTAATAACTAAATAAAATAATAAATAAACGAAAGCAAGAGTAAAAGGTATAGAGAAATACATTAATGTCAAATAAATTAAATACTGATTTCCATGTAATAATAAAATAAAATAAAATAAAAAATAAAATAAAAAAAGCAGTTAAGTAGCTCAAAACGTAAAAGAAACATTGATATAAAAAATTATATTGAGTTCCCTGTACAATTTTCATTTACACATAAAGATAATAACATAAAATTATAAATATTATTCTCAATATAAATATAAAGTAAAAGCTAATAGTAAATAGTGACTACTGACTAGTGAGTGATTATGGATTACCTCTGGGAGAAGGATTGAAGAGTGAGAGTTGCAAACTCTCTCAGACTCAGTCTCCCTCAAAAATCAAATTGCCGAAAAATGCCGAAAACAAAAAACGTTAGACAGATCATAGTTCATAGATGGACTTGGACAGTTGAACTTAAAGTGAGAGAGAGAATCTTTAAAATGATGAGGTGAGGGATGGAGAGTGAAGACATGGAGTTACTGGTGGAGTGGCTGGCAGCAACGAGGCGGTGAGCTGGTGACTAGTGAGGCGATGAGAGAGAGACACGTTAGACAATGACTCAAGGAGAGCCAGCACCCAACAAAACTGAGAGGCGAGAGAGAGAGAGAGACTAAGAGAGAGTTGAGGAGGAAGGTCTAAGAAAATAACAAATTTATACCTAAGGAGTTAGGATTAGGGTTGTGCACAAAACGACGCCATTTATTTTTTTAAAGAAAAAGAAAAACTATGCTACAAGATGTTGTTCTGATATATATATATATATATATAAATATATATATATATATTAGATTTATTGGTTGGTTCAGTGCAAGTATCAATTTCAGACTTGTATTTCGACTTCTGTACTGCACCGACATTGAAATTGGGGTTCCCCTCCGTTCGCTAGCCTCAGCTATATCGGTCGGCTCCAGCGGCGGTGCAGTATTGTTGACGTCGGTCGGTTGGGTCGGCCATGGTCTGGTTGTGCACACTCCTAACTACTAATATACAAATAATCACTTTTTTGTATGATTACTTTTTTTATTTTACTAATAAATACCATTGACGATTTGTAATTATATAATAACCACTTTTTTGCATTGAATGATCACTAAATGATTATTACCATAAAATGACTATATTTTTGCATAAAATGAGCACTTTTTAAACCAAGAATAATCATTATGGATTGTTACTATACAATTAGACATGGCATAACGGGCGGGTCGGGTCGGGTCAATTGAGTTGGCGGGTCAAACGGGTCACGGGTCATTTTTAAACGAGTCAATCAGGTTGCAAGTCAGGTCGGGTTGACTCGTATTTTTCAAAGTTTTTTTTTTTCTTTTTTTTCAATTACAAAAACAAATCAATGACAAACTGTTTAGAGAGAATGAATAAAATTAGTTAAGCAAATGAATTTCACTTAATGTCACTTGTTAATATCCTTCCAATTCTGATAGTTTTGACTTTTGAGCATGACAAAAATTATTTATAGTCATAAATTCATAATGGAAAAAGTCTTCAATGTTAATAGTTTACTGTCAAAATACATACAATTACAAGTTTACAACTTCAAAAAGAGATAGATCTTAAAACAAACAAAACAAGTAAGTCAACAAAGTAGCAAGTTATCGGTCTTCTTAAGTACACATGTTCTTGTTGCATTTAAAATAATAGTAAAGTTAGATTACTTAAAAAGATAAACTAAATAAAAAAAGATTTAAAAATAAACATAACATATTAAGTAAAGAAGAATAAGTGTTGTGTTGTATTGTCACGTTTTTTCTTCACTCTTTCATGTTTGTGAATCACAATTTTGGCTTTGGACTCCAGCTAAGCTAGTAAATTGAATTGGATTTTTTTTTTCTTTTTTTTAATGGTTGTGTTGTCTAAGTCTTCTCATGTCATGTCTCTGTGGTCTGTGGAGGCAGAGCTTAAGCTTTTAGCTTTATTGGTTTTGTAATTCATGTGAAGCAGTGAAGCCCTCAAAATCAAATAGGCAAATTGCATGTAAAAAGCTATTGTTTTGTCTTCTTGTAATTTAATAATTTATTGACTATTGACTATTGACTATTGCCTATTGGTTTGGCTTTGCCGTCTTGGTGTTTTGTGCTTTATGCACTTAGTATCAAGACGTAGTTTTTAAAAAAGAAAATTTGCAAATTTTTTTAACGGGTCGGGTCACTGGTTATTCGGGTCGGGTTGGGTTGACCTGTAAAAAAATCGGGTCGGGTCACGGTTAACCCGTTTTTGCTTCGGGTCAAAAAAATCGGATTCGGGTCAGGTATTTTTCAGGTCGGGTCAGGTCTGAAAATTCTGACCTGTTTTGCCATGTCTATATACAATGCCATTTTTTGTTAACTAATTGGTTTTTATGGCCACTTTTTGTATATAATGGCCACTTTTCTTCTTCTTTTTTAAACTAAGAACGGCCAATTATTAATTCTTACTATACAAGAACCATTTTTTTCCAACATAATGACCATCTGTTTAAAAAAATAGTAATTACTAATAAATGTTACCATATAATGATCACTTTTTTGCATATGCTGATTTATTTTGCATTGATCATTCTACATTCATCGAGTCTGTGAGTATATTTAATTATTTATGTATAAATAGATTTGCAATTGGTGAAAATGTTATAAGTCCAAATCTTCTGTCTCATTTTTCTTGCTTCACTCTATGCTTTACAAATAAAAACATACTACATGTTCACCTATTTAATTAAATACTAAATTTATGTCTTTCATTAATTCAATGATCTAAAAAAAAAAAATGTCATCATATTCCCACTGCCCCCACTACCACCTTTGCTGGCAACCACTACGGTCATGACCAACCACCGCATCCGACCAAACTCATCACTCTTCCACTTACGCCCCTCACAAACCCATGAAAAACCCACCCAACACCACCACACTACCACCCCTCCCTTCACCTCTCTCCATTATTTCATCAACTAAAATAATCCTTGAAGCTTCAGATTTCAAGACATACATTTTGGTTACAGATGGAAGAGGAAGAGCCCATGTGTTAGGAAGAGTAACTGAGCTGGTTGGGTTCTTTTATGGGTTTGAGAGGAACGAAGTGAAAGGAATGATGGGTTTCAGCGGTGACCAGCCCCTTTGATGGCTTTGCCAGAATCTTGATAGTGGCGGTCGGCAAAGGTGGCTAGTGGTGGCAGCGAGAATGTGATGGTTTTTTTTTTACTTTTTATTTATTTTAGGTAAATGAAATAATAAAACGCATAAATTTAGTGTATTTGATTAAATAAGTGAATATGTGGCATGATTTTATTTGTGAAGCACAGAGTAGAGAGTAGAGTAGGAAGAATGATACGAAGATGTGGAATCAAATGTTATATTTAATTGTTGTAATTATTTATGCATTAAATAGGCTTGTTCTGTTTGTTGTTCTTGTTCACGGAATCACAAGAGTAAATTAAGTTTTTTAACATTTTCACCACTTGCAAGTCTTGATTGTTTTGCAAGTTTGCAACCTATTCATAGTAGATTTGACGAGACAACGCTAGGCCCTAGAGTGTTTTCCTTTCTGGTTTTCACTTTGGCTGTGTTTGTTTCATGTAAAATATTTTCCGGAAAATATTTATTTTCCGGAAATGCTATTTTCAGGAAAGGAAAATATTTTCAAAGTGTTTGGTTGCATTATGAAAATTGTTCTAGAAAATATTTTCATGTGTTTGGTAACATTCTGAAAATACTATTTTCCACCACCACCCACACAAAACCCACCACCACACAACAGAAAAACCACCAAAACACCACCACCCACACCACCACAACAACAACAAAAAAAAATCAGAGATCAAAGGCTCGTGGGTCGATCAAAATCACACAGCTCGTGGGTTCGTGGCTCGTGGGTTCGTGGGTTCGTGGCACGTGGGTTCGTGGGTCGGCGAAGTTGAAGGAGTGATCGGCGAAGTCGAAGGCGTGATCGGCGACGTCGAAGGCGTGATCGGTTCGTAGATCGGTGGGTTCGTAGATCGGCGGGTTCGTAGATCGGCGGGTCGAAGGATGTGGGTCGAAGGCGAGATCGCGCGGAGGCGAGATCGAGCGGAGGCGAGATCGAAGGCGAGATTGAGCGGTGCGGTGGGATCGGCGCGGTGCTGCGATCGTCGGACTGGAGCTCGGGGTTCGCCGGCGATCTGGGCATCATCTTCTTCCTCTCCCTCTCGCGCGCGCTCTCTCTCTCTCTCGGTCCGGAATTCATTTGAAGTGAAAATAGGAACGGAAATCATTTTCAGTGGTCAAAGCTTCTTTTCTACGGTCAACTGAAAATGATTTCCGGAAAATTCAATTTTCAAAGCCAACCAAACAGCCTATTTTACGGAAAATGATTTCCTGAAACCATTTACACCCAAAACAAACACAGCCTTTGTAAAAAATTCCTAAACTCTTATGTGGTGTTTTTTTTTTTTTTTTTGTGATTTTTTATTGTTTATCTATAATATCTAGTCCGGATAATCAACTATTTGAACTAATTTTTTTGAATTGGTAAAATTAGTAGCAAGCTGTACTAGGAACCAAAATGTAACTAACAATTTTGATTTCAATGGCCTCACCTTGTGATATTGTTATGATTCATCAAGTATGAACTTTTTGGCCAATAATCTTACTTTGTATATGACAATATTTCATCTCAATCTAAATGATAAAATTTTAATGGCAAGCATCTTTTTCATCCTTGGCCTTGAATAAATTGTCTTTACCTCATCGTTCTATCAAATTGTATTCATTTTTACTAACCAACTTAAAGCATACCGACTAAGTTTATACAGAGCAAGTGTAACTTTTCTATTATCAGGAATATCTTTATAATCAAATAAATCCTCTAGATCAAGTACCAAATAAGAAAATCTTCTTTATAAATCAACTGTTAAAAGTTGCAATTCTTTAATTCATTTAAAAGACCTATAAAAAAACATATTTACCAATAAGTTGTCCATGAGTTATTTCTTTGCGACAATTATCCATATTATTTCCACACTTGTGGTTCCTATGATTTTTCAATAGCGCCATCCTAGCAAGGATATATGTGAGTGCTTGCAACACGCCATGTAGTATCCACTAGGTATCACATTGAAACTGAAGGAATTTGTCCTCTGCAAGGACTCCTTCATGATTTCCGTCATCGAAATTGTTACTGCCCTATTTGCAAGGCCGGCCCTAGGCCTAGACCACTTAGGCCATTGCCTAGCACCCCTACTAGAGAAAGGCCTCCAAATTTTGGGGCAAAAATTAATATATCTTTTTGAAAAAAAATATTTTTTTGGAGATCTAGGAAAAAAATAGTTTTACATTTTTTTTTACTACTTTTAAGAAGTTCCAAAGAATTGAGTAATGCTAAAGATAATACAATTTTAAATACATGAATCTTACAAATATATGTGTCAGTAATCAAAAGAAATAATTCAAATAAATGCTAGAAATATTATAACTTTTAGTTCAAAGCCTTTATAAATTGATGTGAAAATTATTATGATTTGTGTACGTCAACAACCTGTGAATTACTTTTTATGATTGATGATACATCTTTGTAAGCCTTATGTTGTAAAATTTATCATATTTTTAACATCATTCATTCAAATACTTATTTATTATCTTTTTGAAGTGTCACTAATCACATCATTGTTACACCGTTTGTAAGTGTTTTTGTAGTAAAATTTGTTATATTTTTAGCATTTTTCCACACACACAAAAAAAAAAAAAAAAAAAAAAAAAAAAACATATTACAAAATAAAAAGAATAGATTTTTGTTATAAAAAAATTATGATGTTAAATACTAGTTAAATATTACTTAAGTGATGACAAAAAGACCCTATTTAAATATATCGCCTGAGGCAATAGCTAGAAATCATGAAGGTGAATGTGTATCAACATAGGTTTGGAAGGCTTCAGCTTGCTCTCGAAATGTATGTGAAGCTCTTACTTTTAAAAAGAGCAGTTGAATTAACTTTTGTGTTAAATGGTTTCAGATAATCATAGAGGGTGAAAAGTGAAAACAAAGACAGTTGTGCAGTGCAGGGAACTAAAGATCAATCAAAGCCCATAAATTGGGAGTGTTGGCAATTGGTAGAAGATATTATGCTCTTGCTCATGGTAGGCCTAGTGTAAAAATTCAATTTTCTTAGGGTGCATAAAGATAAGAACCAGGCAAATTATTGAGCAAAATGGGGTGTTTCTAATTCTTTTTCTGGTTTGATTTTTCCTGTGAATCTTCGTGAAGGTCGCCAAAGTCATCGGGAGTGATTCGAGTGTTTAATAATTGTTTTGTTATTCTTTGTCTATGACTCTATGGTGTAATTTTTTTCCATTCAACGGGAAAAAAAGTCCAATGTCAACAATTCAAATTTAATCCAATTATAATTTCCCTCTCCAAGCATTGACTAGCTAGTTCCAACTACCTATAATTATTTTTGTAAACAAACTTAATTGGGACGCAACCTGCTCCCTCCATAGCAAATTAATCACAATCAATCCACCAAAAGATAATACTTGGGGAGTTTCCAATTGCTTGTACGTTGGTTTTGACACCACAGACTTTGATACCATTGATTGGGGAGATAAGACTTTGAGAAAATACAATTGAGATATTAATATAACATATAAAAACACACTTAATCTAAAAGTTTAATCTTATATTTTAGCCATAAGTGTGACACTAATTATGTTAAATCGGCAGCATCGTCGTATACTTTACATTTGTTAGCTTGGTGTATATCCCAGAGTTACTATTATAGATTTTTTCACCTTCAGTATGGCTTTTGGACTAATCCACACATTTGAGCTTTATGATCCCGAAAGATCCTATGTTCCTAATTCATCCCAAATGACCGCCTTTTTTTTTCTCCCTTAAAATTCAAGCTACTTTTTTTGTCTTTATATGTTGGTGTATCTTGGTCATGACTACCAATAGTCCTAGTCCTATCACATCTTTTTTTGGAGAATCATAGTTCTATCACATCTAAGTTAAGATTGAAAGTAGGGGGCTGTTCACGGGTCGGGTTTGTGCCCAACCTGGACTCAACCCGACTCCATTGGATTGTAAATCGAAGGACCCGCCACCAACCAAGACGATGATCAGTTCAGTTCGAGTCGAGATTTCCATGAGTTCGAGTCGGTTTTGTTTGGAACCGAGAAGGTGGTGGCGATCGGCGGATATCGTCGAAAGACTTTAGATTTTCTTCCTATCTTGTCAAAGATCGCAAGAACTTGGTTAGATTTGGACAGAGATTGCGAGATCTCCACCAGAACTTGCCAGAGATCTTGACCAGATTTGGGCGAAGATCGCAGATTGCAAGATCTCCACCAAATATCTTGCCAAACTTGGTAGAGATGGAGGATTTCGGTGAGATTTCTGAGATAATTAGGTGGAGGGTCGGTTGGGTCAATTTATATCGAGTTTCGGATGGAATATCAGTCACTTGACTCTTTTCTGTTGGGTTTTGGAGGAGGACACCCACCAATGCCACTGACCACGACAGTGTCGGTTCGGGTGACAATTGGCTCAGGTTTGGGCAAATGGGGCTGGTGAATGGGTCTGGTGGACGGCAGTAATTTGAAAGATTTATTTGATCACCTTCTAAATCAAACGTTGTGCTAAAAAATTCACTGGCAAGGATTAATCAAAAAATCATATAAGCCTCGACAGATATAAGTCTAGCTAGCTAGCCTGGCATATTATTGTGGTGGATGGAATCCAACTTTCGACCAACCAAAACGTACGCGTCGACAACTGGACATTTTGATTTTGATGGGTCCGGGGTCCATCGTGGTTAATACATCTAAAAGGGTACCTGCCTGCCTTTCCTACAAATTGAAAAAAGAAATCAGTAAACGATATTTCAAGTGCCCCTCTCAAAATCATCTTTGAAAAAAAAGTCCCATCTCATTAATTTGGAATTTGGAATTTGGGATGGTGTAGAAGAAACAAAAAGGAAATTTGATAATGACAATTGACAGGTTATTAATGAAATAACATGCTATGACAAACTGTGACATATCCTTTTATTTTTTATTTAATTTGTGCGACTGCAAATAAATTTTTTTTGTTTTTTTTTTTTTTTGTTTGTGTGTGTGTGGGGCTGAATACTAACAATAATCCTTCTACATCACATGTGAGTTATATTTTTTTTTTTATGGGACAAGTGAGTTATATTACAAATTGGTTTCATAATTGTCTAATTTGGTCTAAAATAGGCTTCTATAAACGCAAACATTAATCACAATCAATACTCTCGAAACTCTTTAAATGGATATAATTTTGACAAAATGAATATATTTCTCTATGATTGTATATATTTTGTTCACAAAATTGAATAAAGTTGTGTGTAGATTTGTACAAATTTTCTTCTCATCTAAGTAAGGGGAAAATAAAATTTTCTATCTTGAATCAAAACGGCCTTTTGAGATACTTGAAATCCATTGATGCATCAACACAGTTAGACCTATTTCTCTGAAGATTCAACAATTTCAACAACTCAGTGACCTTCTCCTTTATAGCCTCACTACAACCAACCTGCAGGAGAACCAAAAGCTTTTGAAAAGCACCTGATTGAAGTGCCTCAACTAAAACACCTCCATCACCATCTTCTTCCTTCTTAGAATTCTTGCAGAGCTTCCAAAGAGTACACACTGCAAACTCCGTTGCTATCTCTGATATCCGCAACATCTTCTTAACCAAAATAGGCATAGTTAGAGCATTCTTAGATGCCTCTTCTCTCCCTTCTTTGCTATCACAAATACCAGACAAAACACCTAAAGCCCTTTCACATGTTCCTTTCTCTGCATCAACAAGGATTTCTGTGATCAACGAAACCAAACCCAGTTCCACAAATATTGATGTGAATCTCACACTGGTTTGAGATGGAGAAATCATATAGAATATAGCTGTCAAAGAAGCTTTTGTAGCCTTAGGACAAATAGGCTCTCTAATTATTTTAACTAAAGCTTCACTAATTCCTTCAATCTCTGCCAACTTATCAACAAGTCTTTGATTCAAAGAAAGCAGCTCTTTGAGTACTGAAACCGCCTTTTGTCTAGCTGAAAGATCACCATTCTTCAAAACCCAAACAATGCAACTTAAGGACGCTGTTGATCCCAATTTTGATTGCCCTTCTTCACCAAGTGGAAACATCCATGCCAAGACAGATAAGATCTCAACCAACAACCCCACATGTTTCTCAATAGAAACGCTCGCAAATGAAAGAAACGTATTAGATAACACACACCCAGTTCCATTGTTCACAACGCACCTCTTGTTTCGCTCGCTTTCTTTCCCCCACGCCTTGATCTTCCTCACCAATTCTACGCACTTTCTGTCATCCCCACATCGAGTTGCGACCTCAATTCTCGAACAAATCCCCGAAACCTCATACGGGCTCACGGGAACTCGAGGCGTGGGAATCCTCTCAATCCCATAAGATCGATTCTTGACACACCAATCTTGAATCATCTTGCGCAATGCATGGTTCGGGATTTGATCGAAGCTGTTCAAGACTTGGTTTGTCACCGGACAAGTTTGGTTGCCAGACTCAATCCACCTCTCGATGCTCTCTCGATCGTACGTGATCCCAGTAGACAACGTGACAGGATCTTTCAACAAATCAAGAGAAATCGGACACCGAAAGTGGGTTGGAATCATAACCTCCGTGTCCAAACTGCTGTCATTCAAAGCAGGCTCGCTGCTCTTGTTGTTGCTCGATCTCCTTCTTCTCCAAGATAAAATCATTGTGTTAGTTTGTGATGAAATATATGTATCTATGAATGAATGGGGGTACTTTGCAGTTTGTTTGTTTGTTTGTTTGTTGTAGTTCTATATATGTGTTGTTTTGCAAGTTGTGAAGAATGCAAAGGAAGTGGAGGGTATTTATATATATGCGTGTATGAGACTATTTTTGTTTTGTTTCTTAACGCGGGTCAAACTAGGTAAGGTAGGGGAAAAGAAAGTAGTAGGAAGAAAATAAAACGTTCAAAAATTCAAAGAAAAGCGAGAGAGATTGGTACGTCGGATGAGTTTGAATGTTGACCGTTGAACAAGTATTTAAGTCGGTCGTTGGGATTACAGTGTCTGTGACTGTGACTGAGAGATGTATTAGGTCGGCTGAGGTAATTTGACCTGCTGACTGGGTCCTTCCTCTCTGGGTCTGGGTCTGGGTCAAGCACTCACACTGGCCCGTCTACGACAAGTCAGTGCGTGTGCGTGTGCGTGTGCGTGTGCTTGTGCGTGTTAGTCTTATCCTTTTCCTTCAAATTTCACACGAGTGCAGTGACTTGATCACACATGTATGATATTCTCGACCGTAGGATTTTATGTGCATCTGATTATTTTCTCTGTTTTCAGCTAAAGTTGCATTCAAACTCACGTATCACCTTTTACTTACTTCTTCTTCTTCTTCTTTTTTTCTTTTTTTTTTTTTTTAAGCCAACCCAGAATTTTTATTTGACTCAATAACAACTCACTTATTATGTAATAAACATTACACCGTATTCGGAAAAATTAAAATTACACCCACTTTCAAGAAATTTTAGATTTAATTACGACTAGTTAGGTATATGAGTGACATGATTTTTTTTTTTTTTAATTCTCAAAAGAAATTATTATTCTAGTGACACATTATCAGAGTTTAAGATTGACAGGTACCTTCAAAAAAATAAAAATAAAAACAAAATCTGAATTTAAAGATTAGAGATGGTCCAAGAGTGATAGTCTACTAGTTCTCTAGTTATCACACACACAAAAGGTTGTCATTTTTCTAATCCAACAATCAAAAGTCTTAGTTCTTATGTTGAGATCGATAGTAAGAGTTTTTTTAATCTATTATAAATCCTAATGAGTGAGGTAAAAATGAATCAACTTCTCACCATCAATTCTATACAATTCTCAAACGCATTACTACTCTGACTTGGGGTAAATAGAGCAGCTCAAAAGAATTGTGTTTATGTGTGTGATGGGTCCTTTCTCTCTCCTTCTTCACCTCCCTTAATCTCCACACTTTTTTTATGTAAAATTGAAGAAAATTATTTGTATCGTTTGTTGAACGCTATAAACATCCTCTTTGTCTTCATTATGAGCTTGTGTCTTAACGTGTTCTTTTATGCTATGCACTATCAGCTTCTATGTAATTATTAGAGTGAGTTGTGGGCTTAATTCCCCCTTATTTTGCACCCGGGTTGATAGGTTCAATTTATTGGCCCTTTTGAAAAACGACCCAAACAAAGGTAATTATAAAAAGATGATATTATGATATATGGCAGTATGAAATTTTATGTTAAGTGTGCGTTTGGTAACACTTATTTTTGTCAACTTATTTTACTATTCAGTTTATTTTTGCTACTATTTATAAATCTCACAACACTTTTTGGTACTATTCATGGGTCACACTATACTTTTTCAACTAACTTTTACCTTTATCTACAGTACTTTCAGTAAAAAGTTTTTAGTTTCAGCAAAAATAACTAAATTACTTAAGTAAAAATAAATAAATAAATAAATAAAACATAATTTCAAATTTATCCTTCGTATGTTTTTGTTATCTTCAACTACCAAATCATCCTCAAAATCTCCAAAAATAAATCCTCCAAACTAACCAAGATTCCCATTAGAAACTCCAAAATTACCTCAATTTTATCAAAAATTACCAAAATATTCTTGAAACCTCCAAATGACCAAAATATCTTAAAATCTCCAAAATAGTTGAAGTACCCACAAAATACACGCTATCTCATCAATAAAATGTTTAACTTTTAACTTTTTGTATTTTAAAATTGTGTATAAGTGATGAGTTTATGGATTTAATAGTAAATAATATTCAATGGTTATGAAATTTGGTATGTGTTTTAAGAACATTTAATTTCACAATGAGATTTTCAAAATATTAATTTAATAAAAAATTATTAAGTGGTTTTCAAACTTGAGCTCAGTACAAGCTCTTGAGCTTAAGATCTAAGAAAATTATATTATCAAATACTTAAATCTCTAAAATTAAGAAAAAAAATAGTATACTCATTTTATCATGCATCTAATCCTACTTATGATTAGCCATTATTCAAATTAAAATTTTACATAATTAAATTAATTCATTCATCCTTTCTTGTCTACAATTTTAATAATTATTCAAAATACAATTTTTACATTCACGTTAGATGGTAAAGAATTAGAAAAATACTTGATTGTAACTATTATGAGTGGGAAACTACTAACATGTTTCATGACTTCATGACATTACATTAGTTGATTTATTGGGAAAGATCATATGTGGAACACTTAATTAATTTATTTATTTTTAAATGTAACTAAAGTCTAAAGTAGTTCTTGGTGAGTTTAGAGGGAAGGGAAAAAAAAAAAAAAAAAAAAGGTAATGGATAGTGGTCTCATATTGGTTATGTCATTATTAAGATATGTGTAAAAATTATATTTAGCTAACACATATAAACTTATAAATGAGTCTATACTTGAATTATTTTGTATCAAGCTTTATAGCTCACGAGCTTGTTCGTGAATAAATTTTTTTGCTCGAGCTCGGCTTGTTTATTAAACGAGTCTAAAACTAAGGCTTAAGCTTGGTTTATTTATAAATAAACAAACATGAACAAGTTTTTTATCAAGCCGAGTCCAAGTTATTCATGATCGACTTGGTTTATTTACAGCCTATTTGTGATTATCTTAAAATATATTTCAAGCATTTAGAATATAAGAAGAGGATGTAATCTAAATGTAAATTTTGTCCAAAATCATAAGGCAAAAACACATTATTTTATCAAGATGTGATATTGACAAAAGTTGCACTATGCCTAACTAGAAGTTAAATCCAAAAACCAGTATCCAAACAGATATTTCATATTTGGCAGATAGAGATTTGTTAATTTTTATTTATATTTATTTTATCCTATATATGAAAATCTTGGAGAATCTGTCGAGGCCAGTTGGTATGGCCATCATTTTCATTGATCAAAAAAATGTATGATAAATAGAATAGGCAAATGCCCAAAGCAGAGATAGAGATGAGAGATCTGATCTATAAATAAAAGAATGAAGTAAACAAAGTCATTGACAGGTAAAAAGATACCTTTGCCTGTTGGAAATGTGAACCCATGTGATGGGCGACAGCTAGCTACTCTCACCCGCCTCCGCGTAATAAACAATACACATACGCTATCTAGGACAAGCTCGGATGTGGGTGCTCTCATCAGAACGTAAATTGGGGAGATTCCTAATCATATTTATAAATGTTAACGGAAGACAATAGTTTTGTAGCTACTTTAAGAAAAATTTTACGAGAAAAAAAAATTGTTTTGAAGAAAAATTTTACGAGAAAAAAGTAATTTTTTTGACTGTTTTTTATATTTTTCATAAAAAATAGTATTAAATTTTTTCTAAAATAGTTTATTAACAATTGTTCTAAGAGCACCTGTTAAAGTAACTAACTATTTTAAGAGTTGGCTTACCTTCAGTATTTTTTTAACTAGACATGTCCTTTTATTTTAAATATACAATGGCAATTTATAGTGAGTTTTAATTCCCATATTTTATTTAGTTAATGGGTGATGTAACAGTCTCTTATTAAAACAAAATGAGATTCTTTTTTTAAAAAAGTACTAAAGATAAGTCAAACTCATTTTTTTAACCCTTTTTTTTTTTTTTTTTTTCATAAAAGTAGTATTAAAACTTTTTTCAAATGGTCTATTAACAAATGCCCAAAGGTACTCATTAACAGGAAAAAAAAAACTTATTCCGTTAAAGCCTAATTAAGCAATTAAGCACATAAAAATTTTAGTTGGGTGTGGATCTGAATTGGTTTAGTCTATGTTTATGGTGCATGTCTGGGTTTGCTTGGTGTTGTGCTTGTGTATTTTATTCTATATTGGCTGAACGAGTTTTGATTTTAGTGTCGTAAAAATGTATTGCAAAGAAAATTATCTCATATGGAAGCCATATATTTCAGGGTTCTAACATCCTATGAGAGAAAAGTCTCATGAGACTTCCTTGAGATACCACCTCATGTTGTAGCGGGGATGATGGTAGTGTGGGTAGTGAGGCAATGGTGGAGTGGGTAGCTCTTGTTTAAATGCTAACAAAATAAATACTTTGAGTTACTATATTGTTTTAATTTCTATAATTTTTCGTGCAATTTAATTTAGGTGATATATCTGAATTGGACTAATTAACACATATTACTGGTTTATATGACATTGAATAATTGTGTCATTAATAGGAATGAACAAAAGTACAAGAATAAAAATGAATGCAAATGTTAAGTACGTAAATTCGAAATTTTAAGCATAAGGAATAAAATCAAAATGACCATAAACATTTTTTTTTTTTTTTTTGAGAAATAATTACAACATGCTGCTAACTCCGCAACTCGAACTATTTCCCCCTTAGACCCTCAAGAACTTTGTGCATGAGAATGTGCCAATTTAGCTACAAGGCCTTTGGCAAAATGACCATAAACTTAAAGTTTGCAATTTACAATTTAGACTTGTTTTTTCAATAATATTTCTTTTGGTATTCTATTTTTTTATTAAAAAAATATATTCTTGTGATATTTGGGGGCCGTTTGGTATGGCATTTTAAGCAACAATTTTTAATTTTTAAACAACATTAACACATATTTTTACACACTTTTTCACTCACACGTATTTTTAAAAAATACAAACAACGTTTCCAAACGGGCCCTTGATCTGTGGTGATGGCACAAGCTCGACCAACTCTTTGCCTATGTCTATAGATACCACCAATCAAAACTTACAATCAATGATATAGACTACAAACATACTAATCCAAATCTCACAAACCATACTTACATACTCTCATAAATCTTTAAAAAAGAAAAAAATACACACAAACATTACAATTTTGACTCCCACATTTTTGTGGACTGTGGAGCCAGTCAAGTATGAGAGAAAAGTGGGTTAATTTTTCCCTTTTTTACATACACATAATTTTTACCTCTCCATCTATCTTCACCATTTAACGTGGGTTAATTTACTAGTTATAACTTGCAATGAATTTCCCATAAAAAGATCTTATAATGGATAAGAATATACACCCTTTATAACAATACAGATTTCCTTGGATCTAAATAATTTCTTCAAAAGCTGGACACTATTCTTGTCCCGAGAGATAGTTGAATGGACTTTTTCTTACTACTTTCCTACATTCTTGCTTTATGTATTCTTGAAAGTCAAAACCAACTAATAAAAGAGGTAGAATCTTATCAAAGAAAACAAAGTAGAGATTCTTATATGAAAAAGGAGATTCATTGGTCCATGGAGTTGAAACTAGTTTCTCATTTTTCGTCTAGGTGAGGATGTGCCACTAGTCTAAAGGTCATTTGAAAATGATTTGCTTCTAAATATATAAAATTTACTGTTACATATTATAATAAGATTTATTTTTTATTTATTTTTTTACTACAATAAGTTGAAGGCACCCTTATCCAGGGTCCGATTCCGACAGTGAGAGAGGCAGTCGCAAGATAATAGAGGCTCTTGACGATTTATTTATTTATTTATTGATAATAAGGCTCTTGACGATTTGATTAAACTTAGGACCACACTAATTTTATATAGATTTGTTTATATAAAGTTGATTCAGCATAATAGTTGGTCACTCAACCTGCCCCAACAGCTTCATTGACATAATTACTCATTGTATCAAAGTTTTGGTTGTCCAGTGGACCACAATGTCTTATAGAAAACATTAAGGGCGGATCAGGACATTACATTTAGTCCTTCCAAATTTCAAGTCATTTCGATTATAATGGAGTCGCTGAAGAAACTGAAGCTATTATTACAAATCATGTCATAAGATAATGTTCAAAATAATGTCATCATGTCATGTCTCTTGCAAATTTGCAATCTTGGTTTTTCATGCACATGACAAGCACTAATTTCTCAAATTACTCCTTTAGGGTCCCCAAAATAATGTGGGATGACAATTGAAGATGCAAAGCTATCAACAAAAATGGTGTCTTTGAGAATCTAACTCATTTCATTTCCAAAAACAAGTGATGAATATTAAAACTGCATTACCAAGAAAAATATCAGACAGTGGGATGAGACTATAACACATCAAGAGACCAACCAAGTCTACACAGAGAACAGCAAGGAAGAAGCATTAGAATGAACATGCAAAACCAGCATCAACATCATTTACAACCACTTCTCATCTGCCATCTGCAGATGTAAAAGACTCAGCAAATCCGTATGGGCGTGTTGGTATGCTGGTCTGAGTATTGTCTAAACTTGGAAGAAGTGAAGAGGAAGAAGATTCCATGTTGCTTCCACCTTCATAAGCCTGCCACTTCTTAAGTGCTTGAGGCAAGGACATTTCGAGGTCAATGCCATACAAGTCTTCTGGATTTTGGTCACTTGGTTTCCAAAGCTCAACCAGAGATGACAGCACGTTGACGGCATGACCCATGTCGGGTCTTTGAAATGGTTCCCTTGCACAACAATATCCTGCCAACTCAGCAACTTTGCTTATACTCGCAATTGTTTCCTCATTGAGGTCAATTGTGGGGTCAATTGCCTTGCAGAATGAATCCTTGTTGATGTACATTCTTTTGAACCATGTTACAAGGTGCATGCTCTCCTCAGGCTGGGTCTCATCGAGTGCTTTTCTCCCAGTGATTAGCTCCATCAAAATCACCCCAAAACTAAATACGTCGACCTTGGTTGTCACTCGACCAGTAACTGTAATCATAAGTAAAACAAATAATTTTTAAGTTGGTGTAAACCAAGGAACATCCACGAAAATGAAATGCATTCTAGAGCAAGTTTAATGCCAGATTTAATGCATTGCTACATCAAGAAAAATAGATTTGTTATCCATCTAGGCCTAAAAGAATGTTCACAATTATTGAAGTGTACAGAAATAGAACATGAAGTACCTGCATATTCTGGTGCCAAGTATCCAAAAGTTCCAGCAATTCTTGTCTCAATTGAGCCTTTCCCTTCTGGAGCAAGACGCACAAGGCCAAAATCTGCAACCTTAGCTCTCATATCATCTCCAAGAAGAATGTTTGAAGGCTTTAAGTCCCTATGTATAAAGCTTTGATGGGCCAACCCATGGAGATACTCAACACCCCTTGCCACGTCTAAGGCAAGGGTCAACCTTTTGGTCCATTCCAGTGGTTTCAATCCTTCTTCTGCCCAGTTGAATATATGCCTGCTGAGTGTGCCCTGAGGCATGTACTCATATACAAGAAGCCTCTCATTCCCATCCAAGCAGTAACCAAGAAGGGCAACAAGATGCCGGTGCCGGACCTTAGTCAAAACGGCAATCTCAGACTTAAATTCAGCCAATCCCTTGCCGGCTATTACCCCGGACTCCATTCTCTTTACTGCAATCTTAGTACCATCATGCAACTCCCCTTTGTAGACAGTCCCAAAACCTCCTTGTCCTAATATATTTTGTTCACTGAAATTGTTAGTCACGTTCCTGAGGACTTGGATCGATATCACCATGTTACCTGCTTCAACCATATGTATGTCACCAGGCTCACTGCTAGGAAGATTTTGCGCCTCACTGACTGCACCAACACTAACACTTGAACCTGCAACTGTGATCTTCACACTCTCACTATCAGATGCAGAATGGCGAGGATGAATCACCATTGCATTCGGGCTCTGTACTCTGCTAAATCGCTTTTGCTTCATCTTGTTCAGACAGAAAACCAACAAACCAATCAAGAAAATCAGAAACACACCTCCAACGATGGAAAACACAATTAATCCTATAATTGTCGAAGATTTCTTGCCACCTTTTCCAGAACCACCGCTATTTTGAGAACCTGTACCTGTAGATGGACTCACTGGATTCTGAGATGGTGCACCTGAAGTTGAACTACTTTTCTCCTTTCCTATATCAGGGTTACCATTAGTCTTCACCATCACATTACTCTTAAAAGCTGGGATTTTCCCATACAGCTGATTGTTTGAAACATCTAGCTCAGCAAGCGCAGGCAGAGTAGTAAGTTCCACCGGAATTGAACCCGTAAGATTGTTATCAGCAAGTATGAGTTTTTGCAACGATTTGAGAGATGAAAACTGAGTAGAAATCGAACCTGTAAGACCCAGATTCTGAAAATTCACAATAGTTATATTCCCATTGCTACAAGTGATCCCAATCCAATTCACACACGGATCATTTCCAGTCCAACTATTCGCAAACTTTAGTGGATAACCCATTAATTTCACAATCGTAAGCAATGTATTCACTCTAGAATCACACTCACCAGGAGTGGGCAAACAAAATCTATTTGAGCCATTGGACATATCCACTACCACCCCACTTGAGAACTCAGGCATTTGTCCTTGAAGAAAATTGTTTGTCAAATTCACAACCTTCAAAGATTTAAGATTCAACAATGACACCGGCACAGGGCCTGTAAACTTGTTATCCCTCAAACTCAAGCTCTCCAACTCTTTCAAGCTTGTAAAATCGGGCAAAGGACCCGAAAAGGCATTACTGTGCAACCAAACCTCTTGCAAGAAAGTCATGTTTTGTATAACATCAATGGGGCCACTAAGCTTACCATCACTTGCTTGCCCATTAACCCACAAGGACTCAATTTGTGAGTGAGAAAATGTCAAAGGCAAGCCACCTTGTAAGCTATTGAAAGCCAAGTGCAAATTAGTCAGACCAGGAAACACATCAGCACTGAAAAATTCGGGTATGGTTCCAGTAATATTGGCCGAGTTGGCCGAAAAGTTCTGAAGTGTGGAAGCGTTTTTCAGAGTTTCAGGGATTTCCCAACCGGCAAATGGGTTATTATCAATCTCAAGAGACTGAAGCGAAGACATACCAGTAAAGAAATCACTAGGAATGAAACTAAACTGGTTGCTACTTAGTATAAGTACTTGTAATGAAGCTAAGCCATTTAAGCTAGGAAGTGGACCTGAGAGTTCGTTGAATTGAAGCTCTAAGCGTTCCAGTTGGGTCAGGTTTTGCAGGGTTGGAGGGAGTGTACCTTTGAGGCTTTGATGGCCGATTTGGATCCGGGTGACCCGTTTGTTATCTGAGCAGACCACATGGTTCCAGCGGCAAGGGTCCGGGTCAGACCAACCGAGAGAGTCGGGTGCATTGAGAGTCTTCTTGAGAGCTAACATTACCGAAGTGTCATCTGAACTCGCCGGCGGGTTTGCTTGAGAGCTAACACAGTGGAAGATTGAAGAGAACCCAGAAACAAAAATGGCTAAAAGCAAGAGCTTGTTGTTGTGTTCAGAGTGAGTTTTCTTCTTCATGTTTAGAGAGGGAAGCAGAGAGATGGGTGTATAGGAAAGTTTGTGAAGAGGGTTTTTCAAGGTTGTTTTAGGTGCATTGGATGAGTTGGGTTGAGTTGAAAAACAAGAAAACACAGAGGTTGGAACTTGGAACTTGGATACTGAAAGTAGCAGAGAGAGAGAGAGTAGTTAGTGTTGGTTTCGAGGATTTGAGAGAAATTGCACATGGGGTTGTGGGGTCCAAAGGTCTGAAATCTATGGCTGTCATAACAGTGGTGAAAGGCTGGATGTGACTTGTAAGTAGGGTTCTGATTCCTGGGCACGAGACCTAGTTGGCATTGGCACTTCGACCCTGGATATTGGTTAATAATGTTTTTTAAAGATTCCGAGATAATCAAAAAGTTAACTTTTTTTTTTTTAATATTAAAATTAATAACAATAATTTTTTGATTTATGAATTGTAAAGTAAAAAGTTGATTTTTGTAATTTTTTTTTCTTAAAGCTTATTGGAGTAAAAATGTAGAATTATTATTCCTATTATCCTTATCCGGTTTTTAACATACTTTTAAAGGAAAATGTGATAAATCATGCATGGGATGCATGGTGTTTTTTTTTTCTTTTTAAATGCTTAAATCAAATAAAAAATAAAGTTAAATAATATATAAATTACTAAATTTATAGCATTATATTTAATTCTAATAGTTTACTAGTCAAATAATTATACAAAAGAAAAAAAAAAGTGTATATGTGTTATACAAGAAACATAAATTAAAAATTAAATCATCTAGACACATAACTAAGTATTATTTATATTAGCTTTCTATTGAAGGATTATTTGTAGAATGTTGACAAACTATGGTGTTACTAAAAAACAATTGATGCTTTTAAAAATTTGTATTGAAGCAAATCAGCTGAAAAATTAAAAGAAAAAATAATCCAAAATTAAAAGAAAGTAAATAATTAAGAATAAAATATATAATCAACTTAAAAAAAAAAAAAAAAAAAACTTCCCAGTGTTAATTAGTAGTAGATATGAAATTAAAAATATTTATATTTGAAACTTGCACTTCAAGTTGATGATTAATGTTATTAGTTTTTTTTTTTTTTCATTTTAAAAAAACTAGTCAATAAAAAAACCTAAGATTTAAATATAATAATTGAGGCTTGATGAATGGGTCAAGTTAGGTCCAGATTCGACTTAATCAGGTCTGGTCAAAATTGCATATGAGCTCAGAATCTTATTAGACTAAAACAATTGCTATTTCTATTACCCATACCTTTTTGTTTTTTTATATGGGTACCTATACCCTTTCTTTTCGTGAGGATTCAGGCAAGTTAATAGCTCCAAGTCCAATTTTGCTAGTTCTAATAGTTATAGGTGCAGGAGTTGGGTTAGGTGTCAAACACGATTTTGTATATCCCGTACCCGACATATATGCCGGGTACCTCACAAAGAGGTAGGTCCCACAGTGTGTGGGTTCTGCCTCCTTGTGAGGTACCCGGCATATATGTCGAATACAGGATATAACACCTCGTCAAACACACGAGTGAACTTGACTAAAATGTAAACTGCCACCTCTAAGTTGCAATTATTTTAATTTGGTTTCTTTATAGTTCAATTTTGGAATATTTATTTCACCAAAAAAAAAATTTTTGGAATATTTATTTGTAATGTGATAATATCATACAGCATTAATCTCATTTTCATATATATATTTAAGCAAAAAAAGACATAATGAAAAAAAAAAAAAAAAAAACATAATTTTAGTATATTAAAATTATGTCATTTAACAACTTTAGGGCCTAAATTTAAATAGTTAGACCTAAATTTTGTTGAGTTGACTATAGGGACAGAGCCAAAACTTAGAGTTAGGGAGGCGACTTTAATGTTGGCTGTGTGCGGCAGTTTTAACCTCCGACTTTGCAGCTACTTAGCCACTGAGGTTTTTTTTGTGAGTAAGATCAAAATTATTTTTGCTTAAAATTTTTTAAATGGCGGAGTTGTTTATTTTGGATAAAATTGGTTGATTGGGTTTATTTTTTTATTTTTTTCAGTTTTATTATTGATAAATTTTGTTGTTAGGCTAATTTTTTTTGGGTTTGTATATTTAGTTTTAGATTTTAGATCTATAGATTTTTTTTATGGTCTCTAAAATGAAGAAAATGCTAGAGTTACAATCTTTTTTATAAATTGATGATGTGATGAGTGATTATTAGTAAGTAAAAAACTGATATAAGTGGTTGGCCCAGATGTGAACCAATAAAAATTTGTGATCAAAACAGTTTATAAAAAACAGTGGCTCCGTCCTTGGTTGACCATAAATAACATAATTGAATTAATTAATTTTTTTTATAAAACGATGTATTGCATTAATTAATGTAGCCACATAATTAAAATCATTGAAAATCTATGTATGTAATAGCATCTAAAACAAACGAGTAAAACTTTAGTTTTAAGGGCTCCTTGGGGTATGGTGCATTGGTAGGAGTTCTGGATCGGATCACACCTGTGGGTCCATGAGTTATCTAGTTCGAGTCACGCGCTTCGCAAAAATGTTGAATCATGATATAAAATAGCCCTAACACACTTAGGGGTGCCTCACACCATGCATACTGCGGATTCAAGTGGGCTGGGTCAATGATCACTTGTGTGAGTCTTTTTTTTTTTTCATTAAAAAAAAAAAAAAAAAAAAAACTTTAGTTTTATGTTAGGCTTATAACTAGCATGTGTTTCCTCGCACATGGAAATTTGTTTTGCTAGGCATCACACGTGTTGATATGTTTACATGTTTAGTGCGGAGCAAGGACACGCACTGTGCACATGGCCTTATTTGTTGGGAGCATGCTAATCAATAATCATGACGCTGAATTGAATAATATTAATGGGAGTCGCTAGTTGCATTATGCAATTATATTAATTGTTTTTAGTTGTATAACATTCAAGTATTTCTTTATTACTCTATATTGTTGCGGGACATTTATTTACCCCACAGCTTCCTTAAGGTTGAAAGTTTTATATTTTAATGCAAAAAGAAAAAGAAAAAGAAAACTCTTATTAAAATAATTAAGTTTGATTTTATACTATCTAAAAGTCATGACTACTATTTGGTCTCGATCTTTGAGACTACGTTTTAGTCTTGACATTAAGACCAATTTGATATTTTTAGACTTCTATTTCGTCTTGATCTTGAGTCCACATTTTGATCTTTGACATTAAGACCAATTTGATATTTTTTTGACCTAAAATCAAATGTTCTTCGCGTTCGTTTGAATGATATTTTGGAAATCTAATTGTGCGTTTGGATTGCGTTTCGTCTGCTGCGTTTGCGTTTTCCTTTCTTTTCTTTTTTTTTTTTTTTTTTTTTAATGCACGCATTTCAGGAGACAATATGCACTGTTCAGTGGGTCCCGTGTACTGTTCACGGGACCCACAAATACTTTATTCAGAAAAAAAACATTAAAAATGAGTCACAGGGCACTATTCACATATTTAAAAATTATTTTGCTACAATATTTTTAGTTTTCAGTAAAATAAGCGGTATTCAAACGGACCCTAAATGGATAATAATTTCACAAAGAAGAAGAATAAAGGATAATTTCACATTGACAATCTCCGTGTTTAGACTTTTTTTTTTTTTTTTTTTTTGAGCATCCTGTTCTTAGACTTAAAAGAAGGGGAAAAAAAAAAAGGGAGAACAAAGGATACGCAAATTATGATTTAAAAAAATAACACAGGGCTAGGGCCAAACTTTAATGTGTTGCCAAATTCCAGTCAAAAGACACTTTTTGATGCATTTGATTCTTAATTTTTAGTGTTAAAGTTCTATGTTAAAGAAACAAGAAAACAACTTAAGAATCTACTTAAAAAAATAAAGTATTTGTTTCCCCAACTCTTATTCAACTCTTCCTCAATCTACCGAACCTCGACTTCTAGTTGATTTATTGAGATGTGGGAATCAGCAACGCGAAAAGCCCATAATTTGTTTGTTTCAAACCCAATTTGAGCCCCATTTGTTGTGTTTTTTAAGGATGTTATAAGCCATCCCTAGAGAGAGAGAGAGAGAGAGAGAGAGAACTCTGTCTATGCTGTTAGGGTTTGTGTAACCAAGTTTCTATCAATTTTACCATTCCCAATTCAAGCCCTATTTGTTGTATTATTTAAAGGACCTAGCATAAACTTGCTGTTGTGAAGTCAGTCACGGATTGAAGATCAGAACACATTGAAGGTCGCTAAGAAGAGTAACCCAATCGAGTTGGAGTTGCACTTAGCTCAGTAGGTTTTATCATAGGTAGGTACTTCGGGATCAGATATTTTCATTGTACTTTTAACCTCAATCTTAGTTAGTGAAGTCTTCAAGGATAGGTGACCTATATATAATCCCGCGCCCACTATGGGTTTTTCCATTTAGGTTTTCCTATCATGACCATATCATCTATGTCAAATTTATTTTTCACTGCTTTGAACTCTAGATAAGTGATATGATTATGCCCAACGCATTATAATTGAATATTTGCATAATTTAATAATTTAATCAATTTGGATAATTGATTAAAATTAATTGGGGTAAAAATAAACCCAACAGAGTCTAATCTCTATCTCAGTCATTAATCATCATAAACAAACCTTAAATCTTTATTCTAAAGCAGAAATTTGAATTGAACTAAATTCTAATAAAGTTCCAAGGTTTTATGGAGAGATTTCAGATAACGAGCAAAGATGTTTGAATAGCTTAGATAGGAGAAGAACCTCCATAACTTGAATGAAAAATTTATAGTTATTGCCTCCTGCTATGCCTATGGTAGAATGCTTTGATCCTATTAAGGCCTTCTTCAAGAGAAGCGGGCTCAATAGCAAAAGTTATGCGGATCCAATTTTTCATTCCAACAACGCACCCTGCAAAACGCAAATGTCTATGATTAATAAGATAGCATTTTGAAAAGAAAAAAAAAAAAAAATCTGATTAGAGTAGCAGCTACATCTACGAAGACGAACAAACAATTTCATATATGTATACATATTTACAAGGATCTAAACACTAGGTTTTTGAGTTTTTATATTGACGTCATTGTCCAAGATTTGTTAGTTTTTCTGTTTGTCGGCCATGGTAGCAGCTCATTTTCTTCCTCTCTTTTGTCCATCAATTAGTAAAGGATATCAATTTAATTAGTTGTAATAGTCATGATCGACATCCAAATGTTTCAAGAATTTCTTATATATATATGATCAGAGTCTTCTTGAAAAGGTTAGTGACACACTAGAATTTGTGTTATAAGAAAATTTTTGAATTTAATTGGACTTCAGATGGGACAGATTAATTGATAGATTAATTATAGGTTTACATTGTACTATCAATATAAATCTTATATTAATGCTAGTACAATGTAAACTAAGAATTTTCCTAACTGATATTCAACAACCCTAATTTAGGCATTAGGTATGCTAAGTTCTTACCAAACATCCCTATTAAAAAACGAGTAGAATCAGAAATTTCATATGCTAGATCTTTGATGCAATACATAGCCTAGTTGAGAATGCACTTTAAAATAAAAAGTACGCATGCAAAAAGAATGAGAATGATTTAAAGCAATGGCAACAAGTATAATTCTTACCTGATAGAACAATCACAGATTCCTCCTTGGCAAGCTTGAAGAAAAAGTCCATATCATCACTGATGTCTTCAAGAAGTGACAGGTTTAAGTTCGCCTGTGATTTTATTTTATTTTTGCAAAGAAATTTTCATTCAATAATGTTGACAATGTTAATGTTGAAGCACTACAAATCTGTAATTTTAAATGTTTTTACCATTACAGACATAGATCCTTCGGGTTTGTGTGGACACGTAAGGCAAGGAATCTCTTTAATTCTATCATAACAAATATTTGCAGCTTCTCTGATTATGTTTATAACTTTTGAGAAGAAATCATCTTTTGTATTCTCAAGGATCTGAGCAACTGCTCCCTGAAACAAAGAATAAGTCATTGTTCTTGGTAAGGGCTATGAAATATAAGAGGATGGATTTTCATACATGTCTCATTGTACTTTGGAAAAGTTATCAAAGATGATGATTTATCTTGATAAATGTACATGCAGGTGGGGGAAGCAAATGGCATATTTAAAAGGACAAGCCAGATTTCCTTCTAATATGAGTCTTTGGCAGCTCTATTACCTCTATGATCATGGCCGAACATGTAGAACAAATACAAAGCAATGATAAATTCATATGCATTGGACACGCATACAAGAGAATTAGTTTTAGAAAAAATTAATGTAAGAAGGAAACTCCAATTACCATTGTCATAATTCATAAAATTGTTTATCATACACAAGTTCTGCTGAACTTTCTTTTGCAATTATGGGCTTATTATGGCTCCATCAGCGGGGCAGGGATTTGTTAGGAAATAGAAGTGAAACTGATTTGAGTGAAAGATATCAAGTGTTAACAATTAAATAAACTAATACAGTGCTAAAGACTAAAGTTTTTGTATGGTTGCAGAAAAAAAAGACAGACAAAAGGATATAATGAAAAAAAAAATGATAAATTGAAACAAACATAAATTCTAATTCAATGAGGTAAGAGTAAATTGAATAATTGATGCAATTAAGGGTAACACAGAAATTGATATATAAAATACTAAGATATTTAAATAGAAAATGACAAAAATTGTTGTCTATATGTTCGTATGTGGCTTCTGATATAGGTGGTCAGGCATTCTTCCAGATATCCGGGCCTAGAAGCCCTGTCAATTGGCGTTTTTATCTGCTTATGTGCAATACTTGAAAATGAGGACTTAATAATATTTGAACAAGTGAGAATATGATTAAGTTTAAATGTTAGTACACTGTTATATGTACATAGAACATTATTTGATACTTATTGATACCCAAAAGGAGGCTTCTTAAATTACGTATATACCTGTATGAATGTTGCGGGGTCGGGGCATATGTTGAGATAGCTTTCAAGGCTCTCCAAAACCTGGGAATATGAAAGCAAACATAGAAATCTGACCATGTCAATGCTCAGCTCAACGACTTTTAAGGGACTGAAACAATCAAAAAGTAGGACATCTTAATTAATATGTGAACTTGACAAAGGAAGTGAAAATGAATTATGTTCTTCAGTTCAATTCGTAATAGCATAGGCTAGCACTTCTGGCGACTGCAGAGTGCAGATACAAATGTCCCCTCTCTTTACTAGCACAGAAGCAAGCCTTATTGTTTAGCTTGTACATGGCCTTTTAAAGTCGGCAAAGATTTCTACAGTTTTATTGACACTTCTGCTAACTGTATGAAATTGACTTTAATTCATCACTTGCTAACTAATCCAGAAATGTGCAATCCTCACATTCCACATACATTGGGTGAGCGCAAGAATTATTAGATGAATTTGATCAATTACAGATATATCAAGAATTATTATTTTCACCCACAAATCAAAGAAAGAATACCATATGAGAGAAAACATGTGACAGAGAGATTGCCCTTGTAGTCAAAACTCACTTAGGAAGGAGAGAGAGAGAGAAAGTGAACATATAGAGATAGACCACTCACCCCAGATTTTTCAAGGATACCACTGGGGTCATTTGTCACAATCCAACCAATCCTCCAGCCAGGAACAACCCACGTTTTTGATATGGACCCAAGTGTAACAACAGGTACAATTGATCCAAACTCTCCCATTGGCACAAATGGATCACTCCCAAAAACAATATGGTGGTAAACTTCATCAGCAATCACAAGAATGCCAAGTTTTTTTAAAGTCTCGGCAACCTAAAAAACTTGAAAACAAGAACTTTAATTTCAAGAAATATATCATTGGCACTAGTCCTAATCTCACATTGTGACAACAAAATTCAAAACAACCGAAATTTCAAGTTTTAAGGTGTAGTTTGACACACCTTTTTCAAATGCTGGTACGTGAAGACATTTCCACAAGGATTGCCAGGACTAATGATAACTATAGCAACAGTGTTCTCATCAGCTAGAGCTTCAACAGATTCAAGATCAATCTCCCAACTTTGGTCGGAAAGAAGACCATAATGGCGGACTTGGAGATGGCTGAAAGCAGCACGAACATCATAGAATGGATAGCCTGGTTTAGGAAGCAAGATGTTTGCACCAGGGCGAGCAAGGACAGATAAAATGATTTCTATTGCTTGTGAGCAACCAACAGTGAGATAAACATCATCTGCCGATAATTGGTACGTAAGATCACGAGAGAGATATTCAGCAATAGCCCTGTTAAGGAATGGAAGTGTGATGAGCATCAATTAGAATGACAGTAGTTTGAAATTTTCATGTGCTTTTTGTTATACTTATGTTGGAACTTTAATTGATCTACAACCTTATTTTAGTTTTTATTTTATTTTATTTTATTTTTATAGAGTTTTAACTTATGGGGTCCGCTTTTAATGATTGTACTCTTTATCATCAGACCAAGACACTAATTTATTTGGTATAGGCGAGGCAAAGATTGAATCCTAAATCTCTTATTTAACTATCAAAGACTTTACCAGTTGAGCTAATTGGAACTCACCTGACCTTATTTTAGTTGGTTATGCTTCTTTGTGAGGAAAGAATAGGCGCACATTGATAGTTTTTTTTCCCCTTTTCTAATGTTATAAAATTTCCTTAGCTTAGCTCAACATGTCATATTTAGCACAACTCTTGATATTTTAAACTTGAATCCATGGTGATTAAAAAAAAAAACTTGAATCAAAGGTTATTTTTTTTAAATAGAAATATATTTAAAATTTTAAAATAATGTTTGTTTGGTAATTCTATTGTTTAGAGAGAAATAATTTGCAATTTTCCAAACAAAAAGTAATTAATTGTAAAAGGCTGCTAGTATTCTCAAGAGCTAGCTAGCAGCATACGAAAATTCTTCCTTATCAAGTAGAAATGTCATAATAGGTAGGTCTGGTGTGATGACAAGTGTCTTCCACCAAAAGTAACAAATCCTAAGTTTAAGTCTAGGAATCAGTTTTTCTAAATTTAAAAAAAAAAAAAAAAAAAAAAAAAAAAAAAAAAAATTGGAGTAAGGTTGCCTACCAATCACCTCTTCTATATCATGAAAAAAAAATCAGAGATTCATGTACTAAACAGGAACAATGTATAAATGTCATTTGTTCTTTGTCACTTGGTGAAACCAAACATTCAGTCCTTTGTATCAAATCAGAAAACTAATTGTCCTCTGCTTTGCAAACTTGTCATTTATGTTTGATATTTTGACAATGAAAGCAACTAAAATTGTCAAAGATTTCAATTCCAGAGTTGCTCAGATTTGGAGTGATTGAGATACCATTCGAGAAAAGAAGCTAGTTAAAATAAATTCTCAAAGTTCACCCCAAAATTTTGACCAAGTTGTACTAGCAAAGCAATAGAAGAATCTAAAGACCTATCGATGCTCACTTTATATGAATTGATGGGGTCTCTTGAAACAAGTATTTCAATCAAAACTCAATATCCCACAAAACGAACTTACGAAGTGAAACAAGGAAAAAGAGGAGGCGGTAATAAGCATTTATTATAATTGGAAAAAGAGGAGGCGATGATAAGCATTTATTATAAGGGTATTTTTTTTCTTTTAGAGAAGAGTATTTTAGTTGTATTTGTATATGAAATTCTCTTCAAATTTTAATGGATGATGTAAATAAATAATTTTTTTTTTTTTGATAATTGGATAATTACAATGGGGGAGTTGGGGGGAAGGAATTTGAATCCTAGATATCTCACTTGGAAACATCATAGATACCATTTAAGAAAAGAATTTAGTTAAAATAAATTCTCAAAGTTCACCTCAAAAGTATGACCAAGTTGTACAGGCAAAGTAATGGAAGAATCTAAAGACTTGTCGATGCTTACTTATTATAAATTGCTGGGGTCTCTTAAAGCAATTATTTCAATCAAAACACAATATCCCACAAAACAAACTTATGAAGTGAAGCAAGGAAAAAGAGGAGGCAGCAATAAGAAGTATCAATTTGGAAAAAGATGAGGCGATGATAAGAATTTATTATAAATTTTTTTTTTTTTAGAGAAGAGTATTATTATTGTATTTGTATATGAAAATATCTATTCTACAATTTAAAGAATAATATATAACCAACTTTTAATGGATGATGTAAATATAAGAGATTTTTTGAAAATTAGATAATTACAATGGAGAGGGGGGGGGGGGGAGGGGGGGAATTTGAACCCTAGATACCTCAATTGGAAACATCATGAGATACCATGTAAGAAAAAAAGCCAATTAAAATAAATTCTCAAAGTTCACCTCAAAAGTTTGACTAAGTTATACTAGCAAAGCAATAGAAGAATCTAAAGACTTGTCAATGCTCACTTTATATGAATGGATGGGGTCTCTTGAAGCAAGTATATTTCAACCAAAACTCAATATCCCACCAAACGAACTTACAAAGTGAAACAAGGAAAAAGAGGAGGCGATCGATGATAAACATTTATTATAATTGTATTTTTTTTATAGATAAGAGTATTATATATAATTGTATATTGTATATGAAATTATCTATTTTACCATTTAAAGAATGCGATATGACCAGATTTTAATTGATGATATAAATATAAGAGACTGTTTTGATAATTAGATAATTACAATGAGGGGAGGACAGAAATTTGAATCCTAAATACCTCAATTGGAAACATCATGAAGTATATCTTGGGTTTAGTGTTATTAAACTCGGCCCGACCTGGCTGGTTGGACTGGTGACCAGGCACATTGATTGGGCCGAGTGATCAATTGGATCGAAAAAGTACGTGACCTGGTCAAAACTGGTGCAATCCAGTGAGTTTTAAGCAACCTGTGTGACCCGGTTGGGTTTTATTAACCCGACTGGGTTTGTGAATTGTGTAAAATTACATTAATAGATCGACTTTAATGACCCTTTTATTATTTAAATGTGTGATATCATGGTAATTTAAAAAAGAGAAAACCTAAAAAATCCAAAAAAAAGCATTGTTTCCTGCGCCCTGCCCTACGGATTCACACTTTGTACTTTGTAGTTTGAACGTGTACCATTACTTTTTAGTTTTCACAATTCTCAAAACCTACTGCTACGGGCTGCTACTGTGCATAAATTTTTTATGCTTTGAAGTCTGAATAGATGTACTTGGCCAACAATTAGCATGTAAGTATAACCATATAACTCAGCGCCACCAACTATCTTCTATTGTTTAGGTTTTTTTTTTTTTTTTTTTTATTTTTTTTTTTTTTGTACTTTATTTCTTGATTGCTTTTTAGTTTAAGCATCTTTGGTTAATTTTTTTTTTTTGGTCATGTACAGTTGTGACAATGTTTCTTCTTTGAGTTTTGACTATTTTGTTGCTTTGAATTTGTTTGTTGCTTTAGGTTTTAGCTGAACTTAACTTTATTGACAAATATAAATTAATTTGTTTGTTTCTTTTAAGGCTATTGCTTATGAAATATTGATTTTGAATTATAATGGCGGGTTTAATTTAGGCATATGCCTTTTTTTTTTTCCTTTTTTTAATTTACATTGCAGGTTATGATTTCTCAAACTTAATTATATATATATAATTTTTAAATTTTTTTTATTTGACTCTGCGGTTCAACCAATGACCCACTAGTTGAACCAGTGACCTAGTGACCCAGCTTATAGACCAAGTCAACGTTCGGTCCGGGTTTAATAACTATGCTTGGATTACAAGACTCATGACATAAATATAGGAGGTTTTAATGAGGAGTGATAAATTTTTAATGGTAAATACAACAGATAAGGAATAAGAACTTAAATTCAATTAAAAATATATATTAGAATATTGACCTAGAAAATTATAAGTTTTCCAAAATTTATGTAGAAACATAAGAAAAACTAAAAAAATAATAATAATTAAAGACTTATATATATAGATTCTGTTAATAAAAAACTATGTAATGTGAGTCCCCTCATCAATTCTCATCCTTAAATTTTCTGTTTTCCCAGCTTGCATCTTGCAATTGTCAACATCTCTTATGTGTGGGAGGGTGGATCCTTGCTTTTAAACCCAAACCGATCGACGTTTAAAAAATAAAACCCCAGACCGATCGCAAATAACAACCATCAAGGTGGTTGACTTGGTTGTGTTGTGTGTAATAACTATTCTTCTCATAATTTTTATTTAAAAAAAAAAAAACTGTAGTAACTATTATATTTATTTTGCCTTTAAAATGTTAATAGTATTAATTTGAATTTGGATCATTTGCTAAGTTTATTTTGGTTTTAAGAGATTTTTTTTAGAGGATTTTTTTTAGAAGTGATTTCAAGAGATTAATTGTTTTGCATGTGAATATTATATTCATGAATTTATTTTCAAAATGGTCTGATTTTAGATTAAAATGTTTTCTACTTCAAGGATTATTAAACACAATATTTCTTTTTATATTTCTTCTTATGCTTTATTATTTTTATTTAATGTTATATAAAAATATTGAAAATTAATTTGAAAGTTGTGTAAATTTCTTTAGATACTTTTTAGTCAAATTTTCTAACTTTTACAAAATTAATACTCTTATTTGTATTTAATTAATTATAAAATTAATTATGACAGCATCTCTATTTGATGTCCAATCGAATCCCAGTCTGACATCAAGACCTTGAACCCCCTTCTTTTCTAGATCTTTGAACAGTTTAGTTTTTAAACATTGGGTACAATAGTGAGTGGCGCGACTATGGTTGATAGTGTTTAGACTTAAGATAGTATATCAAACTAAACTATCAATAGTTTACTCTACATAAAACTTTATTATCCAAGTTTCAAAAGTTCTATTTCAAATAAAATTCTATTACCAAAATTTTCAACTTTCAAGAAATTTAATGTAAAATTTAATATTTATTTTTATTATATTATTATATAATAAAAGTTGAGTCCTAAAAACTATGGTTGCACCAAGTGGGAAATAGCTCTCTATGGCAACTGCTTACACTCTCATTAATTATTAAAGTAATATTTTTTTATTTATTGTTCAGAGAGTTTATCCTAAAACTTCAATCCATTTCATTCAACTTAGATCCATTGGTCCACTTTAGTCTAGTTCAGTCGACTTAGGTCCATTCAGTCTATTTCGGTTCAATTCGCTTCACTTCGGTCCATTCGGTGCATTTAGTCCAATTCTAAAATTCTATTACCAAAAGTTTCAAGCAATTAGAATAAAATTTGATATTTATTTTAAATATTTTAATTATATATCATAATTTTATCATTTTTTTTGTTTTAATATATTAAAATTTACACACTACACAGCATGTTTGCACCAAATGTCTTAATATTTGAATGTATTACACATATTAAAATTAATGTGGTTTTGTCATATGACTCATTAATTATTAAGATATTTAATTTACTTTAGTAAAATTCTATCAAGGTGTCAAGTGTGGCTTACTAATTATTAATATAATCTTGATTTAATTACATATAATTTTGAGTAAAGTCATGCATCGTACGAGCATAATTCTAGCATGTATAAAGGTATACTTATATGGACATGAGATTATGATATTATTTAAACTTGTAAATTATTTATAACATTATCAAATTATTATTTATAACTTATTGATAATACAAATAGTCCATTTTGTAACAAAAATGATATATAATTTTTAACAATACAATGTTGATGAATCTAATTTTTATAAATTCATACACAAAAATAACTTTATTTAATTAACTAAAATAATATAACAATGATTCAGTTTTAAATTATTAGCATATTTGTGAAGTGGTGAAATATTTTAATCATAATGTTTCTTATATATATATATATATATATATATATATATTTATATGAGAAAAACATAAATTAATCAATTAGCTTGTTTGGGGTCGTAAAATCTATTCCCCGAGGAGTTCTGCATGGATTCTCACTCGAACTATTTAAACAGCATATGTATAAGAAAACAACAAGGGAAAAACACTCCACAATGAGAAACTCAAGCAATTGATTTCTCTAAACTCATGTATTAGAACTTTAAGTTAGATATTACAATAGATAACTTTCACGTTCTCGTGGTGTTATCTTTACTCTCTCCCTCTCTCTGGTTGATTTTATAAATTAATCAATTAGCTTGTTTGGGGTCGTAAAATCTATTCCCTGAGAAGTTCTGCACGGATTCTCACTCGAACTATTTAAACAGCATATGTATAAGAAAACAACAAGGGAAAAACACTCCACAATGAGAAACTCAAGAAATTGATTTCTCTAAACTCAGGTATTACAACTTCAAGTTAGATATTACAATAGATAACTCTCACGTTCCCGTGGTGTTATCTTTACTCTCTCCCTCTCTCTGGTTGATTTTTCTTCTTTTTGTTTCCTTTTTGTCTCCTTTTTTTAGATCCCCCCTTCCTTTACCTCTCCTCCACATTTTATAGCTTTAATCTTTGCTCTTATCACTACAGCTGTCCAGTTACCTGCCAGAGTCTTAGGGATATTTTTCTCAACTTTATCAGATTCCTCCCTTCCCTTATCTTGGAACTCTGACTTTTGGGGGTTGTTGGCACTGTTCAGGCTGTCTCACTTGCATTTAATGTGGCAGAGATGAGATAAGAACCTCATCACTAATGTGGAGGTAAAGATCTTCAACCTTCTTGCATGTTCTAGAACCTTCCCGTGGTTCCTGGAATCTCCTGGTAATCACATGTGGACCACCCGCGCACCATACCTCGGGTAAGGTGGCACCTTACCATCTCCACGGGAACTAATCTTTTGTGTCACTCATTTTTTCCGTGATACTTGGGATGATCCAACTATTCTCCTTTTGTGGTTCAATATCCACTGAGCTTTCCTTTCAAAACACAGGCCAAGCCCAATTCTTTCTCGTGGCCCAATTGCTTATTAGGTTTTAGGCCCGAGAGGTAACTGTTCCACTCCCCACAATAGCCCCCCACGATCTCCAGGTCATCATAACTAACGTGGGGATCGTGGTTCAAGAGAGACAAAGCAATCATTAACTGGCATTTATGATCAGTTGCGGCGTTAGGCAATAAATGCCACGAACACGCTCGTGCTCCACGCCCCACGATCATCAGCGCATGTTGCTGAATGGACGGCCAGATGGACCCTTTGGAAAACGAAAAAATGGCAGGAAAGGAAGGGTCTTATCTGTCCCTTCCTCTCCCTCACTTTTCCTATATAAGAGAGACTCCATACCCTTCTTCAGGCTCCTCCGTTATTACTCTATTAGTACTCTAAAATTCTCTTTTTTCTCCACCACTTCCTTCTCCGACAATCTTCAGACGACCTTTAGCAACCCCTATTTCCTCTGCTTCTCTTTCTTGTTTGTAAGTCTATCAACTTTTCTTCCTCTAGATTAGTCTTGTCTTTATATTTTTCTTCCTAGTTTGTTTTTGTTTACAATGGGAAAATTCAAATCTATGGATGATAGCCTTGAGAGATTAGCTGAGTTTAGGAGGAAATATAATTTTCCTAATGATGTAGAAGTAAGTTATTGCCTGGAATCTGAGGCAATACTTTCAAGGGGGGAAGGCAGAGCAGTAATCCCACTCGTTGCCATTGTAGAGAGGGGAGTGAGGATTCCCATGAGAGACCTCCTTACCAACTTCCTACGCCACTTTAAGGTCTGTCTCGACCAATGTACTCCTAATGTCTTTAGGATCATTAGTAGTGTAGACACCCTTAATAAGAGGCTCGGATTGAAGCTTACCGAGCACAACATCAACTATGTTTATAACTTTCAAGATAGTAAAACCTCCGGGTTACTTTAAGATTCGGCATGGGGAGGTGAGGCTTATCTCAGGCCTTCCGGATTCTGACAAGGAAACAGAGGGAGATTACTTAATCATCTCGGGGAACTGGTACCCTGGCAGAATCCATTGCCCCACTAGTGCGGGTAAAGCAAGTGGGTAAAATTAATAGGATTTTCTTTTAACTAGCTTATTATTTCTATCTTTTTTTCGAGTTGTATTTCATATTCTACATGACTAACCTTTGCTTGTTTCTTTTTTAGAGAAACACGCCTTTAAGAAGAAGAGGCAGTTAATCAACTCCACGAACTTGAACAGGTTACTAAGGTCTCCAATTTACCCGCACAGCGACGGTCAACTCTATGCAGCCTACCTAATACTCGGCAACTCCCCCATGTATCGAAGCTTCTAGGCAGCGGGAAAGGCTATAACTGCGAAGCATCCTCTACTCCCTTATATTGATGTTCGCAGCAAGGGATACATTTTATCGCCTTCTGAGCGAGCCTGCCGAGAAGAAGGACGGTATCGAAGCAACTCTTCTCCTTCTTTCACTCTCGAAGACCTCAGGGTTACTATCATAGAGCCAGCTCCAACTGACCGCCCGCGACGCCAAAGGAAGAAGAAGAAAACGAGCAACGCCCCTCCTTGCAGTCCTTCCCCTCCCCGAAAAGAATCTGACATTCAAGAAGCCATCCCTTCAGAAGAATCTCCAGTCGAGATGACGTTCCAACGAAGTGGGGTGACCCTTGCATAACTTTTGGCCACTCCTACCGTGCCTAGAACTAAAAATCCTCTAGTCCCAACTACTAATGCCCCCGCAGTCACCCAAGTTACTCTGACTACTATGATAGTAGCAACTCCTGCCTGTGAAACTAAGGCCGGACAAAAGCATCCAAGGGGGGCGGGCCAAACTTCTGCTGCCCCCAGCTCTGAAAATTCCCTTCCCGACCTAGGGGATTCCCGTGTTAATGTCGTGGAGGGCTCCTGCCTACACGCACTCTTTTACCATGGATGGGGTTCCCCTTCCCGCGACTGACAAGGTCAGGCCGTGGGGGTAAGGTAGCTGAAAGCGTGGGTGAAGCCTTCCTCTTGCCTAAAGAGATGAAGCACTAGGCCAAATGGGATGATGACTCCCTCCTACTCAACATGAAGAGAGAGGCTATCATGGTAATAAATTCTTCCCTTTCTTATTATTGCCTTCATTTTTCTATCTCCCTCTTTTCTTATGAAACCATTATCTTCACTAAATGGTAGGGGTATCAATGCTCTGTGGTGATCAAGGAGAGGTATCAAGCGGCTAAGGCTAGGGCCGAAGAGTTAAGCAATGACAATAAGGATCTTCTTAAGAAGATTTCAGATGTCATGAATAAGGTCTTGGAATCCGAGAGGCTGCGGTCCAAGGTTGAAGAGAACACCAAGTCCATCATAGACAGGGCAGAGGCTTTGGAGAAGGAACTGCAAAAGGCCAGGACTACTCTTGCGGGGAAGGATGCTGAGCTAAAAAGCTATGTGATAGCTGATGATGCCAAAATTCAAGAGGCCTACTACCAAGGTCAGTATGCCTGCATCGCCATTGTAAAGCCCGAGGTGCAGCAGGACCTTCAAGTCTATTTTACCAAAGTGTGGACTGCAGCTTTGGACAAGCTAGAAGTGGACGCTGCATCTTCCTTGAGGCAAGAGCATAATGTTCCTATCCCCACAGAGCTAGTCATCATACCAAACCTCGAGCTCCAAGCCATCATCAATGATGAATCTCCTATCAAAGAGGTTGAGGGGGCTGGGCCTACCACAGCATGTGGAGGAGAGGTGACCACTTCTGTTGCATTATCTTCAACCGAGGAGCCTTATGTTTAACTTACTTTGAATTTTCATTTCTCTAAAAACAATTCTATGGTTTGCCCAGTTTTGGGGGCTTTTATTTTGTACTTAATTACTTTATATGTTTGGAACTTTTATTTATGAAAGTATCTTTTAAGTATTATCTTCTTATCAATCTATGACTCATACTCATATCTTCAATTTTGTTTAGACACATGGTTTTTCCCACGGGAAAATACCACTAGCTTTCTGTTGGATTAATAATTTACTAAGTTTTAACAATGTCTGATAGTTAAACAACTTGATCAAATTTAAAGTAATAACCTTGGCTAATCACTTACCCGGGATACTTGCTCCATGAAACTCATCCCTTATGCGCTAGCAAGTCTTATTGATGCTTCTGGCTAATGTCCATGTGAGCAAACTAAGTAAGACAATAGTTTGAGATCCATTTGTAGCAAAGATGAAGTCCATTACCTTGGAGCTTGTTTTTCTTTTTTGTAAAGTTTTTAGTTCGCTTCCTGTTAGTGTCCATGGAGTCATACCAAGATAGAAAACTCAATTTGCAACTCATTCGAGGCAAAGACCAGGTCTAGTACCACAGGATTTAATTTCAATAAAGTTTTAATTTCGTTTTCTGTTAGTGACCCTGAAGTCAGACTAAGGCAGAGAACTCAATTTAAAACCCTCTGAGGCAAAGACAAGGTCTAGTACCACGGGGTTTACTTTCAATAAAGTTTTAATTTCGTTCTCTATTAGTGACCCGGAAGTCAGACTAAGGCAGAGAACTCAATTTAAAACCCACCCAAGGCAAAGACAGGGTCTAGTACCACAAGGTTTACTTTCAATAAAGTTTTAATTTTGTTTTTTGTTAGTGACCCGGAAGTCAGACTAAAGTAGAGAACTCAGTTTAAAACCCACTCAAGGTAAAGATAGGGTCTAGTACCACGGGGCTTACTTTCTCTATGCAATCTTAACGTTCCTAGTCAGGCCATCACAAAACTCACTGCTATAGACAAAATAGTAGCATGATTAATTCACATCTTCTTACATAATAATCAAAAGTAATATTTCTTCAAATTAAAAACATTCCACGGCCTTGCTACAGGTCTTTCATCCAAGTCTTCTAGCCGATAAGCACCAACCCCCGCAATAAATGTGATCCTATAAGGCCCCTCACAAGTCGGGCTTAGCTTTCCCATAGCTGGATCTTGGGTATTTCCCAAAACTTTCCTTAGTACCAAATCTCCTGGAATGAACTCCCTATTTTTGATTCCTTTGTTGTATCCTCGGCAGATTTTCTATTGATAGTTAGCCAGCCTTACCGATGCCACATCTTGGCTATCTTCTATCAAATCCAGATGCTTGCAGAATAATTGATCATTTTCTCCCACCTGAAACACGTCAGTTCGAGAAGTAGGGAGCCCAGTTTCCACGGGTATTACCGCTTTTGCACCGTATGTCATCGAGAAAAGAGTCTCTCTCGTGGAGCGTCGTGGAGTGGTCCGATATGCCCATAGCACACTTGGAAGCTCTTTCGCCCATCGACCCTTTGAGTCATCTAGCCTCTTCTTCAGGCCATTCACAATGGACTTGTTGGTTGCCTCTACCTGATCGTTGCTTTGTGGATAAGACAGGGTAGAATATCTGTTGACAATTCCCAATTCCAAACAATATCGCCGAAAAGCCTTACTATCAAATTGTAATCCATTGTTTGATATGAAGACCCTTGGCACACCAAATCGCGTCACAATATTCTTCCAAACGAACCTCTTTACATCCGTGTCTCAGATATTGGCAAGGGGTTTGTGAGAGACGTGTCCCTCAAAAAAATAGATTCGGGTACCTTTTGGGGCACCTCTCTTTTTGGGTAAGTAGTATGGAGTCGCCACTTATTTTTCTTTATACAAAAAAATAAGAAAAAATACTAATTACAAAATACATGACTGAATAGTTCCATTCGTTGATTGAATAAAAATTATGTATCTAGAAAATTGAAAAGTTACATAGTTTTGGGTTCTAGTTACAATCTACCAAATATTCACATGGCTTGTTGTCCTAGTTACATTCTACCCAAAACAAATGAAGACAAGGCTAGATCTACTAAACCAAAAACCTAAATCCGGAGGCTAGGTTACGGAATGGGAAGGTGTTAGGCACCCATTCTGCCCAAACAAAATCTGGCCTTTTAGACTCTTGTGACCAATGTACTATGCTATGCATGTCATGCATGATATGTTGAACATGTGAATGAAAAATTAAATCACACAAATTTATGTATGGATGAAATCTCTTCTTTTTGTTAAAAAAATTAGATCTATTTTTATTGTTAAAAAAATGATGTTGATTTGTCAAAATATCATATCTGCTTTGTGGGATGTAAAAAAATGGTTTTTGATAATAAAAATTCAGATCTATTTTGTTATAAAAAAATGATTTTGGGATGACAAAAATTTAGATTTGTTTTGCTATATATTTTAAAAAAAGATTTTCTAAGAAGAAAACTTCACTCATAATCTAAATTTATGCAATCATGAATTAAAATAAACACAAACACAGTAATACATAATCTCTTTCTTTATTTCAACAATTTGCATGTATTAAGAAAATCAGAATTGAGAAAAATTTAGATCTACATCTCATAAAGATGCAGATCTCTTTTTGTTTGAGTAAACTCAGATCTACATCTAAGGAGGATGCAAATCAGTTTTTGTATTGAGAAAAAATTCAGATCTACATTTTATAAAGATGCAGATCTGTTTTGTTTTAAGAAAAATTCAGATCTACATCTTATAAAGATGCAGATCTGTTTTATTTTAAGAAAAAATTCAGATCTACATCTTATAAAGATGCAAATCTGTTTTGTTTTAAGAAAAATTCAGATCTACATCTTATAAAGATGCAGATTTGTTTTTGTTTTAAGAAAAATAATTGTTCACATGCAAATTTATTGACATTCAAGAAAAAGATTATAACAATCATATAGAAAATATCATGCTTTAAACAAAAGGACAATTAACAATTTATAGATATTTGAAAAAGAAAGAGATATAATATGCATCATCACATCGCAAAAGAAGGGTGAAGGAAACAACCTCTTGCATGAGCACACTTTGTTCTTGAGAGGATGTTTTAGGGTTCAAAGAAATTTGTTCAATTCTCTTTGAAACCTAAAAACCCTAATTTTGCAGCAACACTCAGAGAGAGGATCAGAAAATATGTGTGGTTTGAGAGTAAAAAACGTATGCCTCTTATAGCGTAAAAAAAAATGTGTTGAATTATGAGGTCTAGTCTCTATTTATAGAGCTCAGAGGACTCTAAAAAATAGGTACGGACGATTAGGGTTTTGAATCAGAATGCATCCTTTTGCGAAAAGGTCGAAAAAAGTTTGCCTTATCGTCACCCGAAGGCCGTTGGGCCAAAGCCCACATGATGGCAATTCGGCACTCAAAATGTGCCGTTCGGCACTCCAAAAGTGCCGAATTGGCTCTTGGAGGCTAAACGCACTTTCGTGTTCGAGTGCCATTTGGTCTCTCCTTCTAGGGTTTTTTGGCCAGTCCTTGTACCTAGACGTGTTTTCAACCTCCGTTTATGATTTTTCGGTCTCTTTTCTGGATAATTCAGGCTTTTTTAAGAGTAATTATCTTGAAGATAAATACCTTAAAATAAATCTTGATAATGTTTAGATTATCCCCAATTTTGTTGTTATCCAATCATCCATTTTATTCACATGCATGCATCCCTATTTTAAACACTAATTATCAACCATTCACAAAATTATCTAATTAATTTTAATTGTTTGACCAATCAAAATTAATTTAAACTAATCACGTGTGGTCGATTCTACCTAGACATAATGCATGCTGACCGTGCAAACTTGATCACGCGATATCTTTTGATCTGATGGTCCGATTCGTAAATCGGAAACACCGTTGCAACCGTTAAAATCTCAAGATCATTTTTATGATATGCAATGAATTAATTAATGCATACAATGCAGGAAAAAATTGATGCATGTGATGCAAGAATGATTTTTTTTGTACATGGATGGTCCCTCCAGTCATCTTCCTTAATTAAATCATGGGTGCAAAATCGAGTGTCTACAGGGCTCTACTTCCACCCACTTGGTGAAATAATCTGTCCCCACCAGGAGCCATCTTCTACTTCCCGTGGCTTTCGAAAAAGGCCCCACTATGTCTAGCCCCCACTGGGCAAAAGGCCATTGACTGGATATAGGGTTGAAAGGACCCCCGGGTTGATGAATGCTTGGTGCAAACCTTTGGCCTTGATCACATTTTCTAGAGTACTCCAATGATTGTTTCTGCATGTTTGGCCACCAATACCCCTGGGTAAGGGCTTGGTGCACCAATGATATGCCTCCCGTGTGACTTCTACATATCCCTTCATGCAACTCTTCCAGAAGTATTTCAACTGACTCGGGATGCACGCATAGAAAATAGGGCCCTGAATATGACCTCTTATATAATTTCCCTTCTTTAGAAACCTAGTACTATGGAGACCTACATCTGATCCTTTCAGACTCTTTCTTATCCTCGGGCAAAATCCCTTTTCAGAGATAAGCTACAATTGGATCCATCCAGCTTACGGATGGATGTATGCTCAAAACTAAGTTCTTGTCGAAAGGAGTTAGGCTGGAAAAAGGCAAAAGTTCAACTGTAACAATTCTCAGAAGGGGATATTCCACTGAAGAAGCTCAAGTAGCCAAAGAATCGGCATGACTGTTACCGCCGCTTGAGATATGCGTGATCTCTACCTTCTTGAATTGATACTTTAGTATCCCGACCTCCTTTAAATAGCTCATCATTCTTTGGTCTATAGCATTGAACTCACCTGTAACCTGACTAACAACCAACTGTGAATCACAGTGTAACTGCACTCTGTCCGCCCCAACTTGTCTAGACATTCTGAGCCCCGCGGGGAGAGCTTCATACTCTGCTTCATTATTTGAGGCAGGAAAACCCAGCTTGAATGATTTTTCCACTCTGACTCCTTCCGAAGAGTTGAGAATAATTCCAACTCCTGCCCCTCGGTAGTTTGACGCTCCATTCACATACACCTGCTATGTTTGTTCCCGAGGTTCCATTGCCTTGCTTCCTTCTATTAGCAAAACTTTTGTTTTCCTGAGAGTGAATTCGGCAACGAAATCTACTAAAACCTGCCCTTTGATGGAAGTCCGAGGCCTATACTGAATATCAAAAGCTCCCAAAGAGGCCCCCCACTTGGCTATCCTTCCCGTGAAATCCGACCTCTTGAGTATTGCCTGTAGGGGGTGCTCGATTAGCACAACTACCGTATGGGCTTGAAAATAGTGGGGTAATCTCCGTACGGCATGAATTATTGCAAGCAGCTTTTTCCAATGGGAGATAACGTGTTTCTGCTTCCACAATAGTCTCGCTGACATAAAAGATTGGCTTTTGAATTCCTTGGTCTAGCTTTAACAAGACAGCACTCACCGCATGATCAATAACAACTAAATACATGTACATCGTTTCTCTAGGTACTGGCCTTGACAAGATGGGAGCCCTAGATAAATACAGCTTCAGTTCATCAAATGCTTGCTGGCATTCATCCGTCCACTGAAAGCCTTTCCACTTCTTTAGCAGTTGGAAGAAAGGTCGACATCTATCCGCAGACCGCGAAATGAATCAATTAAGAGCCGTAGTCATCCCAGTAAGTCGCTGGACCTCTTTAGGGTTCCTAGGAGACTTCAAACTTTGCAAAGCTACAATTTGATCTGGATTAACCTCTATACCTCGATGAGTCACCAGATAACCCAAAAACTTTCCCGAGCTGACCCCAGAGGCGCACTTAGAAGCATTCAATTTCAGACGATGCTTCTGCAATGTCTCGAAGGTTTCTGCGAGATCTTTAAGGTGATCTTCCACGGCCTTACTCTTTACCACCATGTCATCTATATAAGCCTCCATATTCCTTCCCAATTGCTCTTTGAACATCTTGATAACCATTCTTTGATATGTAGACCCCGCATTCTTCAAACCGAATGGCATGACCTTGTAATGAAAATTACCAATGGGGGTAATAAAAGGGGTTTTCTCCTGGTCTTCGAGGGCCAAAGCTATCTGATGGTACCCTAAAAAGTATCAAGAAAACTCATCGTGGGGTGCCCAAAAGTCGCATCAACAAGCTGATCAATCTTGGGCATGGGAAAATGATCTTTCGGACATGCCTTGGTCAAATCTGTGAAATTCACACATACTCGCCACTTTCCATTCTTCTTTTTCACTACTACCATGTTAGCTAACCACATGGGATAAAAGACCTCCTTAATTGCCCCAACTTCTTTGAGTCTATCTACCTTCTCCTTTACTGCCCCGACGTGTACATCCGAGGACCTACGAGGTTTCTACTTCTTCGGTAAACATCAGGGGTCAACATTAAGTCGATGACAGATAAAATTTGGATCTACCTTGGGTGCTTCATATGGACTCCATGCAAATACGTCCAAATTTCTTACTAGAAATAGGATTAATTCTACTTTTTCCAAGACAGGAAGGTTAGCTCCTACCTGGAAATACTTATCCCCAAGGTCAATGTGTATTTTTTCCAATCGCTCACATGTGTCCTCGGGTGGAGGCTGTAACTACTACAAGGGATTTTTCGATCCAGGCTCTCCCTGATTTCTATGTCCTACAGCAGCTATCTGGCATCTCCGTGCCACACTCTGGTTTCTGCATATTTTTGCAATACCTTTCTCGGTGGGGAATTTTACCTTCTGATGTAAATAAGTAGGAACTGCACCCATGGAGTGAATCCAAGGACATCCAAGAATTGCTGTATTGGGGGAGTAGGAGTGTACTACTATAAAATGGACCATTTCCTTTCTTCCTTCGACTTCTACGGGAAGGGTCACCTATCTAGCTGGCAAAACGATACTTCCGTCAAAGGCTACCAAGGGGCTGTTATACTCTGTCAAATCTTCGGGGGTAAGTCCTAACCCTTCATATAGGTCAGGGTACATTATTTCTACCCCACTTCCTTGATCTATCATAACGCTTTTTATATCAAAACCCTCAATCTGCAGTGTAACTACCAGTGCATCTTCATGGGGCTAGACAGTATCAAAAGGTCTTTTCCCGTAAAGCCAATGCATTCGTCTTCCTTACATCTCTTTTTAGGTGTAGGACCTTCCAATTCTAAATCAGAAGCTGAGTTCATGGTCAATATCCTCCGTGGAGTTCTAATAGTCTCCACCTGCTTCCTAACCACGTGTATTACCCCTATGAGCCCCCGAGTTGGTGTCGAAGTTCTAGAAGTGGTTGCCCCTTTTAGGTCTTGCGAATGAGAATCTTCCCGCACTAAAAATTCTCCCAAAAAACTTGCCTTTTCAAGCTGGTGCAAGGGGTCCTTTAGGGTTCGGCAATCCTTAGTTTTATGCCCCTGGTCCCGATGATATGAGTAGTAAAGGCTCTGGTTTCTTCTCGTAACATCCCCACTCATCTTGTTCGACCAGCAGAAGTATGACTCGTTCTTTATTTTTTCCACAATCCGGTATACAGGCTCTTTGAACAACGAACTAACCATTTCGAGCCTCAGCTTCTGAGCCTGAGAGAAGAAATCCCTTCGATGTCGGGGAGCTTGATCTACCTTAACCTCTTTCTTCTCTACAATGGGTGCTTTCGCTTTAGCCTTATCTTGCAACTGGTCATCTTCTAACCTCTTATATTCCTCCACCCGCTCCATTAATTTATTCATATCCGTGACTGGCTTCAAAGCCAGCGAAGCTTTTAAGTTGGAATCAATGGGGAGCCATACCTTAAAGGTACTTGCAGCAATTCCACCGTTATCTCCCCCAATCTTATTGTATAATTCCTAGTAACGATCTGAATAAGCCCTAAGGGTTTCGCCTTCCTTTATTGCCAGTGAAAGGAGTAAGGCAAAAGGCTTCGAGGTCCTACTGCATGTCACAAATCTCACCCTGAACGCTCTGATTAGCTCATCATATCCTCGGATAGCCTCTTTTTTCAGCCCATTGAACCATCTCATAGCTATTGGCCCCAAGCTTGAAGGAAAAATTTTACACATCAGAGCCTCGTTTTTAGAATATATGGCCATACTTTGGTTATAATGACTGACATGCTCCACGGGATCCGTTTTGCCATCATAAATAATGAAAGTTGGCCTCGTAAATCTTCACGGTAGATCAGTTTTCTCAATCTCTTCGGAGAAAGGGGATTGAGATATCTGATGCAGTGCTTTACCCATGGCATCATTACTAGAAACCTTTAGCACCTCGAGTACTCGAGATTAAGGTGCTGACGAGCACTAAGGAACTGGTCCTTTACGTTTCTCCTTGTCTTGCTCCCCCCGTCTATTCTTGTGGTGAGGTGGAGAGGCTGTCCTCTCCCTGTGTGGAGACTGCTCTCGCTCTCCATGGGGAAGGGGTGATCTCTTATCTCACTTCTTATTCCTATCTTCTAGCATGCATTCATCGGCTCGGGAGTGACTATGTGCCGGGCTTGGTCATCTCTGATGCCGAAGCTCTTTGTCTTTTCGGCGAAGTAATTCCTTATCCTTCTCGGCATTCCTCTGCAGCAAGGCCACTTACTCCCTTAACCTTTCCACCTCCCCATCCCTATTATAGTAGGACAAACCTTCTGTATTGGTAGCAATCCCTTCTGTTAGGTTCTAAGACTTTAGAAACTAATATATTAGAACTTCAATTTGTAATATGTTGGCAAACTATGATCCAAACATAGAGTCTAGGTTCAGGCTTGCTCAAAGTATAATTTAATGTAAAATTGGAATCGAGTGATTGCAGGATTTATTGGACAAAATCTGCAAGGCTCAATCGATCAAAAAATTAGACTCGATCGATCGAAACACGTGCAGATTTATTTTTCTACAGAATTTCCAATTCAGCCCAAGCCCGTTTGACGTGTAGGGTTTTGTGTTTTACTCCAAGTATAAAAGGAAAAACCCTAGCTACATTTCAAAGGCTTTTTTGAGAGTTGTGTATTGAATCTTTTATGAGATCTAGAGGTGTTTACCTTCATACACACATATAGAGTTGTCAAGATCAAGATTCACGTCAAGAACTTGATGATCTCTTCAGTTGCTGCATAAAAAACTTTAAAGAAGATCTGAAACCTTTGAGTGGAGTCTCAAAGTCATAAGTAGGAGAACCTGTAGTTGAAGTAGATCAAGGAAAGAAGTAGTCCGTGGACTCGGAGCTGTCACGTGGTCATGGTAATAAGTTTTCTACTCAAAGTAGCAATAGGATGTTAGTGGTATAAGTTCTATTGTAAAAAACTTCAATTCTTTCATAATAGATTTGTTTTACCTTGAGGATAGCTAGGTTAAATCCTCCTCAGGTTTTTTACCGGTTAGGTTTTCCTAGGTTATCATATCGTTGTGTTCTTTATATTTCCGCATTATTTATATGATATGATTTTATTGTGTTAACCTAGAACTGAATAATTTATCTAAGTAATCACTTGGCTAAATATCTAGGTTAAACAACTTGTGTTAAGGCGTCTAAAAACGTACACCTTCTTCTTGCGAAGGTGGGCTAGGTTGTCGTTGAGTCTCCTTATGAACCTCAAATCTCACACGTCGATCTACATGAACAGATTCTTCTGAAAGGCTAGGTCGCTCCAGATGAGCGGGACCACTTCGTGATCGATTCGCCATAGTCTAAATCAAACCAACTCTTGAGTCTTCTGCTTAGTAGAGCCTTCCCACAGACGGCGCCAGTTGTGGGGTCGTAAAATTTGTTCCCCGAGGAATTCTGCACGGATTCTCACTCGAACTATTTAAATAGCATACATATAAGAAAACAACAAGAGAAAAACACTCCACAATGGGAAACTCAAGCAATTGATTTCTCTAAACTCATGTATTACAACTTCAAGTTAGATATTACAATAGATAACTCTCACGTTTTCGTGGTGTTATCTTTACTCTCTCCCTCTCTCTGGTTGATTTTTCTTCTTTTTGTTTCCTTTTTGTCTCCTTTTTTCAGATCCCCCCTTCCTTTACCTCTCCTCCACCTTTTATAACTTTAATCCTTACTCTTTTCACTACAGCTGTCCTGTTACTTGCCAGAGCCTCAAGGATATTTTTCTCAACTATATCGGATTCGTCCCCTCCCTTATCCTAAAACTCTGACTTTTGGGGGTTGTTGGTACTGTTTAGGCTGTCTTACTTGCATTTAATGTGGTAGAGGTGAGATAAGAACCTCATCACTGATGTGGAGGTAAAGATCTTCAACCTTCTTGCATGTTCCGGAACCTTCCTGTGGTTCTAGGAATCTCCTGGTAATCACACGTGGATCACCTGCGCACTATACCTCGGGTAAGGTGGCACCTTACTATCTCCATGGGAACTAATCTTTTGTGTCACTCATTTTTTTCGTGATACTTGGGATGATCCAGCTATTCTCCTTTCGTGGTTCATTATCCATTAAGCTTTCCTTTCAAAACACAGGCCAGGCCCAATTCTTTCCCGTAACCCAATTGCTTCTTAGGCTTTAGGCCCGAGAGGTGACTGTTCCACTCCCCACAGCTTGTGAATAAATTCAAGCTTGTTTGATAATAAAAAAAAGAAAAAGAAAAACAACATTTGAACATATAATCTAGCTTGATAATGAATTCTAACTTCAAACTACTCCACCTCACAAACTCTCAATACTTACTTGTTTTGGTTTGTTTATTATCCTACTGTAAATAAGTAGAATATAAGGGTGCGTTTGTTTCGCCTGAAAACACTTTCAGGAAATTATTTTACACCCTTGTGTGTGTTTGGCAGCTACGAAAAATACGATCAACGGAAAATCATTTACGCTTTGACCAAAAAATAAGCCACTTTGAGCGTAAAATCATTTACGCTTTGATTTTACCTTCAAACAATTTCCGAAAATCACACTTGAAGAGAGAGAGCTCGAGCACACTCCTCACACGGTCCAAAACCCATATCCAAGCTCACCTTAGCCAAGCTCCGGCCAGCCTAGATCGTGCTGCCCCACAGTCCAAAACCCATCTCCAAGCTTACCTTCAAACCATTTCCAGAAAAAAAAAAAAAAGAAAAAAAAAGAAAAAAAAGAAAAAAAAAAAAGAAGAACCGAACCAAGAGCAAGAAGAGATAGTAGAGCCGGCAAGATCGCGCACACCACAACCCCATATCACACCACCACATCCAACCCCAGTGCGCACCACAACCCCAGACTGTACCACCGCATCTAACCCCAGATCGTACCACCGCATCCAACCCCAAATCGCACCGATCTCGTTGCACCCCAGCATCGGCGAGATCGCACCCCCAGCACCGGCGAGATCACACCCATGACCCACCCATGCCCGATCTCTCTCTTTCTCGATCTACCTCTCCCTTTCCCTCAATTGTCGATCACTCTCTCTTTCTCCCTCTCTCTCCGTTTCACCGAATTTTTGAGTTCAATGAATGTTTTGTTTTGATTTTTGTTTCTTTTAAGTTTATTATTGAAATTTTCTATTATGAAATTTGTTTGGAAGCTGAGAAAATAGTTGAGAAAATGTGACAAATTAGTAGGAATATAACATTTTCAGAATGCAACCAAATACTTGAAAATATTTTCTAAAATAATTTTCATAATACAGCCAAACATTTGAAAATATTTTCTTTTCTTGAAAATATTTTCACTTGAAAATATTTTACACCTAAAAAATATTTTACACTGAAACAAACGCATTGTAAGTTTATAAGGTTGCGTGATGTCTTTTCTATTTTCTTGTATTCAGATTTCAGAAAAATTTCGTCTCGAGTCCATAAACAGCGCCCCTGGCTGTGGCCTGTGGTTAAGACTTAAAGACCCAAATGCTGGTACTTTGTTATATTTAAACCGAATAGGACAAGAAATCCACCGTGTCAATCATAAGATAAATGGATGTATAAAAAACTATATTTTTCTAGAATTATCAATCATTAATTCGCAGTAAAATTATTACTCTTTTTATATACTCTTTAAGCTAGTAGTCAATACAGTACCAACCGTATATATGTACTGGTTATTAAATCGAAATCGGTACTTTTTTTTTTCTGAATAATCGAAATCAGTACTTCTTTAAAAATATACCACATAAGATATTGAGCTATACCAACCTCTACCGATGTGGGTTTCAGTTAACTCAACTAGTAAAGTCTCTGATAGTTGTATAAGAGATCTGGGGTTCAGTTCCCGCCTACACCAAAAACTGATTGATGTTTTGATCTGATGATAAAAAGCTATCATCAGGAGCGGACGCCATAAGTTGAAAATCTTTCAAAAAAAAAAAAAAAAAAAACCTCTACCAACTATATTGAGGATATTTTTTGGTGTTTTGGCTGGTGTTGATATTTCAGTCCATGGAATAAAATAAAATTTTAAAATGTTAAAAATGAAGAAAAATATTATAAAACATGTTGTTATTATTATTATTATGTAGGAATATGTTATTTAAGCTAATACAATGCCTTCTCAAAAAAAGAAAGAAAAAAACTAATGCAATGGGTTATTATACTTAGGATGATATTTGGGATTATAAAATATATGGATTTTAAATTATATTTGGGTTACACACACATATATACTAGTAATACCAAAACAATATTCATGTATTAATCGATACTGAAATATTTTGTTCTCTAACCAAATTAAACGATTTTAGATAAAATTGACCCCCTTAATTTTATTGCCTTGCTTTCTTTTTTTGATAAGTAAAACCATGTCCAAGTAAATCTTTGATGATATTGTCCACATATTTTGTTCTACTACGACTTCTTGAAATAAACATTATTGATTATTATTTTATCCCCAAACTTGAAGTTTATCGTAACCAAGTCGATAAGTCTAGATTGAGTTTCAATATATTTCTTAAAAAAATTTACAACTGCTAATGTGATCACTTGTAAATGGCAGACTATAAAATGGTGTCAATGGCATATTCAAATAAGAATCAATAAGAACCGGTCAATTCAACATTTGTAAAATATATTGTGAAAATCTTGTGTGTAATGCATTATTCGTAGTACAATTTTTTTAAAGAACTATATGACTATAAACATGAAATGAAAAATTAGAAGGAAGTAGTAAAACTCTTTTTCCTCAGCAAAAGATATTAAAAAAAAAAAAAAAGGAAATCTTTCTTCTAATATAGGATAGGAGATTATGGCATTGAGCCATAAGGCTCTTAGTGCCTTAACTATTATTATTATGGAAACTCAAAGTCTCAAGGTAGAAATTTAAATTTAATTTTGAATAAAATATTATTTTGGTTCCTAAAGTTTATTAAAGGTTTGTTTTTCATCCCTGAAATTTAAAAAACTCGTTTTTCGTCCTTAAACTATTGAAAATTTCATTTTTTGTTCCTAAACTATTAAAAATGTTTTACTTAAGTTTTGCCAAAAATTTGTTTTTCATCCATAAACTATTGAAAAAAGTTCTTTTTTATCCCTATTTTTGTCTCTAAACTATTAAAAAAACTCTTTATAAAGTTTAAGAATGAATTTTTTTTTTTCAAATTTAGGGACAAAAAACAAACTTTTAGAGTGAGTTTGGTATCAGTTTTAAGCTTTAGCTTTTATCTTTTAATTTTTATGTAGAGCTTTTTAAAACCTCACTTTTTCCCTTTTTTTCTCATTTTTTCAAATTTTTTACAGTACAAGTATACTTTAGTACACTTTCAACAAAAAGTTAGATAAGCTGTTCCTAAATGGATACTTAGGGTGTGCTTGTTTGGAGGTGAAATATGGTGGATGGAAAACTTTGTAGAAAAAAATGAGAAGTAAAACTTTTTTGGACTATTTTTGGTTGGGTGGGAAGAAAGAAAAATAAATGGTGGGACCTAGATGTTTTCTCTCCACGTCCACCAAAAAGTTTTCTCTCCAAAATGGAGAGAAAATTGAAGGAAGAAAATGAGGCTGTTTAATGGACAAAAATGCCCTTGTGCACTTGCACATGGGCTTTGTCTGTACATTGCTCTTCTTCACCCTTTTTTTTCCCCTCCCTCCTGGACGTTGCCTCTTCTTCTTCTTCTTCTTTTTTTCTTCCCTCGTTGCCTCTTCTTTCCCTTTTTTTTTTTTTTTTGATTTAAGTGTACGCTGCTCATATTCTTCTTCTTTTTTCTTTTTTTTTCTTTTGCTTTCTTTTGTGTTTTTTTTTTTTTTTTTGTTTGTCACTTTTTTGGTTTTAATTGGGTATCATTTTTAACAAAAGTACATGAGTAAATTTATACAAACTCACTTTTTCCATCCCTCCACTTTTTCACTTCCAACCAAACAAAAAGAAAGGAAATTAAAATCTTTTCTATCCTCCCATTTTTCCATCCTCCCATAATTTTTTATCCTCTCACTTTTCCACCCCTCCAACCAAACAGACCCTTAGTAAAGTTTAGAGAACAAAATAACTTTTTACCCTTCATTTTTAAGAAAACAAAAAGAATAATGAAACTTTTAAACTAGAAATGATCAAATTAAGAACAAATATAATGCTTATCTATGACTAATGACGGATATCTAAGATTTCTAATGAATTCCTTCGTAAAACTAGAAAGATATATAGGAAAAAAAATGTATTATGTCCATAGTATTCTTAAAATACTCTTACAACAAATCATAGATGATAAGTTGTTATTGGTTCTAATATAAATCTACCATTGAAATTACAATTTTACCCATCAGTAATAACCAATAACAATCATATAATATTTGTTGTGAAAGTATTATGAAAATGTAATGAATAAAGCATTTCTTAAAAAAAAAAAAAAAAAAAACTAAGTCTAAACCCAATTTTCTTCCTCATTTAGAGGAGAGTGTTGTTAAATCTAGCCCTTCCATCTCTGTAGTCCTATCTTAACGGACGGTACCGGTCAAGACTATAGCTAGAAAAGTGTAGTAGTGTCACAATTCATACGTACCTTCTTGCCGGCAGCAGGCCAACTGCGGTGGTAGAATAACAGTTGAATTCAGCAGATCGTACGGCATCGACAATGGCGTTTTCGGCTACAGGAGTAGTCCTGAAGCATGGAAATTTAGATGGATCACCATGTCCAATATTAATGATGGGCTTTCCATTATTTCCATCTAGGTTTTCCCACAACTTGGTCAGAACTCCTCGGATGGTCATTGCTTCAGCTCCTCGTTACCCCGGAAACCCCATTTCTTGCATTCGTTTTCCATGGTACGTTTGGGTAAGGACTTAGGACTTGGATTTAGGGTATGATATGGGAAGAGTGATTCAAATTATTCAATGTATCTAAGCAATGGATATTGACATTTTTGAGACCAAGTGCGGTAGATAATACTGTTGGAAAATCGAGTTCTAGCAGGTGTTTAGTTGGCCATGTAATGTCATGTGGTCACTTGCCCAATATATATATATATATATATAAACACATACACACACGCGAGGTTATGGGTTCGTGTAGGATGTACAAGTAATAAATAAAAGTTACCACCCTATGTTTATTTTTTACGAAACAAAATGTTTGTTCAGATGACAATATAAATAAAAGAGTCCCTCATTCATAAACGTTGGTATTTTTTAATGTGAGAGTTTTCCATAATATACATGTGCATAAGTCAAATAGAGAAAAAATGTTATAGTTCAATTTGTTGTACACAAAGATTGTATTACTTTTTTTTGTGTGTTGTTGATCATTGTATCATAGAAGGTAGACATCTATTAGTCTCAAAGTACCATTGATGAGTAAGGGATTAAATTTATCTTAAGAAAATTGTGTCAAACGCAACCCTTGATCAGTTTTAGCAAGCAGGGAAGTAGCTATATATTAGCTAAGGGAGTCATGTATTTTTATCAAAATTAAAAGCTTTTAAGAGTTTGGCCCACAAAAAAAATAAATTAGCCCCATAAAGTAATCCAGAGTAGAATATCTATTTAGAATGAATTATGAAATATTTTCCGAGGAGTTTTAGGCTTTGTCAACTTAATTTCAACAATGCAGTTTTTGAATTATGTATTCAATATTCTTAGTTTTCATAATTTTCTTGACCAGTAAGATATTTTGTCGAACTTTGAGACAAGAAAGATATTTTGTCAATCTTTTGAGTAGAATATCTATTTAGTTTGTCGATCTTTGAGACAAGAAAGAGGGCAAAGTCAGAGATGTCATTAAAAAGAAAATCTTTTTTAAGAGATTTATTGGAATGATAGTTTCCTAAAATGATTCTTAATTAGTGTATTAGATATTACTTTTTGTGGGTCAAATAATGGTTATATATGCATGGATTTAGTGTATTGCACAAGTTTGTTAGTTTTGTGAGTGGTAGATGTAGTCCTTATGTTCAAAATTTAAATATAAATGTTTAAGAGGTCTAAAGTTTCAATAAAGTAAAGCATATCTCATAATTAATGAATAAGCTAAAAATATATCATAAATACCATATGAATGTTTAATTTAAATTTAATCTTTATATAAAACATATCTCAAATTAAGAATTATTATGTGATTTTAATTTAGTTATATTTAACAAAATATAAAATTTTTCGCTAATCTTTTCAAGCAAAATAACAAACATGTGGGGGCCCGAGGACCGAGGAAGGGATTGCTGAGCTGTTAGTTTTGTTATTGAGGCATCACGTGCCTGAAGAGGGAATTTACCCGAGGATAGAAGGAGAAGAGACAAAAGTCTCTTGGGAGCTCCATGTGGAAAGGATAGGCTAAGGAGAGAGAATCATGGAGGGTAGGGGAAGTTTCCAGCAAGAAGTAGCCCGTTGCCTCCGCATTAAATGGTGGGCAACAGCTTTATCAGCTGCATTGATGAGGAAGTGACCTGAACAGTGTAATTCACAGCTAAACAGCTCCTTCTACCACCTTCAGCAGATATGTAAGGGGACAAGTGTCATGATGAGAATTTAGTTAGATAAAGATGGGGGGTCAAGATGTGAAGAAAAAGGGAGTATATGAAAAAAATGAAATTTCTAGAAAAGGGGATCCCAGCACAATTCTCAGAAAAAACAAGAGTTAAGAGTAAGAACATTGAAAGAAGAGCGTGAACAGTGTTTCATTTTGAGTATTATTTGCCTTCTCGGGCAAGCTTGTAATAAGCTTATAACATATATTAATCCATGATCTTTAGTTTTTCTTCCCTGTTTTTGTCCTCAGGCTAAGCCCTCCATTTTTGTTTGATCCACTCTCTTACAAACATATTGATTTGGGCCTGGTTGAACTATGCAAACCTCACTATTTTAAGTGGGCTTGTGCTGTTTGACTTTTGAGTCCTTACCAAACATATATAGAATTTTTTTTAATAAGTATTTTGAGGGATTGATCACAATGATAGTTTCTTAAAATAATTATTCATTGGTGTTTTCGAACCCATACATAATCACATGTGAGCATGTGTGTATGTGTGCGCACACGCTTTGAGTTTCATACTATTTCATTTTGGTCCTAGAAGCCAGCCCCTCCCAAGAATAGATTTTTGGCTTTGTCCCTATTAGTTAAGTTCAGACACATGATTAAATTTTAAGAGGGAAACTTAAGGAACAACAACTAAATAATGTATTTAAGTTTTGCATATATTTATATATATATATATATATATATATATATTCATGTGGGCTGTCCCAATATTTAGTCTTATATAAATCGTTTTTATTTTATACTGTTTTAACCTCAGTGCGGATGGTCCCGTGCAAAAATAGTGGTTTTGTTGCCGTGGCCACAGTCATATATATTCTGTGAGTGTTCAAATGTCATTTGATAAGAAAGCAGATTTCTATATATTAATTCATTGGTTGTGAACCTGCTATCTAGCTAGTTATTTATTAAGTCAATCTTGTATGCATTATCAATTCGTATATAACATGACAAGTTTCTATTAGTCTATTAGTTTTGAAATATTGTTCAGTGATTGGATTTAAGATAAATATAGTATATTCTTGATCGCACAGTGATCTTTGGGAATAACATAAACGTAAATGAATAAAATTATTTTATGATAATTTTACTATTTTATCTTTATTTATAAATAAATTACTGAATATATAAGGGTATTTTAGGGATTTTAGTTAAAAATACATTAAATCTAGTTTCATTCCCTTTGACTTCTCCAAATTTTAGTGATGAAAATTTGAGATTTTAAAGGAATAGAGAGAAATTAGTATTCCCTCCTTTTTATTCCATTCGCTCTCACTTAAAATCTAAAAAAAGGAAATGAGTTTTTCATTCTCCTTGCCACTAAAACTTTCAAACAAGAAAAATGAATAAAAATTCTAAAATTACTATTTTCATTCATTTTTTTTTCCACCCAAGCGAGCTATTAAAGGATTATGGTACATTCTAAAATGTTTTTTTGAAGGGATTACAGGAATATGGGGATGACCCTAGCAAAATAACTGACTACAACGCTTGGAGTTGGTGCTGATTGGTGACACAAGGGAGGCGTGATTGAGTAAAGAAAGTGTCCAAGCGTTGTTTGTGTTACTGTGATGATAAAGCATTTAAGAAGCATATATGTAAAAGCCTAATAGATATTGAGAGAAGTCAACAACCCAAGGTGCGTTTATTTTATTAGAATCCATTGGTTTTTGGTTGTTACTTTTTTTTTTTTTTTGAAATGAAAATGTGGATTTCATTCAACAAGCGAAATTGAAATACAACAGAGGGAAAGTACAAGAAGCCAGCAAGGCAGAATTAAGGAGGGTCTTGATAGCGAAGTTGCTGGAGCAGAAGAGGGGGGGGGGGGGGGCATTCCCTTCCAAACTTGTGAGGTTCTAGAAGACCTTGCAAAGGTAGCAAGGTCATGAGCATCTCTGTTGTAGTCCCTTTTCAGGTGCTGCAATTTCCAGCTGCAAAAATGGTCAAGGGAGATGAGGATTCCCTGGAGGATGTGGCCAAATTCTCCACCAAGCTTCTTAGAGTTAATGGACTGAACTATGGACAGGGTATCAAATTCTATGATGATCCTAGAGACTTGCATTTCCTGAGTGAGCAGTATGTCGTTTTCGATGGCACTGGCTTCAACAGTTTCAATGGGGTGACACGCCTGCAGAGATTTACACATGGTAGCAGCAACCTGACCATTGGAGTCATGAATAATAACACCAATGCTAGAGGGTCTACCATCATCAGAGGAGGCTCCATCCACATTTATTTTGTGGTAGCCAGGTGGGGGAGGGGACCAAGAGGAGGCTTGGGTCTTTGGAGGAATTGTTGTCGAGATTGCGCCTTTGTAGTCTTTAGCTAATCTGATGGCAGAGTCCCAAATTTGATGAGGGAGCGAGGATGTTGATTCATGGACTATTTGGTTGCGGTTGTGCCAAATGAGCCAGGCTGTGACGAGGAAGGATTTTAGATCCTGTGTAAAGCCATTGGACATGAGCTGGAGGGCTAGGTCTGAGAAATCCCAGGAGCTGTCTATAAGGTTGATGGGGCAGTTTTGCCGGTAACCCCAGATAGATTTGGGAATGTCTCAATGGAAGAGGGCATGTGTGGTGCTTTCAAGGCATTGATTGCAGGCAGGGCAGTAGTCATTTGTGTTCACTACCCTAATTCTGAGGTTTTGCATCATTGGTAGAGCATTCATGCAGCATCTCCAGGCAAAAATCCTGACTTGTGCTGGGATATTAAGGTGCCACATCTTCCTCCAAAGGAGGGAGCACGAGTTGCCATAAGAGCTTTCTCCTCTGTGAGATGGTTCTGCTATTATGAGTGCAATGTAGTAGGCGCTTTTGACAGTGAACTCACCTCGCTTGTCACCAATCCAGATTATTTTATCTTCAGGGAGGGAGTAGTTGATTGGTATGTTTAGGATAGTATTGGCCTCAAAAGGGATGAAGGTTATTCTTACCAATTCAGCTTTCCATCTCCTTGTGTCTGGATCAATGAGAGCAGATACCATGGGGAAGTCATCAAAGTGGTGCGAAAGAGGGGAGATGACTTTGTAAGTGGATGGAGTTGGCATCCACCTGTCTTCCCATGTATGTATCATTTTGCCATTTCCAACACGCCATCTAATGCCCTTTTTAATGACCTCAATGCTACTGTGAATACTCTGCCATGCTTATAAAGGGTTGCAGCCAAGCTTGGAGTTGAGAAAATCCGAAGAGGGGAAATATTTGGCTCTGTATATCCTAGAGATGATGGAATTCGGATTGTTTAGGATCCTCCAGTCTTGCTTGGCTAGCATGGCAAGATTGAAAGCTTAGAGGTTCCTGAATCCCATTCCCCCCTTAAATTTGGATTTGCACATCTTTTTCCATGCAACCCAGGCAATTTTTGCTTCCTGTTACTTTTGACCCCACCAAAAGTTCCTCATCATGCCCTTAAGGTCTTCACAGAGTCTCTTTGGGAGGAGGAAGCAGCTCATGGAATAGGTAAGGACAGCTTGTGCAACGGCTTTAATGAGAATTTCCTTGCCCCCCATAGAGAGCATCTTTTCTTTCCAGCCAGACAGTTTTTTACCAACCCTTTCTTTAATTTCAGCAAAGATCGCATTTTTGGACTTTCCAATGATGGATGGCAACCCTAGATATTTAGTGTGGCGAGAACCTTGCATAGGTCCAAGGATTTCAAGCATCTCATCTTTAGTTTCTTGAGGGGTGTTGTGGCTGAAGAAAATGGATGACTTGTCAGTGTTAATCTTCTGTCTAGAGGTTACTTCATACTTTCTAAGGATCTCAATTAATATGTGGCACTCTTGGCTGTTGGCTTTGTAGAAGAACAAGCTGTCGTCAACGAAGAATAGGTGAGTGACATAGGGGCATCCTCTACATATGGAAATCCCATTCAGCTCCTTAGATTAGGCTGCATTGTGGATGAGGGAGGAAAAGGCTTCTGCATAAATAAGAAAGAGATAAGGAGAGAGGGGGTCTCCTTGCCGAAGCCCCCTCGAAGGAGTAATGCAGCCATGAGTAGAGCCATTAATAATGATGGAGTACGAGATAGTAGTAATGCAATACATGATTAGACTTATCCATTTTTCATGGAAGCCAAGATTTTCCATAGCAGCCTCCATAAAGCTTCATTCTACTCTGTCAAAGGCTTTGCTCATATCAAGTTTCACAGCCATTGAGCAATCCTTCCTAATTCTCTTATTGTTAAGGTAGTGCATAATTTCAAAGGCAGTGAGGACATTGTCAGTGATTAAGCGTTCGAAAAGAAATGCACTCTGATTCTCTGATATGACATGGGGAAGGATGGCCTTGAGCCGATTTGCAAGAACTTTGGCAATGATTTTGTACACCACATTACTAAGACTGATGGGTCTAAACTTAATCATTTTAGTGGGTAGCTTTGTTTTGGGTATAAGGGTGATGTTGGTTCTGTTTATTTCAGCCAAAGACATATTATTGTTAAGTACATTGAGAACCATTCTAGTTACATCATTTCCAACAATGGACCAATATTTTTGAAAGAAGATTGCGGACATACCGTCAGGGCTTGGAGCCTTGGTTGGGTGCATTTTCTTGAGGGCAGAGAGGATTTCTTCTCCAGAAAACTCTTTGATAAGTTCCATATTCATCTCCTTAGTGACTTTGGTGGGGATAAGTCTAGTGACCTTAGCTACGGTGGAAAGGGAAGGTTGAGAGGATGTGAAGATATTCTTGAAGTAGGAGATGGCGGTGTCAGCAATGGTTTCCTTGGTGTCACACCATACATTTTGTTCTTTCCAAAGGCCTAGAATGATGTTTTTTCGTTTCCTTTCAAAGGCCTTGTTGTGAAAGAATTTAGTATTACGATCCCCTTCACTGAGCCATTGAACTCTTGAGTGTTGATTCCTGTAGGTTTCTTCATTGTCTAGCAGCTCATTGATCTCTTTCCTAAGTGTGTTTATTTGAGACCCCAGACTGCCATTAGTGTCCTAGAGGACTAGCTTGCTGAGAGCTTTCCTTTTCTTCGCAATATTCTTCGGTATATGCCCATACTCGGCTTGATTCCAATTCGAGAGCTCAGCAGCGCATTGGTTAAGCCCCTCAGAAAGACCCCTAGGAGAATTAGTGTCTGTACAACCCTCCTAGACCCTTCGAATAATCTCCATGCACTCATCTCTACGAGTCCACAAGGCTTTAAAGTGGAAGCGCCGCTTGCGATGAGGTTGGGCTGTGAGGGCATCCAAGATGAGGAAGGCACAATGGTCAGAGGTTGAATCAATGAGGTGATGAACCCTTGCTTCTCGAAATTGATTGCTCCATTCAGCTGTGGCTAGGGCTCGGTTAAGCCGCATATAAATTCTGTCTGACCCTTCCCTCATATTGCACCAAGTAAAATTTGATCCATTGTACCTCAAATCCCTCAAATTGCAGGTGTTTATAGCATTCTTGAAGCCGTCCATTTGTTGCTGTGATCTTGTAGCACCCCCCTGTTTCTCACTATTGGAGAGAATCTCGTTGAAGTCACCTAGGCAAAGCCATAGGAGATGGTATCTGTTGCCGAGTTCCTCGAGAAGTTTCCAAGAAGCTTTCCTTTGGGCCGTGTTGGGGTGGCCGTAGAATCCTGTAATTCTCCACACAAAACTAATGTCTGCTTCAGTAATGGTGGCGTCGATGTGGTTTGGGCCATATGTCTTGATGTCAAGGTTTGTGTCTTTTGTCCAGAGCATGGCAAGACCACCGCTCTGACCATCACTGGAAACATAGAGGAACTGGTTGAAGGATTTTTTGAATCTTTCCATACCTTTTCTTTTCAATTTCATCTCCGCTAGGAAAATGACCTTGGGATTCCATCGCTGCATAAAATCTTGCAGCGCCCTAACTGTCCGGGGGTTCCCAAGTCCCCGGTAGTTCCACCCAAAGGTAATCATTGTGTCCGGCAGTGCTGCTTTGCAGCCACCGCCGATGTAGGTGCCGGTTTAGTGCTGGGGGTGAGGCATCATTGCAAAGCTTCTTTTGGGTTCTGCTTTCTTCCTTTTCTAAGGATTCGAGGTTGCCAGGACGTTTAATACCAACCTCAGCACAAAGGGCTGACATCTCAATGTCTTGGGCTTGGGTTTTGCTTATCACTTTTCGGTTCTGTGCACTATTAGTCGCTGGATCTCGGGCTGGGTGGGCTGTGTTATCGAGGGGACTAGCTTTTGTTTTCAGCTTCATTGGGCTGGTGGCTTCATGGGCTTCATTAGTGGGTTGTTTAGGTTGGCCTGTAGTGGATAGGGCATCCTGTTGTCCTCCTCTTGGACTTCGGTTGGGGCCCGAAGTGGGGTTGGTTGGTTTGTCACGTGACTCTCCACTAGCTCTTAAATTACGCTTCACATCTCTCGGCCTGTCCCATCCACCCTGATCCTCAGCCGCCTGTAGGACTAAGGCAGCATTATTGTTTCTTGTTCATGTGTGGGTTTCACTTCCCAAAGTCAACTTCCCGCCAATAGCTTCGTTTCCTCCAATGCCCTCTGACAGATTGGGCTGATCAAGGGTTGCGCATGTGTACACGGCGTCTGCCACCATCTCTGTCCCAGCATTCCTTTCATCACTGCCGATGCCCATCTTGTTAGAGTTTTCCTTTGGATGCCAGCCTGCCTTGAGCCAGTCCCCGTACTGGGGAGTACTTCAGGGCAGTATTTGTCATCGTGTCCTAGTCTTCTGCAGGAAAAGCAGAAGGTTGGGAGTCTATCATACTTGTAGGTAAGCCAGGTTCTTTCACCGTCCTCATTGGTGAGGTATCCACCTCTCCTTAGAGGTTTATCAATTTGTAGTTCCACTCTAATTCGCATGAATTTGGCCTGTTCTGACTGCCAGGATCTTTTGTCAACTTCTAGACGTTTCCCGATTCTGCTTCCAATATCTTTTCTGGTACTCTCCGACATATGTACAAACAGGAGTCCCCAGACTTGGACCCAGCGAGGGGTATGAGTGAAGGTTATATTGGATGTTGATAGGCCTTTCTTCCATCGGCATAGGAGTAGAAGGTTATTGTCGAAGCAAGGTTATTGTCGAAGCTCCATGATCCGCTTTTTTCAACCCATTCGAGTTGAAACTTGGAGTTGAATTTGAACTGAAGGATGTTGTTGCCAACATCCACTATTCGAACATTTGAGCTCATTTTCCATGCCGAGAGGAGGACATTCTTTAGGGCTCGTTGGTTTTGTTTCTGGTCAGATAGGAGTTTCCCGAAGAGGCTTAAAGAGCATTCTTCAAGAAGCTCTGCGTGGCTTAGGTTGGAGATGCGAATATCTTCTTCTTCATCTTTGGTTAACAGTAGTTTTTCTAAGTCGTATAGAACTGAATCTTCCATGGCTGGGGTGGGAGGGTGACTGTTGCACTTAGGTAGTCTAAGGCAAGCAGAGGGAGATCCCTATAGAGAACTAAGAGAGGGAGAGCTTGCCCATGACGAGAGAGAAAGGCTCCTACTTAGGGAGAGAAATCCTTGTTTCTACCTACCAAGTAGGTACTTGGTTGTTACTTGGTTAGTTGCTTTCTATGCTTGACAATACCAATCAAGAGTTCTTGGCGTTTATATGCATAATGGTGTATGAGCTTGAACTGTGTAATATTAGTTAAATTGATGCGACATATATATGATTTTTTTTTTTTTTTTTGAAAAGACGGCTTATATATGATTGGTGTCTATATATATAATTTGTTAAATTTGTTAAAGCATGCATAACTCCGATGAATAACATGCTTGTGTTGTTACATGCCTTAGTTGACATGCTTGAGTTGTCTAATGTTTTAGAATGACAAGAGTTTATTACATGTGCTTGCAAGTAAAAAGGTTGACACATTTGAGATGTTCATTCATCATAAGAATAAAGTTGAGAAATAACTTAATGATGCGATAAGTTTTTTATTAATGTAAAACTTGTGAAGTGAAGCTATTTTTCCACCGATTATATTATAAACTAGTTGCCGCAAAAGAAAACTAATCAGACATCATGTGAATTATGTTTGTATTTAAATGAATTTATACGTATGCATGGATTACATGATAATTTGATATTATTTTATGGTACAAATAAAGTTAATTTACTTTTTTTTTTAAGAATGAAGCTGCAAATTTAATTAAGGAACATCCAAGTCGGCTAGAATTATAGCATGAAGGTGTGATGGCCGAAGGAAGCGTAAGACTCATCTCTAACTTTCAGGGAGTTAATGTACTTGATATGATGCAATTGTATTTTTTAGCTTGATTACAGATTTCAGTGATAATCTCTCCTAGCGATAAGTATTGAAGTTTATGAAGTTCTCCGTGCTTCGACTTAAAAGATCTTTACCTAAAAGTTTTTTTTTTTTTTTTTTTTTTTTTTTTTTTTTTTTTTGAGAAAAAATCTTTACCTAAAACTAGATTTGAAAAGAAAAGAAAAAAACTCAAGGAGATCATAGGAGACATTGATTATGGTTTAAGAAATAATGCAAGAGTCTAATCTCTATCACATATATTCATTAATCATCGTAAGCAAACCATAAATCTTTATTCTAAAGAAGACATTTAAATTGGACTAAAGTCTAATAAAGTTCCAAGAGTTTAAGGAGAGATTTCAGATAGAACAAAATTTAACTACAAAATTGGTTGTAACCTAAGACTATAACCTTACTCAATATCTTTTTATTGGAGGTGAATTTTGACAAATCCACCATTGAATTACATTTTCTTCTTATATCCTCCATGCTTGCAAAATTTCTAGAAAATTAAGATCAATAACTATGTCATCAATAAATTGTTTAAATTGCAAGTTTGTATAGTTTAAAATTATGCATAAAATATAAACTTATAGATCATATAGTAAATAATATCCGATTGACACAAGATTTGACATGTGTATTAAGAGCGTAAAGAACATGCAATTCAACAGTTAGATTTTCAAAATATGTAGTAATTTTTATTTTATTGAGTAAGGTTGTAACTTTAGGCTACAACCAATTTTGTAACTAAATTTTGTCCTTTTAGATAACGAGCAAAGATGTAAACGGGTACACTCCTCTTTTATGTACAGTGGGAAATTAGGGGGGTTAATTAGGGGAACAATATAAGCACATGACTAGTTTTAATTGTTCCGATATGATATAGTGATGTTATATTGGATCCCATGGGCATAGTAGACATGCCCTTAGCTTGTGTGCTTTTCCTTTTCCTCTCTCTGTTTGCTAGGCTTAGTTTTATCCACCACAATACTTTCCCTCTATATCCCATGTTCATTCTCGTCAATCATCCATGGGTTCAGCACCCCTCCCCAGACCATGGCAGCACATTGCGTTTCATGTGCAAACCTAAGTATTGCAATGTAGACTAGACCTGCCCATCCGTCGACGGACTTATACTTAAAAGAGTCAATCTCGTACCGGAGGCTATACCGATTTGACCAGTGGAATAATATATTTCGGCACCGGTCAATACCGGTGTACCGTTTCGGATTTACCGTTGTTTTTTATATTTATAAATATATATATTATAATAAATATAAAAGTTTACCATAAAATATTACCTCAATTCAGAATAAATTATTCATGGTTTTAGACTTTAGCATCAATTAAAAGAAAAAAAAAAAAAAAAAAAAGCACAATAAACAAAATAGAAAGTTAATGCAAATAGGTTACCATTTTGCCCTTACCAAAAAAAAAAAAAAAAAAGCATTTTTTTGTATCGGCCGGTAATGCTTGAAATCGACCGGTATGGTCGGTACATGGCCAGTACAGCTGGTATTTAAACTGGTACGAAACGTTGGGGTTTCGATACCAGTATACGTACCGGTACAGTACATACCAGCTAGTACTGGTATGGTATCGACCACCTTGCTTATACCACGACAAGTATTGATGAGAACATTCCGTCAATCTAGAGTAAAATACCTTTAGAGCTCATATACAGCTCGAATTCGATTATATATGTTTGTTTATTTAGCAAATGAATCAAGTTTGAAACTAATAGGCCAAGAATGTATTGACACATTGTGATAATTTAACCAATTAATTAGCTAAGTGAATTAATTAAGTTAATTAACATGCAATATGCGTGGTAGCACAAACAAATCACCAACTAAGTTAATATGCAGCGGAAAATAAAGTTGACACGGTGATTTGTTTACGAATAAAGAAAACCTTCAAGGCAAAAATCCCACCGGGTGATTTTAAGGTCACCACTCCTGAGAATCCACTATTATCATAACAAGCAGTTACAAGTAAAGGAATCTCAGTACCTTATACCAACCTACAGTTGAACCCTTACCCCAATACCCAATTGTACTTATTCTGTAGTGACAATCTCTCATTTTAATGCACGGCTTCCAGTACGTGACTAACCAATCGATGCACGGATCCAAGTACGTGACTAACCACCAACTTGAGAAGGATGTTGGCTGCAAAGTTCTTCAGTTCATCCACACGATGAAGATCGCGAAACTCCTTGGTTACAAAACCCTACGGCGTACAAACACAGCAACTTCTTGAAGAGAAAGATGAACTAGGGCAAATTGTCTCCGGTCACAATATGCTAGTGAAAAACATTTGCATCAAGTTGCACTCACTTACATCAGCTGTGACGGCCCTTAAAATAATCCTTATATATGTTTAGGGTTGTGGGAAAAGAAAGCTTAAACATGTATACACTGATTGGTGTGAAATTAGATCTGAAAAACTAATTTTTGTAAATCTCGATAGATAGGTTATCTATCGAGCAGCTGTCGAGCATCGGGCAAAAGCTGCCTTTTAAATCTCGATAGATGCTATCTGTTAAGCTAGCTGTTAAGTTTTAAAATCCAGCACTTCTTCACTTGATTTTTGGACAGATTTGCATGGCTTTAACACTTGGACTTGAACTCTTGTTCCTTGAAATATTAAATACATCCTAGATCTACCCAATTACAAGTAAAGTGCATTTTGTTAAAGGATTAGCCAATTCTACATTGACATATGTTCCTAACATGATTCACATATGTCCTAATAATCTCCCCATTTGGCAATCCGTGAAAAAACCACAACAATCAAATGAACATATGAGAGAAGTCATAAATCACTCAACTCATACTTACTTGTTGAATACAATAAAATCTATCCTAACACAAACTCTTGAAAAACTTTGCAAAAAGAGAGTTCATGGCAAGAAAGACTTTGACAACTCGTATTTCTGAAACACTTTAAACAAAACTCATCACGGCATCTTAGTATGAAATAGAAATAAAAGATTGCATACAATATATAAGAAGCATGTGCATAAAGAGAGAAAAGAAACAACACATGAAGAGATAGGTGAAACTGTAATAACAACCTCAATATATATATATATATATATCAACATAAGTACAAGGTTTGCTATCACAATGTAAGACAATGTATCTGAGCAGTAAAGAAAAGAAAAGATACAAAAAGTCCTCACTACATCCCTCATAAAAAGAAAAACACTCCCCCTAACAAAAATATCTATCTCCTATACTAACTCTCCCCTTAAGAACATAACTACTCTCATACCCAAAACTACTTCCCCTTTTTGTCATGAATGACAAAGGGGAAGTAACTCAAGCAGTCATCTTGTCATCACCGAAAGAGATAGCATCCTCATCCTCATCATCATCGTCGTCGTCGGAGTCACCATCATCGTCCTCGTCCTCAGATGCCTCTGGAGAAGGAGAGGGAGACGCCACGAAGCCACCAAGGCAAGCCTGCCATCGGGCAATACGGTTGACACAGGTGTTCACTTGACACAACTCATCACTGAGTGTGTCAAGGCGAGCATCCCTGCGCTGAAACTGCGCCATGACCGCCTCGAGGGTCACACCACCCGTCGATGAAGAAGGAGCGGATGTAGATGGAGCGAAAGAAGCCGGAGGAGTCACCGTCTCAGTCTGTGGCCACTTCGGTTGAAACTAGGCCTCGCTCCGTCTAACAGTAGCAGCATCTATGGCACACATGACGGAAAAATGTGTAGACTCAAGATAGGAGACAAAAAAATAGCGGAGAATCTGCGTGATAGCTGAAGGGAAAATGAGCTTATCACAGGTCGCCGTATCCTTATAGACATCTATAAGGGAGAGTATGAAATGAGAGGAAAAATCTATAGTGAGTCCCTCAAATAGGGATAACAAAAATCGAGCACGAGGCTCAGTAATGGAGTTATAGTGAGACAAAGAATGAATAACAAATGTCATCACCATGTTAAGGAACCTCGGACCTTTTGCAAAACCCAAGCAAGGGGTGTTTTGACAGTCACCCCAAGAGGAAGGTGTCTCACAGAAAAGAGACAAGAGTTCGTCTTTAGACACAATCCTAAGACGATCACAACCAGGGTAGTCAGCAAACTCTACCATCGGTACGTGTAGCACCTCGGATATAAGATCCAAAGTGACTACAATGTGCGCACCTCGAACACGAGTGATAAAATGAGGTACAGAATAGTTGAATCCGTGCATGTTGGAGTAAAACTCATGTATGATCATGGAAGGACAAGTGACCGGGATGGCACACAGTGACTCCCAACCCCTACTGTAGATGACAGTGGGAAAGTCAGTATCGGAAAAATCCAATGAATGACTTGGCATTCGAATGAATGTCGTGTCGTGAAAAGTTCTCCAAAAAGTCCTTACGGGCTTTATCATCACGGATCCTGACATGGGATGGAGTAGAATCAGCAGAGGGAGAAAAAGAAGATGCCCTAGAACGAAGAGGGTTCCAGGACAGAGTGGACTTATGTTTAGGTGTCATAGAGCAACTAACTGAAAGAAAGAGAGAGAGAGAGAGGTGTTGGAAAATCTGGTTTTGTATCTCATACAAAACACACAGCGGAAGCAACAATCACGGATCTACTTCATTCATGAGAGATAACATGTAACCTTGAATTCTAGAACAAAGAATAGAAAGCGTACCTTGATGCTGTGAAATTCAAAACCAAGACTTGAGAATGCCTCTAATCTTCATCTCAATTTCACATGATGCCCAAGAAGTGTGGTCTCTCAATCAGTCCTTTTGTACATTGATTCTCAAAAAAAGTTCTTCTTCTCCTCCTTGTAAAGAAAAACTGTTTTCTTTTCTTTTTATCATACGTACACTTTAACTACCTTAGTAGTCACTTTATTTAATAACTTTTATTAAATAAAAACTGATTATCTAATTGGGTTAGCCTTTTGGATCTACCCAATTGGATTTTAGTTTGTGGCTTGAGATGGGACCAAAGAAAATAAATAAGACTCTAGCTCCAATGGGCCTTGGGCTTTTCTGTCAACTCTTGACAAGTCCACAGTTACCATTAATTATATTCAATACCACTATAAGAATATAATTGCACTATAAGCCTTATTAATAAATTATATCTCAAGACTTTATTATACATGCAACCTCTTCATTAAAATATTTGTAGTAATACATAGTCATGAATATAGATTGCTACTTTGAAGATTACTACATCTTAATTCTTGAGTATCTGGTTTAATCCTTTATGTTATTCATCATATATTTATGAAATCAAATTTCATAAATATATACTTTAGTAACTCCTTACTAAAGTGGTTGGTCCCAACACTCTGAATAACCAAACCTATTAAACTTATCTCAAGTGAATATTTTATATCTCCGTTAAGAGATTATGAATTCCATCTTGAGAATATATGTTCCATCAACATTAAATGCGGCTACCCAACATACTGAGGTTTTGACCGTGACTTATAGATCTCACTCCTGATATATCAAAGCAACCTACACTTCATGATCAGGTCCATTATTCTCTCAGGATTTAGAGTTGATGTAAATAGAAGTCGTGAGATTTATTATTCATTTGACAGTCGTTAGGAGAATAATAAATCTCACAGCGGTCCAGTTCAATATGTCTTAACTCTTAAAACATATCAACATATCAACTAGAAGTCTCCACTTCCATGATCAAGATAAATCATCTTAGTTGATATGTTATAGTCTTTGCAGATGAAATGCCCAATCGACTACGAACTAAAATTCTGAGTTTACAAAGAATTTGTGATTTATATCTTTTGTGACTTTTCACATAAATCACATACTATGCATCTCATGGACTAAGATAATATCTCATTAGTTCATTTATAGATAATCTCATATAATTAAACCATTTTAATTATTTATGACATGCCAATAAATTAGATTTTAGAGCACAAACCCTAACAAGAGGGACAAACAGAAAAGTACCAACACATTTAATATCAAAAAGATTTTAAAAAAAATGGTACGTACGCATGAAAAATGCATGAACATGTGATATGCAAAAGTAAAAATATCATAAGCTCAGCCCAATCCAAACCTACTAGCACACATCATTTCAACATATAGAACACACATCTAAAATGCATAAAACATTGTGAAAATGTAAATGTGATGCAATGCATGAGCATACATGATCATTTAAACAAAACCCAACCCAAAATTTTTGCAAAAACCTCATCAAGTTTGAAAAACCCAAAAAACTTTTCAAAAACCCAAAACTTAGGTCAAAATGAATGAAATGCATGATACAAGAGAGAAATGAGATCATACCAAATGAAGAATACACGATTTGGGCCAAAGATCAAGTGGGGAATGTGAAGAGGTTGAGTGTGAAGTGTTTGGGAGAGATGAGAAGTCAAAAAGTATCGAGAGAGATTGGTGAGAAATGAAAGTAATCGCGCGGACGCTATATATAGAAAAACACAAAGCTCGATGGATCGAGAGGTATCAAGAGGTGTCGAGCTTTAAATCTCGCCAGATGAAGCTATCAAGGAGCTATCGAGAGGTGTCCACAGCAAAGTGACCTCGATGGATCGAGAAGCGATCGAGAATCTATCGAGCATACAGAAACTTCCTCGATGGATTAAGAAGCTGTCGAGTTGCTATCAAGACTAATTCTTAAAAACCTCAATGGATCGAAATTGCGATAACAGCTGTCTAGAAAAGAAGATCAAGAGGCTCGATAGATAGCCTAACTGTCGAGAAGTTGTCGAGATTGCTCAAAAACAGTTTTTCAAAGAGAAAAACACAGACATGAATGCAATCAAACATGCGACTCAACCAAAGATCCAAACAACATTTTGAACTCTCAAAATCATCTCTCAACTAGAAAAATGTTAAGCATTTAGATCCAAGACACACACACACACACACTAAACAAGTCTAACCAATTTTATATTTCAAAAACAGGTCAAGATAGTTTAGTGAGCATACATTAACACATATATTCCTTGTGATGGCCAACTCACATTGTACCTGCACATGTATCAAGAGTAACAAAGAATATTGTGTGTTGTGTGTGAAAAACATCGCAAGATTGCATAAGTGTCTACATGTTATGACGATTTGCGATATGAGAAAATCACTTTAACTCACACACAATCATAACTGCTTGATGGGGACTATCACCTTCGAGGTACATCCTATAACTCCCACATCTCCTAGAAGACACGCTTACAATCATATATAAAGCATTTTGATTCTTTTTGCTTTTTATTTTTCTTTAAGCAAACCATGTATGGGCATATAAGAGAGAGAAAAGAAATACCCAATTATGTTGAGCTTTTTACGTTACACTTTTACTATGCCGAATCATACAGATGTCATTTCATGATTGGCGGGCAATAATGATGAGATGGTTATTTATCCTTTCTCTTAGGATTTTCTAGTTCTTCCCGTCAAAAAGAATAACACGATTGTTAAGTACAAGAGATTACTTAATCTTACTCATCACAAACACGAGCCACAAAGCTCACTTACTTAGTTGTGTATAGAGATGCTCATCTAAGCTACAAGAGATACAAAGTTTATAATACTTTGCTTCAATGGCCATCCAAAGTACACAAGTACCAATGTACATAAAACACACACTGTTTTTGTATTTTTCTGATTTTTCAATTTTTTTTTTTATATTTATGAAAAACAAAATAAAGTAAAACTGAAAATAAACAAACAAAAACATGTTAAACAAATCAAAGCATAAAACTAGACTGACTCAAAACAAGAAGGCAAAACACACAAGTAATGCATACTCAAAAACAAGAAAGAGGAGAGAGAGAGAGAAAAAAAAAGTAACTAAATCACTTGGATCCTTTTTCCTTCCACACCTTGGAAGAACCTTTCCGTTTGGAAAATCCTTGATCCGACAGTGAGGGGGAAGAATTGAAACCGTTCAAGTTCGAAATGAACATGAGGCCTTTGAGTAGATCTCCAAGAGGAGTAAAAGATGATGAAAACTTATTCTAGTTTCCCAATGAGATCATATTATTGCTCTGTTGAGTGGCTAACCACTTATAGCAATTTGGTTGAGTATGTCCAATTGCTCCACAATGATGGCAGAGATGCTGCTTCTTCTGTTTAGACTTTTGTGTATTGCTCTTCTTAGCCCTAGGGTTTTTAGTTTCTTTTTTATCAAGCTTAAGGGGTGCTCGTAAGATAAATTTACCCTTGTCTATATTCTCACTAGCTAACACAGTTTTGACATTATTGTTATCAAATTCAACATTATTAGTAAGAGAAACAAACACAGTAGTACTAGTGGAAGCAATACTAGGAGAAGAGAAATCATACCCTAAACCGGTTCGATTAGAAGCAGATTTCTGGAGGCTAAGCATCTCGTCAAGCTTTGCTTATGAAGTCCTCTCCAACTGAGCTCTGACTTGGAACAGCTCTGCCTCAAGCTTCTTGGTCTTCTCAGCCAAGAAATTGTTTTCAAACCGCAGTGCTCCAATAGTCTGATTAGTTTCATCAAACTTTGTGGAAAGCTCTTCTCGATCAAGTTCCACATCACTCAGTTTCTTGTTGGCCAGCCTATATAGTTTCTCATGCTTCATAGAAACCTTATACAATTTTTCATAGGCTGTATGGATATCATTTTGATCGTCCATTTTCTCGAACTTAGAATCCACCAAGTTCTCTTCATCATCTACTGTTTCTGAACCCCCATCAGTAGGATCAACTATAGCAGTGAAGGCATTCAGGATACCATCATCCTCATTGTCTGAATCATCCTTAGGCTTAGTGTCACTCAAGGTAGCAGCAAGAGCCTTGCTTTTCCCAATAGTCTTGAGATAAGTTGGGCACTCTTGTTTCATGTGTCCAATGTCTTGACATCTGAAACACTTAGGTCCGGAAGGAATAGTGTACTGACCGCCTTCCTTAGCATTCTTCTTTCTTCTGTCTTGGTTCTTGAACTGAGACGAACTGGACTACTTGCAGTCTTTATCAAATCCTCTTGTATTGGCATTCTTCATGAACTTTTTGAACTGCCTTGTGATATAGGGTTTCACCTTAGAATCTTCATCATCAGAAGATTCATTAGTATCATTGCTTTTGGCCTTTAGTACCATGCTCTTACTCTTGCTTGATTTCCCGATCCTTGTCAAACCCTACTCATAGGTCTGCAGATTTCCAACCAGCTCTGTCAAAGGAATTTTTTCAATATCATTTGATTCCTCAATTGCGATGATCTTGGCATGAAATCTCTCAGGTAAAGATCTGAGCACCTTTCTAACAATCTTGGGTTAGGAATGGTTTCCCCAAAATTAAATGCTGAGTTCACTATGTCCTTGAGCTTGGCATAAAACTCATCGAATGATTCATCCTCCTCCATCTTAATCTCTTCAAAGCTCATGGTAAGTCTCTGAAACTTTGAATCCTTAACAGCCTTGGTTCCTTCATAGATTGTCTAGAGGATGGTCCATGCTTCCTTTGCAGTTTCAGTGGAAGATATCTTCTTGAACTCCTCATTCATTACTGCACTAAATAAGGCATTTAATGCCATTCTGTTGAAGTTAGCCACTTTGATCTTTGCATCATCCCAATTAGCCGACGCTTCTTTTGGCTTGGTCCAGTCTATCTCCACAACTTGCCACACTTTTTCATTTAATGACTGCAAGAAAGCTCTCATGCGTACTTTCCAGTATGCATAGTTAGTGTCATCAAATAAAGGAGGTATAACCAATGATGGTCCTCTATCCATGACAACAGGGGTCAATGGATCACACAGCAAAGATTAACCCTAATCAGAGTGTTCCCGCTCTAATACCACTTGATAGGCCAAAAATGTATTGACCTCTCGTGATAATTTAACCAATTAATTAGTCAAGTGAATTAATTAAGTGAATTAACATGCAATATGCATGGTAGCACAAACAAATCACCAACTAAGTTAATATGCAACAAAAAATAAAGTTGACAAGGTGATTTGTTTACGAATGGGGAAAACCTCTAAGGCGAAAACTCCACCGGGTGATTTTAAAGTCACCACTCTCGAGAATCCACTATTATCATAACAAGCGGTTACAAGTAAAGGAATCACAGTATTTTATACCAACCTAAAGTTGAACCCTTACCCTAATACCCAATTGGACTTGTTCTGTAGTGACAATCTCTCCTTTTAATGCACTCACTTACATCAGTTGTGACGGCCCTTAAAATAATCCTTATATATGTTTAGAGTTGTGAGAAAAGAAATCCTAAATATGTATACACGGATTGGTGTGAAATCATATATGAAAAACTGATTTTTGTAAATCTCGATAAATAGGTTATCTATCGAGCAGCTGTCAAGCATCGAGCAAAAGCTGCCTTTTAAACCTCAATAGATGCTATCTGTCGCGCTAGCTGTCAAGCTTTAAAATCCAGCACTTCTTCACTTGATTCTTGGACAGATTTGCATGGCTTTAACACTTGGACTTGAACTCTTGTTCCTTGAAGTATTAAACACATCCTAGATCTACCCAATTACAAGTAAAGTGCGTTTTGTCAAAGGATTAGCCAATTCTACATTGACATATGTTCCTAATACGATTAACATATATCCTAACAGAAACTAATTTTAGGTTTGGTTACTAAACAAATCTAACCCAAATATGATAATGTACTTGTGAACAAGCTCATTATAAGATATAAAATTATATAAACTTAAGATAAAAGTATACTTATATATAGGCTTGAGATTTTGATTTTTTGTAAATAAGTTATAAGATATCAAATTATTGTTCATAATTTATTGATAAAATAAATCCATTTTGTGGTGAAAATTTACAATTTTTAACAATGCAATGTTTATGATTAATCTAATTTTTATTATTTCAAACAAAATTAACTCAAATGATATGAATTCAACTAAATTTAATTATTAGCATATATTGTAGAGTGATAACACATTTAGTTGTAGTGTTAACTATATATGAAAAAAGAAAATGTTAATCAATTAGCTTGTTATAAACAACTCAAGCTCGTTCCTCCTATAAAAAAAAAAATGAATGTGAAATCAATAATATAATTTGATGATAAGTTCTAGTTTCAGTTCATATTCAAAATAAAATAAAATTAATAATTTTAAACTTTTAATATTTAAAAGCATTATTATTGGTGGTGCTGCTAAAAAGCTTGCATGTGGGCAGCTACTAGGGCCACTAACATGTTTGAGTTTCAGTTTGAAATGGGGAAGATCAAGAAGTTAAACATAAAGGCATGGGAATGGTTGGTAGGAAAGGAACCTAGGTTTTGGACAAGAGCAGCTTTTAGAAGGTATGCACTAACCAACAATGGATGTGAAAATTTTAATTCTCAAATATTGGAGTATAGGGACAAACCAATAATCACTATGTTGGAAGAGATTAGATTGCATTTGATGGCTTATTATATTAAGAAGAAGGAGAAAATTGCAAGATATCATAGTCCTATATGTCCTAGAATCCAGAACAAGTTAGAGATTGAAAAAATTAATAGGACTGATTGGGTTCCAATTTGGTGTGGGGATAGCAATGAGTCAAAGTTTGAAGTATCAAAATTGCCTGACAACTATGTAGTTGACATAAAGTAGCGTACATGCTCATATGGATCATGGGACCTAACTGGAATTCCTTGTGCACATTCTATAGCTGCATGGAGATATAGAGGTCACACGATTGAAGATTATGTGCATCATTGCTATAGTATGGAGTCCTTAACCCAAACATACGGGTCATGTGTATATCCTATTAATGGTCCCAAGTTGTGACCACAAAGTGATAGAGAAACCATACTCCCTCCTAAAAAAATAAGACAAGGGGGTAGGCCTAAAAAGAAGAGAAAGAAGGAACTTGGTGAGCTAAACAATCCATATAAGATGAAGAGGAGAATTGGCCATGTTAAATGCAGCCAATGTGGGATAGTAGGCCATAACAAGAAGAGGTGTAATCCCGCTACTCAGGCTAGCAAACAACAAAGAGTAAGGCTTGTAATAGTTAGATTTTCTTTTTCTTTTCTTTTTTCCCTTGTTGATAATGCACTACCAAGTTGTGATGTAACATTTATAGGTGAGAGAGCCAAATGTAACAACACAGAGTTTGGAAAACCAAGAACATGGGACATCTTCAAGCCATGTAGAACATACTAATGGGGCAGCACCTCCATTGCAAACAAGCTATAAAGCATATGCAAGTCAGCACAATAAAAAAAATACCTGTAAGTGATTGCAAGTAAATATTTATATTTGTTAGTCTCATATGAAAACAATCACCGATTTATAGTTAATGTACTGAAACAAAACTATAATGCATTTTCAGGTTAGGAAAAGAGATGTCACAACACAAAGTCAGCCAACACCCCAATGTGAAGGAGTACATCGAAGTCAACCAGCATCTCAGGTTATTGTTATTACATTTATATGTTACAACAAAATTGCCTATGTTGTTTATACTAGATTAATATACTTGTGCACCTTTTGAGGTTGGACCCAACGAAGTTACAAGAAGTTACAGTTTTGGAGTGTCAGCAGAACAATGGCTGCTACAAGTGAGACATCCAGAAGAATTACAAAATTTTATAAGAATGCACAAGTGCAAAAGTGAACAACATCTCTTGTGGTAATGTGCAGAACTGAAGGTACTTGTGGAGATAAATGTGTATTTTAAAGTGGATAGAACACTTAGATATTTTTTTGTTATTGTTTGAAATAGTTCGAGGATTACAACTATTTGAAACAATTTGAAGTAAAAGTTATATAATGTTACAATTTTAAACATGTTAAACGGTACAATTCAATATGATTTTTATTGGAAACCTTATCAAATTATGCAGTTGACTAGTCTTTCTTTTAAAATTGATCAATTGTTTAGATATATTGCAATGCTCTGGAATGGATTAATTTGCAAGGCTCCTGTATGGAAGAGCAAATGTTCGAATATATTTGAACTATCTGTATCTATTAATTGACAAATTAAATGCGTCATAAAACAAGCCATAAAAGCTAATGCAGGTGTAGACAGTGGTACCAGTGAATTTACCCCATTTGTCTACTCCATGTCAAGAACATTATATGATTTTAGTGTTTCAGTTTTTCGCCTCACACTTTTCCATCCACAAACTAACAATAAGACTTTTTATATTGTATAACAAAATTATTTTGTTATTGATTTATTTATTGAGCTCTGGAGTTAGAGAGGGGCCAAAATGATACTTGAAAAAATAATTCCAGTAGACAATACATAATTGCTTTGAGATGGACCAGATAAATGAGCTACACTTTATTTAGAAGACATTATTATTACAACTTCTTACTTTTAAATTTCCATGAAGAAAAAGAACTTTAAAAATCCCCCTTTTCAAGCATTGTAAACTACTCCAGAATAAATCTTTTTTCATCTTATTCTTTTACAAACATCTTCCTCCATAGCCGGTGATGATGTCGAAAATCATCAGTAAGTCACACAGTCCTCACGTGCTCGAGATAACACCTGCGCAACATAGAAAAAGAAGACCTTTAGAGAGTACCGGTGTGGTACCGGCCAAATACTTTCTAAAGGTCAAGTTAGAGAACTTTCACAACTCTAAAGTACCAGAGCTGGGAGAAATTATGCGTACCTTAATTTGTAAGGGTTTTGGGGCTTTTATAGTATGTAGGGTTGACATTCGTTCCTTGGCATAGAGGGCTTTTCCTTATAGGGAAGATTTTCATTAATACGCGTATCTTACGGGATCCTTTCCTTGTAGGAATCCCCTCGATTAGGGTTAGTCGTGGAGCACAAGATGTTTCCTTATATATTCATGCGTGGAGGCCAAGCAAGGCCATGTCAGATCCGTCAAAGGTTTACTTATCCCCTTCAGCTTCCTTCTGTCAACTTCTTATCCCGTTTATGCATTATGGTCGTCTTTTTCAAGTGTTGTTGTACCTGTCAGCCTTAAGGTGGAACCGTCGGCTTAATGGTGTCGTCGTTTATGAAGGCACAAGCAAGGTTGTCGGGTTCATCAGGACCGTCAGCTTTGCCTTATGTAAACGAGTTTATCAAATTTTTAGAACTACTCTTATCAGCTGCCCCCTACTCTATAGCTCCGTCGGCCATAGCTGACGAGTTATGGAGTTTGACTTGTAGCTTTTTTATCATTTTTTGTTTATTCAGAAAAAAAAAAGAAAAAAAAAGAAAGGGGCATTTATTGATGATTCCTCAAGCAGCCATTATTAAATGCTTGAACACGTGGCATAAGCTGGTTGGCTTCATTTCTGGACAAGAGCGTCACTTCGTCTCCCGTGCATTTTTCGTCCTATAGATATCTAACCTCCTCCCTTTATTTCTCTTGTTTCATTGTTGCTAATCTTAAGAGAGAGAGCTCGTCATTTTGTAAACTTTGCTTCCGTCAATCTTGCTGATCTCGTCACCTTTGCTACCGTCATCTTGTTGAGGCTGTCACTTTTCAAGGAATCGTCTACTAATTTCGTAAGTCCTTTTCTCTTTTCATTTTGTTTTTCTGGTTGGTCTTTAATTCTTTAGAGAGGCCGTCAACTTAGGTTCTTAGAATACCTCCGTCGCTTGTAGGTGAATAGATGTCCAGTGAAGCGACGAGTGAACAGTTGTTAGTCCGTGAGGGAGCAGGCTACGACGAAGTCTTCCAGTCAGGTCATGAGCCCGATGAGGGCTTTTCCTGGTTGTTAAAGAGGGAAATGTTCGCCTATTCTCCTGACGAGGAAGTGGAAAGTTATGATGGAGGGGAAGGTGAGAAGGAGGAGAGAGAAGAGGGTGATGAAGGAGAGGAGGGAAAGGACGAGGGTGAAGTTGATGGGAGAGCCTCCGAGGAAGGAAGTTCAGGAAGCCCCAGGGATGGCCATACTTGTCCATTTATTCTCCCCAAAATGTGGACCGTCAATGACTTTAAGCCAATGATGACGACGAATATCTTTAAGAATTTACGGGACCGTTATCAAATTTCTGACCATATCCCAATCTGTCTTCCTGGGAAGTTCAAGAAGTGCTACTCGGGGAAGACCGCGGACGTCAGCATGTACAATGCTATGTTCGTGGCAGGACTGAGGTTGCCGCAGACGGCATTGCACTGTCAGTTGGCCAACTTTCTTGGATTATCCGTCAGCCAAGTTACTTTCAATGCATGGAGGATATTCATTGGAGCTGAGATCTTATAGGGCCGTCTAAGTGGTGGGTACCGTCAACTTTTGCTGGACGAGTTCTTTTGGTGCTATAGACCTCAACACATCGTCTTGTCCTATGGGATATACCACTTTGCTACGCAAAAGAAAGAGCTTAGGCTCGTGTTGGACATGCTTGATTCCAATAGGAATTGGAAAGGTAGATATTTCTTTGTTCAGGGGACGGATTGGGTATGCCATCCAGAGGAGTGGGTCACAATGCCCCATGGTTTCGACAATACTTGGGGTATTGTCAAAGATTCAGGTTTAGTGCCGCCAATTTTTACTTTTTACTTCTCTCTCTGTTTATTTGTTAAGTTTTTAACATCTTCGTTCCTCTTTTTCAACCAGTGTTTGTCCGCGCATAACTGACGAGCAGGAGGCTTTTATACGTCGGGTTCTTAAGATCTCGTTTGAGGAACGAAAGTGCAGGGACCTCATTACTCTTGATACTCTGCACGCCTATTGTGGTGGTCCAGAGTCGACGCCTGCTACATGTAGGTTGAATACTTACTCTAGTCGGCATAAGTTCTTTCTTCATTACCTATTTCGTTCCATCATTTCCTTGTCGTCTATATGTCTAACTCCATTATTTGTCCTTTGTAGAAATGGAGGCAACCATGTTGAGGGCATCAGTGAGGGCGTCAGTTGCGACGCGTAAGAAGAAGGAGGAGAAGAAGGAGAAGGGGAAAGAAGGGGACACCTAAAAGGAAAACTGATGGGAAGGACGACCACCCTTCTAAGAAGGCATCAGTCACCCTTGGGGAGAAGTAGCCCAAAAAGCCGTTGCCTCCCAAGCTGAGCTATGGAACTGGCAAAGGCTTGATGATGTCGTCGGGCCCCGTCACCAAGGGAACCCGTCGTTTTCTTACTCACAAAGGATACACCGTCGAGATGGTTGAATCAATCATCAAGGAGACAGACGTGGATCCTTGTGCCGAGTAGGAGACGAAGGACCTGGGTGCGTCGAGTCTTTTTTATCTCTCTAGGGTATGTTCTTCTCCTAAACAATTTTTCTTTTTTGATTATTCGTCAGCTGAAGGTTGCGTTCCATTTTCAGGCACTGGTGCACATAAAGGCGCTCCAAGACAAGTGTGTTGCTGAGGAGAGGGTAATCAGTCGTCTTAGGAAGCGCAATGAAACGTTGAATAATGAACAGGATCAATATAAGGACGCCCTTCGTACTCTCAACAAGGAGGTGACAGAGTTAAATGAGAAGTTGAAGGAGGAGACCCGTTAGCGGGAGAAGGAGCAGGAGGCGAAGGCGACCTTGGAAAAGAAGCTGACAGCTCTCTTCAAGCAAGTAGAGGCGGCCAGTGCTAACGCCGTGACAGAGTTCAAGGCTTCACAGCCTTTCATTAACTCTTGTGCCGTCTACTATGGTGACGGGTTTGGGGACTGCCTAAAGCAGGTTAAGTCCATCTACCCCCACTTGGATTTATCCAAGGTCACCATAGACGACCCCCTGCCGTTAACTCCCGCTGGCGACACCATCTTTGAGGAGACTGACGACTCCACCTAGTCAGTGCGGGATCCAAAAAATGGTGGTGTTGTTCTTGCTCAACCGGCCGTGAAGAAGCCCGTCACTCCTTTGATCCCATCCACTGAAGCTCAAGACGCTGAAAACCCTCCTCAGGACGCCCAAGATCTTCCTCCAAAAGACGACGAGAACCCCTAGGACGTCCAGGCCTCCTTAGTTTAGCTTTTTTTATTATTTTTAATGATAATTTATGTATTTCGTCCAATTTTCAGACAATATTAAGTGCCCTTCTGTGTTTTGGACCTTGTTTGTAAGGATTTTACTTTATTTATGGTATTACTTTTATATTCGTCGCTTTTTAGCATGTGTGTTGATCTTTATTTGTTGATATGCGTATGTCCATCCATTATTATGCCTTTATGTTAGGATGTATTTGTCCTTTAAAGGACTTGGTAAATAACTAGGATGAACTCGTTCGCTTTGGTGGACTCATCCTCCTTTAGGCATGAAAATTAACTGGCTCCATTTAAAGACCTAATAATAAATCTGTCCACTTGTGGATTTAATAATAATACCCTTGTCCACTTGATAAATTCGCCCACCTGTGGACTACATAGTTTTAAGGCATCCCCCTGGGATGAACTCGTCCACTTTGTGGACTGAATAATGAACTCATCCTCGTGGACCTAAATAATTTCAATTCGTCCACTTTGTGGACTAATAATCTTGTCCACTTGTGGAGTTAAGTAATTTCAAGGCATCCTTATGGGATGAACTCGTCCACTTGTGGACTTTGTAATAAACCCATCCACTTATGGACTTGAGTAATTCTGAGGCATCCTCATAAGATGAGCCCGTCCACTTGTGGGTTTAATAATGAACTCGTCCACTTGTGGACTTAATAATTTCAAGGCATCCCAATGGGATGAACCCGTCCACTTGTGGACTTTGTAATAAACCCGTCCACTTGTGGACTTTGTAATAAACTCGTCCACTTGTGGACTTAATAATGAACTCGTCTACTTAAGGACTTAATAATGAACTTGTCCACTTGTGGACTTAATAATGAACTCGTCCACTTATGGACAAGTAATTTCAAGGCGTCGCGAAGGGATGAACTCGTCCATTTGTGGACTTACAAAAGTAGTTTTGTAGAAACAAATATATACGCAGGTCATATATGAATAACTCCTCTTATTATGATAAATGCGTGCATAAGTAAAAGATTGTTTTTTTTTTTAAAAGGATAAAAAAAAAAAAAAAAAAAAAAAAAAAAACCTGCCCTTTGGGCTTAGAAAGTATTGTAAGCAAAATTTAATTAAAAGAAATAAACTGGAAATGAGGAGTGTTGCTCTTCCTACTGTCATCTACTGGTAGTATTTACTGAGATGCTCGGCGTTCCATGGATGGTGCAACTTCTGTCCGCCTAGCGTCTCTAGGTGGTAGGTGCCTTTCCTCTGCCATGAAGTGATTCTGTAGGGTCCCTCCCAGTTAGGAGCGAGCTTTCCTTGGGTGGGATCTCTAGTGGCACCCGTCACCTTTCTCAAGATGAGGTCTCTAACCTTGAAGTCTCTGTGTCTAACTCTAGAGTTGTAGTGCTTGGCCATGAGGTCCTAGTATCATGCGAGTTTTAGTTTAGCTGTTGCCCTGACTTCGTCCACTAGATCAAGCTGTAGACGCATGGCCTCGTCGTTCCTCCTTTCATCATGATTGTCCACCTTATAGCTTGTGAGTCCGACCTCAGTTGGGATAACTACGTCACTCCCGTATGCTAGTCGAAACGGTGTCTCCCCCGTAGGTGTTCTGGCTATCGTTCTATATGCCCATAGTACGCTTGGCAGCTCTTCTGGCCATATACCCTTTGCTCCCTCAAGCCGAGTCTTGATGATTTTAAGCAAAGATCGGTTCATGGCCTCAACCTGTCCGTTGGCTTGAGGGTGGGCGGGGGAGGAGTAGTGGTTCTTGATTCCCAACTGTGAGCCAAAATCCTTGAAGGAGTCATTGTCAAACTGTTTCCCGTTATTTGAGACCAAGACTCTAGGGATTCCATACCTGCAGACGATGTTCCTCCAGATGAAGCTTCTCACGTTCTTCTCTGTGATGGCAGCCAAGGCTTCAGCTTCTACCCATTTGGTGAAATAGTTTATGCCGACTATAAGGAACTTCAACTGTCGTATTACTATTGGGAATGGGCCCATGATGTCCAGTCCCCATTGAGCGTATGGCCATGGGGCTGTCAATGGGGTGAGTTCTTCCGTCGGCTGTCTGATGACGTTGCTGAACCTTTGACATTTGATGCAGGCTTTGACATAAGTCTAGGCATCCTTCTGCATAGTAGGCCAGTAGTATCCAGCTTGAATCAGTTTGTGTACTAACGACCGCAACCCTAAATGGTTCCCACAGATCCCTTCATGGACTTCTCTCATGACATAATTCGCTTCTTCGGGGCTTAAGCACCTTAGGTACAGGCGGAAGAAGCATCTCTTGTCCAAGACGTCCTTTATCAAAACGAATCATGTTACTTGGACCTTCAACTTCCTTGCGGCTTCCTTACCATCTGGTAATGCACCGTTTTTTAAGTAGAAGACTAATGGTGTGGTCTAGTTGCTTCCGGAACCTATTTCTTGTACATTGATAGGATTTATTAATGGTGAAAACTGAACAAAGGAAAGTACCTTATCGGGGATGATCATGTGTTCTGCTGATGTGGCCTTGGCAAGACAGTCGGCTTGCTCGTTCTCTCCTTTGGGGATTTGAACAATCTTGGCCTGTAAGTCGTCCACCTTTTTCTTTACTTGCTCCAAGTACTTCTTCATCCTCTCGCCCTTACATTCGTAATCACCGTTCACTTGGTTTGCGACAACCTGGGAGTCACAATGAATAACCACACTCATGGCCCCTGCTACTAGAGCTTTGTACTCCACTTCATTATTGGTCGTAGGGAAGTCGAGACGAACCATGCACTCAATCTCGTCCTCTTCTGGAGAACGAAGTATAATACCCGCTCCGCCTGCCTGTTTGCTGGATGATCCGTCCGTGTGGATACTCCAATAAGGATGCTCTTCTGCCCCCCGGCCCTCCATGTTAGTGAATTCCGCAATGAAGTCAGCAACCACCTGTCCCTTAATGGCAGTACGCGGGCGAAACTGTACGTCGAATTCACTCAACTCTATCGCCCATAATGCCATTCGCCCAGCAGCTTCAGGATTGCTCATTGCTCGCCGTAGGGGTTTGTCAGTCAAGATGACCACCGTGTAGGCCTGGAAGTATGGCTTGAGCTTGTAATCTGCTGTAACCAAAGCGAAGGTGAGCTTTTCCATCGGTGGGTACCTCTCTTCAGCACCACAAAGTGCCCGGCTGGTGTAGTACACGGGCTTCTGCACCTTGTCTTCCTCTCTGACCAAGGCCACACTAATAGCAGCTAGGGATACAACCAGGTAGAGGAACAGTTCCTCCCCTGGTTTGGAGAGACTTAGCAACGATGGGGAAGAGAGGTAGGCCTTCAGATCTTCGAATGCTTGTTGACACTCGGCCATCCACTCAAAAGACTTCTTCAGCGTGCGGAAGAAAGGTAGGCACTTATCCGTTGCCCTTGACACGAACCTGTTCAGTGTGGCTACCTTCCCGTTGAGGCTTTGTACTTCTTTCACGTTCCTTGGTGGTGCCATCTCTATTATGGCCTAGATCTTATTTAGGTTGACTTCGATACCTCTCTGAGACACCATAAACCCTAAGAACTTTCCAGTGTCACCCCGAATGCACATTTGCTCGAGTTAAGCTTCATGTTGTAAGAGCGGAGGGTGTTGAAGGTCTCCCTGAGATCATCCAAATGATCGTCCTCCCTTTGACTTTTTACTAGCATGTCGTCAACGTAGACATGGACATTTCTTCCAATCTGATGTGCGAACATCTTGTTCATGAGCCTCTGATATGTTAAGCCCGCATTTTTTAGGCCGAACGGCATTACTTTGTAGCAAAAGAGGCCTTGGCTGGTGATGAACGAAGTTTTCTCCTGGTCCGCTTCGTCCAACTTGATCTGGTTGTAACCAGAAAAAGCGTCCATGAAGCTCAATAACTGGTGTAGAGCCATAGAATCTACTAGGACGTCAACCTGTGAGAGGGGGTAGCTATCTTTGAGGCATGCTTTGTTTAGGTCTGTAAAATCTACACACATCCTCCACTTCCCGTTGGCCTTGTTCACCATCACCACATTCGCCAGCCAGTCAGGGTAGTAAACTTCTCTGATGAAGTCTGCCTCTTGCAACTTGCGAACTTCTTCCGCTATAGCTCTGTCTTGTTCTTGGGTGAACACTTGCTTCTTCTAACAAATAGGTGGAAAAGTGGGCGACACGTTCAACCTGTGGACCATGATTGAAGAGTTGATCCCGGGCATGTCTTCATGGCTCCAGGCGAAGACGTCCTGGTTTCTTTGAGAAAAGTCGTGAGTGCCTAGCAGATCAACGAACTGGCGAAGGTGCCGATCCTAGTCATTCGATCTGGTCTGGAGTTGTCGAGAGGTATCTCTTCAAGTCCTTCAACGGGTTCTGCCATTGTTCGATGTTCTTCTATGTTCATGGTCTGTACATGATCGTCCATCTCCAATATTGCTATGTATCATTCACGTGAGCCACTTGGTTTCCACGTATTTCTCCTACTTCGTACTCAGTGGGGAATTTGATCATCAAGTGGTAGGTTAAAGTTACGGCCTTCCATGAGTAGAGGGTAGGTCGTCCGAGGATGGCATTATAGGCGGACGAGCAGTCGACAACAAGGAATGTAACATCCTTAGTGATTTGCTGGGGGTAACCACCAACTGTTACGGGCAACATGACTAGGCCGAGGGGGTATACTTTTGTCCCTCCGAACCCAACGAGTGAGGCGTTGGTCGGGACCAGCCGTTCTCTGTCAATCCTCATTTACTAGAACGCTGGGTAGTAGAGGATGTCGGAAGAGCTTCCGTTGTCGACCAAGACCCAGTGTGTGTTGTAGTCTCCTACCCATATACTAATGACGAGTGCATCGTCATGCGGGTGGTGGAGACATCGAGCATCATCTTCTGAGAATTCAATGATGGGGTTGTCGATCTATGCCATCTTTGGGATGAGGCCCGTCAGCTGAACGTTTTGAACCATCCTGAGGTAAGTCTTACGGGCCTTTTTGGACGAGCCAGAAGCCATAGTGCCTCCCACAATCATTCTTATATCTCCTATAGGCGACCTAGGACGTTCGTTCTCCCGTCGGGGAACCTGCTCTTATGGTGGGTTCACTCTTTCCTTGCTGACGAACCTCTGCAACTTTCCTTGTCTGATAAGAGCTTTTATTTGTTGCTTCAAGTCGTAGCAGTCAAATGTGTCATGACCGTTGTCACGGTAGAAGCAGCAGTATTTATCTCTAGACCTCTTATTAGGATCTCCCTTCAGCTTGCTGGGAAATGTCAAGGCTCCTTTGTCTTTAATAGGCCAAAAACGAATTGACCCCTTGTGATGAATTAATTGATTAATTAGTCAAGTTTATTAATTAATCAAATTTACATGCAAACGCGTGGTAGCACAAACAAATCACCAATTAAACTAAGTGCAGCGGAAAATAAATTGACACAGTGATTTGTTTACGAATGGGAAAAACCTACACGGCAAAAAACCCCATCGGGTGATTTTTAGGTCACCACTCCCGAAATTCCACTATTATCACAACAAGCAGTTACAAGTAAAGGAATCTCAGTACCTTATACCAACCTACAATTGAACCATTACCCCAATACCCAATTGGACTTGTTCTGTAGTAACAATTTCCCTTTTTGATACACGGCTCCCAGTACGTGACTAACCAATTGTGCGGATCCCAGTATGCGACTTCAATCACCAACTAGAAAAGGTTGTTGGCTGTAAAGTTCTTCAGTTCATCCCAACAATGAAGATCAAGAAGATGCTTGGTCATAAAATCTTACGGTGCACAAACACAACAATTTCTTCACAAGAGAGATGAACTAGGGCAAATTCTGTTTTCGGTCACAATTTGCTTGAACAAACTTTGCTCAACACTTGTGCAACTTGTGTCTCCTTTGACGGCCCTTAAAATAATTATTTTATATGTCTAGGGTTGTGAGGAAAAAAAAAACCCCATACACATAATCACGGATTAAAGTCAAAACAGAACTGAAAATCTTTTTTTCATAAATCTCGACAGATGCCTATCTGTCGAGCTGCTGTCAAGCAACTGTCGAGCCACGAGGCTAGAACAGCTTCTTAAGCTCGATAGATGCTAGCTGTCGAGCTTTAATGACAGGCACTTCTTCAGCTTGTTTCTTGGACGGACTCGCATAGCTTTAACACTTGATCTTGAAACACAGTTTCTTGAAGTATTAAACACATCTTAGATCTACCCAAATACAAATAAAGTGCGTTTTGTCAAAGGATTAGCCAATTACATAAAGTAGTGACATATGTTCCTAACAAGTGAATCACATATGTCCTAACAGTCTTTGATTTGCATCAGGACTTGGTCGATCGGGGCAGTCAGCGGGGTGAAGCTTGTGAACCTCCCTGTGGGGGGCTTGGAGCGCCTGTCCTCCCACCGTTCTCTGGTCCTAGCCATCTTCCGCCCCTTATCCTGCCATACGTCTTCTTGTCTTTCCCTCTTCTTAGGCTTCTCTTCTCGCGCTAGCAATGCGTCTTCCGCGTTCATGTACTTAGTAGCCCTGTAAAGCACTTCCAACATAGTTTTTAGGTTGTTCTTATATAAAGAAAATAAAAACTTACCCTTCTGTAGCCCATTCATGAATGCGGCCACGAGTATCTTATCGTTAGCTTCATCGATTGAAAATGCCTCTTTGTTAAAGCGGGTTATGTAAGACCTCAGTGTCTCATCCTCCCGTTGCTTAATGTTCATCAGGCATGCAGTGGACTTCTTATATTTGTATCCCCCGATAAAGTGTGAGGCAAACTGGGCACTTAACTCCTTAAAGGTACTAATGGAGTTAGGCGTCAACCTACTGAACCAAATTCTTACGGGGCCCTTCAGCGTAGTGGGAAAGGCCCTGCACATGATCTCGTTTGCCACTCCCTGCAGGTGCATCAGGGTCTTGAAAGACTTCAGGTGATCTAGGGGATCCTTAGATCCATCGTAGGTCTCCACCTGCGGCATACGAAACTTCGGTGGAAGGGGGAACGAAGCGAAGGATGCAGTGAATGGTGAGTCAGTTCGATGGACCAAGTCATCGAGGTCGCTAGACACCCGTCCTCTGAGGGCGTTCATCATGAAGTTCATTCGTTCCTTCATCATCTACATTTCCGCGACCATGTGAGGTGGAGCCGTATCTTTGGCAGATGGACGGCTTGTGTCCTGTCGCTCTAGTCTGCTTGGGGCGTTGCTATCTTCTGACCCCCCTTAGTCCCTTCTCTCAGCGCTGGTGCCTTCTTGGTCCTCTTCCTAAGTGTTAAGCCCCACGTTCTTTTGGCACAGCTGCTCCTCTAGATCATGGTTTTACTTAGTGAGGCGTTCTATGGCAGCGGCGAGAGTTTGAACCTATCTCTCGAGGGTGGTGGCGTGTGGCTCGTTTCCTTGAACATTGTTGGTGGTTGCCATCGAGCGAGTAAGCACCATGCAACTCTTTGTCTGGGAAGTGATAGTATGACTTACAAGTCGTTCTTTCCCACAAACGATGCCAACTAATGATGCCAAAAATCATCAGTAAGTCACACAGTCCTCACGTGCTCGAGACAACACCTGCACAACACAAAAAAAGAAGACCTTAAGAGAGTACCGGTATGGTACCGGCCAAATACCCTCCGAATGTCAAGTTAGAGAACTTTCACAACTCTAGAGTGCCAGAGCTAGGAGAAATTATGCATACCTTGGTTTGCGAGGGTTTTGAGGTTTTTATAGTAGGTAGGGTTGACATTCGTTCCTTGGCATAGAGGGCTTTTCCTTGTAGGAAAGATCTTCATTGATATGCATATCTTGTGGGATCCTTTCCTTGTAGGAATCCCATCGATTAGGTTAGTCGTGGAGCACAAGATGTTTCCTTATATATTCATGCGTGGAGGCCAAGCAAGGCCATGTCAGATCCGTCAAAAGTTTACTTATCCCCTTCAGCTTCCTTTCATCAGCTTCTTATCCCGTCTATGCATTATGGTCGTCTCATTCAAGTGTTGTTGTACCCGTCGGCCTTGAGGTGGAACCGTCGGTTTTATGGTGTCGTCGTTTATGAATGCACAAGCAAGGTCGTCGAGTTCATCAGGACTATCAGTTTTGCCTTATGTGAACGAGTTTATCAAATTTTTAGAATTATTCTTATCAGCCAGCATCTCTAAACAAGGCTTGGTTTATGTCTTCAGAACTTACACTTGTGTGTTGCTCAACTCCCTAACACCATTATAAGGAAATAAACATAAGAAAACGCTAGTGGGTAAATAATGTAAGGCGCTTAATAAGGCAACATATATACATACCTCAGAACAAGAAGCAAGCATTGAAAAATCATTAAAACAGCTTATAACACATTTTTGAATCTCAAGGCCTAATGCTTCTATTGTGTGCACTGTTATATATATATATATGTATATATATATATATATTACAGGTAATAGCAATTTTATTGTTAAGAAAAGTACAATGTGTTTTACAAAAGTAAATTACAAAGCCAAATGTTTCTAATTTTCAGCTGTAGGAGACAGTGTTCCAGTAACTTTTCTAATACAATGAGCTGAAATTTTTTAACTAATGGTCGTACTTAACTCCAGAAATGTTACAAAAATACCAAAACCTTTTATTTATTTTTAATAATCCTTGGGCACCTTAAGTTCTACTGGATTCCAACTTCATGAAGCCAATTTGCAGTCTGCAATCAGGTCATTAATCTAAAGTTTTATATGTAAATTGTAGCCAGTAAAGGGAAAATGATCATTTGGATACCCTTTCATATTTCTGCTCTACATTGTCTACAAATTAGGTGCTCCAACCACCATGACCTGACCTGACTGGTTGGCAAACCGTAGCATTCTAAATCATGTTTTAAAATATATTTGATGTCTGCAATCACGTCATTAATCTAAAGTTTTCATGTAGGCAATTTTGCAGGCCCCTTGCATTCTAAATCATGTTTTAAAATATACTAGTAGCAGACCCACACGTTGCGCGTGATAATATTATTGTTTGGGTCTGGCTTACCTCCAGTATTTTTTTAACTGGAATCTCTTTTTATTTTAATGAAAAACTGTCACATCATTCACTAACTAAATAAAATGTGGAGATTAAAACTCACTACCACTTGCTATTGTATATTTAAAACAAAAGGACATGTCTAGTTAAAAAAGTACTGAAAGTAAGCCAAACCCTTATTGTTTTAGTTATTATTTATTAACAGTTGGTTTTTTATTATCTTTTAAGTTAATAAAAACCGTACATATACTTTTTCTTAAACCTTTTATATATGTATTATTTACTTAATGTGAATGTTTACATATATAAACTCTATATATTCCATTTCTTAATTTATATATGTAAAACCATAAACTACTACTCCACAATGATAGTGGCTAATTAGTTTTATCATTTTTTATAATATACGTTGAATAAAATAATATGAGAAGAAAAAAAAGAAAAAAGAAAATATATAACAATAAATACCAAATTAATTATCTCTAAATAAATACAAAATTATCCAAATCATGCTATGTAATATAATTATATTACATTCTTAAATATTGTCTTTAATTCTTTATAATGCAATATGATAAAATTTAACAATCAAAGTGAACAAAAAAAAAAAAAAAAAAACTTAAAACACAATTAAATCACATCAACCTAAAGTAGAGTTCTAAAAAGCATAAAAATTTATCAACCTAAAGTAGAGATGCAAAAAAAAAAAAAAAAAAAAAATCCACCAAAAATTTGAGAGAGAAAGAGAGAAATAAAATTTTTTGTGAGGAAAAATTATGCATATAATGGAAGAGAGAATTTATACTAAAAGGATGATAATAAGAAAAAACAAAATGAGTACAATAATAAGGAAGATAAAGGGAAAGATGAAGAGTGATATTAAGATAGAGGGTAGTGGGGAGATGAAAATGTAAAGGAAATGAGAAAGATTGGAGAAAGTGTAAATGTTAAAAAATGAATACAATTTTATTTATTTGAATTTAAATAAAATATTATATGTTTATTTTTTAAAAAAACATAAATAATTAAATTATATGGAGGATGTGACTGAGTTTAAATATTGAATAAATAAGATAAAAAGAAAAATATGTAAAAAATATATATATATATATATAACAATAAACACCAAATTACCCAAATCATATTATTTAATAGAATAATATATATTATATTCATATATATTATCTTTAATTTTTTATAACGCAATAGGATAACATTTAACAATCAAAGAGAACAAAAGAACTTAAAACACAAAACTAAATCACATCAACCTAAGGTAGAGTTATAACGAACACAAAAATTTATCAACATAAAGTAGAGATGCAGGAAAAATTTAAAAAAAAAAATACTCCAAAAAACATTGAGAGAGAGAGAGAGAGATAACTTTTTGTGAGGGAAAACTATGCAAAGAATAGAAAAGAAAATGACAAATTTATAATAAGATGATGTGAATATGAAGAGACAAAATAAAGGAAGATGAAGGGAAAGATGAATAGTGATATTAAGGTTGAGGGTAGTGGGGAGATGAAAAGGTAAGGGAAGGAGAAAAGTTGAAGAAAGTGTCATTATTAAAAAAAAAGTAAACGTAAAAAAAAAAATTATAGAAAAATTGGAAAAAAAAATGATAATGACGTGAATGCTGATGTGACTCAACTGAAGCGTAACAACAATAAATGCTACACTTCAGTTTTTAGATATATACAGATTTGATATTTGGACACCACAATAATGGTAACCATTGTGCACCAGTTCAAATAAATTGGTTGATCTGATGTAGTTTGAACTAATCACGCTATCAAGCATTGACTAGCAAGCTGTTAAACTTTGTGCCTTATTTCCAGAAAGCAAATGAAGTTATGAAAAAAAAAATTGCAAAACCAAATGTAATCTTTTGAATTTAGTTACAAATATTCATTCAAAATTATTAATAAATAGAAACACTCCTATGAATAGAACACCCAACATGGCAGCACATTGGCAAAGAGAGAAAATAGCAATACCTGAGGCTGAGAGGCTTTTCATAGAGGGGAGGAGCGGCGAGAGCAAGGTATTGGTGGCTGTGCTAACAAGAAGACACACTAGTGGCTGAGAACGACATGTCGCTTGGATGCAAGAGGCCACCGTCACCAGTAGAGGGAGGCGGTATCACCAGCAGAGGGAGGTGGCGTTGTGGCATGCTAGGGTCCGTCAATCCCTCTTTCCCCCTTCTCTCTCTCGCACCACCGTGCATTTGTGAAACAAAAATTAGATAATGAATGGGATTTAATTTGTAACCAGGTTATAGTTTTAAATTTGATTTCAACCGGGCCAGTTTGCTAAAATCTTACGTGGAAACTAGTAATTGTAATTTTTTTAATTTAAAAAATGTCATGTCATTAAAAAAAAATGTCAAGTCATTGTTCCGTTAGCCATGTAAGTAATACCACTAATGACAGTTAGTAAAAGGATTAATACAACTCATTTTTTAAACTTGAGAGACCAATTGTGCTCAGTTGTAACTTGAGGAACCAATTGTGCTCTGAGAGTAAATTTGAGAGACTAACATTATAATTTCACCTACTCTAAACAAAGATTTTTTTTTTTTTTTTTTTTAATATATGAAACTAAGTGACATGAAAAAAATACAACACCCATCAATATACACCCCATAAACGACAACTCCCATAGTGTCTCCAATCTTAGCTTGGCAGCGCCTCTGGTAGGGAAGGCTCCATGGTTCAAACATAGGGGGGTTTGGGCTTTGAATTTTGATTAATTGAAATACTACGATGAAGGATTGTTTGTTATAGATCCTATTTATAGAAGAAGTATATCATGTTTCGGGTGTATGTTTTCTCCCTCTCACAAGTTGGTGAGACCCATCAGCCGTGGGTCCCATCAGCTGTGAGATGGGAGAAACATGCACCCGAAACAGGATGTATTTTTTCCTATTCATGAACTTGTAAAGTGCTGATCTGGCGTATTGATATTGGAGAGTGTAAATAATGAATTTTACACCGGCTCTTATTGAATTTAAACTCTTAATTTTTCTAGTGTCTATAAAAAATAAATAAAATATATATTAATTATATTCACGCTACAAGGAACACGATGATGCAAACAATGCACCATGAGTGGTGGCGAGTGGGATTGGCCTGCTCGAGCTAGGCTTTTTACTTGTAAACCTTAACTGCCATGCCATCTTCTAGACTTCGAAACTCACTAGTAGGACCTCTGTTTCATGTGACTTTTTCAGCACGACAAGACTTATTCAGCATATTACACATTAGAAACAAGAATAACTTCAAAATCAAAAACAAAAACAGTATTCAACTGCTTCAAAAAAAAAAAAAAAAAACAGTATTCAACACGTGCAAACCAACCCTCAACATAAAGTAATATTCAATAATATTCCAAAAATAAGACAAAGTGTTACTCATTTTTCTCACATAATAATAGATTTTATTAATTAAATTTAGAGTAGGATCTCTCATTCATGTTTTGGAAGTACTTAATAATTTTTCCTAGAACATATGACATCTCCATGAACACTCATTCAAATCAAGCATGGTTGGTCTCATTAGTATCTTGGTGACTAGACAATCTTTTGATACCTACGGACTACGGTATCCTTAGAAGTTTGCTAGAGAGATGCCAACGGTGTGAAACTCTAAACTTGGCTTTGTTAAGCTTTTAAATGCTTCAGTTTGACCTCCTATTGTTTAGGGGAGCACAGAGACGAGCCCCATAGATCGGATACTAACGTAGTAAAGCAATAAAACTACCTAACTAACACCATCACAAAAACTCTCTCTCTCTCTCCTATTCAAAAAAATTTATATATATATCATAAAAACTAAGGGCATTAGTTCTTACCTGAACTTTCTTCTTCTTCGCAATAGCGTGATACCGGTCAAGCAGTAGAGGAAGTATTGAAGAATGGCCATGTCCCAAGTGCCACATGACCATATGAACCTCAAAAGCTTGTCCATGAAGAACAATCACAAAGATTGGATGCCTGTTTATATCTATTAACCAAAATCTGTGGGCCTTTTCTAGGAGAGTAATGCTATATACAATAATTTTCACATTTTTCACAAATGTTGAGTTTGACAAATTTTTACTGGTTTTCATCTAGATCTACAACTAACATAACTTTATTATTTACTTTAACAACTTAACACTTCTGCAGAGAGAGACAGAGAGAGAGAAGTTTTAGCTCTAAGGTGACTGACTATCACATAGGCTCCAAAGCTTTGACTTTTTCAGGGGGAAAAAATAACACGCACAATATTTGTGCGTGTGTTTGATGTCCTTTGGGGACCTAGCAAAATCCAGACAAATGCTAACATTCATCCATAGTCTAAAGATATGTGAGATTTTAAACCACTTACAGCAAAATCAAAAGAACTAGAGGCTCAAATACTTGGGTTATTCAAGTGAAATTATCAATTAATTCTTAGCACATGCACAGTAGAGAGGAATAAGTATCCCCTTTTCAAACATACAGATTTTCCACCCACACAAGAAGCAAGTAGAAAGGAAGAAGAATTCCCTTTTCAAACATATAGATTTTCTATACGCACAAGAAGCAAATGCAACGGTGCAAGTTAAGGTTTAGCTTAGGTTTCTAGAACAATTAGTACTACTTATCAAGCAAACACAAAGTCAATATTGAAAATAGAGGAGATCCTTAGGGGTAGTGCAATCAGTTCAGAACCACAACTTATAAAGTGGAAGTCAATAGTTTGAATATCCTCTTCTTGCTTCTCTTGAGACCGAAACTAACTTAAAACAAAAAAAAAAAAAAACCATTAGTTACAAGAGTATATCTAATAGAGTCTATGAATAGGACTCTGATTTGACAACCATCTTTAAGTTAGTGAAAAGGGTATCTGCAGGAGTTATGAGCAAAAAGGTACTCCTAACAGATTTTGTTGGATCTGCAGATTTCATTTAGTTGTGGTTAATTTTAAATTCTAATTACATATTGAATTTATAGAAACCAAGCTCAAGAGTGAAGGAACTAAAGGAAAGATAATCAATCATAATTTAAGCACTGGAATTACATTACATAATATGTGTCATAACAAGCATAGGAGCCCCCAAAATATCTTCGTGAGGCTCTTATACAATGACAAACATTCCAAGTAGAACACCAAACAGGATGATTGGATAAGAAAAGAGAAGGATCAAAAGTGCTAGAAAAGAAGAGAGCGATAAGAACAAAAGCTTGCAGTCATTGCCCAGGCACATCTCACTGTACAGAGATAACAGAAGTGGAGAAACTGAAGCCACATTTGAAACCAACAAACCTCTCAAAGTTTCAGTGTGAGATCAGGTGTAGAGTTGTCTATGTCAACTTGTGGAGTCACCTCTACAAAATTTATGTTTGAACTTTCAGTCAATACAAAACTAGGATGAGGAGGATTACCTGCCTCAGCAACTTGACGGAAACTACCAGGCCACAACAGCTCTGCCTCATCATCCTCGACAAAAATAGGCATTCCCATATAGCCATTTTGAAATCTTGTATTGTTTCTGATCTCAGAAGGCCTAACTGGTGGCACAAAGCCATAATGCACTGAAGAGTGTGCTTTGATTCCCAGGGACCTGAATGAAGATCCATGCAGAGGCAGAGACGCTAGACTGGCATACCTCTCTGAGAATATACCCATTCGCATAGCCCGCTTTGCCAGTGTTCGTTCTCTCTTATGTGCATTTTGGTGTCCACCAAGAGCCTGCGAGCTGAAGAACTTGCGTTGACAGTAATTGCAAGAAAAAACTCGTGAGATGGCTGCTGTTGTAGTATGGGATGCAGGTTCGTTGCTACTCTCACTAGTGCTTGACAATGAGAGTCCGAATGAATCCCTTCCACATAGATCATCAGTGTTGAAGCTGAGAGTCAAGTCAAGAGTGATTGGCTCCGAATCTGATTGAGCCACTATGAGATTAGTGAGATGGGAACAGTTAGTGAGGCTGTCATTGGAGGGACCTGCAGAGGTTTCTTGAATGGATATGTTGGAAGCGACTTGGCTGCTAACTTCAGAATCACTTTCCGAAGGGGCTTTTATTTCAAGGTCAAAGTTAGGTTTCATTGTCGAGCTGTGTAGTCAGTTGGAGAAGCTAGTTTACATTCTATATGAGCAACAACTAGATTCTGCCAGCCTGCAATACGACCAATCTAGACAATCTTATCCTGCATTGTGAAGCACAATAATATTCAGCACATCACACCTGATTTTCATTTATTAAGATACAACCAAGAACATCAGAGTTTTTAATGTTTATTGCCCCGGAGAATCGAGAACACAGAGGCTAACACCTAGGGTGTATGTACAAAAACTAACAATAGCAAATAAGGTGAGGCAGGAATTAGAGTCAAAAAGAAAAAATGTCTTATTTCATAAAGCACAATCGAAGTCTTATGACAATGATACTCCTTTATTGTTCTAGGTATGGTCGACGCCATGTATTTTCATGAGAATGCGTAGCTTAGAATTGAACCTGTCTGCATTGCCCCTTTTTTTTTCATTTTTTATTTTATGACAAGCATATTCCTTTGCTGGTGACTCAAAATGGATGTGATTGGAACAAAAATTTCCATCACATTTGGTTTGAAAATCAGAGTATATATGTTGGCATGAACGCTATAAAACAGAACATATTCACAGTATGTAAAACATAGTAATCCTCAGGTTTAACAGACTATTTCAGTAACAATATCGACTTAGAATGTGACTACCATTGGATTAAAAAGCTTGTACTTCCTTAAAGCTTCTTATTTTTCAATGCAAAATAATTCAAGAGAATAACTATTTGCTTAAACAAATTCACCAAAGGGCAGAGTGGGGTAAAACTATATCTGTCACCAACTGCTTCTCTTGATTGAATCTCAAAACCCTGGTAAAGTTATCGAACCAAAATTATTCTAAATATCTTATACTAACTGATTACAGAAAAAGGAGGCAGTTATCAAAATGTTAGCCCAAGTAGATTACTAGTTTCTGTTTTCTCTATGATGAGATTGCCAATAACAATGTTCAGAACAGGATAACAGCAGTATAGGCAACTGAAATTTCAAAAGTATAACTTAATCAAGAACCTTAGCTCTTGGTAAGAAATATCTACAAAATCATGGCAGGTTGTCTAAAAATTTTGATATCAATGCAAATGATTTTTTTTTTCTTGGTCAGAAATTGAAATTTAATATTGCAATTCCTAGATAATTCAGAGTGAGCCCAGATAAAAAACATAAAATTTTTCAGTTATTCTTTCCTTGTTGACTCTTGCAAACTAGCTGTCTCTGAATTCATTTGAGACTGGAAGGTCTTTCTTTCATAACAACACATGCTGGTTTCAAATCCGACTACTACAATGCATCTTCCAACAGAGGAGGAAGGAACCATTATAACATGTATCTCTTCACTGAGTATGGTGCAGATCTTCCCACTTATTATTTACTAGTACTTCGACATAAAATATCGGAAATGGGTGTGTTTCATCTGAAAGTATTTATCTCCATAGGGAGATCACACCACCATGTGCAAAGCCAAAATCATGAATTTTACGTATGCACAATTTTTATGCTCATTATGTTCATAATTTCTTCAATTGCATTTAGATTTTAAATTTAAGGATTAAGTATCTTTATACTTTTATTATTAAATAAAACGGAGCCTTCTAAATCTTGATTTTAGAAATACATACAAAGTTTTAAGACCAAGGGAGTTATAACAATGACTATTCTGAAATAGACTGCACCAGCCAAAACACCTACAAATTCAATTCAAGGAGCTTAACAAGACTCTGAGCTCCAACAAACAGATGAAATAAATTGGTGACTAGGTCAAGTTGCCTAACATGGCATGTAAAAAAAGTTCACCACAATTCTATATCCTATAAACAAGCCTTTTACAAACTCTTTAGTGTTAGGCCAAAGTTTATGCTAGTAAGCATCAAATTGTTGGTTCTTTTTTCTCATGAATCAGCTTAGTTTTGGACCTTCCTAATAGTAAACACTTTAACTGAGTTACAATAAAAGCTATGTTCGCCACTATTGTAGATAATCAAACCACCAATTGACTTCCTTGTTTTAAGTCAAAGTTGAGTGCTTAATGCTGAAGCTTGTAACACTTACTCCTTCAATTTGCAGTCCTTACAACCTTCATTTCATCTTTATCTCACCCAACTTTATTCAACTTACTCTTGAATACATGCCTTTGAATAATCAACATAAAGTAGTGCTGAATTTGTAGCCATTCTTTGAATCCATCTGGTTAATTTCTATATGCAATAACACTTGGAAGAACTTCAATATAGTTCATTTTGCTCCACTAAAGGTACTATTTTTCAGTCTTCCTCTTCTCATAAATGATAAAACCAAGAGAACAATATGGTCTTTTGGGACCTCTCTGCCATTGACCTAAGTGTTCTATCATAGATGTGGTGATTTAACAGAAATTATTTGCTAATATTCATCCTTATGCAGCTTGTCTATTCCTATTGACTCTTATATGACCACTCAAATAGCCAAAGCCAATGCAAAGGACGTTGATTCTGTACCTACCCTGATGTAAGTGAACTTTTTGTCCAAGATTTGGTTCTCTTATATATATGTATTCTCAGTCTAGTCAATAATTCTATTTATTTATATTTCTATCATAACCATGCCTTTAATTTAATCGGAAATGGAGTAGATAAAATCTGATGCTGAATATGTTGCAAGAAGCTTATAGCCTTTTGTTTTCCTTTGTAATTGGAGTGTATCCTTTTACTCAGTACAAATACCATGAGACAATTGTGTTAGTAATGGACAACTAGCATCAATATCCCAATGAATACGTGTGACTGTCTGTTTCTAGCGTGTATATGAGAGATAGACAAATCTTGTCACATAACAACAAATACTTTCAAACAGGAACATGGTATGATAACCAAGAGAATTAACCTCTGTGACTAAGATAGTGATTCTTGTTACTTGACAATCAACATCTCCAAATATGCAAAGGCATCATGAACTAGGAGAATCGACAATGATCAAGGCAGAAGATCTTTTGGGAATTGTTAAAAACATGGAAGATTCCTCAAGAAAAACCACTTAAACAAAAATATATGAAAGAGAGATATAGATGAAAAAATAAACTATATACAACTTATGCTAGAAATAAAATGCAGTCTATAATAAGAAAAGCAGGGAGATAAATAATTTAATCAAGATTGATTCCATGAAGATAAGTATAGAGAATATATACACTATGGACAGGTATATCCTAATCCAAGTTGAAGGGCCAAATCAGCACAAAGCATATCTCATGGATCAGTCATGTAAATTTATGATTCCCTGTAATGTGTGAATAATTTTCATAGATAAGAATTAAAGGCATATATCTCACACTAAAGCCACACGTTTGTGGTCTCTTTGTTCCACCAACATATATACTCGCACTCAAGTAAACACACAAACACCCACATATATTAGAAAATGTTGAGTGAGGCAGCATAAATACCACCTAAGAATTTCTAAAAAGTTCCCATAAGAAAAACAAAGGATTAAATTAAAATTGAGCCATGGGAGATTTGATTTTCTGTTGTATAACTCTAAAATGAACTCAAACTAACTTAAATACACATATTTGATTGCTCTTTCTTTAATTTAAAAATCAACTGGTTAATGTGATCTAAAAGTGTCATAGAAACTCAGAGTTTAATTCATGGATAGTGACAAAATTTAAAAGCCAGCCCAAAGTTTAGACACTGAATTCCGTATCTAAGAATCAATGGAAAAAAGGTATAAGGCCAGGCAAGAGAGACAAAGAAAACACTACTTTAAAAGACAACCGAATTTAGCAAATTTCATTCAGTAATCTATATTCTATCTTCATCCTGCAAATCAATCTCCATTTTCTATAACACAAGAACAAATTCAACCTTATGAATAGCAAATACTTAAAACTAGATTAGCTTATATACAAAGTTTCAAACACTATCCCGAAACTCACACACACACACAGAAATTCAGCAAAACCACAGGCACAGATTACAAAACTATCTGGAGCAGCCTATATTCTCACCATAACCCCACAAACAGAGAAAACCAAAAGCCATAGAAAACCATAGCAAGAACATAGTCAAGTACACAGAAATAGTGATCAACCACTGACTACTAGTACTTTTACAGTCAAGAAGATAAACAAAGAAACTAATAATAAAAGAAAAACATAATAAGAGCAGTAGAGCACCATACCATCATCAAGATCAAGCTAAATTGGAAAGGTTGTGGATTTATACTGCTTTGAAATCCAAGACATCTGCTTTCATGTATAGCTGATCATCCCAAGACCGTGTACTACTCTTTAATTTGTTGTTGCAAGAAAATTAATGAGGGGTGGATGAGAACACAGAGCCAAAGTAAAAAAACAACAACATGGGTAATGGACAAAACAACACAGAGAGACAGAGAGAGTGGTGGGTACTGATGTTTAATTATGGGAAAGCAAAGCTAAGAGGAGAGTGGTGGGGTGAGGGGGACATTGGTGGGACGTCAGAGAAGTCAGAGGGAAAGGTATTGTTGGGATAAATTTTACTATAAACAAAAAAAAATTTAGAAACAGGACATGACATAATACTTCACTCAAAGTCCCATCCCAGTGTACCACTTCTTCCTTGTTATTTTTTGGGCTTTTTCCCAAAAACAACACAACTACAATTGGGATGGGATTGACATTGTAGGACATACCAATAATACTACTATTACATATAGGAAGAAAGAGAAAGAAGAAGCAAGCACTAGTATTAGTTATTTAAAGAGACCCACCAAAGATTCTATGATTCTATCTCTCTCTCTCCACTTTAAAAATGTTATAGATAAGTCCACAGTGCATGGGGTCGGGCTCGACTTTCATTCATCAGATTCACCATCAACTTTCCGGTGCACGTCTAGCTCCAGCATAATAACTACTAGTTTAGCCTTCATTCATGCCCATGGAATATAAAACATGCATAAATATATATATATATATATATGTATATGTATATGTATATGTATATAAAGGCCATAGCAAATTGTGAAATATTTTTATCCATAATTTTTGTTGTGCAACCCCACACACACACCCACCAAAAATCAAAAGGTGCATGCCGCTTACAGCTACTTATTAATTTATTTTATTGTGCATTATAGCTGCTTCTTTTTGCCTTTTTATTATTTTATTATTCCCTTCTTCTTCTTCTTTTCTTAACTTCCTTTTTCGAAAGGGATGTTTTGATTGTTTTCATGGACTTTCAAGCAGAGAAGCCAATAAACTGATTGTAAACACTGGTGGAAACAACTAATTATTACTTGCAATACATAGAGAGGGCTTTCTTCTTTTAAAAAAAAAAAAATTGTAAATTTAAAATATAGAGGGCATTTATTTTTCCTTAGTTTTTGGCGAATATAACTCGTGATTGGCTTAATGTAAGCATGAAGTGCGGAGGCAAAGGCAGTATTGTGTACCACGGTCCACGCATATGGGGTGGCCGCGGAGCTATAAAAAAGGAATGGAGATGGGACAGGTTTCAAATTAGGCTCCAATATATTTTATTACAAGATATTTTCAAATTGAGGTGACAATAATAAATGAATATTTGATTTTTTTTTTCCTAAAAAAAAGATATTTGATTTTTATTTATTTGTTTAATTATTTGGTAATGGGTGATACATGAGTTTTTAAGTTTTATATATAATAAAATTGAGAAAGTTTATAAACACAATAAAATTTCAAAATGTTTTCACATCATTTTGTAGTTGTAAGTTTAGAGCATATATTATTTGACACAGTAAATATTGTTAGTTGAGTCTTTGAGTTTATAAGTTTTACTTAGCAAATGTAAGATACTATGTTTTTTTTTTTTTTTTAATCTATTATAAAAATTATATTCTAATTTAATTTAAGTATATATGTATGTGAAAATTTAAGTGTAAGATACTATGCTATTTTTTTTTTTTAATTTGAGATAAAAATTCTTCTCTAACTAAAGAATTTTCTCTAGAAAGCTTATTCCAAAACTCTACCTACAAAAGCTAATCTCCAACGTTGTAAAATTTTGGACAAGTCCCTTTGTAGTCAGTGCTCAAAAGCTCAGGAAAATACTCTCCATGCTTTTATGGGACTGTGAAGATCTTTGCAGTATTTGGGAACCAGCTTTTAGCTGGAATCGTCATGATTATCCGCAGCTCACAGACTTCTCAGATCTGTTCAATGTAGTTGGCCAAGTGCCCCGAACCTTGGAACCCTTTGATATGGTTGCTTGGTGCGTATGGTTTCAAAGGAACAAGCTTCGTTACAACAAGCCTAGTCCACCACCTTAAAAAAAAAATTTGAATCGGTAAGCTCTCTCTTCTCCGAGTTTCAACACAGGTCTCACAACCGTCTTGTCCAGTCAAGGCCTATCAACGTTAAGTGGAAGCCTCCAGACTCAGGTATGCTAAAGATCAACTTTGATGGGGTAGTGTTCACCGAAATGAATGAAGCAGGAATCAGGGTTATTACTAGGAATGAAAAAAGGGAGGTGATTGCTGCTTTATCTGAGAAGGTTGCACTACCTTCCTTGGTGGAAATTCTAGAAATGAGGGCCACTAGAAGGGCTACCCAATTCTCTGTGGAACTCAGTTATCATCAGGTGGTGTTCGAAGGAGACTCTGAGTTAACTATTCGGTCCCTAACAGTGGAAAGCTCTCTCTCTCTCTCTCTCTCTCTCTCTCTCTCTCTCTCTCTCTCTCTCTCTCCTTGGTCATCTTGTAAAAGATTTAAAGGTCCGTTTGAATACCGCTTATTTTACTGAAAATAATAAAAAAATAATAATAAAGTTACTGTTCACGCGTTTGGCACTGTTCATAAACCTAAAATCACTGTTTATGGATAATGAATAGTGCCAGACGCGTGTCCAGGAAAAAGAAAACACAGAAAACGCAACGCAAGAAATGCAATACCCAAACGCCACCTAAGCCTATTGCGAGTTTGTTAAGAACCCATTCTATCTCTCATATTAGGAGGCAGGACAATTATGTCGCTCACGTCTTAGCAAAGAGAGCTAGATTATCTTTTTCTTTTTTAGTCTGGATGAAGGACGTGCCTCTAAAAATTATACCTTTTGGTGTAGATAATTTCCCTTCTTGATTGATTAATAATAGTGGTACTGTTTCTATAAAAAAAAAATGTATATATGTGTAAAGCTCCCGTCTAAAATGAAAACGGGGAGATGATGGCTGTTTTATCTAAGAAGGTTGCACTACCCTTGGTGGAAATTCTAGAAATGATGGATACTAGAAGGGCTAATTAATTCTCTATGGAACTCTGGTATCATCAGGTGGTGTTCGAAGGAAACTCTAAGTTAACTATTCGGTCCCTAACAGTGGAAAGCTCTCCTCTCTCTCTCTCCCCTTGTCATCTTGTAAAAGACTTTAAGTCTATTGCGGGTTTGTTAAGAACCCATTCTATCTCTCATATTAGGAGGCAGGGCGATTCTATCGCTCATGCCTAAGCAAAGAGAGTTAGATTATCTTTTTTCTTATTTAGTTTGGATGGAGTATGTGCCTCCAAACATTTTACCTTTTGTTGTAGTTGATTGATTAATAATAGTGGTATTGTTTATATATATATATATATATGTGTGTGTGTGTGTGTGTGTGAAACTCACGTCTAGCCTCCCTCCACTCCACAAAAATTTATACTTATAGTTATGAAATAACCATCACACCAATGGTGCACGATGATATGATAACTTATCAATATCTTTGAAAATGGAAACTCGAAACTAAGATAATAAACATTTATGAGCAAAATGGGAAAAAATATATATGCATTAAATGGGGGCAATAACCTCTATTAGCATTTTTTTTTATCTTGCTATTAAACTCCTAAACAATGGAATGGGTTTTCCATTTCCTCCATTAAAACTTCAAAACAAGGAAAGAGAATAATATTTTTAAAAACTATTCTCTTTATTCCTTTCTATTCCATTCTATTCTCTCCTTATAAACGAGAGCTTAGACGTACGAGTAATGCTACAGCGACAAAGTATTTTACAACATTTTTACAAACTATTGATGTGACCAATTTCTTATTGGTTTTCATCTAAACTCACCATTAACATTACTTTTTCACTTGTCAATAGTTATTCACCACATCAGTAATTTATAAAAAATTTTATAAAAATGTTTGTATCTCTAGCATTACTTATATACATACTGTAGCCATAAATAAAGTGTGGGTACTACAAAATTATCTGTTGTTTGATACTTTGGAAGTATTTTTCTCTCTCGCATCACATGGTTATATTATTATTATTATTATTATTGATAGATCTCTCACATGGTTATATAATGTGTCATGTCGTACATGTTTAAATGTCAGACTTAAAAAACAGGAGAAAGTACAATTATTGGGGTATGGAATTGTGAGAATCACGAACCAAGGGGACTGAAAAATGTTCGAATATTTCCCTTGGATAGCTCATAAGGGAAACTCAACTAACAAAATTTATCAACTAACGATTTATCCCCCAAGGAGTGGTCACTTGATTATTTTTGGATAAAAAAAATCAAGAAAATTAAAAACATATTTATTAAAATGAAATTCAAAATTATATATATTTTTAATGAAAATAATTTAAAAATTACATGAATTTTCCTTCTAGTTACAAAATAAATAAATAATTTTTTTTTTTTAATTTCTAATAACATCCTAAGAAAAAAAATTACATAGATTTAACTCTAACTTAAAACAATTGATCTAAATTCAAAAGTTAAGTCACAAGATGAGAAAATGTTAGACATTCATCTCATCCAACCCAATTATTGGTTCTTAGGATTTTTTTTTTTTTTGAGGGTAAAGTTCTTAGGAATTAATGGCCATATTTAACATTATTTTTTAATGAAAGAATCCTATTCATAAGCATTCGTGTCACACGTAATCATATGACAGAAAAATATAAAAATAGCATGCAAAAACCATAAAGACTAGAAATCCACAAAAGACACTTTAGTTCACATGACAAGAAGTTAACCATAAATATGCAAATCTATATTAGGTTGACAAACAAAAATTATGATTGATTTACTTTCTTTGAAATTTTTTGGATCACGATCAAATTTATTTCATGAATGATCAAACCTCAAATCACATAATCATGCTTCCAATGAATCTCCAGTACTATTTGAAGCCATTACAGGTAAGATTTTGAACTCAATAAACATATGATCATGACATATAACACGTATCTCATGCTTTCAAAATAGAAAGACATATTCTACTCATGATCACCATTAAAGAAAATAAATTAAAGCCCAGGTTAGTTATATACCTATATGCACTACCTTCCGATAAAAAGTATGCACGGTAGCATATCTACTTCAGAATTGTGATTCTGGGATTTGATACTGGAGGATGCTCAAATCTTCACTAAACTTTAGTGATCCCATGCTTTTTCCCTAGGTGGAAAGGAAGAGTTATGTCGTTAAGTGCCTCAAAGGCTGTTGAAGAGAATAAGTAGTTGTTCGTTTTTATTTACGCAATAGTATATGAACTAGGGTTTTATGACTGAGTTCAAAATGGATTTGTTAGCTCTCATATATATTAATAGGTAAAGTTTAGAGAAAGTTCAGTTATAATTTGTAATTAAAATCTAATTTTGCACTGTGTCTAAATTTATGTGAGGACCACATCATAATTATCCACTTAAATTTGTATAATGTGTCCACTTAAGTTTTTTAATTTTTATGCTAAGTGAATTAATGAGTGCAAAATATTAAAAATCTAATATTAATGAACTATAAAATATATGTGTCCTTAGCATTACTCATTGTGGTGTGATCATTCACCACAAGTATTCATTAACAAAAAAAACCTAAAAATTTATTATATTGCTCTCATTGTAGAATTCTTGTAATCAGAACGATTTCCTCCATCCAGAACACATCTAGCTTCCCTTTGTGGCAAAAATCAAACATGCAAAATATTTCTTTACGAATTCACGTAGGGTAGCTCCATAACAATCAAAAGCGAGATGCAATACAATAGTTCAAAAATATAAGTAATCAAATCATTGTTAGTTTTGTTTAAAGGGACTTCACCAAAACTATAAGGAAAGAACACCAAAATAGCTCGTCCTCGTATGGGATCAAATGTTTTGTTGTTTTGCTCAATATGAACTTTATCAAGCGATGGAAGACAAGATATCCAAACAGCACCTTCACCAGCTCTTTTTGTGATAGCTACAGCTTCATCTTTAGCAAATTAGCAGCAAAATGTTCGTGATTGGTCAATATGGACTCCAACTAGTGATAAAAGGTATGACCACCAATAACACCTTGAAATATTACAGTGACCCCATTGATTCTCCTCTTCCTTAAAAACATAAGTACTTGGCTTTAAAGTTATAACTTATAAGTAACTGAGTTTGTGTGCATTAGAATTAGCTTATTTTATTTATTTTAACTGTTGTGTAAAAAAACAATTGTACTTTAAAAAAATTATTTCAAAAAAACTATACCTCCCTTTTAGAATGAATATAAGTTAAACACCAAACAATTTTTAGTCAATTTTGCAACACATAGCATTAACTTGGTTTTGTGTTGTTTACATGGTTTTCTTTTTAAGAGTATTGGATTTTTTAAATATCACATATCTCTTGTCTGGCCAAAAATTAGAGGGAATTTGAGGATTTAAATGGGAGAAGATTCTTTTCCATTATTAAAGGGTTAGTTGTTTTGTGTGTGTGTGTGTGAGAGAGAGAGAGAGAGAGAGAGAGAGCATATGCATAAGGGTGAGGGGGTGAGGGGGGGGGGGGGGTATCTCACTCTTACACTTCGTTAATTTGAACGAAGAGTTGTTAGATTAGATGATTAAATACATCATTCCCTAACAATTTAAATTTTTGGGACTATCAGTAATTTATCATAGTATCAAAGTACGTAAGAAGTCCCAAATTTAAATTTGATATCTACCTTAATCTCACATTCTAAAAAATCTAACATATTAAATTTTAGGACAATTAGTAATTTATCAAGAGAGAATGAAAGGAAATAAAAGGAGGAGAGGCTAAGGGAATTTTGTTGTTTGGTCGGAGGGAATCAGGGTGGAAGAAAGGAAAAGGGGGCTAATGAATTTCCTCCTTGACCCACTATTTTGTCTCTTCCCATCCTCCCTTGCATACCAAAGACATGGAAGGAAAAATGTGCTAACTTTTCCTTCCCTTCCCTTCCCTTTCCTTTCTCTTCTTTCCCTCTTCATTTGACCAAACATATAATGATTACGATGAAAGAAAAGAAGATAATGTCTTCTCTAAGATTATTTATAGCAGCCTAACCACACTTTTAGTCAAATTTGATCATTATTGTTACTTTAGCTAATGTATTATTCACACACAACTACATCATCCTTAAAACTCTATCTCTAACCCATTTAAATATTATTTTTTCTTTCTCTTTCTCCCTCTTTCCTAAATCAATTAAAAAATAATAATCAAAACTGCAACCCACAATTCCACCATAGCAATCCACAACCTCCGCAACCCAAATCTGTCTAGACCATCGCAATTCACTACAACCCATAAGCTCCACAAACCGATCTATCATCTCCAACTCTAATCTGCAAGCTCTAAGTCATCATGGCCACCATCGAACCTAGACCACCCACCATTGTTGAAACCTAGGTTGTTGTTGAAACCCACCACCACCATTAATGAACAATTCATCTCAAAAGCAAGCCGAAATAGTGACCTAAAACAAATACTTAATAATTATGTGAAAACTCCAAAAGCATACGTTAAGTGAAGAAAGAGAGAGAAAGAGGGAGAGAGAAACGAATGTTTTATAATTTTTTAATAACTTAGCAATGAATCGTACATCAATAATTGTATTAAAAGTATCATACATTATTAAAATTTTGGAAAAAAGTATTGAGGTTGATGTAGGGTAGTTTTCCTTGAGTTTAGTTAAAAATATGTTGAAAAGTTATTTTAATTAGACTGGTGCAAGTGCTCTAATGTGCACGACTTCCAAGAACTACACATAGGATATCAAACTACTTGGTGACCTCCTATTTTAGCCCTCCCTTTTATGAGGTTCAAGCCTTTAATAAGTGATTGTGGAATCAAAATTGTCTAAGAATTTGGTAAAACGTAATTAGCAAATGAAAACGAAAAAGAATTTTAAATTGAGTGAGTGTACGGAAACAAAAATGTATTAACTAATTTAATTCCCATAAGCATACTGCATACCTACTAATTAGGTCATTAGAAGCCTAGCTAAGCACATGTTCAAAGTGAACACTTTTTTTATGTTTTATAAACCTAGAGTAAAGGAAAAGTAGAGCGCAACGATAAAAAGTAATGCATATCAAACGATGCAATCCCAATTAAAATTTGCACGTAAAGAACTAGCCTAGAGACAAACCTAGTCATGTCAAAAGTATAGCTAGGGTAGGTTATGTTTTTTTGAATAAAAAGAAAAAAAGAAAAAGAAAAAAAGCTGCATATATATACAAACCCAACCAATGCAAACTCGACGTTTCATCAAATTCAATGGAGCTGAAGTTTGTCGGATCGAATTTTTTTGCACGTAAAGAAAGTGAATTGTACGTAAAAGGTATAGTATAAAAAATAAAAACAAATGGAACAGTACTACTTTTCTCAAGGAAAAGAATAATAAGAAAGAAACAGGCAACAAAGTCATCGATCTCTATCCCCACAATATTCTTTGAAGAGATGAACCCAACCGAACCGCAAACCCATTCCTATGAAGCAGAGAGATAAATCTATCACATTACACCATATAACATGCACATGAACCAGTGACACACTTTGTTCTAGTCTGTGCAGTGACCGACAGTTCCACGTTCGCGCCGCTCGGTGTGCTTCCCGAGACACCTGTGGTGGGGCTTGATCCCAACCTCCATATATCACTGCCCCCTTTAATTGGTCCCCCCACCACACGCTTGGCCTAGCCTAGCCTACCTAGCTCTTTCATTATATATATCATCATCGCTAATAATGTTCCCTTGAGAATTTTTTTTTTTTTATAATTTATTTTATATTTAAGATGAAAGAGAAGCGAGTTTCACCACTCATGTATTTTTTACATTTTAGATACGCACTCAATTAAAGTTGATATAATCTCTGTTTATGATCTTAAAGAAATGATTTTATTTTTCAATTTAACTTTTGATGTCGTAAGAAGTGACGAAGCCACGTTACGGTAAGAGGGCCCGAATTTCTAAAAACTATGACTCGTTTGGTACATATATTTAAACATATGTTTTCAGTTTTTAAACAATATTATATGTATTTTTACACACTTTTTCATCCACAAGTATTTCCAAAAAAATTGAAAACTGTTATTTAAATACATGTACCAAACGGGTCCCTAAATTCTTGAATAGATGTACTTATCTATATAGATGGTCCCAAAATTTAAAAATAAATTAAGTATATATGAGTAAGGCTTTCAGATCCTAATTAAAGTTGTTATATATTTAAATATATATATATATTTATAGTTTTTATAAGAAAGTCTAATATTCCTTGTATTCATTTATGGTCCTCTTAACAGATGATTTTAGAACATTTGTTAATAGAATATTTTAGAAATCTCAAATATTATGAGAGTGGAGAAAGAGAGTATAGAGAAGAGAGAGAACACAAGATTTGCGTGGTTAGGCCTATGTCCATAGAGAGAAAGCCTTGACGGCTACATATTCACTATAATATCAATTCACATTGTTACAATGAACCCTAAGTAGAGTTTATATAGGAAGAGAGAGTTAGAGTTGGGCATATATGAGATTACAATAAAATTTGGCCTCTTGGGCCTACACATAAACCTAATACCTCTAACAAGACAATTTCTGATACCACTTTTATGTGCAATATAAAAAACAGTCAAAAAAATCAGTTACTTTTTTTCCCATAAAAAATTTCTAAAAATATTTCTTAAACCAATATCTTTAGGGCATTCGTTAATTTTTCCATTCATTTAAATAGATACAATTCAATTAATGAAAAGTTTTATATATTTACCAGGATTCTTGTAGTGTAATTGAACTTCTTAATATTTCTAACGGAAATGTATAAGGGTTTAAAGCCCTTCACCCCCTACTATCAAACTATAAGAAATAAATAAAACAAAACTATAAGTTTTATATATTTATATTTATAAAATTATAACAAACACATATATATAGTTAGCATAATAATTATTTAAAAAAAAAAAAAATGATCCGTCCTTATAAAAATATGGGTTTATTTATTTATTATAGGAAAAATCAGTAATTAAGAGAGAAGGATTTCTAGACGTTTATTCTTGAAAAACTAAGAAATTTTGATTGAGATAAAAGGCACTCTTGGCCATAAAAATGATAGTTAAATAGAGATAATTTGAGGATATCAAATATCTCTGGAATACTAGTTTATACTATTACATAGAGTAAGAATATTAGTATACTATTATAATATTAGTTTACATCTTGAGTTGTGTTTATAATACTTGTTTATACTATTATAGAGATTAAGAATAAAGTATATATAAAGAGAAAAATATTTAATCACAAGATATTTTATTCGATCCCCTTAAAGACAAATTCTTGGCTCTCCATTGATTGAAGGTGCAATGCTTGTGCTTGCTACAATGCTACTAGATATAATAACTCCGCAATGATGACTCTAGTCTGTACATTCTTCCACTATATATTGGTGGATCTTTTATTTATTCTTAAGCTTAATTGCTTTGTCTTTGTTAATAATAAGCATTTAGTATAAGTGCAGATTAGTTAGGCCCACTTTGGGGGGAAGTATCTGCCCACTTTATCAGCGTATCCAAGCTTTTCAGTTGTCAAATTATTGCCAAGGATTAGCACTAAGTACGTAAGTTTAAACACATATTTTCAGTTTTTAAATAACATTATACGTATTTTTATATTTTTTTTTATCAACACGTATTTCTAAAAAAATTAAAAACTGTTGTTTAAACACACGTACCAAATGGACCCTTAACTTCCTTGCTTGCCTAAACGTTTCTAATATATATATATATATATATATATATATATAAGAGTAGGTTTCAAGTTACGAGTAGTGTAACTCTAAGTGCATGGTAATAATATTTGATTGACATGAAAATTGACATGTATGTTAAGCAAATATAGAACATATAATTCAACGATGAGATTTTTAAAATATGAATTCAATAACAAGTTATTGGGTAGTGTTACATTGCTTAGAATTACATTAGGTGTAACTTGAATTTAACACACACACATATATATATATATAACTCATTGTTATGCAACACACACATATATATATATATTTATATATATATATATATATAACAACCTTTAGATGCCTATTACGCATGTCAAATTTTATATAAATCTATAATCTAAAAAAAATTATATAAATGTAATATCACTTCATATATAATATTTCAACTAATGTATTTAGCATATTTGGATTTGTGTATTATATTAGGTTAAAGTTTTAGTTCGTATAATATTTGCTATATAGCAAAAATAAATAAATATTTTCTATATGACTCTACTCAATGATCAATTTCAACTATTACTTTCTAAGCCTAGTATTAAATTATATTTTTCTCCATATGTTTATCATGTAGATGCCAAATTTTATGTCAATATAATGTCATTTAATTAATGTCAAATACAATTCTTTTGTTTAGTAGAGTTTTAAAATGTATAATAACAATCATAGCACACTCATTTTTTAGATGAGATGATTCCTAGTCCAATTATCTTAATATGTAACCCGCATAGTGGGCATATGTGGGGGAAAATTTAATATAATCTAACAATGCATTTAACAATATATTGATCCCACAAAAAGTTATAACAAACATTCATCAAAAAAAAAAAAAAAAAAAGTTATAACAAACGTCAAAAGTCTTGTAGTTGAATTGGCACATTTCCCATGCATAAAGTGTTTGGGGTTCTAGGAGAGAAATGATTTGAGCTATGGGGTTAGAAATATATTGTAATCATCTCTAAAAAAAAAAATGTAACATTGTAAATAATTATATTTAGTGTAACTTGAAGTTAACTCATTTGTGTTGTATCCAAATGAAGTTTAATAATTTCCTAGCTAAAATGTGTTCAAATTCTACCATACTCATGAGTTTTTTTATTGGATGTTAAATAATATTTGATTGGCATTAATTTAATATGCACGATAAGCATATAATCTCAAAAATGGACTTGATAAGCATATATCTATATATAATATAAAAATGAAACGTTTGACTTTTTGTTGACTACTTTTCATTGCGCTACGACGCTACACAAATTTATGCCATGTATATATATTTAAAAACATTGAACAGTTGTACCTTTTCGTTTTCCCTTTAAGTTTCAGTATCTACTTCCCATTTCACATAAGAAGTATATATTAAAACAAAAAACTGTCATTGAGAAGAAAAACATCGATAAGGCGTAGGGAAGAGAATGAAAAATCTGAGAAGAATAGCATTTGTAAGGCGTGTAAAGAAATCGCTCAGTATTATTGTTGCTACCATTAGTGTGGCTTGATTCTTGGACCTTTTCACTATTTAACCAAAAAAAAAAAAAAAAAAAACCGACTTACAAATTGTAATTTTTTAAAAGATCCACAAATTTTGTGTTTCTAAGAAAGATAAAAGATAAGAAGTTGAGAAGATGTTACCAAATGAAAAAAATCGTTCAGTATTATTGTTGCTACCATTGGTGTGGCTTGATTCCTAGACCTTTTCACTATTTAACAAAAAAAATCCAACTTACAAATAGCAATTTTGGAGAATATCTACAATTTTCTTGTGTTTCTAAGAAAGATGAAACTCATGAAAGAGAAGAAATTGAGAAGAAGTTACCAAATGAATATGAACTACTATTTATACCCAAAGGATTATGACCTTTCAATAGATACATTTTCATTCAATATGCACATTTTTGGTCAATAGACATATTTTCATTCAATATGTATTTTTTCGGTCAACAGACATCTTTTGGTATATTCAATTTGAATGGTTATGACCTTTCAATAGACATCTTTTTTTTTTTAGATAGTTTCAACCTATAGCGTCTGCTCCTGATGATAGCTCTTTATCATCAGACCAAGACACCAATAAGTTTTTGGTGTAGGTGGGGATTGAACCCCAAATCTTTTATTCAACCATCAGAGACTTTACCAGTTGAGCTAATTGGAACCCACTTCAATAGACACGTTTTGGTATATATATTAGAACTTATCTTGCATATACCTATATATATAACACAAACTAAAATAGAGAAGCAACATTGCTTTTTTTTTTTTCCATGAAACTCATCTAGTTGCTATTTCTGTGCATTGCACGGGTTAGCGACTAATATATATATAAAGCCAAAGCTAAGAAAAAATTTAATTAGATTTCACTTATGCGCTAATTTTGTGCCATGTGTCTACTTAAGTTTTTTATTTTTTGTGCTAAGTAAGTTAATGAGTGCAAAATACTAAGAGTTCAATTAATGAACTATAAAAAATAAAAATAAAAAACCAATCATAATCAACCTCTCTCTTTCGAAACTTTTTTCTCCAGAGGCTAATTGGTTCTATCGAAACACAAAGAGACCAAACTGATCTGTAGCTTGCTCATTCAATACTCGGGCCTCTCTCAAGGCCTAAGTTGCTAAGGTCCATAGCTTTAGCTAATGGGCCTAAATTGAAATGGAGCCTTTGAGGACCGAGAGACTTTTCCACTGGCCTCACAACACTTTTTACTTTATTTCTTCAACCATCAAACCGAAATCTTGAACCATCGGGAAACATTGACATTAAAGTCTCGATCAGTCTCAGAATATTTCTCGTATCTGATCCAAACATGGCCGCCAATTTCTGGACATCATCACACTAGTATCTTTCCTTCCAAGACAACATCTTTATCTAAATTTCACTTTGTTTCTCTATGTTTTTATTTTTTGGGTTTTTGTTTTTCATGTTTTTTGAAATTGGGTCTGTTTTGTTTCTGTGATTTTTGCTCAGCAAACAGTTGTTGGACCAGGAAGAGGTGGATGTGGTGCACCCACTTGACAAAGAAAAGGGCATCACTCTTGAGGATTTCAAGCACATTAAGATGCACATGGCCAACTGTATTCTCTCTCCCTCTCACACTCACTTTTGTTGGGTTGCATTCAATTTTTAATTTATGGTTTTTTTTTTTTTTTTGATGCATTTGATCTGGGGTTCAGCTCATTTAAGAGTTCTCTTTCAAAACTCCCTCAAGTTTTATAGTTGCAGGAGATATTGATAGTTGATACTTTCGTTGTTACCTTTTTGTGGATTATTATCATTTTTCTTTGATGTGGTTATATTAGTGAAAGTTGCATGTGTATCGCTGACCAATAAAAAAGGGAAAGGGAATGTTGCATCTGTATCTTGTAAACACACTGATTAATATTGTGGTGGTTGTAATTTTCACATGGTAATAGTTTGGCAATGAAAATTGATAGAAATTTGATCATGTTCGATAGAGGATTGGTGCTTTCCCAGTGCAGTGAACGGAAGCATATTTGGTTTCAACAAGACTTAATTGCAAAACAAGATGCTTAATTGTTATGTTCAGAATGTTGTTATTAACTTGTTACTTGGAGTTTCTTATTGGAGTTTCTTATGGTATTAATGATCTTAGACAAAATGGTGGTTTTTGTTCACTCTCTCTCTCCTTGCTGTGTTTGTGTGTGCAGTGTATTTGTATGTTTTACTGCTAGGAATAGATTTTGTCAGAAATTGTAGTACAAGTTATTTGCTACTATCCCTCACAGCTTTTGATTTTATGGGCTGTCTTTGTTGATTGTGTTGTTGTGATTAATTGAAGGCTCATCAAACTTACTATGTAGAGTCATTCCCTACCGATATTTTGTTTGTGAACATGTCTTGATGGTCACATACACATACATGAAAGTGCTAATAGTTTTGCTCTCCATATCTAAACCATTCTACATGTAACCTTTTATTTTTTGGGTAAATTTTCTTTTCAGATATATGGAAATTGGCTCAACATGTTAAAGTGAGGCAAAGGTTTGAACCTATTCTCCTAGTGTTACTTAACGTATCACCTTTTTAAATAGAATTGCTTCTCACCCTCTCTGCTTAGATGGTTTCTGCAGTCTTGACTCGCATGTAGCTTTTAGAATTTCTGCCCTAGTTATTTTGTTGATTTAGGACAATGATTAGTCCATCTGGGCATGTTACACTTGTTAAGAAGTATCATAATATTGACAATGATTAGAATTGTGGTTACTTTTTAAAATATTTTATATAATTTTGTTTTCTACTATCTAAAGAATCTGATTCTTGGGCATCTTCTACCTTGTGGTTGGTGCAAATTTTGGGATAGATGAAGCACCATAATACTGCTCTTCAGATATTCCACTTTAAGAGAAGTTTGAGAGTTTTCAAGCAAGTTCCTTTAATGCATCACCGAGATAAAACATTTATATTGATAGTTTGCTTTATGTTAGTTGTACCAGATTTTGTTCTAAAAATACCTCTAGTCTTTTTACTTATTAAAAGGACAAAAGCTTTATGAATTGAATAAGCTCTAACTGTATTTGGGGTCTTACACAACGTATTTCAATTCCTGCTTTCTACAATTTGTTAGCTGTTAGCTGTTAGCTCTTGAGCTTTTTGTATTTTCTTCATGTCCAGAGTGTTCATCATCATGAACACAATGTTCATTTTTTCAATAAAAATTCTATTACCTATTAAAAAAAAAAGAATAAGCTCTAACCAAGTGCAAAGTACATGATCTACCATAATAGTATATATTCTGAGGGGATGGAATTTTATGTATCATCATTGCACTATACTTTGGCTAGGCTTGTTGAAACAATGTTAAAAGGAAGGATGACTGTTGTTTATTGGAAACAACAAAGGTCATTTTTTCTAGAATGTGATGCAGGACAGAATGGGTAGAAAATAGAAATAACGGGGAAGGAAGAACAGGACAAATACTAGGCTTCACCACCTAATCTTGCTTGGAATCACCACCAAGTTTAGAGAAACATATCTAATCAGAATTTTTGTTCAAATTACACTGCTTCAAACATTCCTGGAGCCTCTTTTTTATAGTTTTCAAGGATTACATTAGGGCACAATTACATCTAATAAAATCCTCAACAACATTAAAGTCTAAATTCAAAACTGAAATATTTTACTTGGTAATGAGCTCTAGCTCAAATGGTATATCTTTCTTCCGTAAGAATGGAGTAAGATGAGGTCTTTGGTTAAAGATTTGTTGGGTGTGTCAATAAAAAAATTTAAAGAAGAATATTTATTCAACAAATTTAACCAATTGATTTGATCTCTAATATGCCGTTAAAATGTTTCAGGGTTGTAGCTACTGCAGTGACATATATGAGACGTGTTTACACCAGGTATTTAAATAATAAATAATTGCCTGATGATGGTAAAAATATGCTCATTTGGTAATAATAAGCTCATGGCTTGTGCTTTGCTTTTGATCCTAGTAATGACTATGAAGTTCTTGTGAATCTGTACCAACCACTTGATAATTGATAATTGATTACTACTTGTTTGTTTTATTGTTTTGCTTCTGGTTAACAACTAAGCATCTCTCCTTTTTTTTTTGGTAATTTAATTGCACTTCTTATATATGTCATGTCACATGTTACAAAGTATTTTAAATATGCTTTATTAATTTCTTTACTCATCTTTGATTATATGCTATATAACATAAACTAATGGGGCAATTTATTATGCTGATTTTGGTGCTTGTTCATATCCCCAGGTGTTGGCAATAGTTGCACACTTATACATATGCAAATATTTCGTCCCAATTTATAATTCAGCATATCTATATGAGTGATTAGTTTCTAATGCTTACTAATTTGAAGTTGAGCAGTAGTAATTTTTTATGTAGAAGCATAAATTGCTAGACAGACAAAACTAGAACACCAATTATAAATATTATTATCTCAAAAATTGTAAAATTGATCCCATAATTAAAGTATTAATGTTTTCTTATTCCAAGAGTTAACAATTTAATAGATAGTGCAAGCACAGGAACAATTATCACAATTTAAATCAATATAAAGCAATAACAAACTAGCTTAACTAACTGCTGATGTCACTGCCCTTATTAATAACTGCCTAATAGCTAACAGCTCTTATCACTAACTGCCTAATAGCTAACAGCTCTTATCACTAACTGCCTTAACACAGGCATACTACTAATCACTTCACTTTTACAAAGAGCCTATCACTAAGAGTACATCGCGTAGTAACTATAACATGTTGTGGAGTACAACGGCCTATGTCTGCATTACACTTTGAACTCATGCTGCCCCAAATTAGCTGCAACTAGCTACTTTGCTTCATAACCACAGCAGCAAGGTCAACAGTCTTGTGATGCACTGCATCATTCCCTTGTCCACAGGGGGCTTGAACAACCTTGTTGTCCCGAAGGAGGAAAAAAAACCGTCCTTTCCTTTAATGATAGTAGGGGACTACAAAGTAGACCGGATAGAAGCTCCAATTTGCATGTATCCTAAGCCATTCTTGTCACAATTCGGCTTTTGAGAGTTAAGCATTTGATCAAGTTTTCTTAAGTGAACCTTTTCAATTGAGTTCTTGACTTTTTAAGCTCATCTTTTAGGGTCTTGATTTCCACCCCCCCACCCAACTTTTTTAAAAAATGAAAAAAAAAAGTAACAGGTATTGATTTTCTCCTTAAGTGAGGATTCATCCTTATGTTTTTTAGCGTATTTATTGGATTCATCTAGTTCAATCACTAATGCCTCCTTCTCATGATCAACCTCATTAAGATTTTTAAGGAATTGCTTAGATGTTTTCTTCATTTGAGTGCATTCATTAAAAAAGCTTATTATAGGCTATATATAAAGTCCATCCTCATCATTATAATCCTCCTGTGATGAATTTTCATGATCTTGTGTGCCTCCACATCGTACTCATCATAACTCCTTATGCTATAAAATATAAGTAGCTTCAATCAAAATCATGGGAACACCAAGGGACTGGGACTTATCCAATACAAGGGGGTAAAAGGATCATAGTCAAGAAACTAATTCCTAAGTGATCCTACCCTCTGATACCAATTGAAATTTCTAAAATTTACCCCCATGTTCTAATTAACGGATTAATTGTTTCGTATTACAAGAGTAACAATTTAACAAAAAGTGCAACTGTAGTTACAATCGTCACAATCCAAAGCAACATAAAGCAATTAAAAGGATTTTGATGATGAAATGGAAAACTATTGCTGATATAATGGTCTACTTCTTCACATCCATCATGCAATGCATACAGATATTGATTGACATACAAATCATGGTATACACTTTCGTTTACTAGCTGAAGCTTTATGCCTGTCCAGTGGAGATCATGTTTACTCAAATACTGTAGTAGGTAAATTCAAGACTGACTCTTCAAAAGTAAAATGGACCACTCCGTAGGTGATTTTCACTATAGAAGAAAAATTTACAATCATTCTTTACTCACAAAACCTTTGTAGACTAGACTCGACTCATAACCTAGCAAGCAATCCTTTTGCATTTTATGCTGGGATTAAATATAAAGTTTTTCTGTACCCTTTTCCATTGCTTGTTCATTAAAAAAGGTATCTTGATTAGTAATGAACTAAATGGTCATTTTGGGACAATCTTGAGCTAATTATGATTTTTTCAATCAAAGGAATGAAAAATATATTAAACTCAACCTTGTAGGAACTTTATTTTTACTTTATTTCTTTTTACTTGTGTTGTTAACTTGGTGAAGGTCAAGTATGTCTTCTCTCTCTCTCTCTCTCTCTTTTTGATTGCCCTTAAATATTTGGAAGGACATTCTTTTCTGAGTAGTTTCTGATCTGTCCTTTGACACTAGGTTATATACAAACACTTGTAATTGTTTTTGTAGCCAATTTGCTATTTCATCAAAAGAAAAAAGCCAAAAAATAAAAAATAAAATAGCATCACCTCATAAGAAAGCACATTCGGGAAATTTTTTATGCCCAGTTGTGCTTTTGCGTGCTAAGCTTAACTTCTTTCTGTGCTTTCAGAAAGAGTATGACAGAATATGATCCGCGTCTTGTGGCTCCAACCTGCTTGTACCTGGCATCAAAAGCAGAAGAAAGCACAGTGCAGGCCAGGCTTCTTGTATTTTACCTTAAAAAATTATGTAATTACTTGATACTAGACTGATTGTATGAATTTCCGCCAAATTCAATCGTTGCCATTCTACGTTAGTGTGTGAAGTGCTTAGAACATACCTTTCTTGTTTTACAGATACTGATGAAAAGTATAGGTATGATAGATATGAAATCAAAGACATCCTTGAAATGGAAATGAAGATTTTAGAAGCACTCAACTATTATTTAGTTGTATTCCATCCTTATCGAGCATTGTCTCAGTAAGTATTTCATCCTTTATATCATCTACCTTAAGTATCTTCTGGTTAGTTATAAAATATTTGGTGGTTCTCTTTGATGAATTAATTGTATAAATTTGAACTGTTAAATGATTAGGGTGAGCTCCATCAGGGTTTATTTAACTCTTGTAAATACAGTTGACTCAACTTGATGAATTACTTGATTGAGAGATAACATCATGAAAATTCCATTACTTACTTCCTGCCCTCCTCTTTCCCCCAAAATAATATCTTGAAATCACATTGTGATCCATTTTAGCTGTAGTCATTCTGGGATTTGACTTGGTATCTCACCTTATATAAGCTCCAATGGTAAAATTTTCCATTTTATTTTTTATTTTTTTACCACATATCGTTTTGTGGTTGGATTTTAACGTATAGTATCATATATGATGCTTGTGGGTGTGGCCAAAGTTGATTTGATTTATATTTGTAAATGCATATCTTGAATTAAATATTTAGGGTGAATGCTATTGCAGTTAGTCTTCATATTAATAACTTCTTTTGATATCCAACTTTTAGATGACACTATAGCTGAATTAGGTACATAAGTATGTTACCATATTGTACCTGACGTAATAATGAAATGGGTATGACTAATAGTGGCTGGTACCTATCTTTAGGAGTTGCATGCTTGCATTCGCTTTCTCCTCTTCAAATATAGTCATACAATTCTGGAATTGCAAACTCACTCCATTTAATCATGAGCTACCTTAGGTTACCTGTCTGAAAAAGAAAAGGCTCATTTGGTTCTGGTTATGCTAATAATCATCTCTTTGCATGATGTTTAGACAAGTTAATCCTTTTTGAAATGCTGGTTATATGATCTTGTCAATGAAATATCTTCCTCAGTTTAAATGGTTCTTTATTTTCTTTCTTCCCACCCTTCTTTTTTCTTTGCCAGGTTGCTTCAGGATGCAAACCTGAATGATATAAGTATGACTCAATTAACTTGGTAAGTGTCCAATCCCCAGCATAGTCAATTTTGTGTGGCTGCTGCCAGCACACATCACCATTCTTCTCAAATTCTTAGTTCTTGTTCTTTTCAGTAAAAAAATATAGCTTTTATATTCTTTTTATTTGTTGATAACCAATTATATTCTTTTTATGGTCCTGTTCCAATTTTCTATTTAATTTACAAGCCTTTTCTCTACGTGTGATGCATAGTGAGTAGAAGTTGAAATGGGATTCTTAATTTTCACAAAAACCACAGCAAATTAAAATAAGGCTTTTGTTAACTAGTGCCATAAGGGCACGAGTTAAGGTGCATTTAATGCTTAATTTAATGATTTTTTATACATTTTTCAAAAAATAAAGTCATACTGTGCTCACATATCAAGAAAAAGTACCTACAACCACAATGAATTTGTGGTTGCAAATCAATAAATTTCTTGACAAGTGTATTTTTCTTTTCGAAAAAATGTGTATTACAATTCATAATTGAATTTTCATTATTCCTTTTAAACTGTGCCCTTAGGCTTAAAGGCACTAGTTAACAAGACCCAATGAAGCTTGAGTTAAAAATACTTTTTATTATTATTTTAAAATCTCAAAGGAGCCTTCATGATTTAGAAAAAAGAAGTTGTTATTGCTGTCAACATTGCATCACCAAGGATAGGCTGACAGTTTATTAGTTTTGTCGATACTGTACATTTTTATATCTACATCCTCCTCTTGCTATACTCTTGGCATGTCATTCTGTGTGCCAGCCATCAATTCTGTAAAGCATAGTTGCTCTTATTTGTTTTACAACATCGTTTAGCCTCAGTTGATGTTCAACTGGTTGGCTTTTCCTGGTATTTTTAAAGGAGACATCCAAGGTTCAAATCCCCCCCACCTCCAACTATCAAAATATAAAAAAAAAAAAGTTGATGTTCGAGAACGTAAACATGATGTAGCATTGCTTTTTTGAGACATGCAGGGGACTATTGAATGACACCTACAAGATGGACCTTATTCTTGTACATGCTCCACATCTGATAGCTTTAGCTTGCATTTACATTGCTAGTGTACTAAGGGAGAAGGATACCACTGCATGGTTTGAAGAACTTCGTGTTGATATGAATGTGGTAAATTTTCTTCTCATGAGGTTTTCCGTGGCCTCTTATTCTGGCAATCTCTTTGTGAATGCTTTTACCAGAAATATATCATTATTTTCTATTCAATGTGACTCTCATCTTGGTATGTCATATGTTGTTGAAAGCATTGGTTTGATCTAAGATCATGGTTGACACATAAGTCTCAATCATAGCGTCTGGCCCTATCTTCAACCTAGTCTTGCAATACAACCTGGTCTTGCATTGGCTATGCTACGAGATCCTACTGTGTCTACTTGAAGTAGTTTGAATATACAGATAGGGGCACTGTCCTTTAAATATGAGTAAAATATCTGAAAAGTACTAAAGAAAATATAATAAAATGAGGTTCACTTATTTCCTTATGTGAATGATTATTACTTGCCACAAGAATTTTGCTAATGAAATTTCTGACTATTTGATAGTCCATTATAAACTAAACCAAGTTTGTTTGGGGGCATAAGAATCTTATGGTTTTGTACAAATAATAGTGTTTCACTATGTAATATTTAGTCATGTATAATTTTGTATGTATTGGAATGTGTAACACAAACAATGGCATGTACTGATATGGTCTAATATATAAGGATTCAGCTGAGGAGGTGCTTTCTATGCATGTTTTCATCAGTATTTGGTGCAGACACCAAAATTAGTGCTATTTTGAAATTTTGAATTTCCAATTGACATAACTTTATGTGATTGAGGATTTTGTGGGATTTTTTTTTATAAAAATTATGGTTTTAAGTCTTTTTTCTTTTTTACTCTTCTCGAATGGTGTTTGGTTTTACCTTCTTTTTCTTGTATTTCCCATTCCTGGGTTGCTTGATCATTGTACTTTGGTTTCTTGATGTTTTTGCCTCTTTCGTACATTTCCTATGTACGGGGCTGTGTTCTTTCAATAAATTTATGTTACTTATCAAAAAAAAAAAAGATTATTCAGACGTAAAATATTATGTTGGAATGATGGGTGCTGATTCCCAGGTTTTCACTTTTCATGCTTAGTGCTGATTCCAAGCAAACTGTAGTTATTGATTCCTAGGGCTATCCTTCAATTTTTTTTTCCCTAAATTCTAATGCTATCTCCTCTTCCTCCCCTTTTGAACCTGTCCTGCATCAAATTTAGTATCAAAGCAAACCCAGATCCAGTCCACAATATTGAGTCCCTGCCAAAACCACCCCTCATTGATTCCCATTTATCAACAACCATCAAAACCCTTCAATCACCGCAATGACCCAAGCTGTCCACCCCACTGAGCCCATACAATCAAAAGACCATGAGCCCAACCACAAAAAAATCCCATTGTTGCGGTTGTAGACCATCACACCACCAACATTCCTGTGAAGCCCGTCAACCAATCTGCCAGAACTGTCTATAACATTGCCTTTTTACCTGACACTGGCACCCTAATCGCAGATCACAAACCCTCATGCACCTGCGAGTAGAGCTTCCTGGCATTCTAAAGAACTACAACCAGATCCAAAAAACCTCCCATCTGCTGTGCATAAGCTAAATACATACCCAACTACCCTAGCCTCTTCCATAGAACTTAACGGCCATTGTCCCGAGTCCCCACTTGCTGTAGACAATCCTTTCAGCCTTCACTCACCATTGTTGTGTCACCACAGTTGTAGCACATCGGCATGGCCACCAAACATCACAGTGCTAGCACCAAAGTTTCAATTTGAGACCACCTCAAGTCATTGTCGTGTGCCTCTCCAGTTCATCTCCTGGAACTGAACTGAAGATGCCATTTGTGAACTCCATTTACAGTCAAATACTGAAATCTAATTTGGTTCTAGGCCTTTTGATCTATTGTCTGTCTGTGCCCATGTAATGTGGTTTTTTTTTCTTTTTTTTTTTAGCATATTGGTCAGACCACCGATCAACTCATTATTTACTAAGCGGGCCAGCATCTTAGCCCTGCCCACGTGTCACAACGACTGGTCTGATGTTCTTTTGTGTTTGAAGAGTTCATGTAGCCATGGTCTAGCAGCCCAATTGCACAAGTTCAATTCCACACATTTCACAGCCTAGATCAGATTTCTCCCTTCTCTTTTTGAACTAAATAGACATTTAAATATCATCATTATTTTCTTTAATTCCACCCAAAGTTTATTATTTTATATCCTTTTACAATTGCTTGTTTGTTAGCCGCTGGTTTGTTTAACAATTTTTCCTTGATTACCCGTAATTAAAAAAGAACATAAAATGATCAATTGCCATTACTTTTTCCTTGTTGGGTGCTGATTCCTAGGGCTGGCCTTTATTTTCTATTCAATTGTTTTCCCAAAATTCTTATTCTATCCCCCCTTCCTATCCCCTTTTGAGCCTGTCCTGCATCAGCATTCTAATTTGAACCCATTATTCCAATAACGCTCAACACAGCAAGCTTTTGAACCTAAATTTTAGGGGTTAACTATGTAAACCCTGATTTGGAGTATTATCAAGTGTCATATTGCAGGTGATAGGGCTTGGTTATCAACTGATATTCGGAAATTTTATATCAAAACTAAGTCATATTTCTATACCATCTTTAGGTTCCAAAAATAAATTATTATGCTCTTTTCCCCAGATTATACGGATTATAGAGTACAAGAGTACAAGCTTATATATGTATATTTGTATTCTTTTTCTTTTCTCTTGTTACCTGTGCTAGAGATTGACATGCCAAGGAAGTAAAAATTGAGTGTAGTTCTTGATAGAGTAGATTTTATAGGAGTTAAGTGCCTATCAAGGATCTTAGAATCTCTATATCTTCAATTAAAATTTATCTAGAATAAGCGGTAAGAGCTCATAGTGTTGTATAAATGGCTATTATTTGCTTGCTAATTCCTGTGCTTAATGAGCATTAGTTTTTATTATGAACATTGCATTTGTGACCATATAATTAACAAATTGCAATAAAATGTTCACCAATTTTACTATTATGATTTGGTAGCTTGTAAAAAGTGCAGATCCTTTCATCTGCTTGCTGAAATTATGAATGCTGTGTATGTTTTTGACAGGTGAAAAATATCTCTATGGAGATACTAGACTTCTATGAAAACCACAGAATGATCACAGATGATAGAATCATTGCTGCTTTCAGCAAGCTAAATTTGAAGCCGTAAATGGTATGGTAGCTCTTCTTCCTGCAGGAAAATGGATTTAGCTTTATTATGACCAACATAGAGTCATTGATATATCTCAAAAGAAGTCAATGGTATTGGTCTTTATGGTACTACAAAGCCATCAACGTGATCTGTGCAAAGCAAAGATGGTTAGCTTGCTGCACTTGTCATTAAAGGGGAGAAAGCTGTAGAGGAGGCAAGATCTGTAAAATCACCATGTTTTATAAAAATGCTTAATGTAGCGAAGTTCACATAAGAAAGCTAGTTGATCAATCAGTCTAGCTACTTGTAGCATTTTTATGTATGCAAACATGTACCTGATTTTCTGTCAATTGGATTTATGTAATGTAAACGTTAGAAGTAGTTAACTTGATTTGTATGTCTGTAATGTTGTGAAAATTATTAGGTACTTTTAGATTATAGCTTTATGGTACACCCCCCCCCCCCCCTCCTTTTCTCTCATATGAATAATGGTAGATCTTACGATGAATTTAGGGCCCGTTTGGATGGAGGGGGAAAGGAGGAGTGGAAGGAAGTAGAGTAGAGTTGGCTAAAACTAAGCTAATTTTAGGTCAAATTTACTTTACTCTACTCTCTCTTCCTTCCCCTCAATTCAAATAGATCTTTAAATAGTTTGACCCACTATTATGTGTAGGCATGGCAATACGAGTCAGAATTTTCTGACCCGATCCGATCTGACCTAAAAAATACTTGACCCGAATATGATTTTTTTGACCCGAAGCAAAAACGGGTTGACTCGTGACCCAACCCGACCCGACCCAGATAACCTGTGAACTGATCCGTTAAAAAAAAATTCGCTAAAAAAATATCTAGACTACGTCTTGATACTAGGTGCATAAAGCACAAAGTACCAAAATCAATAGTCAATATATTATAGATATAAATAAGTAAAACGACAGACAAGACATGACATGAGAGTGATTATTTGAGCTTCATCACAACCATGGAATTTAAACCCGGACCAGACCGTACGGTCGGACCGGGAAACCCTCGAACCGTTCACATTTACGGTCCATTTAAGGTGAAGAATCGTTCCATGCGAAAAAAGCATGGAACCGTCCGGACCGCGGTCTGACCATTCGGTTCTGTGAACTGTGATCGGTTCACACGGTTCAAACGGGTTGCCTTGTTTTAGTCTAAAACGGCGTCGTTTCGTCCCTCTTTTTTTTTTTTTTTTTTTCCCTAATACTGCGTCGTTTGGGGCATTTTGATTGAGTAACCTTGAAATGAAACCCTCAAGTCCCTCACTCTCTCAATCACTCTCTGCCTCTTCCTCACTCTCTCAATCACTCTCTCGTCTCTGCCTCTCTCCCTCGTCGCCATCGTAGCTTAGCCAAGATCGTAGCTCACTCTCTGCCTCTCTCTCACGCTCATCGCAGCTCAGCCGTCGCAGCTCACTCTCTGCCTTGTCGCCGTCGCCGTCGTTTGGTACAATAATCAATTTTTGTCAATTTATATTTTTTTTTATGTTGTGTTCTGGAGGTACTAGATTTGGTTGTGTTTGACTTTATTTGGTGAGTGTTAGATCCAAGCTGTAGATTTTGATTGGATTGTGTGTGTACTTTGATTGTTTTTTAAGGTTGTTTTTTGGACACTCAATTTTGTTACTTTAAATTATGCTTGGTTTTTTAATGTGATTGGATTTAAGAATTTATGGTCAGAGCAGAAAAAAAAAAGGAAAAGGAAATTATGTCTGTCTGTCCACTGTGGGAGTGAGTAAAACATATGTGTGTGCGTGTCTGTTTGGTTTAGCTAAAATTTCGGAGTAAAAAAAGTACTACATTGTTTTGGTCTAAGTTGTTCAGCTTTTGTTTGTTCGATTTTTAAGGTTCTTAACAGCACTAAATTTTGAAACTTTCATCTCTGTTATGAGAACTTTAGTGTGAATTCAGCTTGATCAACTATAGAGAGAAGTATCCTTTTTTTTTTTTTTAATGGCAATGCTGTTTAAGTTGTTCAGTAAATGCAAAGACTTAATCTTCTTCTGCAAAAGTAATTGGTCATGGTAGGATAAGGTTTAGCTCTTGAGTAGTTGAGTTCGTCAATAATGGTTTTCCAATGAAATTTTTGGTTAGCTGGGAAAGCAGTATTTTCAAGTACTCTTTAAGAATGTTGGAATCATTAAATCCATGTTCTGTCCTTTATAACAAGGAGATAAGAGGGAATTGTAGGGATATTTATTTAAGCTTACTGAGATTTATCTGTGGAAGCTTTGACAGCATTATGGGAACTTTCTGAATATAGATTTTGAGATTTAGAGAGAATTAATTGATAGAGTTTATTCTTCTTACTGAGATTTATCTGTGGAAGCGTTATCCTTTTTAATTCTTCTTTCTTTTATGTCAATTTATATCTTATGAATTGGAATAGAATTGATTGACATTAGTTGGTGTATTTATGTGGATAGAGTCTGTTGTTATGTTTTAATTTGTAGTGTCTTTACTCTTTTTAACGGTTGGTAGTGTTTTGACATTACTCTTTTTTACGGTTGGTAGTGTTTTAATGTGTATGAAGTTGTGATTCTTTGAATATCTGTATTTCAAAAATTGATGGGTCTATGCGTGTTTGACTGGTTGTTTAGTCTTTTAGATTAAAATGGAAACAGAGACCGGGTCTACTCCATCACATGAAGTTGATTCCAATGTAGTGGAGTCTAGCTCAAGAGTAAGGGAAAATGTTGATCCGGCTTGGGAACATTTTAGCCTTGGGATGGATGAGAAGGGACGGAATACTTTTACATGTGTGTATTGTAGGCAAACATATAAAGGTGGGGGTATTAATAGGATGAAAAAACACCTTGCGGGGATAAAAGGTGATATTGGATCGTGTAAAAAGGTTTCTCATGATGTGAGATACCAAATGTTGGAATATGTGAAGGAGTTTGAGTTGAAGAAAAAAGCTGAGAAACAACGTCAAGAAGAAATGTTTAGTGTGCCTTCCACAAATAGTGATATGCAAGAAGATGAAGATGTTCAAGAAGTATTTAGTATTGGGTTGCCTAAAAAACCTGTTTTAGGTAAAAGAAAGGGTACAAAGCCAGTGGATAGTTACTTTGCTCCAAGAACTACTCCAGGAGCTCAACCTGGTCTTAAAAGTGTGTTCCAAAGCAAAGAAAGGGTGAGGCAAGCTGATATGGCTATTGCAAGGTTTCTGTATGACAATTGCATTCCTTTTAATGTAGTGAATTCAGTGTACTACCAAATGATGATTGATGCCGTAGCTGCTGCTGGTCCTGGTTACAAAGGTCCATCTTATCATGCTGTACGGGTCCCTTTGTTGAGGGATAATAAGAAAGAGGTTCAGTTGTTGGTTGAGTCACAACGTAGGCATTGGGCAGAAGTTGGATGTACACTTATGGCTGATGGTTGGACAGATACTAGACATAGGTTATTGATTAATTTCCTTGTTTATTGTCCTAGGGGAATGGTATTTGTAAAATCAGTTGATGCCTCAGATATTGTGAAGAATACCAGAAACTTGTTTAATTTGTTTGATGAAGTAGTTACATGGGTTGGTCCAAAAAACATAGTTCACATGGTTAATGATAATGCTTCCAATTATGTATCTGTTGGTAAATTGTTGTGTGGAAAGTATAAAACTATTAGTTGGTCTCCTTGTGCAGCACATTGCCTGAATCTTGTGTTGCAGGATATGGGAGACATGCCTCATGTGGAGAGACTAAAAAACCGTGCAACCAAAGTTACAGTTTTTATTTATAATCATGTAGCTTTGATTGCTTGGTTGAGGAAGAGACCTGGTTGGACAGATATTGTACGTGCAAGAGCAACAAGATTTGCTACTACTTTCCTTTCATTTGGAAGCCTTCATGTGCATAAGCATGACTTGCAAGCCTTAGTGACTAGCAAGTTCTTTGTGAACAATAGATTGGCAAGAGAGTCAAAGACAAAAGAAGTAGTTTCTATCATTTTGGATAATTCTTTTTGGGATGATATTAATGTTCTTGTCAAGATTTCATCGCCACTCATTCGTTTGTTACGGATTGTTGATTCTGATCAAAGGCCTGCAATAGGATACGTGTATGAGGGCATGCATAGAGCACGGTTGGGAATCAAGAAGATCTTCCGAATGAAGAAGAACTTGTACAAGCCATACACCTCAATTATAAAGAACCGTTGGGACAAACATTTGCGTAAAGATCTTCATGCTGCTGCATATTGGTTAAATCCCGCTTTTCAATATGATGAGGAGAATTTTTGTCGGAAACTAGCAGTAAATATGGCTATTTTGGACTACATTGGGACAAAATATGATGGTGATCAAGAAAAGGTAATTAAGGAAACCCAATATTTTCGAGACCGTATTGGGAGCTTTGATAGAGATCTTGCATTGTCAACAAGCAAGACCACTCATCTAAGTGAGAAGTAATTAGTTTACTTTAATACTATAAACAAATCTTAGTTTTTTTGTTCATGTTGAAAGTTAGTTTTGTCACTAGAGTTAGAATAACTGAAGTGATTATTCAATTGAAAGTTTGTTTGTTTATGTTGATTAATATTAGATTACGTTGTGTTATGAAAATCAGATGAATGGTGGAAGTTGTGGGGTGCTGATGCTCCAAACTTGCAAAAATTGGCAATTAGAATCCTTAGCCAAACTTCCGCCTCTTCTGGATGTGAGCGTTGTTGGAGTTTATTTGACCAAATACATTCTAAGAGGAGAAATAGGTTGGAGCATCAAAGGCTCAATGATCTTGTGTTTATTAATCATAACTTGCGATTGAGACATAGGTAACTAAATGCTATATCTTGTCATTATATTAATTTTTAAGAAGTCATTTATATAATGTAATTGTTAGTTACTAATTATGTTCAAATTCCAATAATGAGCATGACATTTTATGATGTAGGCTTTACAACAAAAAGTTTAATTTTGACCCCATTGCTTATGCAAGTATCGACAAAACTGATTTTTGGGTATTTGTGGAAGAGGAAGACCCATATCTTAATTATGAAGAGTTGGAGAATGCAATTTATGAAGAGGATGCATATCCAGCAAGTGTAGAGCCTTCTTCTAATATTGAAGGTTAGTTTATATGTAAACAATTTGATAACCTATAGTGATTTTTCTTTTATTTTTTTCAAACTTGTATAAACATTATAATGATTTTTCTTTTTATTTTGTTCAAACTTGTGTGTAGAATCTATAGATGATAGCAGTGAGGTTGAAGGAATTGATTTGGGAACATTTGGACAACCTATTGGCCTTCCTCCTGGATTTCCAGGGAATGATGACGAGCATGATAACTTTCATGACATTGATGATTTATTATCATAATAATTCTGTTTGAACTTTGAAGTTCTATTTTGTATTTTAGAGATAATTTCTATGTCTTTTTGTAAGACACAGTGTGTAACTTGGAGTTTGAAGTTTTATTATTGTTTTTTAGAAATAAGTTTTATGTATTTTTGTAAGAAAAAATGTGTAGTTGTGTACTGTAACTTGGAGTCTTGTTTATGCATTTTTACTTTGTACTTTTAAGTTTTATGGACTACATTGGCTAGTTTGGACTACATTGGGGTGTGAATTTTGGTAATAGAAGCAGTACTAGTACCAGTACTCCATCTATGGTTGCTTAATTAATTATTAGTTATGCATGTTTTACCTTTGTGTTAGTATAGTTAATTAGTAAGAGTAAGGTCTTTTTATGCTTTTGTAATAGAAGCAATAATAGTACTTTGTAGCTCGTGCATGTCTGAGCTGGAATCTGGATATATCTGTAATGCATGTGCATGAAAGTACTTGGATGAAGATTTCATTACAAGCCCACTCTCTTGAGATCTAGCTAGGGCTATGAAGATGAATATATTATATATAGATACTTCAAACTAGTAATTTACTAAGCCTTGCCTTTTTCTCAGCCTGTGAATGCATTTGTGTATGTGTGTTGGCTGTCTTGAAAGTAAATTAGACTATTTTAGTTAATTTTTATATTTTTTTTTTATTAATTTAATGTTTTTATATATATTTAAAATAATTATTAAATTAATTATGACGTCATCACGGTTCGACCACGGTTCGACCTCGGTTCGACCTCAAAAACCTTGAACCTCTCCCTTTTACGGTTCAATGAATGGTCCGGGTCTGAAAACCATGATCACAACCAATAAGAGCTAAGCTTCACAGACATGACATGAGAGAATGAGACAAAGACAACACAAGACTGTCAAGACAACTATTAAAAAAAAAAAAATTTCTCATTCAATACTAGCTGTAGTCCAAAGCCAAAGGCACAATGCCCAAACGTGAAAGTTGAAACGTGACAAACCAAACCACAAAGGGCCCCAAAACTTCCTCAGTTTAGTTCCTCTACTCTTGTCTCTTGCGCCTCTGCCCTTCTTTTCACACTTTCATACATTCCACACTTTTTTAGTTTCACACAAAGCAAGGAAGATTATGTAAGTAAATTGCATTTTGTTTGGTATATGTTGTGTTATGTTTTTTTAATCATAAAGATTGTAATGTTGTGTGGTATTATTTTCATTGCAATTTTTTTAATGATTAGGAATTTGATCATTATGAAAGTGGTCGTGGTGCCAAAACAAAAAAATCTCAGTTGGACTTGTATTTAGAAGAGCCTAGACTTAACAAAAAGAAAAATTCAAAGTTGGAAGTTCTCTCTTAGTGGAAAGAGCATTACAATCGGTTTCTAGAGATCTCATTAATGGCACGGGATCTCATGAGCATTCCGATAACCACTGTTGTTTCTGAATCAAGTTTTAGCATTGGGAAAAAAATTCTTACTCCGTATTGATCACGTCTTTTACTTGAGAATGTGGAAGCTACGTTGTATACTAAAAGTTGGCTATATGAATTTGAAGGTAATTTAATTTTTTTATAGTCATAATTATACAATTTTAATTCTTTATTGATTTGCTTTCATGGTACATTAAGTTATATTAAAATAGTTTCTCAAAAAAAAAAAAAAGTTATATTAAAATATTGTATTGTAGATGAAGATGCTGACGAAATTGGCCAATTTTAGCTACAATTTGCAAGTATGAATATTTACAATGCTGAATCTGCTACCAACGTTGAGTAGATTGAGATTGAGGTGTAATTCTTATAAAATATATACTTATTCTTCTTTACTTAATATGTTATGTTTATTATTAAATATTTTTTTGTTTAGTTTATCTTTCTAAGTAATCTAACTTTATTATTATTTTAAATGCAACAGGAATATGTGCACTTAAGAAGACCAATAACTTGCTACTTTGCTGGTTTACTTGTTTTGTTTGTTTTAAGATCTATCTCTTTTTGAAGATGTAAACTTGTAATTATATGCATTTTGACAGTAAACTATTAACATTGAAAATTTTTTCCATCATTAATTTATGACTATAAATAATTTTTGTCATGCTCAAAACTGTCAAAATTGGAAGGATATTAACAAGTGGCATTAAGTGCAATTCATTTGCTTAATTGATTTTATTCATTCTCTCTAAACAGGTTGTCATTGATTTGTTTTTGTAATTGAAAAAAAAAAAAAAAAAAAAACTTGTTTGAAAAATACGGGTCAACCCGACCCGACTCGACCTGCAATCCAATTGACCCGTTTTGACTCGCGACTTGATTGACCCGCAACCTCGATTGACCCGGACCCGATCCGACGCGCCCGTGTTGCCATGTTTATGTGAAATGAGGGAGTATCACGTTGCTATACTTCCAAAATACTAAAATAATTACTCATTTATTTGGATGAATCTAAGGCAAAAGACATAAACTCAGCTGAAAGTGTTTATCATGTAGAATGCCTAACAGCCCGTTTGGTTGGAGATTTTTAATATCTTTGTATAAAATGATGTGAAAACTGTGGTTTAAAAAGTGTTGTGAAAACACGTGTTTACAGTAATCATAAAGCAAAAAATATGTTTGGTACCATGTTTCAAATAACATGTTTCAGTATGTGAAAAAACATAATTATGTGTTTGGTATGTCTGTGTGTGTGTTTTTTATTTTTATTTTTTTTAAAGCTGATAAGTGGCCTCTTTGGTTGGAATTGAAAAAGGAAGCTTTATGTGTTGTCTAATCAAGCGGCCTCCATGTTTTTCAAAATATTTACAAAAATGTCATTGAGCAACGTTGTTTGAAATCTGAAAAGTGGTAAGAGAAGTTTTCCAAATTCAGTGTTTAAACATCCTAAAATGAGCAACGTAACTCAAACACTCTTAAAAAAAATACTCTTACCAAACGCATTGTTGTTGTTGTTGTTGTTGTTTTTTTTTTTTTTTTTTTTTTTAATTTTTTTTTAAACCACAATTTTCAGTGTTTAAACACTGAAAACTGTTGTTTGGAATCACATACCAAACAGGCCCTAAACTTTGGCAAATTGCAAATTTTTAATTGCATTTTCTAAAATGAGGTATTCACAAGTATATGCTAGAAAAAATAGATTAAGCCCATTTTCACTCGAAAAATGAGTTTTGCCATCATGAATTGTCACTTGATCCAGAGGTGTTGAGCAAATGAGCTGATGATTTCTGAATCTAATTGGCGTAGTCATTCCCATTGCTCAAAGAACTAAACATTGGCTTGGCTTGGGGAAATTATTTTCGTCAACATATTGGGTAGCCAACCCAACTGATTCAACGTTGAAACTTGGGAAGAATCTTTGTTGGAATCTTAGAATTCATGATCAGTTTAATATATTGATTTGGAGACTCAATTAATTTGGAGACTCACAACTAATGTCTTGCCTAACAGAATTAGAATGTCAAAAATTAAAATGCCCATTAAAGTCAGCAAAAAGATGAGACTAGCATCCACTTGTTTTCTCCATTGCACAATTGCCAAGGTAGCTTGGTTTGGCCCGTGTTGGAGCATCATAAATGAGGAAATCCAAGCCTATTCATGCTTAGAGCTGGTCAAAATCATTGTAGATCCCCCATCTACAATTCTAAATGATTAGATACATCGTGATCATTTTTCTTTGCTTGCTTCTGTGTGTGTGTGTTGATGGTCGTTTTCAAGACAGTTTTTCTATAAGCCCATTTTAGCCGAGTTCGACTTGCGGTTCCAATCTATGCATTTTTTTTTCTTTGTGCAATGCCCAAGCCTATGTCACCAGTTGGGAAAATTGAGTAAGTGTGGTTTGAAGGGTATGAGTCAGTTTCTCTTGCACCTTTTGCATGAATCCAGCTGTGTGTGCTACCAAGTGGGTTAGGGATGTTGGTAGCACCTCAGGCCCATGGAGAAAGGTTTAGTATCTGAAATTTTCATCCCAATAGAGGTTTTATTCTCCTGTTGTCTATGTTTGAATCTCTTCAACAAACCTTTTTTGCCTCTAAAACATAGCTGACTCTCATTGGCCAACTCCAACTACCAGCCCTTATTTAGGTGAGCATCCCAAGAGTCCGAATTGGCTAAGAAAAGCCAGCCAATGAAACTGGTTTTAATGACACATTTAATCCTAAATCTTTACTCCATGTTTTAAAATGGCCTACATCCTTTGAAAAGTTTCATTCTAGTCCTTATACTTTGAAGTTTGTATCAAAAAGGTAACTAAAGTTAACCATTGCTTCAATTTTCCGTGTCTCCAAAAAACATAAAGAAGCAAACAAAGTATTTAAATAAACAATTTCCTCCCTCCTTTGCCACTATGAAAATCCCTAGAATTTTGCTAAATAATCTCAACTCAAAATCAAAGAAAATAATTAAGGGTAGGGTCTTTTTGACACAAGTTTAAAGTATAAGGACTATTATGTTTGACTCGACGTAAAATATTTTTCGAAAAGGAAAATATTTTCAGGTGTTTGGTTGTGTTCCTAAAAATGCTCCAGAAAACACATTTTCTACTAGTTTCTCATATTTTTTAAACTTCTAAACAGATTTAAAAATAGAAAATATCAATATATAAACCTAAAGAAACAAAAATCAAAACAAAACCATTCATTAAACTCTCAAACTCGGTCAAACTGAGAGAGAGAGAGAGAGAGAGAGAGATTGGTCATGGGTGGGTGGGTGGAAGATCGAGAGGTGGAGGCGACGATCTGACCTAGGTTCAAGCTCTCTCTCTCTCTCTGGTTCGAGTGTGCAAAGAATGTGAGTGTGAGCTTGGACTAAAAATGAAATGTAGGAAAATCAAAGTGTAATTCATTTTACACCAAAACCAACTCTATTTTATGGTCAAAGAGAAAATGTTTTTAGGTTGACTAGATTTTCAGTCCAATCAAACTCCCATTAATGTGTAAAATGTTTCTTGTAAAACCTTTTCAGTCGAAACAAATGTAAAGTTGTAATTTACAACTATGTGTTTTGTTGGCTTTTATTCCATGCCAAATTTAATTGTAATTATGTTCAATCTTTTATACCCCATATTTCATGTGGGATTTATTTGTAAGGGTTATGTGTGTGAGAGAGAGAGTGTGAAGACTCAAGGCATTGAAGACTAAAGTGTTTTCGCAGGTAACTCGCGAGTAAGCATCCCGCAAAGTGATGCATGTGCCTTGCACATGACTGGAATGCGAAGAGTCTGGACAGGATGGAGATAGCTGGTTTTCGTGAGTGTCTCGCGGATAAGGCCTTCCCGTGAGATACCCGTGAAACAGTCTGTTTTGCTATTTTTTCCCATCTGCTCCACTACATTCTCACCCACACTATATATAACATCATTACCCACAGATGTTGAGGAGTGCTTTAGAGAGAAAACCCTAGCGCCAAACCTTGAGAGTTAGAGATTGTTATACCCACAATTCTCTACACAAATTGCTTATGGATTTTCCTTAACTCCTACCTCTCCATTTCTATACCATTGAGAGGTTGATAGCCCAAACACTTACCACACCCTTTCAGAGTGTTCAGTGAGGTTTTGGTGCTGTTGGGAAGCATTGGAAGAAGCCAGGCTTTGGCGGATGCAATGGGGCGTATTGCAGGATTCGGAGAGCTAGACAAGACCCGGTTCCAAGAAGCCCTGTTGGAGTAGGAGCTTGGAGGGCTTAGGTGCATCGAGTAGATTAGGCTTGGAGGGTCTCTTGCTAACCCATGTATCCCAACTGATTGTCTAGTGGATCGATTACCGCTTAGAGGGCGGCGGAGAGGTTTTTCGCCGAGTTCTTCGGTTTTCTCTTCGATAACACATCGGCGTGTTATCTTGTGTTTGCATTCTTCTTCCCTACTTTTTTACCTTTCATTTTACTGTTGTGTTATAATGATTATGGGTTAGAGTAGTTTATTTGTTTATCTGCTCGCATTTACTCTATTCTGCACTTGGTATAAGTTAGAGTAAAATCAATCGAGCTGTAACTTTAATTTGGGGGTCTAAATAGCTCTTGTGTTTTCACACATTTTAGAGCATTCAACAAACATAGCCTAAAATGAAACATTTCAAAGGGTAGAGACCATTTTAAAAATTGGGGTAAAGGTTAAGGACTAAGTGTGTAATTAAATCCTATTTATTTAAACTAGTAACTAATACGTACTTTGATACCGTTAAATCTAACTCATTTATGGCCAGATCCAAAACCCGCTTACCCATCTAGTTGTAACCATAATTCAATGCATTAAAAATTGATAAAGTCCTCATAAATGTGAGTCACAAGTGTATACCCAACAATCTCCTTCTCACATGTGAGTTTCTGCTTTTTAGTGGGCTTCTAAACAAGTCTTATTAGCTCCCCCTTGCCTATGGACTTTTTCCTTTGGCAATGCGTCATCTATGAGCCTCTCGCATATGTGAGAACCACGGATCAACTTTGCATGCTCATTTAGCCCTTACTTCCATGTTAATGGGAATCTTGCGCCTCACCATGATTTACCACCATTGGCTATACTCCTTTCTAGGATTTTTCCCAGGATTGTTTGTGTGATTTTTATGGGCTTGCCTTGTGAGACGCACACTTGTATAGGCTCCATGTACATGCACCTCACACCCCATTCTTACTCAAAGAATATAGACAATTTTGTATACTCAATGTACACAATTTTTTGATGTGTGGACATGTTCTTCACAAAATAATGAGAGTATTTAGTATACTTTCCATGTCCATACCTTCAAAAAAGGTACATGATTATATACATTCAATGTCTAGACTTTTAAAAAATGTACTGAAATTTTCAAAGAATGTATATAATTCTGTATATTCAACGTATACAATTTTTTGATATGTGAGAATTTTTATTCACAAATTATTGAGAGTGTAAAATGTAAGGTCTGTACATTCAATTTTCAAACTATCAAGGAATGTACACAATTCTATATATTCTATGTCCAAACTTTCAAAAAATGTACACAATTTTTCAAAAATTGTACACTATTTTGTATATTCAACGTACACAATTTTTTGATATGTGGACATTTTTCTTCACAAATTACTTAGAGTGTAAAGTTTGTACATTTAATATCCAAACCTTCAAAGAATGTATACAATTCTATATATTCAATGTCTAGACCTTCAAAATTTTTTAAAGTATGTAGTATATTCAACATACACAATTTTTTGACATATGAACATTTTATTCAAAAATTACTAAGAGAACAAGATCTGTACATTTAATATCCAAACCTTCAAAAAATGTACATAATAATTCTGTATATTCAACATACACAATTTTTCATAAAATGTAGATAATTAATTCTGTATATTAAACATGCACAAGTTTTTGACATGTGAATATTTAACTTCACAACTTACGATGTAAGGTCTATATATTTGTACATTTTTAGACCCCTTAAAACACAACCAGATTAACCTAGTTAATTAGCCAAGTGATTACTTAGTCAAATTATCAAATCTAGGTTAACAAACATATATCATATCATTGTAAAGTGCGGAAAATAAAGAACACAACGATATGATAATCCAGGAAAACCAAACCAGTAAAAAACCAGGGGAGGATTTAACCTAGCTATTCTCAAGGTAAAACGAATTCACTATGAAAGAATTGAAGTTTACACAATAGTAACTTAGACCACTAACATCCTATTGCTATCTCGAGTAGGAAACTTACTACCATGACCCCATGATAGCTCCGAGTCCACGGACTACTTCTTTCTTGAATTTCCAGCAAGTACAAGCACTCCCGCTTGTGTATCTTTAAGCTCTTGAATCAGCAATTGAATTGATCACCAAACTCTTGACATCAATCTTGAGATTGGAAACCCTAAGTGTATGTAAAGGCAAATACCTCTAGATCTCACAAAATATTCACACACAGAGCATAGAGAGCAACTCTAAAACGTGGTTAGGGTTTTCCCTTTTATACTTAAGACAAAATATAAAACCCTACACGTCAAACGGGTTTGGGCTGAGTTGGAAATTTCTACAAAAAAATAATCTGCACGACTTTCGATCGGTCGAGTCTAATTCTCGATCGATCGAGCCAGGCAGATTTACACAGTAAATCCTGCAGAACACTCGATTTCAACTTTACACATAAACATACTTTGAGCAAGTTTAAAACAAGACTAAACGTTTTTTGATCATGGTTTGCCAACATTACAAAATGAAGTTCTAATATATTTAAACCTAAAGTCTTAGAATCCAACAAACTCCCCCTTTGGCAATCCGTGACAAAACACAAACTAAACAAAGTGCTCAAAGTTACATAAAAACAGCCCATTACAAAAATATTTCCCAACATAACAAATTCAACCTAACTACCATCTATCAATTGCAAGTGTAGACAGCAGCACGACTGAATCAACCTGTATATTCCTGAAACACTCAACAAATGCATAAACGCATGTGTGGAAAATACAAGTAAAACAAAATAACTTCTTGATTTCACATAACAAAAAAATAAAGACATATATCATGAATAACTCATAAATATAAATCAATAAACAATGTGAAACAAGACACATATATCAACAATGTATCTCCCCCTATCATGGATAACCCAAACAAAATACATCATGAGCCAAAAAAGATAAATACAGAATGAAGCACCTAGATACAATCTAAAAGCTCCACAGCTCCAAAACAACAAAAATCTCCCCCTAACAATAAAAACAACCCTACATATGTACTCCCCCTTTTTGTGACAAATTGCCAAAGGGCACTCACTTATCATCAAAAGGAGGGGGCGAAGGCGACTGTCTCAAATGTTCCAAATCTGGTCGCAAGGCACGAAGCTCATCAAGCATGTCCACCAAAAGCTGACCATGAGCCACCTGAACGGTCATGATAGTCTCCAACATACATCGAATGTGTGAATCATCCGAGGTAGAAGGTGGAAGAACAGCATTAGCAGCGGTAGGATCAACAGACTCCTCGGCCATAATATCACCTGTAGAAGAGGGAGGAGGAGGTGCGACACCAGAAGTCTCAACCCTAAGGCGTTTAAAGCTTGCTCTCATCTGAGCAGCCCTCTGCCTAAGAAATGTGGCACCTATAGGAGTGATAATATGAACAGGCTCAGACGCCGGAAACTTATCTAAACCTAGATGTAACAAAATCTGGTGAATAAAAACAGGGAAGAAAAGAGCATGAGCAGTAGAACTACTCCGATGAACCTCAATCAAAGAACGAATGAAAAGATGAAGGAAACTCATAGGAGCATCAGAAATAAAGGCATACAAAAACACACAACGCTCGATAGGGATGGTATGCAAGTGAGAGATAGGCCACAAGGAATGATAAGCAATCCTAAAGAAAAGATAGTGAATCTCAGTGAGCTCAGCAGAAGTGATCCAAGGATCAGAACCCCACTGGATAGAAGACCCAGTGATGTAAGACATGATGTCGTCTAGGGGAGGAGACTCATCATAAGGGTAGACAGGATGTTGGACCACAGGTACCCCAAGAGCATCAGCCACTACCGAAGGAGTAATGGTGTACTCTTCACCTCGTATCCAACTCTTAACTAGAGCGTTGGAATCATAGACGTGGAAAGAGAGGTTTGAGTAGAACTCTCTAATCAGGGTAGCCGGAGGTGGATGAGAAATATCCAACAATGGCAACTAGCTCCTACGCTCAAAGTTACGCCTAATCTCTTGATCAAGCTCATTTAACAGAACCTTTCTCTCAGCCCAAATGTTCCTCTTAAGGTTAAGCTTCTCAAACGTCTCTTGGTTTTTCTCACTCGGAAACCTCTCACTCTCAAAAGAAGGGACAGAAGAAGAGGAGGCTTTCCTATTGGCTCTAGTCTTCCTAGACATAGTGCTAAGGAAAGGACAAGATACACAGAAAAGAACCAAAAAAAACAAAGGAAAAAACAAGGGCAGACTACAAGTTAGCACAAAAATATAGAAATAACAATTCTATATGATGCATGAATAGTATAAGCAAATGATGCATGCTCTAATGTAGTGAGAATAAGTTCAATTTAACTTTAAATTCACAAAATTGGCTTGAGCATAGAGTTTATATAAAAAAAACCCCAAAATTTGAAAAACCACTTGTACAATTTTCAAGAAATTGACCAATTGATCATTATTCAAGATAGATAACACAATATAATGATCATATGAATCAATCCAACAAGCCGATTTCATCAAATTAAACCCAATTGAACAAAATCCCCAATTCGGGTAGTTTCAAGCCCTAGAAATTTCAAATTTTCCCAATTCAACAAATTAATCAAATTAAACCACAAGGATCATGTTTATAGCATCCCACAATAAAAACCCAAAATTTGCATAGGTTCGAAAATTTTCCAATATGCATGACAAAAATGCATGAAACTTGAAAATAAATGAAAAAGGAAGGGTAAAATGGTCTTACTGGCCTTGGGAGAGAAAAACCTTGCAAAAAGATCAGAGGAAAACGACAAAAAATTGGTTGGATGCCTTGACCGCTCGAATAGAGAGAGTAAAAGTTTGAAAAGTGTTTGAACACGTGAAAAACAAATGGTTTTAAAAAAATCTCTATACGACTTTCGATTGATCGAAAATTAAGTTTGATTGATCGAAAATGCTTCGATTGATCCAACATTAATCAAGCATCGATCGAAACAGATAGAGGCTGACCAAAATTTTAATCACAATTTCGATCGGTCGAGAAACAGGTTCGTTCGATCGAAATTCTAGAAAAAACAAATTTTTGAAAATCAAAGCAATTTTATGCAGAAACTCCTCAAAGCATTGAATTTTATGAATAAAATGCATGAGCATGAGGTGAAATGCTTTTCAAAAACACTTGTTTTGAACCCAGTTTTCCTAAATTTAAGATTTTCAATCAATTCATCTTATATTCTCAAGCATCAAACATGTTTTGCATAAAAACTTAAGGAATTTTCAAACTTGGTTGGTCAAACCAAAATCACACACAATAACATGTACAAAGTTTAGCAAAAAGTTACTTGTGTAGTGTGTGCAACTAGCAAAAGTTTGAGATACATGTGAGGTGATATGTAAATAGAAATCAAGCACAATGTCTACAAAATTTATCACATAGAATTTGAAAGAGACTATCACCTAAAGAGTTACATCATATAACTCTCACATCTCCTAGAAAACAAGCTTGCAATCATGTAAGTTTCTTGATTTGCCTCATAATATACACACCAATTTTATTCGATCAGAAACTTATTGAACTGGGATAATGTACACACTAGTTTTATTTGATTGAATTATTTAAAGTCCAATAATGTATACACCAATTTAATTATTTAAACCGAGGTTACACCTTATGTTCTTTTTGTGCATGTGCTACACTTTCTCGAGTACAAAATCATATGATATGCACTAAGGTGTTCATGATTGGCTAGTAAACAGTGGTGAGATGGTTATTTATGCCTTTCTCAATAAGTTCAAATCCAACAATCAAAGGCATATGATTTCAAGATCAAGATCATGTGATCAAAAACTATTAGCATCTTCCCACACAACATGCACTACAAAGCTCAAAACTAGTAAAGTGCAAGAAATAAGCTCATCGAAGCTAAACAAGGTACATAAACATGTTATGTAAAAATAACTTGACCAACCTTGATTTCAAATCCAAGACAAATAATGCAAAACACATTTTGCTTTCCTTTTCCTTTTTTTTTTTTTTTAAAATTTTATTTTTGAAAAGAAAAAATGAAAACAACCCTAGAATGAAATGCATGAATGTTACGCAATGAAAATCCTAGAAAAACAACAAAAACAACAAAGAAGAATGGTCACAAAGAGTAGAGCGATGAAGCACAAGGACTATGTTAGAAAGACTTAATTAGATCGAGCTTTTTGCATTCAAAACTTTTTAGATGCACCTCGAGCATTGGAGTTCTTATTCACATTAGAATGATCACCAACTCCAGGATTGGAATAATGGTTTAGAGCCTTTACCAATTCACCAATAAGTACCATAGGATCTTGTGCTTGAGGCACAGGTACTTTTTGCTTATTTGCTCGCTTAGCAGCTTGCAACTTGAAACAGTTTGGACGAATGTGCCCAGACTTTCCACAAAAATGACAAACCCATGCAGTTCTATCATGCAACTTGCCCTTAGGAGGATTAGGAGTCTTAGGTTTAGATTCTTGAAGATCAACCCTAATTTTCCTAGGCGATGTAACTTCTATGGGTTTGACAACTTCACTCACAGGGGGTTTAGAAAAATGAACAAAGTTTGTGGAATGTGGTTTAGACACAGAGATACTTTCTACAAAACCTAATTCAGTTTTGTCAAAGAGAGACTTTTGAACACACAGCATGTGATCAAGTTTGGAGCTTGCAGACCTATTAGTTTGTTCTCTAGCAACAAATAATTCAAGTTCCAAATTATTAACTTTATCAAGCAAAAGTATGTTCTCAGTCTTCACATTATTCAACAATTCATTAGCATCAAACAGTTTCACAAGCAAATTCTTCTTATCAAGTTCAAGAGATGCAATTTTCTTTAAGCCTAAATCAACATTCATAGCATCCTTTGCAGCAACTTTGCAAAGTTTATTATAGGCTTCTTGTAAATCTGCATCCTTAGAGAGTTCCCCATCAGAAAGGTTCTCCTCAACAACAACACTTTCAACAACTACAGCAGTAGCAGTGAAAGCAATGAAGTTTCCATCCTCATCACTGTCAGACTCATTGTCAGAAACTTCATCATCACTAAGGGTTACAGCCATAGCCTTACCCTTAGATCTCAAGAATGTAGGACATTCTGATTTCATATGACCATACCGATCTCAAGAATGTAGGACATTCTGATTTCATATGACTATACCCTTGACATCCAAAGCATTGTTGTCCCATATAATTATTAGGAGTTTGAGCTACTTTCTCTCTAGGTTTTTCAGTATTATTCACCTTAGTGGGATCATTCCTCCTAAAATTTCTAGGTTCAGTAGTGTTTTTACCTCTTGCCCTTTTTTTATTGTTCCTAAGAAAGTTTCTAAAGTTCTTGGCAAGGTAAGCAATCTCTGTAGCAGAGAGCTCATCATCAAATCCATTCACATCAACATCATCAACAGACTTAAGAGCTATTGATTTGGATTTGCTAGTCTTAGGTAGGTCCAACTCATAGGACTGAAGAGATCCTACAAGTTCATCAATAGGGATGGAGTCCACATCTTTGCTTTCAGTGATGGCAGTCACTTTGGGTCTAAAATCTTCAGTCAAAGATCTAAGAATCTTCCTAACAATTTTAGGTTGATCATAGATTTCACCAAAATTATATGCAGAGTTAACAATATCATTCAATTTAGCATAGAATTCATCAAAACATTCATCATCAGACATTCTAATACTTTCAAATCTAATAGTTAACTACTGCAGTTTGTTAATCTTAACTGCCTTTGTGCCTTCATACACAGTCTGGAGGATATTCCAAGCAGTATGAGCAATCTCAATATTAGAGATTCTCTTAAATTCCTCCATAGAAACAACATTGAAAATAGCATTCATGGCCTTGCTATTAAAAGCGGCTGCTTCTTTCTGAGAAGTTTGCCACTCACTCACAGGAGTAGTGGGCTTCTCTCATCTGTACTCAACGAAGTTCCAAACTCTCTCATCAATAGATTTCAGGAATGCTTTCATCATTAATTTCCAATAAGCATAAATATTCTTATCAAAGTGAGGAGGAATAACTAGAGAGTGTTCGTGTTCCATGACAACCGGGGTCAAGGATCAGCTCTTAGATCAAAAGATCTACAACAAGAGAGCTACCTGCTCTGATACCACTTATTTGTTTTTAGACCCCTTAAAACACAACCAGATTAACTTAGTTAATTAGCCAAGTGATTACTTAGTCAAATTAAACAGATCTAGGTTAACACAAATATATCATATCATGCAAAGTATCGAAAATATAAATAACACAATGATATGTTGACCCAGGAAAACCAAACTGGTAAAAAACCTGGGGAGGATTTAACCTAACTATCCTCAAAGTAAAACGAATTCACTATAAAAGAATTGAAGTTTACATAATAGCGACTTAGACCACTAACATCCTATTGCTACCTCGAGTAGGAAACTTACTACCACGACCCCATGATAGCTCCGAGTCCACGGACTACTTATTTCTTGAATTCCCAGTAAGTACAAGCACTCCCGCTTGTGTATCTTTAACCTCTGGAATCAGCAACTGAATTGATCACCAAGTTCTTGACATAATCTTGAATCTTGAAAACCCTAAGTATGTGTGAAGGCAAATACCTCTAGATCTCACAGAAGATTCACATGCACAGCATAAAGAGAAACCTTAAAATGTGGCTAGGGTTTTCCCTTTTATACTTAAGGCAAAACATAAAACCCTACACGTCAAACGGGCTTGAGTTGAGTTGGAAAATTCTGCAGAAAAACAATCTGCACAAGCTTCGATCGATCGAGCCAGGCAGATTTACACAGTAAATCCTGCAGCAACTCGATTCCGACTTTACATAAAAAGCAAATACTTTGAGCAAGTCTAAACAAGACTAAAACGTTTTGATCATGGTTTGACAACATTACAAATTGAAGTTCTAATACATTAGATCCTAATTCCTTGGAACCTAACGGTATTCATAGAGAAAACTCTAGTCTTTACCTATTGAACCTGTGAATTCAAAAACACAAGAGAAATAGATTTTGCTGACTGTTGACGTTAAGGGTTCAGTACCAAACATCATCTCTAGCACCAAATTGAAAATCATGTGGTATTCCAAGTGAGGCTACAACACAAAAGACCTACTTCATTGAAGTTGCTGTAGTGTTAGACATAGATTGGGTATTTGTTATCAAAGAGTTCACAAGATAAAAGAGTCCAACTACATTGGAGTTGTGTGTGGTCATTTGAGTAAGTTTTTACTGTAGGTAGCTATACAAAGATCAAGTATATATTCTTGTATTGTAAAACTTCCATTTACTTTAGTGAATTCTTTGGTATGGTGGTATGTTGCAAACCATTTGTAAGGTTTTTCCCATCAAGGTTTTCCCTTCAAAACCATATTTCCTATATCAAAATTTATTTTCCGCTATATTTATTTTTGTGATATGGTTGTGCTCATCACCAACTAAATTAAAATTTGTTACATAATTGAACTAATTAATCAAGTTGGTAATTTGGTTTAAAATTAATCAGTTATTGGTGTCTAAATTTCCCAACAATTATCAAGTCACCTTAAATTAAATTTGCTAAGTTTAAAATTAATCAACTCGTTACTTATACAAAGTTTTGTAAACACTTACAAAAAAGCCTATCACCTTATAAAATTTTTAATTAAAAAAATACTAGCATGGTAAACAATTCTATTTATACTAACTTTTGTAAAAGCTTTAAATAATAAAATTATATATCAACGTTTTGATCTTGGATATAAAAAGGTATATAACTAAAATTTTGGCCAAAAAATTTGCAGATAACATATGTAAATAGAATTATTTAATGTCGTTTATTATTTGGAGAAATGCTAGAGATCAAATTGGCTACTACCATCAACAAATTAATTCTTTTTCATATAATATATGAATCATCAACACAATTCAAACTTAGAACTTTGCACATATGAAGATATAATCACTACAAGAAAAAAGTTATTTTGCAACAAAGTTATTGCAACAAAGAGACAATATTGTGGCAATCAACATAAATTTGTGTATATATTACTTTTTGTTGCAATATGGACTTAAAAATACTAATATATTGTATCAATATTTTATTTGTTGCAATAACTTGTAATAATTTTGTTGCAATAGATTAATCCCTCCCTTATAAAAATTTCCCAAATTTATTTTCCCCAAATTTTCATTTCACGTACACTATTACAAAAATTCCCTATTTCCCTCAAATTTTCATTACACATACACACATACACTTCAGATGGTTCTCTAATGGTGGATTGGGTAAAAAGTACACTATGGGTTAAAGCGATTGAAAACTCACCGCCAATTCTGAGCTCTCCTCTCACAAGAAGAAGATTTTCAAGGGTCGACAATCACATTGGTGTCGCCATTGCCGGACTCACCGCCAACGGTTGTGTTCTCTCTTACGTGTCTCCTCTTCCTGTTGGTCATTCAACTCACTAATAAGGCTCAATAATAAATTGTGACAACATACAAAGAGAGACAAAGAAGCCTCCTAGGATCTAAGAGATACCACAATCACACTTTGCAGATCACCGTAGTTGTTGTCGCATGATCACTATGATATCTTTCTCTTTTTTCTTTTTAATGTAATTTTCAAATTTTTTTTTTAATGGAGAGAGAGAGAGCTTGGAATTATAAGTCCATGCACCTTTGTCAAAAAAAAAAAAAAAAAAGTGAGTTTTGGGTAGGGGTGTCCACAGGTCGGTCCGGGTCGAGTTTGTGCCCAACCCAAAACCGACCTGATGACATCGGGTTTTTGGCAAGAAAACCCGTTGTCGACCGCAAAAACCAACGGGTCAAGTCGAAACAGACTTGGTTGGTCGACAATCGGGTTGGTCGATGCCAATGAAGTGCTGCCAGAGGTTCCTGAGCAAAAAAACACCAGTTCTTCACCAAATTCGTGCAAAACCCATTGGATCTGAGCAAAAAAACACCAGCTCTTTGCCGGATTTAAGCAAAACCCACTGGATCTTTGCCGGATTTGAGCAAAACCCACAGGATTTTCGCCGGATTTAAGTTAAATCCACTAGATTTGAGCCGTATTTGAGCAAAACCCACTAGAATATAGCCGGATCTAAGCAAAAATGATGAGATCTTTACCAAAAATCACAAGATCTTCAAAGGATCTAAGTGAAAACCACTATGTTTTCGTCGGATCTGGGTAGTTCTATCTTGTTTCAAGGACTAAGGCGATCGGATCGGGTGGCTCGATTTTTGGAGAAGGAGACCTGCCACTCGACCCGTCGGCTTCGGTTGTGGAATTGAGCAACCCGCCGCCAACCGCCTCTCTCCTCGGGTCGGCCCGATTTCAGTTTGGGTGGCTCCGGGTTGAACGGGTTCGTCGGGTCACGGTTGGGGATGGACAACCCTAGTTTTGGTTGAGTAGTTGGAGAGTTATATATATTTGTTGGTAGACTTGCCTGTTACCCAGAAGCTTATGGAGCCGGATCAGTAGATCAACTTCATCTTCTGCAAAGTTTCCTCTTTTTATATTTGGCTTTAGGTAGTTCAACCACCTTAGTCTACAGCTTTTTCGGCATCTATTTAACCCTACTACATGCAGAAACAAACCTTCGTATAAAAGAAAAAAGGAAAGAAAGAAAGAAACATACAAATCATCTATTGTGGCACATATTAAGTTATATACAGCTATACATATTCTAACTAAAATCGTGTTTTTAAAAGAACTATTTTAATTGTGTGTCAGGTATACATAATGTGTAATTATTATAAGAGAATATTGCACTACATAAAACCTACTTTCTTTTGTTTCCCTTTAAATTATTGAAAACACAAAAAAAAAAGGATGAGAGAAGTAAATGAAAGAACGTAATTATCCCAACAAAAAAGAAAACGGTAATCTCTCCTCCGTCTCTCTTACTCGCTACCTGCTCTGAGAGGAACTTGGTGCCACCTTCCTTCTCCGTACTTTTCAATGCATTGACTTGGAAGAATATCTTCCTCCTTAGCAGGGCCGGAACTATGTTCAAGAAGAGAGGGCCCCAAATTTTTTTAAAATATTAAATAATAGGTATATATATATAAGATTTTAGACAATAAGTCCATGAAAAATTATATTTGCTCCTCTCAAGAAAATTATATTTGCCCTCCTCAACTTTGAATCTTAGTTCTGTCCCTGCTCTTTAGTCCATGCACCTTTTCTCACGCCAAAAGAGCCCATGTGGATTCAATGCTAAAAGTTCAAAAAAGCATATATGTGGGTATATACACTCTGCTTTTGGGAGAGACGCAACTCATTTATATTTACACATGAGCTTGCCCAGTTCCTAGTTCGTACTTCTGATATTAAAAGGGTGACGTGGATTTCCTACACTCACAACTCTCATCAAGTGTTTCAGACTCGGCCACGAAATGGCTTATAGCTTAATTTATTAGTAGCGATGGTGTTCGTACAGGATTTCTTCCTCTTTAGTCCATGCACCTTTTCTCACACCAAAAGAGCCCATGTGGATAATACGTATACAAATGATGCTTACAGATAACAGATACATGAGATAATTACTTATTAGGTTTTATAATACAAGGGTTTATTAACGTGTGCACTTAGGGCATATATTAGTAATATATTTTAGGAAACTTTTTTATAGAAAAATGAAAAATAATTTACTGTTTTAACAACTTTTTCAATTTTTTATAAAAACTTTTTCAAAATAGATGGTTAATGTGTGCTCTTAAGACACACATTAACTGGACCCTTATATATATTACCGACAAAGTTCCTTCAGGCAAAAGAAGCGAAAAAGTAGACATAAATAAATATTATATTACTTAAAGTCATCCTATCAACCAATTAAAATTCACAAATTACAGAACGTTAAATCAAATCGATATTTCCTAGTGCTAAATTTGTTTGGAGAAAAAAACGATAGTCGTCGTCCCATTTTCCCCAAGAAATATGCCCCAATTAATGATGCTTACAGCTACAAGAATCTCGTACAATAATGTTCATTTGAATGAAAGTCATATTTTAATTTGTTGAATGGACCCATTCGGCCTTTTTCATGGGCATTCTACAGTGCCTGTGAGATTGGGGTGGTGGTCTCTAGTTAGTGACCGCGGAGGAAATTGCTGTGGTGGGGATAACAAGGTTTTTATTTTTTAAGGTTATAAAATATGAGAAAAGTAATCGATACGTTGAAAGATATTAGTTTATGAAATATTATTAAAAAATTTGTGTAAAAAAAAAATAATTGACTTATTTAACATATTTTTATATTTCTCATAAAATAGTATCAAAGTTTTTCTAAAATAATCTATTAAAAAATGTCCTAATAGCACTTGTTAATAAAATTTATAAAATATTATATAATATATTTTTACTTTAAATAATTTTTTTATAAATTTATTGTTAATAACTTGATATATACTATACGATTTTTTAATATTTTATTTATTTTCCAAATAAAATTTACACATTTAAATTATTGTAAACAAAAAACAAATAAGATAAAAATAAAAAGGATGGGTGCAAATTGGTCTATGTGTATTGACATTTAACGTAGAAAGCTAATAGCACTCAGATTAGTGCTTATATAATATAAAAATGACCACATTTTAGTTAACCAAACTTAAGAGTACAGGTTCAATTTGAAACTAAAAAATCTATAAGTTATAATTTGTAACAATCATAAACATCAGGGTTTAATTTTAAACTTTTGAATCTATACATGGTTTAATTTGAAACTGATAGAATTTGGATTGGCAAATATCCGTGACATTGCAATTTGAATTCTTGGTCCGAAAATTGTCTTGAAGCTGCTCCATGGTCTTCCATTGGAAGAATCTCGCTCAAGCAAAAAGTAATTCTGTTCAACCAAGCTACATAAGTTACGTTTTCCTTCAACTCGAGATTTCACCCCTTGGTTGATTGTGGCTCGCTCAAGCAAGAACTCACTTGAGCGAGTCATTAACTTCACTCAATAAATATGTTTTCTCTGTATATGGGACAAAGCATGATTGTAGGTTGTCTCTTGAGCTTTGCAAAAAAAATTAAAAAATAAAAATAAAGAAGAAGAAGAAGAGGAATCTCATTTACACAATAAGTATTTGGGCAATTTAGAGAGCTTTAGCCGTTAAAATCTTGGTAACCCGTATAGAGAGAGTTGCGTGGAGCAAAGAGAAAAATCTCATCTCTCTTGCTTTGTTCTTGATCTTGAGCATTATTTTTGTATCTCCGTGTCATAACCAAGGTTATCAAGAACCCATGCTTTGTGCCTCAGAAATATCCCAGTATTAGTCCACACATCTTTCAATCCCAGATATCTAGTGAGGTTCATTGTAGTCAAACCTTCAGGGAGATTCCTTGGAATGTCAGAGATTTTAGCTTTTACGAGTAAGGAGTTTGCGGAGGAGATCATCACAAAAGAATGTCAGAGCTTCTGAGACAACTGGGGTAGGGAGGCAAGCAGAGTGTTTGCAAATGTGGCATAGAGTCTAAAGGTTTTGTGAGTCATTGACTATTGTAGTTGTTCCTTTATTGAATTTTCTATGAGACTATTTCCCTGTAGTGACTCTATTTCTCTTGAATAAGATCTTCATCATATTTCCATCTCGTAAGAGCATTCCCATCAACAATTCTAAAAAATTTAGCATTTACTATCTCAAAACCCAATTTTATAACATATAACACCACTTTACAATACAACCTATATCAAAACTTCTATTTTTTTTACCATTTCATTTAAATATTGTTTCTTTATTATTTTTCAATAATTTTTTATTTTTCCTCTCTCTTCTTTGTCTCTCTCTTTCTCAACCCAATTATTCTCAGCACCGCTGGCCACCACATCCACCCACCCATACCACAACCACCACATCCACCCACCATCGCCGCCACCAGCCACCAGCCAAATCCACCGCCACCACAAACAACAGCAGAGAAAAAAAAAAAAAAAAAAACCTCCACATCTACTCACCACACCCACCGTCGGATGAAACCACGGCCAAATCGGACCGCCGGCCACCACATCCACTCACCCATCACCACCAACCACAGCAAGAAAAAAAAAGGAAAAAAACCCACAAACCACGGCCAAATCAGTTCCGACCAATCAGTTCGATCCGACCCATGACTCCTTCGATCGGCTTGGCTTGATGCTCCGGCTTGGGTTTCGTTAGAGAGGGAGGCAGAGACATCGAGCAGAAGGAGACAAAGAGCAGAGAAATGGTTGGCTCAGAGCAACAGAAATGAAATGGAAATGAGAAAGAAATAATAAGTAAAAAAGAAAGTAGGCCCCACCTGAATAAAAAAATAATATAAGTTTTATCATTGGTGAACAGTGCGGTCTCAAATTTGAGATTGCACTGTTCATCGAAGCCAAATATTATGGCATTTAAAACTCTTGATAAAGGTGGTTTTTTAGAGTTTGGTGTGTCAAATGCCAAATATTTGGCATTTGACACACTTGATAAGAATGCTCTAACCAAATAACTATGTCATAATCTTTATTGCTTTATTTGATTTGCTATATTTCATATTTGTGGTATATTTTATTTTATTTGTTCAGTTAATTTTTAAACCGTGTGATTAATCAATAAATTTATTAATTCCACATTATTAAACGCGTAGGAGTCTTAAATAGGAATAAATATTTTATATCAAATGATATCACGTCATTTATATTAAAACCCAATAAATAAGAGACATATATTTATATATTTATATAAATAACTACCCACTAAAACATTTCTTTCATTTATTAGTGGGTGATAGACCAAGAATGTATTGACCCCTTTGGTAACTTAATCAATTAATTAGCCAAGTGAAATTAATTAGATTCAATTACATGCAATAAGCGTGGTAGCACAAACAAATCACCAACTAAGTTAAATGCAGTGGAAAATAAATTTGACATAGGTGATTTGTTTACGAATGGGGAAAACCACCGAGGCAAAACCCCACCGGGTGAATTTAAGGTCACTACTCTCGAGAATCTACTATTATCAAAACAAGCGGTTACAAGTAAAAGGAATCCCAGTACCTAATACCAACCTACAGTTGAACCTTTATCCCAATACCTAATTGGACTTGTGATGTAGCGGCAATCTCTCCTTTCAATGCACGAATTCCAGTACGTGACTAACCAATGATGCACGGATCCCAATACGTGACTAACACACCAACTTGAGGAAGATGTTGGCTGCAAAGTTCTTCAGTTCATCTAACAATGAAGATCAGGAAGCTCCTTGGTTACAAAACCCTTGGCGCAAAGACACAGTAGCTTCTAGAGAAAATATGATGAACTAGGGCAAATTTTGTCTCCAGTCACAGTTTGCATGCACAATGACTTTGCATCAAGTTGCCTCACCTTGCATCACCTTTGACGGCTCTTAAAATAATCTTTATATATGTCTAGGGTTGTGAGAAAAGAAACCCTACACAAATACAAATGGATATGCGTGAAATCAGATTTGAAAATATGAATTTCGTAATTCTTGATAGATACAGCTTCTGCCGAGCTGCTTTCGAGCATCAGCATTAAACTTCGATAGATAGGATCTGTCGAGATTTAATGAACAACACTTCTTCACTTGTTTCTTGGACAGATTTGCATGGCTTCAATACTAAACTTGAATTCTTGTTCCTTGAAGTACTAAACTCATCCTAGATCTACCCAATTACAAGTAAAGTGTGTTTTGTCAAAAATTAGCCAATTTACATAACATATGTTTCTAACAAGTCTCACATATGTTCTAACAATCTCCCCCTTTGGCAATTCGTGACAAAACCACAACAAACAAATGAATTATGAGAGAAGTCTTAAATCACTAAACTCATAACCACTTGTTGAATACAATAAAATTTAACCCTAACACAAACCCTTGAAAAACTTTACAAGAAGAGAGTTCATGGCATGGTAGATTTTCATAACCTGTCTTTCTGAAACACTTTAAGCAAAACTCATCAAGGCATCTTAGGTAGCATTTGGATTGCATTTTGAGGGCAGCGTTTTAGCATTTACGTTTTACTCACCGTGGGACCCACGCTACAGTGCCATGAAATAAACGCGCAAAAGTTCCAACTGAAACGCATGGATGAAAGCTTGAACGCACCGTTTCATTAACGCTGTGCGTGTGCGTGTACTGTTCATGGACACAACCTTGAAAGGAAACGCGTTGCTACTGTGTACTGTGTACTGTTCACTCATCTAACCCACGAAGCAAAGTAAACACAAAACGGTGCGTTCAGGCTAATGGCATATTTTCGCATTCTCAGGTTTCTTCTTTCTCTCAACTACCGTGGTAGAGATGTCTTCAATTTTCTTCAATGCTCCATCCTCTTCCTCTTCAATGAATTGCACCTACCCACCAACCAATAAACCATCAAAACAGAGGAAACACGGTAATTGCAAACCCATTACGCAAAACAAACGAACCCGATCCTCTCTGTTCTTCATTCGCTCGAGCTCACCTTCTCTCTGCTTGGGACATCGTTGTCGCCACTGTGGGTCTCTGCATTCACGGGTAAGTTGTGTCCAACTTCTCATACTCTCTGATCTGTTGGTGTGTGGTTATATTGTTTTCCATGAGGCATCAATCTATGGTTTTGTGTTCAACGTTTGTGTGTGGTTTTTGTGTTTTCCATGACACTAGTATGTGGGTTTCTCTCTCCTTCGTGTAATTTTGTGTGTTTCTTTTCCTGCCTATGTTGTATTTGGACTATGTGAGTTTACTTTGCATTTTTCATGTGGGCATGTGTAACCGATTATGATATGCATACGAACTGTTTGTTGAAATGCCTCAATGAGTATAGACGGAAGTTGTAGCAAAAATGGGTAAGGGAAAATCGAAGGACGGTGGTAATGAAGTGAGAACTGGGTGGAAAGAACCAGTGGAACTAAAAGCTTTCTGTGATTTGTGTGTTGCTCAAGTCCTAGACGGCAAGAGGAATGGAGGATTTTTGAGAAGGGAAGGGGTTGATGTAGTGATTTAGTAGTTGGGTGAAATGGGAAAAGTGGTGACTCACACACAGTTTTAAAACAAATGAGATCATTTGAGAAAACAATGGAAGGCTTGGAAGGAGTGTTTTGAGCATGAGACTGGGTTGGGTTATGATTCTGTAACTGGGAAGCTTGAGGCTAGTGATGAGTGGTGGACCCAAAAGCTTCAGGTTAGTTCACTTTACATAATTGTGAAAAACTCAACTGTCTACAACTATATTGTGTTCTAACTACCGGTTGTCCACATTTAGGCACGTCCCAAGGCATTAACCTTTAAAAACAAACCTTTGCTGAATGTTCAGTCCATGGAAATCATGTTTGAAGGCATGGTTGCAACGGGGAAAAATGCATTCTGCACGAGTGGTGAAATACCAAAGGAATGCACTGAAGGGTTTGGGGACTCCGCTAATAACAAAGAATTTGTTGACCCCCAATGTCAACCCTCTGCAAATGTTGACCCAATGGAGGTTGAAGGCCCATCATCGTCGAGGGCAAGACCGACAGTGAATAAGGGGAAAGGCTTGGCAAGCGGTGTCCACCTTTTCAGGGGAATTTGCAAGAAACCAAGAAAAAAGCATTAAGTTGTGCAAGAGATGTCCGACTCTTTGAAGAGCATCTCAGATATTATTGTTGAAAGTAGAAGTGTAAGTACTCGTACACCATTTGCTTCCACAGCAGCTACTGAGGTTAAAGCAATTCTGGACATGGTGTTGAGTCTTCCTGGAGTGCAATCGGGTGATCGCCTTCATCTGTTCAGCACCTGCTTCTTCATGGGAAACGCAGAGGGTAGGATCATGTTTGCAGCACTTGTTCATGACAAGGACGTCCAGCTAAAGTGGCTAGAGATGCAGTACCAAATGAACCCTTAATATCATTTTTCCTGAAGGAAAAGGGATTGTCTCGATAGGGTTGCTTAGGCTTGGTGATGTAGTAATCAGATTTTGTTTATGTACCTGTTGCACTTTTTTTTTTTTTTTTTTTCTTATTGGCAGAAACTATGCTTACCATGGGTGTGTATGTAAGACAATGGTTACTAATTATTTGTCATCTGGTGTATGCTTACCTGTTCCTTTTTCTTCTGCTAGATTTTATAATTGTCATCTATAATTAAATTGTCATCTAGGTTTGCCGAATGTCATCTAGTGTTTATAATTGTCATCTATAAGTTCTGTCTTTTCTTTTTTATTGTTTAATTTTGCTTTGCTTTATTGTTTTTTACTGGTCTGGATCATCCAACTGTTTGTTTAGAATTTTACTCTATGATTTTGCTAAAATAAGTTTCAACTATGTTGAATTCTATGGTTGAAAATATTGTGTTCGTTTCTTGTTTTTCTAGTGTTGAATCAGTGTACATTCCTTAGTTAGCAATGTGTCTGAGTTGGGATAAAGCTAAGTTCACTTGTTGATGCAAAAAGGTTGTTTGATGAAGTGTTTCAAAATAGGAATGATACTATTTTGATATTTGGGTTTATGGCCATCCTCTTTGATTTAATAATTATGAGGCTTGCAGCAGGATGCATTTTGACTTTTCATTGCCATTTATACTCTTATTTTACTCAGGTTTGTAGATTTGAAGTTTCAAAACCCAGAAAACAAAGCTTTTGCTCAAACGTTTCATTAGAAATATGCTGAAAAGATCTTGGAGTGTCACATAAATTTGCTTACTGTTATTCGTGTTGGTGGCTATTTACCGGACAGAGTTATCAACCTTATTCTTCAGTACTTAAGCAACAGGTGATTTTACATTTTTCTTTTTTTAAAGATAAAATTGTCATAGCTTGTCATGATTGTATAAATTTTCTTTTCCTGTCTCACTCATAGAAACAAAATAAAAAGATAAACAAGGTCTTATAGAACCATTTTCATTTTCATACTGAAGTTGAAGCAAGTGTGACTGATAATTTATTCATTTCCAAAAATATACTTCAGAAAATAGAGCAAAAGAGTCGATTCTCTAGATGATATAAAGAAACAAGATCCATTGCAAGCCCCATAAAGCAGACTCACATAAAGATGAAATGCCAAACCAACTATAACTGAAATGAACTTTACACTTATAAAGGACTGAAAAAAAAATCCTAAAATAAAGAACCCTCTAAGACTATGATAAAATTACATAAAAGAAATTTCTAGGTAAAACTTACACAAACCTACTCCTTAATGTCCTTTTGTGGAGCCTACTTATCTGCCTTTAACTTCCAAAATTCACTCATCCATTCATCAAGCAGCTTCATATCTAGAACAGTAGGTATTATACCAGCACCAATTCCTTGGATAAGAAGCTTGCCTATGAGATGTGTAAGCATGCATCATACACAGTCAGAGAACTGCCATTTGAAATCAATGCAGATGAAAAAAATCATATAGATTTAACTATATATCACATATGCTTGGTTAGTCAACTACAGATTCGGTAATTCAAACTTATGCAGCTTCTATCTCAATTAAAGAAAAGGATTCTTTCCATCCTATCTCAAGCTAGTTTGATTAGCTCAAGCTAGGACCTAAGACAATATTTTAGCTCAAGAAATTAAATTTCCTTAATTTTAGATTAGTGATTTCAGAATTACCATAAAAATAATCACCACAATACATATGATGCTTTCCCATTATTAGTTTCCAACAGATAGTTGGGTGCAGTAAATGGTAGCTGAACTCACCAAAAGCAACCAAAAATAAAATACATCCCTAAATCACACATTATTCATCACTTCTTATTAAGTTTTTACATAAAGTTTAAACTTAATAAAATTTCCTTTGGAAATTTCTTAAGAGGTGTATAATGGAACCTGGTTAAACATCCACCTCCAGTCCTCAAAAAGCCTAATCAAACTAGCTTAGTGTCACTCAAGCTCCACCTGTAGGGCAGTTTCCATTCACACTAAAGCCTGCTTACTTAGCAGGTGGACAAGCTTGTGCAAATTTACTAAATAGAACAATAGGAAGTCAATAAGTGTGGCATCACTTTCTCCTGAACTAAGGCTGCTCATAATGATCATGTGTAGCAACCTCTACCCTCTGTCTAGCACCGGTTACATGAACCTTGGTCGAGCATTATTCCTGCATGATCTGATCTCTGATGTGGAGATTGATGTGTGTTCTCACATTTTTCACATTTTGGCAAAAACGGTTGACCGGACTGCTTCAAGGAATTGTATTCCTTTTTGTCACCTTATCTCACGGATTTTAAAGCTCAAAGGTGTGCATCCTTCGCAAGATGAGCGTCCATATCGAAGGCCAAGTCCAATTAATATCCACTCTCTCCATGCAAGCATGAGTCACACTAAGAAGAATCCCAAGCACGAAAGTCATGCTACTCAGGGTTGCTCAAGTTCTACATCTCATGTTTATGATGAACAGCTAGACAACATCATGGCTACTCTCCAAGAGATTACTACCAAGATATCCGGACTAGCTACCATCATGCACTCCCAACACAGTCGTTTCGACACCAAGATCACATCTCTTCAGACTCAACTGGACCAAGTTCAAAGGAAGCTAGAGGAACATGACGACTAGCTATTCCATGACAAAAAGGGGGAGATTGGATGGTGTTGTTGTTAGGGGGAGTGTAGTGATAGGGGGAGTGCAGTGAAAGGGGGAGGAAAAGACTCTAACTACTATTTGGTTTATCTTTGTTTATTTTTAGCTTTTATAACTGTTGGTTCATATCTATGTTTTTACTGGTTTTTGTTTTAAACTTCAGTACACCTTTCTTTTAAATGTTTCAGTTTATATTCAGTATGTTTTTGTGACTATCTCAATGCTTTTGTAGCATTTTCTTTGTACTTTTAGATATTGCTAATATGTCTTGAGTACTTCACACTTGTGCCCTAGTAGGATTGTTCCTAGATGCATATACTTCGTGTATTTTGCATTGGTCGTGTGAATGGACATGCAAGTAATCATATGTGATTGCTTCTTTTTACATGTCCGGATGAACATTTACGTGTTATATGTTCATTGGAGTCATTCTTTAATGACTGCTCTTATTTGATCAAGCTTTGTGTATACATGTTATCAAATATTTACAAACTTGGTCACGCTATACTTGCTCTTATACATACCTTGTGTTCAACTTGTCATAAGCTTAATGAAAGTTTTGTTTGTGTGCGAGTGTTTCAGGTTACAGGTATAAACGTGCAAGTACTTCACAGTTTCTAGATTAGGTGTGAGTGAGTTTTGCCATTGTTCCTAAACTCACGTTTAAGTCTAGAGTCTGTTTTAGGGGTTTTGTCACGGAATAGCCAAAGGGGGAGATTGTAAAGTTGTGATTTTCAAATATGTATTTTGTTGGCTTTTATTCCGGGCCAAATTTGATTGTAATTTTATTCAATCTTATGTACCCTATATTTGTTATGGGAATTTATTGTAAGGATTGTGTGATAGTGAGAGAAAGTGTAAAGACTCAAGCAATTGAAGCAAAGAAGGTTTTCGCAGGTATCTCGCGACTAAGCTTCCCGTGAGAGGATGCATGTGCCCTGCACATGACTGGAATGCGAAGAGTCAGTACAGATGGAGACAGTTATGTCTCGCGAGTATCTCGCGGGTAAGGCCTTCCCGCGAGACACCCGCGAGACATTCTGTTCTTCCAGACTGTACTATCTGATACATACTTTCTACACCCACACTATATATATCCTCATTACCCACAAATGATAAGGAGAGCCTCTGAGAGAAAACCCTAGCTAAAACACTTGAGAGTTAGAAATTGTTATACCAACAATTCTCTACACATTTGTTTGTGGAATTTCTTCATCTCCTACCTCTCCATTTCCATACCATTAAGAGGTTAATAGCCCAAACACTTACCACACCCTTTTAGATTGTCAAGTGAGGTTTTGGTGCTGCTGGGAAGTATTGGAAGAAGCCAAGGATGGCAGATGCAACATGGAGCTTGTTACGGGATCCAGAGAGCTAGACAAGACACGGTTCTGAGAAGCCTTGTTGGAGTAGGAGCTTGGAGGGCTTAGGTACATCAGGTAGATTAGGCTTGGAGGGTCTCTTGCTAACCCATGTATCCCAATTGATTGTCTAGTGGATCGATTACCGCTTGGAGGGCGGTGGAGAGGTTTTTCGCCGAGTTCTTCGGTTTCCTCTTCGATAACACATCAGCGTGTTATCTTGTGTTTGCATCTCTCTTCCCTACTCTTTTACATTCCATTTTATTGCTGTGTTGTTTTAATTATGGATTAGATTAGCTTGTTTGTTCATCCGCTTGTATTTACACTATTCCGCACTTAGAACTAAGTTAGTGTAAAATCTATCGAGCCGTAATCTTTTAATTGGGGGTCTAAATAACTCTTCTATTTTTAACACATTTTCGAGCACACACGATGAAGATCAAAAAGATGCTTGGTTACAAAACCCTACGGTGCAAATACACAGCAACTTCTTCAAGAGAAAGAAATGAACAAAGGCAAGAACTTTGTCTCTAGTCACAATTTTCTTGAACAAGGTTTTCTCAATGCTTATACAACTTGTGTACTCTTTGACGGCCCTTAAAACAATCCTTTTATATGTTTAGGGTTAGGAGAAAAGAAATCCCAAACACATAATCACGGATCCCAAGAAAAACAGATCAGATTGCTGTTTTCTTAAACCTCGACAGATAGATGCTGTCGAGCATCTGTCGAGCTAGCTGTCGAGCCACGGGCTGAACAGCTCCTTAAACCTCGACACATGCTAGCTGTCGAGCTTTAATAACTCTGCACTTTCAGCTTGTTTTCTTGAACAAACTTGAAGGGTTCAACACTTGATCTTGAAACATGGTTTCTTGAAGTATTTAAACACATCCTAAATCTACCCAAATACAAGTAAAGTGCGTTTTGTCAAAAGATAAGCCAATTACATAATATCATGACATATGTCCTAACACATATGTCCTAACACGGGATCCAGAGAGCTAGACAAGACACGGTTCCGAGAAGCCTTGTTGGAGTAGGAGCTTGGAGGGCTTAGGTACATCGGGTAGATTAGGCTTGGAGGGTCTCTTGCTAACCCATGTATCCCAACTGATTGTCTAGTGGATCGATTACCACTTGGAGGGTGGCGGAGAGGTTTTACGCTGAGCACTTCGGTTTCCTCTTCGATAACACAACGGCGTGTTATCTTGTGTTTGCATCTTTCTTCCCTACTCTTTTATATTTCCATTTTACTACTGTGTTGCTTTTAATATGGATTAGAGTAGCTTGTTTGTTTATCCGCTCGCATTTACACTATTCCGTACTTAGTATTAAGTTAGTGTAAAATCTATCGAGCCGTAACTTTAATTTGGGGGTCTAAACAGCTCTTGTGTTTTCAACACATTTTTTAACTTTAAATTGGTATCAGAGTGGGTACACTCACTGTGGTTTAAATACCTGAGTGTGATCCTTGACCCCGTTTGAGATGGACCGATCTCAATCTTTAAATGTTCCACCATATTGTGATGGTAGTAACTACTCCTTTTGGAAGTCCGAATGAGGGCATTCTTGTGTTCAATTGATGATATTGTTTGAGATGCGATAGAAGTAGGATGGACTAGGCCGAAGGCCGCTAAATCCACTTGGGATAAGGCAGCACTTGCGGCAGCTAACGCTAACAGTAAAGCTTTGAATGCAATCTTTTGTGGTGTTTCTCCAGATTAATTTCACAGGATTTCTCACATGACAGTAGCCAAGGAAGCTTGGGAGATATTGGAGACCACATATGAAGGAACAAAGAAAGTAAAGGATACAAAGTTGCAGATGCTAACCACCAGATTTGAAGAGCTAAAAATGAGTGAGGACGAGTCATTTGACTCTTTCTACAATAAGCTGAATGAAGTGGTTATTGGCAAGTTCAACTTGGGTGAGAGAACGGAGGACTCAAAGGTAGTGAGGAAAATCCTCCGATCATTGCCGGAGAGCTTCCGAGCAAAAATCACAGCTATAGAGGAAAGTAAAGATTTGGATGAGATCAAAATTCAAGAGCTCATTGGATCTCTCCAAACGTATGAGCTGGGATTGCGTTCTCATAAGTCGAGCAAATCTCTTGCTCTTAAAATTGTGTTGGGGAAAATTAAAGCTGCATCATGCATGCATCAAAAATTTTCTAACAGATGGAAACAGAAATTTATCTTTAGCATAAAAAAATGTATAAACTAAATCATGATCATCCATCTCATCATCATCAAATGTATCACCCTTGTCTTCTATCACAGTTTTAAGAGCCATGGACTTGTTCTTACTAGTCTAAGGTATAAAGATCTTTTAACTTTCCTAAAAATTTTGGGGAAAAGGCAGAACACTAGCAATACGCGTGGTTAACATTGATAAAAAATAAAAATAAAATAAAAACCACTTACTGTTTAAAAAAATTAACAAATGAAAAAAGGGATCCCAAAACTTGTTATTTTATTAACAAGTTTCACCACTTATTTTTCTTATTCTAGTATATCTATCTTGAACTAATGATGTATTCTAATATATTTCACACAACCAGATTCTTGTATCCAGATTTCAGAGAATAATGGATTGGAAAGACTAGATTCTTGAGTGGACATGGCTTTTGCAATTAAATGACTGAAAATTTAAGGGCATATTCAACAACTTAAGGCTTGAAGATACCTTGAATTTTTCATAATCAACAACACCATCTCCATTGATGTTTGCTTGGACCCATAGATTTTTTATTCCTTGGAAACTCAGTCCATAAGGAAGACCGCAATCCAGTTCCACAGTCCACACAACAGCAATAACAACTCGACACAGCAACAGAAACAACTCCATAGTAGGTAACTCTTTCATGATGATCTTAACAATTACACAATTATAATTTTGTTAAATTGTTACACTTGTTTGTTGCATGTCTTTATTTACATAGTGTTAGTTGTCTTTTATTGAAATGAATGTGCATAAATGAAAAATTACACACAATGATGGGTTTCTAATTAATAAGGTTTAACGAAACATGGCTTGGAAGGTATTTGTGTTTTATATTTGTAATTTTTTTAGCATAGGATTTAAGGGAAAGGATGCTTTTGAGTATCAAAAAATTTATATGTAGCCAAAATGGTTAAGGGGAAAGCAAAGAATGTTGAAACAAAAGATTGTCGTACAGAATGGAAAGATCCAATAGAGGTACAAGCCTTTTATGAGTTATGTGTTGCTCAAGTCCTGCAAGGCAATATGAAGGGAACATTTTAGAGACCGGAAGCGTATGAAGAAGTTCAAAAAGGGTTGATGCTTGTGAAGAAAGGGGTGATGAGTAATTTAAAACTTAAAAACAAATGGGATCATCTGAGAGGAATATGGAAGGAATGGAAGCAGCTTCTTAAGCGTGAGACTGGGTTGGGTTATGATCTTGACACTGGAAAAATTGATGCAACTGATGAATGGTAGAAAATAAAGCTTAAGGTTAGTTTACTTTAGAGAATGTTGACAACCTCTTTTTCCTAAAACGTTCAATTGTGCAAAAACTGTCCAACTCTTTGAAGTGAATGATATCATCATTGAAAGTAAAAGTGTAGGTAGTCATGTAGCTTTTACTTCTACAGTAGCTATTGAGATATAAGCAATAATGGGAATGGTGTTGAGTTTTCTTGGGATGCATTCGGGTCGTCACCTCCATATGTTCAACACCTTATATTTCATGGAAAATCAAAGTGCGATGAACATGTTTGTAGCAAATAAGCATGATCCAATGTTCCAGTTGCAGTGGATAGAAAAACAGTACAAAAAATACTTAATCTTTGGTGAAATGTGTTTGTATTGAAGGGGTTGATTGTTCAAAAATAGGAACCTTTCTCTAAAAATGTAACATAGGGGGTTAGGAACGTATGTGTTATGTAACTGAGAAGTAATCTTTTATTGGTATTATTTAAAAACATGTTGTATGGTTAAGAACTTATGTTTTATATAATTATAGAATGTGTTTAGGTAGTGGTGAACAGTATTGCCCTTAATATTGTTACCTTTATGTTTTATGTAAACATGTTGTAAATGTGTTATGTTACCTTTATATTGTGTAATTTATATGTGTTTTGTTCATGGTACTGTTATAGCGTATTTGTTTTATTTAATTTATGAAATGATGAAAATGATTTTAAGGTCTTCAATTTTTTCAAAAAAAGTGCTACATTATTTTCTTCTCCTAACAATATATAATGCTGAAATATGAAGTGCAAATGTTTAGTTGAATTTTTTAGAAGAATGGTGACTACCATAAACATGCTTTATTAGTATTAAATTAAATTTATGGTCATAAAATTGTTTTGGATTATTTTATACAATAATATAAACTTTTGTTGCTTGAGTAATTTTCATATGTACAGTTTGGTTTATGTTACAACATATATGTAGGAAAATGGGTTTTGAAATAAGTGACGAGTTATTACACACAACATATTTAGTCGGGTATGCAAGTGTCACAACTTACAAGTAGACGTATATGAACAAAGTACCGATGCATACACATGTACAATCAGGGTATGAATAGGTACAATATATTGTACATGGGAATGAGCGGAAATGTCACTATATTTTTAGAGTATCACGCCATGTTTTTGGAGAATTGTGTAATACATTGTATACTCAGTATGGATATGAGGGCAGCAAAAGAGTTCACTTGGGAGAGTCTGTGGCAATTACATTGGTGGTACTTGGACATGGCATAGGTAATAAAATGCTTCAAGACAGATTTCAGTGTTCAGGTGAGACAATAAGTCGATACGTGAAAATATATAGTAGTTACACTATTAGATAATGTTATGTCACAAGTTATTATCAAGCCTGCAGATCCTGCATTTCCTAATGTGCCATAAAATATACAATATTGTGATTGATATTGGCCACATTTCAAGGTACTTTGTTATTTTGATATCTTGAATTAATTTTATTCAATTTATCTTTATGACATAGTATGTTGCAAATTTCACATGGTATTGATATGGCAATGATTTGGATTGCATGCATTGGAGCTATTGATGTGTTTTATATCCCCGTGGTCTTACCAGTACATAAGCAACATACATATAGAGGAAGGAAAGGAAAGCCAACAAATAATTACATGTGTGCTTGTGATTTTAACATGAAATTCACATTTGCTTGTGTTGGATGAGAAGGGTCAGCACATAACAGAAGAATATTTTTAAGTTGCGTCAATAATGAGAGTGAAAACTTCCCAAAACCTTCACTTGGTTTGTATTGTTGAATTTTAATTAACATATTAAAATCTTGTTTGAGGTGAAAGTGCTAATATAATAAACATTCTCATTTGTAGAAAAATATTATTTTGTTGATTTAGGGTACCCTATGAAGAAAGGGTTCCTTGCACCATTAGAGGAAAATTTTAATTATCTCCATTTATCACTTCATTCTATCATAGAGCGAACTTTTGGTGTTTGAAAGAATTTTGAGAGATATGTCCAGCTATTATATACACATTGAAGAATCCATTATCGTTGCTACAATGGTTCTTCATAATTTTGTTAGAGCACATGATGACAATGATACTGGATAAGAGCTTCCTAGATGTGACAGAAATGAAAGTAGAGAGAGAGGTTATTACGATGAAATGACACATGTGATCTCTTCTTTAGATGAACCTGAGAAGAAAGTGATTCAGAACAATATCATAGCATTGATATATGGGATTTGTCCATCGTAGTACTTCCTTTATTACTAATTTTATAATTACCATTCATATTATGGTATTTTTTTGTCAAACTCTAGTTGCCTATTGTTATAATTACCATTAACGTTACGGTATTTTTTAAGTAACTCTAATTGATGGCTTTGATGAAATATGTATCATAATTATGGTATAACAAACTTGATAGTAAATTATAGCTAAGCCAAAAAGAAATAGTTATTATTATTGTTGTTGTTGTTGTTAAATATTTGTTTTTCATGTTTGGAAGTCATTTTCATATTCAAGCATTAAAATAGGGTTAAAATTACACATAAATTTTGTTCTACAATACTTTCAGCACTTTTAGCTTTTTTTCTACCGTACTTTCAGCACACACACAAAAAAAAAAAAAAATCAACTAGCATTTAGCTTCTTTTTTTTTTTTTTTTTTTACAATACTTTTAGCAAAAAGTTAAATAAACAGTATCTATGCTATAATCATACTTGTTAAAGTAACTCAGTTTAGACACCTCAATTAAATATGCAACATATTTATTTCTAATTGTTGATTTATCTCAATTATGTGTCCCAATTTAAATATTACAAACCACCAAATAGCAAGTCACCAAATCTAAAAGAAAATCAGTAAAAGCAATAAAAATTACGTGACAACAATATGGTGATGAAGTGGAAAATCGAAGGAGAAGTGGAGAACGTGTCCAAAGTAAAAAAAAAAAAAAACACTATGACCAACCTATCCCAACTAAAGCAATTTACTATATAAGAAGAAGTTTACAATCTAGGACAAAACTTTTGTTACCTGGACTCTATGACCTAGTAGATAACTCATTTTTGTGATCCATATAAACTTTAGAAATCTAAACTTCTCATACTTGGATCCCTTGATGAATGACATGTTCGCCTCAACAAATCAGAAGCCCTAAGCCACTTCAAGGAACCACTTTGAAGATTTTGATATGCATTGAATTCACTGGAATAGGGCATTAAACTCACTAGAATAGGGACTTGGTGGTTTCAAGCTTTGGTCACAAATATGGTGATTAGACTACCATGGGTTTCTCATGATAAGCAAAAGGGAAAGAAGGCACAGACTCTCTCTAAAAATTTTAAGGGCTCGTTTGGTTTAGAGGTGTCTCAATTTTCATAACTCAGTACTCAGTTTTCATAACTCAAACTCAAAACCCATAACTCATAACACAAACTCCACTATCACTTAAAAAATCCAACACTTTTGTTTGGTCACAAAACTCAGTCATGTATCTCAGTTTTTAACTTCACTTTTTGCCAAAATAATGGACCCACCCACTGACACTACACTGAAGAATATGGTTGCTACCCGCGTTCCTTTTTTTCTCTGCTCTTCAAGCCCAACTCCACCACCACCAACGGCAAACCCAGAAATCCATAACCACAACCACCACCACCAACAACCCTCAACACAACCACAACCTCCACCAAAAAATCCGAATGAATCAAAAATCCAAACCCACCAATAGCCCTCAACCAAATGTGTCTGATTGAAGAAGAGAGAAAAAAAAAAAAAAAAAAAAAAAAAGCATCAGGTCTCACCGCGTGAAGAAAAAAAAAAGATAGAAGGAGAGCTCTGGGTCCGATTCGTCGGCGAAGCTTGATCTCTGGTCTTGGCTTAGTCCGATTCGCCGGCGAAGCTTCCGATCTCTGTGAAGCATCATGTCTCACGATCCAGCCTAGGCTCAGTCCGATTCGCTAGCGAAGCTTGATCTCTAGTCTTGGCTCAGTCCGATTCGCCGGCGAAGCTTGATCTCTGGGTTGGAGAGAGACGTTACTAGATGGGACAAAATCAAAACCCAGCACCGGCGATCATGGTCTTGGTGTTTCGAGGCTCTCGCTTTGATGGTGGCGGCGGAACTGGGCTGAACTAGAGAAAGGAAGAAAGAAAGAACCAAACAAAGAACCAGAGAAAGGAAGAAAGAAAGAAAAAACAGAGAGAGAGAGAGAGAAGCCGAAGAAAGAAAGAAAAAGAAAAAGTGGGAGAAGAAAGAGAGAGGATAAAGTAAGAGAGAGGAAACACCATCAACACATATGGGCCCCACAGAGGTAAAAAATTTACAATCTTGCCACTAAGTTATGTATCTCAGAAACTGAAAACACCAATTTGGTGTTTTCGGTTTTCATCACTCTCACTCAAAATTTTTGAGTTTGAGTGATGAAAACAAGATTAGGAAATCAAGCCAAACAAAAAAAATTGTGTGGGTCTCACATTTTTTGATAACTCAGTTATGAGTTTTGGATCATATCACTCAAAACACCTCTAAACCAAACAGGCCCTAAGTTTCTACCTTTCTAACTTTTATGGAAACTGTGCATAATATGGTTTAAATAGGTATTTAATTTAAGAGAAGTGTTACGTTCACAACATTTTCACAACAATTTTACAACAAATCATTGGTAATTAATTGTTATTGGTTCTAATGTGCATTTGGAACGCACATTTTCCATGCATTCCGGTGTTTTGCTGAAAAATAGTGGGTCTCGTGCACTATTCACGAGACCCGCAAGTAATTTTTTCAGCAAAAAAAATTTAAAACTGAGTCTCACAGCACTATTCACACATTTAAAAATTATTTTGCTACAGTGTTTTCAGTTTTCAGCAATAAGTGGTATCCAAACAGACCCCTAATTTGAATCTATCACTAAAATTATTTTTTTGCCCTACCAATAACAACCTATAACAACCTAACACTTAGAATTTATTATAAAAGTGTTGTGAAAATATTGTAAACATAGCATTTCTCTTAATTTAAAGTTAAACAAATTCTTAAAACAGAGTTTCGCAACAAAGCTAAGCATTCTGTTTCTCATGGTCTTGCATGAGAGAGCTTAGAATCTACTTATGCAAGATCCTCTCTTGAGAGGGATTTAGTACATAGCTTGATCCCATCTTTTTACTTTCGCTTGAGTGAGTCTTGGTCTGCTCTCATTCAAGGTTCTTCTATCTGTAACTCTTCAAGCCTTTTTTTTAAAACAGAATTTGACCATGAATATGAATTACATCAAAGTTAAAAAGTTGATTAAGTCATAAAATGGAGCAACACTAAAAATCTAACAAATTTCACACACACATAAAACAAGCTAGATAATAATAATAATAATAATATAGTCCACTAGTCCGAATAGGTGTTTAATATTTAGCATAAGTGAAAATGTTATGCACATTCATCTTAAGAGAGAGAGAGGATTGTTCATTTAATTTTATTTTGTATACGAGTTAAGCTCAAGTTAATCACTAAATTAGATTAAATGTTCAAGTTTCATTCATTTTTCTTGTCGAATAAACACAACCTTATTCACAAGTTACTTGACCAGCTTTTTTTACTCATATATGGTAAAACTATGACTAAAATTTTTAAACACTTACAAATTTATGCTAATAATTAATAACAAAATTATAGTTGAAATTATATTGTTTGAGTTAATTAGATAGATAGAATTTCATTTATAAACTTATAAAAATTAAATTCACCAACCTTATATTGTTAAAAATTATATATATTTTTTATTACAAAATAGACTATTAATATTATCAATAAACTTAGATTGAACTTCTTTTTTTGCTAAATAAATTTTTTTTTTTAAAGTAGCCCGCCAATATAAGTTTATATATGATTGTAGTTCTGAACATCCACCGGAATCAGAGCCTTGTATCTTATCCACAACTGACACTTCCTAATAGGTAAAATTCAGAGAAATTTCAATTAAAATTTGATTTTAGAATTCAATTTTGCGTCATGTGTCTAAATTTATGTGGGGACCACACCATAATTATCCACTTAAGTTTTTTAGTATTTGTGCCAAGTGAGTTAATGGGTGCAAAATACTAAAAATCTAATATTAATGAACTATAAAATAAATAAAAATTTAAAAAAAAAAAAACAATCACATATACTCAATAAAAATCATCAGACGTTCTATCTTATTAAAAATTATTTAAAAAAAATGATCATAAGTAGTATTAAATTTATGTAAAAATTTTAATATGTAACTAATTACGTTTACTTAAAAAAAAATTGACTAATTATTTATATTTTCATAATAAAAAATTTGCTTAATTTTAAATATATTTATACATTTACATGGGTTACATACTAATGTTTCTAATAGAGACCTTCAGAATTTAAATATCTCTACTTCTACTGTAATTATCGAATTATCAAAAACTAAAAATAAAATAAACATCCACTAGGATGTCCACTGAGGGCTGGACCTGTGAAAACCAAGAGCAGGAGGCAAGGGCCAAACAGTTCTAAGCGGGTTAAATGGCCCAAAACGTTTATTAGCTCAAACCGGTTTTAATTTAGCCTAAATTCGGACCAGAGAGAGGTCTAGTTTCTGGTTTTTGTTGTTGGACCTGGCAGGTCTAGTTGGGTTTTTAACATTGGCCAACCATACAAGTCATAGTACTATTTCTAGGGCCAACAATTCCAGCTTTACGTTATTCAGAGTAAAAAAAAAAAAAAAAAAAACCAGCTTTATTTTTTCGACCACAAATTTTATCCCATGCTAACTTTTTTATTTTTTTATTTTTTATTTTTACCGTATCTATTAAAAGAAACTCCATTGGAGTTGGTCTGTATTATCACAAATTTGTGAGGGTGAAGGAGATCATCATTTCATAACATGGTGGGCTCCAACAGAAGAAATGGATTTTATTAACATCTATCTAGTAGCTTGAAATAAGGTTTTTTATTTTAGTTTTATTAATTAATCTATAAAAATAGGAAGTGATACGTCCACAACATTTGTACAACACTTTCACAACAAATTATAGGCGGTAAGTTGTTATTAGTTCTAATTTGAATCCACAACTTAAATTACTTTTTTTCCTCATCTGCAATAGCAAATAACAACCTAGCACTTAGAATTTGTTGTGAAAATATTGTGGATATAACATTTCTCATAATAAAATACTCCACGGTCAAGAGCCTTGTAAACTTTGTAGCTTAACTGATTGACTCTTCTTGGTGTTTTTGACCGAAACATCCAGGGTTCAAATCTCCATTTCCATATAATTGTCAAATTATCAAACAAAAAAAAAAATCCGCCATAAAACTTTTTAATAGCTACGAATTTCCTTATAATAGTTGGTGGATGACTGTTGCATTCCTTGATGGATGACCTGTTACATTCCTTTAAAAAAGAAATACAAGATTGATCAAAATCATTCAAGTGGGTTGGGGCTCTATCTCCATCAAAACTATTAATTTGGCATTCTTCTATCAATGGAATCTTGAATATATATAGACAGTAATCCAATCCGTTGGGCTTAAGCCCGTTTGACCTCATGAGTTGTAACATTCCTTACTGGGCGGTTTAGGAAGCTATTGAATGCATGTTTACACCAAAGCCCATCATGTCAAGAAGATAGGTAGAATTAGCTAGAATCAGCAAAACCAGATCTCTCTCTCTCTCTCTCTCTCTCTCTCTGTGAAGTTTAGTATTTAACACTTAAATTCCACGTGATCATCATGTCTAAAGTGTAAAAGCCAACGTATATATTGCACATTACCTTTTAAGTTTTAACCAATAAAAAAAAATGCCATGCATTGACAAAATTTGTCAATGCATAAAACTTCACAGATATAAATATATATATATATATATATATTTGATAAAATTTGTGTATATATATATATATATATTTTTTTTTTTTGATAATCGTCATCTTTATTACCTCGCTATATAAAACGGTTGTGTGAAGGTGTAAAATTGACTCATCATCTGGTACTTATTATGAATGATTATAGGACTGGATTAATGATTTCTTTCATCTTTTTCATTTTTTTTTTTCATTTTTTGACAGCAATGGTTTTACCTTTTCAACCTAACCATAAGAGCATTCGCATCAGAGAATGCTACTCTATCCCATTTTACCATTCCAAAAAACTACTTTATCAATTATACAATATTATTTTACAATACATCCAGCATTCCAACTTTTATTTTCCTATTCTACTCATTAAAATAATATATCTACACAATAAAATATATTTTCCCCTTTTTTTGTTTTTTTCCAATTTTCTCCTCCACCTTTCCTCAACCTCTATCACCGCGCCTCCACTGCCCAGTCACCACCACCACGCCTCCACCATACCCACCACACCACCACTGCCCACTGCCCACCAAAATCCCATCGGAACAAAAACCCATATTAAAAAAAAAAAAAAAAAAAACCCAGCGTCGCAACAGAAAACCAGAAACCCAGCAACACCGGACCCATGCCGATCTCCACCAAACCCAATGAGCCACACAAAAACGTAGTGGCGCACGATAATGAAACGGTGTGTCGCGGAGTCAAGGACTGGGATAGAGAGCAGAGGCTTTTTCCGTTGAGGAATTTCAACAGTGCAATGATAACGATGGGAAGTTCGCCGAGATTTCCGATGTACAATAACGATTTCGGGTGGGGCAAACCTTTGGCAGTATAAAGCGGCGGAGCTAATAAATTCGACGGTAAGATTTCGGCTTTTCTGGGAAGAGAAGGCAACGGAAGCGCGCCGATCTCCACCAAACCCAGTGACCCACGCCGAGCTCCACCAAACCCAGTGACCCACGCCGATCTCCACCAAACCCATCACCAATTTGAGCAACCCAGAAACCCAGCCATACCCACCTCTTTTTTTAAGCACCAGTCACAGCAAAAAAGAAAACCCAGAACACAAAACACGACCCGGATCGTAACCCACCAGAAAAATTGAACCACTGTGATGTGTGATGTTGATGTTGGGAGAAGGATGGTGTTTGGGTCTGAGGAGAGGAGAGAGCAGATGAGAAAGAGAGAAGGAAGAGAGAGAAGAGAACATAAATAATGAGAGAGAGGAGATAGAAATTTCGAGGAAAGATTTTTTTTTTTTTTTTTTTACAATAGAGATACAATGCAATTCTAAAGGTAGAATTGCACTGTAGCACTATTGCAAAAAAATTTGCAGTAGTTGAGTTTTACAATTCCGGATGAAGCATGTTTTTTGTGTGAAAATGGTAAAATTACTGGAGATATGCCATTTAGCATGCCCAATGCGGATGCTCTAAGAAGGTTGTGTCATGAACCTGATTTTTTCAAGTAGGTCAGATTCTTGGAAGTAGCTTATTAACACTTATTTGATTTATAATTTGATAGTTATAATAAAGAAGAGATGATTTGAAGTTTTGAATCTTAAATATCATAAAAATACTAAGAAATGTCAACTACTCGAATTACAGTCTTTGGATGCTATTTAACGCTCTTTAAGTCAAAGTAACAGCTAGTGTTTTCTAAAAGAATTGAAGAGTAAACAACTAACAACCAATAGAACCTAAACAATTGTTTGACAATAAAAAGTGGCAGACTTTGGTACCATATATGTCAACATTTAATTAAACCCAAATATGAAATTTGACTACACCCTAACATTTCCCATCACCCTGAGGTGGGGCTTAGACAATATAAATGCCATAGCTACAACTATACATATATACCATAGGATATGTATAGCCTTGAAAACATCCAAAGCTTCTTATTTGTAGACCTTTCACACGGCTTATGAAAAGGATTTAAGCTTGTCAAAGGCCCATGTTATTCTCTTGAATGTTGTCCTCGCCCTAAATTTAAAACCATTAGTGGTGGCGACATTTCAACTATAGAGTGGTACCATCAATGGGTATGTTAGGTACGACTCTACAAATTAAAATTGTGACAGGCCTTGAGTTGATAAGTCGATCTTAAGGACAAAATTCACACTCAGTTTAATGGCTACCATAAGAGAAATTTCTAAAAGAGCTTATAAAGGATACCGTGTATGGCTTGGTTTTGAGGTAACTCTAGCTAGCTAGTGATTTCCAGTTCTCTGAACCTTATTATGTGCTTTGGTCCCGTAATTATTTTGTCTGGGGTTAAAATGGACCACCTCTATCTGTTCTATATATAATATATTGGTCCCCATTATGTTAGAAAGTTCATATAGAAAATATATTAGCACTTCCTTTTCTTCTTTTTTGATTTCTATCTATTTCAATTTTGTGCATTTTGATTACAAAAGAGGACCACTAATGACAGCAAAAACTTTAAGAAAAAAGACCATAAGCCAGGCAAAAGGCATACAAAATACAGTGAAAAAAGCTTCCAGTTGGAGTCAAATAAAAAAATATTGATGTGAACTTCACATCACATTATGAAGTGAAAAATTAATCTAAAAGAGTTATTAATGCCTTTTAAGGAAACTCTTGAACTGTGAACGAAACATGACCGAAGAGAAGGTGCTTGCTGTTTAGCACTTGTTCAAGCTCTCTCAGAAGAACTGGCCCCAGTGAGCTGGAGTACTTACTACTTTACATAACGATTAAAATAACTAAAATTCCTATGTTTATAGGATTTAAATGCTTTTATGTTATGCTATAAAAAGAATTGTTTTAAGGTTCAAAAAGGGGGGAGACAAAATCACACAGATTATGTGGTTCGTGTTAATATTAAGGGCAGACTTGGTATTAGCATGCCAGTCCGATCTTGAATCTTGGATCGATGGTGTTTGAGTAAATTTCATATTCGAATCTTGCTAAAAGTAAAAACATCAAACAGGAGCTTAGTTCAAAAGTAATAAATAAAAAGATTCCATCCATTGAATCTTCACCAAGAAAAATTCATTTATTGTAGTAGACAATATAGTGGAGGTAATTAAATTTTGCTCTCCCAAATCCTTCTCCTTCATGTTAAAGAAGAACCCAAAAAAAAAAAAAAAAAAAAATCATATAAAGGGGTGAAATGTACCACTTTTGATTTTATGAAATAACAATGTTATAGACATAATGAATTTTCATTTTCTTTCATAAATTTGATTTGGCTAATTGTGATTAATATAACATAATTTCATATTGGATTACTACTGACATCATTTTTATTGTACAACAAGCACAACCAATCAGCTCAATAATTATGAAATTTGTTGTGTATCTAGACTTTTTTTATTTATTAATAGGACAAAATTTGACTACAAACTTAGTTGTACCCTAAGGCTACAACTTCACTCAATATCTTTTTATTGGATTTAAATTTTGACAAATCTACCATTAGATTACATTTACTTCTTATATCCTCAATGCTTGCAAACTTTTCAGATGATTAAAGATCAATAACTATATCATCAATCAATTTTTTAAATTGTAAGTTTTTATGGTCTAAAAGTATGCATAAAAAAGAGGTATATTGATCATATAGTAAATAACATTCGAATGACACAAAATTTAACATGCATATTAAGAGCATAAAAACCATCAATCTAACAGTTAGATTTTCAAAATATGTAGCAATGTTAATTTTTTTAAAGGAATTTGTAGCATTGGCTACAACTAAATTTGTACCCAAACTTTGTCCTTATTAATACACTCTTCTTCTTTTATATTCTTTTTTTATGCTTCCTTACCAAAAAATAGCCTTCTACCTTTCAAATGTAGTGATTTGATGTCCAACCCATAAGACTTTAGTTAGAAACTAAATTATGACCCACACATATGAATGGAGAAAATTAAGAACAATCACAATTGCACACTATTTACACTATTTAATGCATTTTAATTGCACCCTCGATTCTTTTAGTGTCGCAAATAGCTGCACAAAAATTAAGAAATTGAATTGGACACCTGGCATCAAATTAGACTTCAATTAAAATCTAATTAGGAATCTAGTTGAATTTTCTCTTAGTTTTGGCTTTAAGAGGTTCGAGTGTCATTATTGTGGTCTTCTTGGCTTCTATGTCAGTTGTTAATACATCATTCATTTTGGCACAAAAATTAAAAAAAAAAAATTTAAATGAAACATGTGGCGCAAAATTAGCCATCCAATTTGGAATCTAATTTTTTTTTTTTTTCAATTTTGGTTATATATATATATATATATGATTATAAAAATCCAATTAGGGTATCATAGACTTCCCAATTAAATATGAACATATACTTGTATTTAATTTAATTGTTGTTAGGAAAGTTAAAAAAGTTTGCTTCATTAATCAATACAACCATGTGTTTGATTTTAATTGGAGATCCTAATGTACCACAGTTGAATAACCTAACTTTTGCCCATTTAACCAACTCCTTGGACTTTACTTATGACTTATGAGTCAAAACCAACTCTTCATTCAAAAGATCTGGAATTGATGTTTCTAAGATTTTACAAAAGCCCAAGTAACCATAATAATCAGAATCAATCCAAACTTAAAGTGTTAAAGCTCCCACTTTAATGATATAATTCTTTTTAAATAATCAATTCTTGACCAATTATCTTGCTAACATTTTAAATTGAGTAATACTAGAGATATAAACTTTTTTTACAAAATTTGTTACAAATTACTGATGTGGTGAGTGGTTATTAGTAAATAAAGAAGTGATATTATTGGTGGGTCTAAATGAAAACTAATAAGAAATTTGACACATTAAGGGTATGTTTGGTAATTGTTTTTTCTCCTTATTTTCTGTTTCCAAAAACAATTTTCTATTTTTGAGACTAAAAAACTTGTTTGGCAACCCAAAATGGACAGAAAACAAAAATTGTTCTCAAAACTCAATTTGTAAAGGAAACTGAAAACATGCAAAATGCTATTTTCAGTTTCTAATTTTCAAAAGTCAATCAAAACACGCATTTAATTTAATGAATCTGTCTCATTTAATAAGTTGGCATTAAAGTTCAAATCCTAATAACAACATATTATAGTATTTTCTTTTTTTTTTTTCTTTAAAAAACTATCTTTTTTAATTTTAACTAACCAAACATGTTTTTGATTTCAAAAAACAAGAAAATTGTTTTTTCTTTATATTCCCAAAAACAAGTTTTTGAAAATAGAAAACAAAAACTGTTACCAAACATAACCTAAAGTTTGTAAAAATGTTGTAAAATAGTTTGTACCTATAGCATTACTCTTTTAAATTTATAAAACACGGCAAATAGCAATTATGGAAAACCTAGAGATATCAACCATACTTTCTAAGGAAATTAATGTTTCAATATTTAATTAATCTAGTATATTTTAAAATTAAGATTTCAAGCAATATATTTTTTAAATTTTCTTCTTTTTCATAGGTTTTCTTTTTTCTTTTTTTATGATTACCAGTATTATATTGATATTTTGAAGATTTAATTTATTTCTTAATATGCCACAAAACTATTCCTATTTATTTTAATGAAATTTTCACCCAATCTCTTTGAGATTCAAAACCATGCAAAAGTTTAGTTACCTAAATAACAGTAAGTATAAAGTCACACAAAAATTAAGTTATTATTGATAAATAAAAATGTGAGCTCAAAATAATCAACCATTAATAACTTATTATGAAAATATTATAAAGGAAAATATTTGTTGTACACAATGTATTTAACACAAAACAAAAAATAGCTAAAACTATGACTTAAAGTCACGATTTTCAAAACTTTGACTATGACTTTTCATAATCATTATAAAAATTGAGCTAGTGTAAATTGTTTTTGTACTATGTGTAAATTGTATGGGTAAATAAACACAATTAACTCTTAAAAAAATTGAGTTATTTTAGGACCATTTCACACCTATTTTCACAACAACCTTATATGACAAACTGTGAAGGCTGACTATCACTTCTTCTTTTTTTTTTGACAACTCACAATAAGTCACATCAAATAATTAATAATAAAAATTATTGTGGAAGTAGTTGTGAAATTAGAATTTTTCATAAAAATGATGAAATTTCAAGCATAGTGTGAAACATCAAATTTGTTACAATAATGCCAAACTGCCCAAAAGATGGTGAAAATACAAGCAGAGATTTTGGCGAAATGAAAAGTATTGCACCATATCCTAATCCGCAAAAAGACGCGGGTTGCGGTGTTGGACCATTGGCGCATGGCAATTTGATTGAATTTTGGGTCCACATTGTCATTGGGGTATAATAATACAAATACAAAATGATAGTGCCAGTACTGGGTGTGTGTATGTATATGTCATAGAATGAGTGTGTACAGTAGCAGTAAAAGACATTAGACATACACACAGCCCGCTTTAAATGCGGGGCAGACAATACGGTCAGCGACTTTGGCGAAGGACAATGTCAGCCTCTCTCTCTCTTCAGTGCCCATTAACAAGGCATGATGTGATAGCTCAGTCACACATATCACACTAACCCCCATACAATTACACAACCCCACTTCTCTCTCTCTTTCTCTCTCAACTACTCGGTCAAGTAAAGTTAAAACCTTAAAAGTTAAAACAAAACCATCTTCCTACTATTTTCAGTCAACACACTCATTTTCACACTCATGTTTCTCATTTCATTATAGCTCTTGTTTATAGGAACTAGGAATGGTCAAAAGATAGCCAAGTCCGTTCAAGAAATATTTTAAAATTTTTTTTATGAAAATGGAAAAAATAAAATATTAAAACTTTCTTAAAATAACATATTAAGAAATAATTTATTAACTTTAAATTGATTATTAATAGTTGACAAAAAATACAGTTTATTTGAGTATCAGTAATTTTTGATACCTTATTTGTATAAAATTTATTAAAATATATAATTTTTAATAATTTTTATGTTAAAAGTATATAAACTAACATATTTTTTAAAAAATTGAAAATTAAATTATTTACCAAAAAAATATTGCAACAAAAAAAAGCTTTTGTCTTTACCCAAACAAACACTTCAGGAATCAATATAATCAGTAATAAGTAAAAGGTTGTGTTAACAGGCACTGCAAGATGCCCGTTAACAACAACTTTTTAAAATTTTTCTGACAATTTTTTTTTTTACAACTTTATCTCATTTTTTTCAGCTTTATAAGTACTGCTTGATGTCCTTTTTTTTACAAATTTTTTTTTTTTTTTTTTTTTTGCACCTTAACAAGCACCGGTCAGTGCTTATTAACATTTTCCATAAATAAAAAGTATTTATCATTCACAATTACACAAATTAATAAGTTGTAAAATTAAATGTGCAATTAGGTGTGGGTTTGGAATTTTCTTGAAAAGAAATTTGTCTTTTTCCTTTTTGTCTTAGTTTTCTTGCAAATAATCTAATTTTTAGATTTTTTTAAAAATAAATTAATATCTAACTTTTAAAACATATTTAATATAAAAATTACCAAAATTTATATCTTAAATATTTAGCAAATAAGGCATCAAAAATAAATAAGAAAAAATCAAAGAAACTCAAACTCTAATTGTGTCCCTATAAAATATGGGTCATGCTAACGAATGCCCTTAGGGCATTGGTTAACAATCCATTTTAAGAAAGTTTTAACACCACTTTTATGAGAAATGAAAAAAACTGTCAAAACATTAATTGCTTTATTTCATTCTTTTATAAAAATTTTCTTTAAATAGATTATTAACCAATACCTTCATTAGCATTTTCAATAAAATATATATTATCGTGTACGAGTTCTGCCACAAAATACGATAAACAACGCATGCATGCATGAATGTATGCCTTTTTTATCATCATATGGTGATGATGGCCTCATAATAGGTCCTCGATCTTGGTCTCTCTTTAGTTGTCAGGAAACAACAAAAGAAAAGGAAGAAAAAGTAAGAAGCTTTGGAAAAAATGCCTTCTCCTTTTCTTCTCCTCCTTCGTTACAATCTCTTTCTACTTTCTTTTTCCTTTTTTTAATTCTTTTTACTTTTTCCAAGTTCATCAATCATAAAGCAATCGATTACAAAATCATTTCTTCACCTTTCACATCAAACCTTCTTTTCTGCTCTGCCAAAAAAGTCCTGTATCCTTCTGCCCCCTTCGCATTTATTACTCACTTTTCGAGGTATGGGCCATCTAGGGTTACCACCCACAACCACAACCACAACAACTCTCTCTCTCTCTCTCTCTCTCTCATATCTTCATGTTCATTTGTGTTTTGTCAACTTCAGAGCGTACAACTTTGTTCCTCGTGTCAAAATAAATTATGAAATTTGATCAGTCCTATCCTATGACTTTCTTTACCATGGGAGTTTAAAATAAGGGAACGGCTGTCTAGTGGCCAGTTGTCACTGAACATGTTGGGATATGAACATGTGTTTAAAAATAGATATGTGTTCGCATTGCAACGTGTCCAGTGACACTAGTCACCGGACACAAGCTCCCCCTTAAAATAATTGACTCTCATTTGCATGTAATAATGCATTTGTTTACGTTTTTGTCTTCTATACAAGAGCGCGTGTAAATCACTTATTTTTTGAAGTATTTTTTTATTTTGATCTCTATGTTTTGATTTTGATATAATTTGAGGTTAGCTCTAGTAGATTTTGAATTTGTTTAAATTTTTTTGTCAGTTTAAAGGAAAACTTATGACTTATTAAAAAAAGTGAATTCACATCCCTTGACCATTAAATAAAGTATATTTATTCTTAACTTAAGGAATAAATATTTTATTATTTGGTTATATTTTATTTACAAAGAATAAATAGTCATTATATGAATGACTACTTTTATAAATGAGGGATGATTATTCTTTATCTAAAGGACTAGATTATCTATTTCTTGATCTACTTGATAAGTTTTTAAAATAAAATTCCTAAAACCCTTCTAGTTGCAAAGGAAAAAAATTAAAATTAAAAATCTTTCTCTCTCTCTCTCTCTAGATCTCTGTTTTTGCAGGAATATCCATGAGATATGGTTTTTGTGGTCAAGCTTGAAGAAGATTCAAACAAGTATGGTTTTTGTCGTAGTAGCTTTTACAAAACCAACGGCAGGCGCTTTTTGATTTCATTGAGGTTGACAATTGGGCTTTTTCTCTCTATAATGGTTACTTCCTGTACTATTCATTCTACTTATCTCTTGAGGTATAATAAAAAAAACTTTAATTGAAACCTTAACCTAGTTAGCAGGAAAAGTTGATGTTCATATCAGCATTTGGTGACTTTTTTGTTATATTTCTTTATTGTATCTTATTTTATTTATAGATTTATTAATTTTGATCAAAGGATATAATATTAATTAAAAAATTGTTCAGTTTTATATATAATAAAATGTTTGTAAGGATCAGATTTGGATCCCTAGCCCAAATGATGGATGGACACAGGCTTAAAAAGCCCAAAACAATGAATTTATAGAAAGTGGGTTGGAAAACTGGGCTAAAACGAGTTGGATGACAAATAAAGTAAATTCAAATGACAAGAACAGAAAGATAGATTAATTTCAACTAAAGAAAATCGTCATTGGCGCGGTCCGATGAGATCAGTTCTTGTATATTTCTCTTAGCTTTGATTACAAGTTTGTTTTCCAATTGTTACAGTGTTTCTCTCTAGATTTCTCGATCCCCCTCTCCATGGAGGGTCTCTTATATTATATAGTTCCCTTTCAACGATCTTGGTCCAACACTTGTTGAACATCTAAGCCATTACTTGAGTGCTTGTCCCATCGGACACCCCCTCAGGTCCTCTGTGAGTTGGAGTAGCCAAGGCAATACCGTTCATGGGTCTTCTCCACATTAATGCAGCCAGAAAGTTAGCTGCAGAGCATTTAATGCGGTGTCAGCAGCCTTTCCTTAGATATTTGCAAGCTCGCATTCTTCCCGTACGCTCATAGTGCATGTCTTTACTAATAGAACCTCCTGGTACGTCACCCTGGATGACAAGAGGCATATCTTGATCTTCGTTGCGTTTAGCCGAGGGGATATTCCTCCTCGGACAACCTCTCCCAGCTATTACAGTCATAGTTTGCTCGTGAAGTTCGAAGTATTACGTCTCTCTTGCTATTGATCCATTCTCGGACCATTGTAACTCCTCGGACAAGGCCCAAGGCCCAATATATATTTGGGCCTGCGTCCCCACAATGTTAATTAAAACAATAAAAAGTGTAAATATAATTTTATAAAATATGGGTAATTTAGGAAATCTAACTTGATTATGATATTATTCCACCTTGATTCAAGGTTATATTTCGATATTATTTTGCAGTTAAATAAATGAATAATAATTGTTATTTCATTCCAAATTCTTGTATGAATTGTAATAACGATTTCTATTCTTATTCAAAAACCATTACAATGTACTAAATGTACCCATAAAAGAGAAAGAGAGTGTGTCATTCAGTCTAAAGATTCAACTAAATCTAAAAAATGCTTGTTATCAGGTAAAAAACATCTTCTTCTTCTTTTTTTTGAAAAACGTGAGCATGTTTTTCTTAACACTGATTCACTAAAGATGTCAAAACTTTTGGCTTTGGAAACAAGGAAAGCTAGAATTTTGAAACCAATGTTCAAATAAAACAATATTTAATGCAAAAGTTTGCATTTAAGTGCTGAATTAATTTGTAGGTTAAGATCATGCATCTTTCTGCACTAATTTTTCTCTTAAATTTTCAGATCGTAAAAACAACCGTTGAGGAAGTAACATGGCACGCGCCTGTGAGGTACACTTAAGGCTGAAAGTGGATCACAGGTTTTATCATTTATGTATAGGATGGCTGTTGGGTTTATATATAGTGTCGGTTTATGGTTGTTGTAGAGTATATTATTGGAGTTGTGGTATTTCATTCTCAATATATTCGCTCGTCAAAGGGATGGAATACTGGAGCCCAGTTTCTGTACTATAATTCTTCACTCAACAAGGGTTGACACCTCTCTCTCTCTCTCTCTCCCTGGCCTTGCCAAAAATGTCCCTTAATGGAAATTGTTTTAATTTGCACTAAGCCATAAAAGTTCGATCCCATGAGTGATTTTGTATCATGCACTAGCTCTAACTTTTGAATATTCTAAAAGAAAAAAAAAAAAATCAAAAGTATGAAATGTTACTAACCGTTGTTCAGAAGGTCTGAAAAGAAAGTCTATTTTGTTTATTTATTTTTTATTTTTTATTATTATTACTTTTCTTTTTTAAAGAGCAACCAATGCTTACTAGAAATGCTAGGAACCGTGATAGTTTTTTTTTTTTTTTTTTTTTTTCACTTTTTCATAGGTTTTTTTTCTTTTCTTTTTAACATTTATTGTCTATTTTTGTTGATATTATTTATTGAATTTAAAAAAAAAATCCCATTTTATCAATTTTTTTAAGATTAAAAAGTTATATAAAAAAATAAAGAAACAAATTTCAATTGAGAAAAAAAAAACTGTTACCTTTCAAAAGTGTTAAGAGTTCAATTTTTTTTTTTTTTTTATGAAATAATTTGTTATCTTTTATAAAAATATGTGGTTTTTAGACTCTTTATGTACTAATTATATAAGAAACTGCAGATACTGTTTTTAAGTTAAACTATAAAATTTTGGACACACAAATAGATACTATATGGTTTAAAATTGTTATAAATTAATCATTTTATGAGTTTAGCAAAAACCAACGTATGATATATTTGATATTTTTAATTACTAAAAATCATTACATTACATGTAAGTTATAAGTGGAATTTTGACTATGAAAAGAATTACAACATGGCTTATTCATATATTAAAAAAAAAAATTTATAACAAATAAAACACAATATGATGGATATTATATATATTTTATCTTGGGCTTGGACTAGAACACTTGTCAACATTTTATTTGGTTTAATGCATAGGAGCACTAGACCCAAACCATGTCTTAAATTGTTAAATAGACCAATTAATTAAGCTCATAGCATAGTACAAAGAAGACAATTTAGGCCAAATCTTATAGATTTTAGGACTTACAAACAAGGGCGGCGGCACTTGTTGTTTAGGGGTTCAAATGAATCCCCTAACTTCAAAAAAAAAATATTTATATATAAAAAAATATTTTTATATTAATTTATTTTACACTTAAAAATATTTTTGCATACATTGGCTGAAATCTTGCACACCTTGATCATAGATCAGTACAACCTAAAACTAAATAACAATTAGACATTTAGTGTATTATTTATGTTAGTACGTAATTGAAGAAAAAAAAATAGTAAAGTTAGCAATTGTTCAAATATTTGATTGGTTAAGTAGACACTTAGTGTAATATTTATGTATGAATGAATATGAATGTGTGGGTTAATAAATAATATAATGTCAATGGGTTGCATTTTGTCATTTTAGTTTAAAATATTTTTATAAAAATAATGACAACTGCATAAAAATAAATAAATGTTATACGAACTTAACAAAATAAAATGGTCACACGCCACATTGACAATAGATAATAAAAACTTATAATGAACTATCATGTAACGATTTTAAAATATGAAAACTCGTAGAAGTTGTAAAATTTCATATATTTGCATCTTTTTTATTACTCGATATATTCAAGTTTTTTTTGTATTAAATTTTATTTAATTTAAATTTCTTAATGACCCCCCTGAAAAAAAATATTCCTGGAGCCGCCACTGCTTACAAAGCTATCCACACACTAACCATCAATTGGTTTCTATTCATTATCCAATTTAATAAAATCTAAATTTAAATCCCAAAAAGTTTTGTAATTTAGTAGTAAAGTCATGTTTTTCCATTAAAGAAAATTTGAGTTTATTTCAATCCTCCTTCCTCACTTGATATAAAAAACAGAAAACAAAAAAACAAAAAAATTGCATATAAAATCAATTAGTGTCGAACAGATTTGGTAAAGTCATTTATTATCGAATAAGAAATCTAAGGTTTGATCTCTCCCTACACCAAAAATCAATTAGTGTCTGGATCTGATAATAAAGAAAAATTCTCAAAGGCGGACATCATATGTTAAAACTTTCATTAAAAAAATTAAAATAAAAAATAAAAAGATAACATTGTGCTCTAATAAATAAAAAAAAAATTGATTTAGCAAAGTGCTTTCACAAATTGATAGTTAAAGATCGTCATTAAATATTGCATGGCAATAATAATTATGGTCAATCTGTATAAATTTGACTCCAATGCACCATTTATTAAATAATACTTCATTATGATATACTTCTAATCGGCTAAATCGGGCGTCGATATTCGTGCTACTGTGAAATAACGAAGCAAGAAATAGCAGAGAATTTTGGAAATTGATGAGTATTAATGTAAGAAAAATCCCACGTGAAAACAACACCATTGTCACGGGTATTACAGACATCCCTGTCCCTCTTCGCTCTGATTTTTCTGATGGATCTTTCCTACTGTGTCTAAAATGAGTGAGTAAATTCCTTCAGTCCAGCGGAAAATGTTTGCAGGATAATCAGAGCAATTTTAATATATGTCCTCACAATATTATATATTTAGGATAAATTTATTTCCAAACGAATTTAAAGTTATCCATTCAAATCAATTATGTAAATTTATAAAATTATTCATATGTATTACTTAAACAAGTCACATAATTCATTTAAAAAATTATATGACGACAACTCTCTTCAATCACTACATAAAAGATTGGATGAAAATGGCTCCAAATCCAATTTGAAACTAAACTTATTTTTCATATTTTGGTTTATAGGGTCCGTTAAGATTACATTAAGTATAGAAAAATACCTGAACATATTATGGTATCCAGAAAAAGACCCTAACATATTATGGTATCGAGGCCAGCTCTAGGCTAAAGGCCCTCCATTACAAAAAGGTTCCAAAATTTTAACATAATAGTTGGCTTCACATTTAATAAAAAAATCAAATAAAATAAACCAAGTGGGTTGTGCACTATTTTACCCACCTTTAATAAGGACTCTAAAATATTAAGCAAATATAAACTCAACCTAATTAAAACCTTAAACTATTTCACACAATAAATAAATAACTCAAATTTTAAATGTTTTGAATCATTATTGACTACTAATTTCCCCTAATAACTTGAGACTTTAATTTTTGTAAACTAATCTCTTATATGATAGTTTGTCAATATTAGCCACTTAATCTCTCATATTATCACACATCGAATAGTTCTCTCTCTCAACACCAAAATCAAAATTGAAAATTAGTTTTCAAATTTATTTAACCAAGCATTGATATGAAATTTCTTTACAAAAACAAACATAATTTTTCATTTCTTTTTGTTAATTTTTATGCATGAACCATGATATTTGATTTCCTATATGAATTTAAACTTGGTTTGGTTAGTATTCATTGATTTATTTGCTTAATCCTTTTTTGCGTGAGCAAGTTAAAGCTATATATTGGGTGAGCTATTATTAAGTGAATTTGTAACAATGCCTTTAACAAATTTTATTTTATTTTTCTATGCCAGAAAATTTATTTTATTATTCTTATATTATAATTTTAATTTGCAGATATTCTTTTTGTTTTTAAATATTTTTTAATTATAAATCTCGACTAGAAAATATCAATTTGGATATAATAAAATATTAAGAGTCAAAAAGAGGTAGAAGATAATGATAACAAAAAAAATATATTATAATTATGTTCAAACATGTAATATAACTTTTCTTTAATATATGAAAAGACAAGATTTTTTCTCAAGTACACTTAGATTAGGTTAGAGTAGAATTTCTATGCTGTATTAAAAAAAAAAATTAGCTATATCAAATTCTTCATTTCTTATAAAATGGCTATATAAATTATAAGGCTAAATTGCAAACTACACCCCTAAAATTTAGAGTGTTTGAATTTTACACCCTAAAATTTTAAAATTTAAATTTGACCTCTTGAAGTTCTATTCCATTAGCATTAGCAGCCCTTCATTCATATTCTTCGTTAAATTCCACATAAACTTGTTGTGCATGTTTCGTTTATCCAATAAAATGACGTCGCATCATTTTTGTAAACTAAATAATTAAATAATTAAAAATGACATGGCATAATAAAAATGACGTGACATCGTTTTATTAGATAAACTAAACACTTGTGGCAAGCTTATGTGGCATTTAACGGAAAATATGGATGAAGAGGATACTGATGCAAATGGAATAAAATTTCAAAAGGTAAAATCTAAATTCTGAAATTTCAGTGTGTAAAATTTAAATACCCTCAAACTTTAAATGTGTAGTTTGCAATTTAGCCAAATTATAATTGAAGGAAATAAAGCATTTCTATTTTCTACAAATACACCATGCGTAACTATATGGACTTCGATGATTTATCTTGGGATATCTTGTATCAAGAGTTGTTTAAATAAGTAAAAATTTGGAGGCAAGACTCTCGCAGGAGAGCTAAAATTGTCCCGATTTATTTTCTAAAACTTATTTCGAGGGTTGTACTTGTATCATGGTTTATTTTAAGGGTTTTAATGATCACTCTCGAAATAAGGCTAGTCAGACCTACTTATTATGCGCACCAGTTTTAAGTGTTTGTTTCAACAATTTCAGTGAACCATCTAGAAAGGTGGGTCCAAACAAGTCAATTATTTTGTAGTGTCCAAGGAGAGGCTGAAATTTGAAATTTCTACATCTCTAAACTCTAAAGAAGGAGATAGTCTGACCAAAAGAACAGTGGACTATGTCAATAAAATAACCAAAAGTCTCATAAAAGTGGTTATAATTTTTAAATACCTTCTCTCAAAAAAAAAAAAAAAAATTAAATACCTATGGAAAGAGATGCTCCCAAATCAAAAGAATGACCAACTAGATTAACATAGAGACTAGAACCTCGTAAAGAGGTTAAAGGCCTATAGTTCCTAGTAGAAATGGCCATGGGTACCCAATTACCTTACCCAATTAGTATCTATACCCAATTGTTACCCGTAAGCTCCATCCTCAAAGCCCGTGTCATTCTGATGAAGTCGGCAGTCCCTAAGGTGCCTAGGGAGGTAGGTGATGAGAGGAACAGTGGGAGGTTGAAGCAACCAAAGAAGGAGAAGGATAGAGGGGAGGGAATAAAAAGAAAAGAAAAAAAAAAGCAAAAAGAGGGAGAGAGCATGAGAAAAAAATAAAATAATGATGAAAGACGATATAAGGTGCCTTGATGGGTTGAAAACCGAGAGGCAATCCATGCAAATTAGAGGGATCCCGCTAGGTTGAGAACCTAGGAAAAAATTAGGGATTATACCTGAAGAAGAAGAGGACTTTCCGCCAAGAAGTTTACTTCCTTCCTATGAAAGGCATCCAAGCTATTGAGGGTCTCCACCAAGATCAAGCCCACCGGATTACCTCTCTTTAGCTCATAAGCTATTATGCACATCCAAAAGTCCACACAATACGAGTTTTGAACCAAGAAATACCTTCCAAGAGCACACAAGCAAAAGGCATGAAGAAAGTACGAGTGTGTCCTCTTACCCTCGGGAAGGGTTGAACCAGAAAAATACTCAAAAACCAACTTAAAGTTGAGCTCCCCAAAGACACACCACCTATTTTATGTGGTGGAAGGGATGCCCAACATGACTCCCAACAAGGAAGGAAGATCCCCACCTATGGTAGGGAAGATGCGGTCATCAATTTTCGGTTCACCCATGATAGCAGCAAATTCCTCAATAGTGGGGCATAGTTCTATTCCATTGAAGCGGAATACATGCCAAGAAGGAACCTAATAGTTGGCAGCAGCACGAAAAAAAGGTTCATCCACTCTAATTTGATGATAGGGGAAGATGCAATAAAGACCATAGGGAGTAATGGAATCCTTGAAATCGGGAACAAGCTTTCTAATCCAAGTGGAGACATCAAGAGGAAAGTTTTCTACTATTAGGAGACCTCAAAAAAGTGTTCTCTAGGTTGGAAATACGTAGGTGAGGGTTTTGGACTCAAATGACTACGTAGGTGAGGGTTTTGGAATCCAATTAAGGTTTTTTTGATTCGCGGCCCACGTACGCAAGGTCAACCCTGCGTACGCAAAGTCAAATTTGCGTACGCAGGCCCATCCCCACGTATGCATGGCGTTTGGCAGAAGCCCATGTTCCCCTATTTTGAGCAGATTTTTTCACTCCAAGCCATTCCTAAGGGTTCCTATAGCCTAAAGGATCATCCAAAACACATTCCAAGCACAAGATTGCAAGCATTAAAGAAGCAAAGTTGTATAGAAATATACAATTTATGATTAAGTGCTAAGTTCCCAATCAAAGGCATAAATGTAAAAAAAAATGTTCTTAAATACAATCTTTCGTCTAAATCTTAATCCAAAATCTCTGCTAAAGGGAATAAAAATCCATAAAAAAGAAAGAAAGAAAAAAGATGTGTGTTATATGCCTATATGTGTCTTGAACTGCAGGTAATCAATGGTGCCGCCTCTTCCTTGATCGATAGCTAGGAGTTGCCTCCGAGTCCTCCTCCTCACCATCATCATCATCATCATCATCACCACCACCTGGATGGGCCACTTCTCTAGGACCATATAGCTCCCTTGAGTAGTTGGTCTCCTCTAATTTGAGATTCCCAGCTAGCCACACCAACTTCTCATGCTCTTGGATAGTGAGTTGCAGTTCAAAAAAGGAAGGGTTAGTGACTAAAACAAATAGAGAAATTTGGCAAAAAAAAAGAAGGACAAAAGGAGAAAGAACTCATCGCCCAAGTGTTGGGAGGGAAAGGATAGCCCATGACATTAGGATTACGGGGCACGGCATGCTCCCGAGTAAAGCCATCAGGGCCATAAGCATAGACCGTCCAAGGGAGATGTAGAGGATCAATGGGCTCACCAGCAACAGGTCCCTACTGTTACAATTTCCCACATTAAAAGTCATGACAAACAAAAAAGAAAAAAGAGAAGAAAAGAGATTGAACATGAACCTGAATAATAAGGGAAAGCATGAGGCGAGTAATGTTGAACTCCTCATAGTTCAACCCCTTAAGAAGCCGCTCGGCATAGGAAATGCCGCTCCCCCATGAGTTATATTTAGCATCAGTCATGGAGTGTGGGGCAAGAATGAACTTAGGAGAGTTCATCGGAATCTGTGGTTCATCTTTACCCACCAGCTGGCATTGCACTCTCTCCACCAAGTTTAGCACCCTCAAACCCCCTTTTTCAAAGGGCCAAGTGATCTCTAAAGCAATAAGAGTGGCAAGCTCCAAGTCTCGAGAAGCAGGAAGGGGTTGGCCGGCCCATGGAGTCCAGTTAACCTATAATGACACAAGGTTAGAAGAAGAGTATTCTAAAGGAAATGCATGAAAAGGCATGAACAACTAGAACTCCTAAACTTACCTCATCCGAAGTTAACCTAGCAAGATAGGCCCTCACTTGAGAAAACTCCCTTAGAACCAGGTCGGTGCTTGGAGTTATGAGACCATACCTAACAACCCACCGCTGCAAAAAGAAGCACAAGCCACAGGTTAGATGCAAGATGGCAGTTTGCAAGATGACATTTTTCAAGATGACATAGTTTGCAAGACTACAAGCTAGAGTAGAAATGCAAAGAATGGAAAGATACTAACCTCAAGGAGCTTCCAAGGCCCTACAAGCTGTTGCAAGGTGCCCCGACTGAGAGTATCAAGAGTGGAGTAGAGATAGGCAAGACATGCTTGCCGCCAGTTGGCCCTTTGTGCCTCTCCAAAGTCCTGGAAGAGGGTCAACCACCTCAACGACACCGTTTGCCCACCATTGGCAAAGAGATAAGCCCTCAACAAGTGAAGAAGGAAAGCCCTAGCCATACAGACACACTCCTCCCTGGTCCTATGTGGGAGGAACATGTAATCCGACAACAAATCAAAGTAGCGGATGGTCTTAGTGGAGTACTTCCTCCCCAACATGTCGAGACCCAGATGGATGCCCGATGCATCGTCTAAACTAATGATAGTACCTTCGTAGCTAAGGCCAGTCATGCATTAAAAGTTGTATGGAGTTACCGTCATCTCCTGCTCAGCAATATGAAAGGTGTGGGTAGTATCCCACCACTTCTCAATGAGGCATTGCACCAAGGTAGTGCTCGCAGACTTCTCCGAAAGAAGTCTAATGATGGGTTCAAAGCCCGCCTCCCAAATATAGCCCCTGGTTTCGAGGATAAGAAGATTGTACCACTCCACCACTTTATTAGTGCTTCCCCTACCAACATAAGGGGATGATGACTGCAAACAAAAAATAAGATGACATTAGATTCTTGATTCAAGTAGAATTTGGGAAATATGATGTTTTGATGCAAGAACGAAGAAAAAAAAAAGATATAGTGATATTTAGGTACAAAAATGACAAAAAGGTGTGTTAGGAGTGCATATAGAGGTGAAACAAATGAAAAATAAGTGAAAATGGGCCGAGTAGAACTTCTGCCAGACGTCTCACGTACGCGGGTCAAAGCCTACATATGCAGACAAGACTCCGCATACGCAGGGCCATTCCCATGTACGCAGAGCCTCAAGAACACACTTGCGAATGCGAGAATAGAGCTGCGTACACATGAATGAAAGCTACGTATGTAGGCCCGAGCCCATGCATGCAAGAACACAAGAAGAAGCAGTTCTTCGACATTTTGAAAGATACATAATCCAAAATCAATCCTAGACATGTTCCTACCCCTCTTAAGGTGTCAAGTTTTCATCTAAACCCATCCTATAGCAAAACTCAATCATCTACATGGCCAAAAACACATTGAAACAGAAGATCAGAGAGGAACTTGAAAATGAGAAAAAATTTCAAAACTTACAGATTCGGTCGTGGGAATGTGATTCTCTGGTTGGTATGTCAATGGTGGAGACCCTACCAACCTTGTTGCTCCACTCCACCGGGCAAGGTGAAATGCATCAGAATATAGGACGTAGGAGGACTTCTTGGCCTTGGGTGCCATTGGAGAAGATGATGAGAGAATGAGAGAAAATGAGAAAGTGAGAGGGCTTGAGAAAATGAAAGAGTTAGAAAGTGAGAGAAAGAAAGAGGAGAAGGAGGTTTTTGTAGAGAGAAACAAAGAGAGTTATGGAGAATATGAAGAGGTGAGGAAGATGAAGAGAATGAAGAAAAAAAAGAAGAAACGGTTGGTATCCATTGGGAAAAATGAAAAGGCAGGAACACACCTGATGGCTAAACTATGTGTAGTTTAGGCCTCACCATTAAACTATGTGTAGTTTAGTCATGAACAGTAAAAAATATATATATATATATATATCTTTCAAAAAAGAGGGACATCTTATGATTACCCCAATTAAGGCACAAAATTATCAAATGACTCATCAGTGAACGGTAAAGGAAGTAGAAGACTCTTCCCCCGATCAGGCACATCAAAAACCATCCCTAGTGGATCAAATACATTAAGAACCATCCTCAGTGATTCAAGCACATCGAAAACATCATCCCTATGAAGGAAGCAGAAGACTCTTCCCCAGCGGATCAAGCACATAAAAAACACTACCCTTAGTAAAGAAGCAGAAGACTCTTCCTCAATATTTCAAGCATCTCAAAAAACACTATCCTCAGTAAGGAAGCAGAAGATTCTTCCTCAAATGGATCAAACCTATCAACCATCATCCCTATAGAGGAAGCAGAAGACTCTTCCTCAATAGTTCAAGCATATCGAGCATCATGCCCATGGAGGAGGCAGAAGATTCTTACCCAAAGTATCCCTAGTAAGGAAGTAGAAGATTCTTCCCTAGTGAGTCCAATACAAAAAAAAAAAAAAATCCCCAGCGAGGAAGTAGAAGATTCTTCCTCAAAGTCCTCAACGAACCATGAAAGAAGTAGAAGATTCTTCCCTAGTGGATCACACATCTACACTATTCTTTAGCGAGTCCTACTCCTCAACTAGTTTCCCATCCCCAAGCAAGTCATAAGAGGTAGAAGATTCCTTCCCATACGCATCTACTCTTCAGCGAGTTTTCACTATCTCCGATGGATCCAACAATCAAGACTACTCGTGCACATATCCTCTGGGAGTTGAACATGCAGGCACAGTAGAAAAGGGTAGAGATAGTGATAGAGAAAGAGACCAAGGTCAACCTGAGGCAAGAGCCTTACCAAAAAAGGTAGAGAAAGAAGTGAAGAAGATAATGTTAGGATTAGTGCCCTTAAATCCTATTGTAAGATGCCATGTATGATAATATGTATGACATTATTTGTGAAATGATGTATGACTTAATATTGTGTTTAATAAAGTTGTTTTATTATTATCTAAAATAATGGTAACATGAATATTCGGACATTATCATATAGTCCATGAGATGCATAGTATGTGATTTAGTCACAGAAGATATAAGTCACAAGTTCTTTATAAACTCAGAATTGTAGTTCGTAGTTGGTGATGAAATTGGACATTTCATCTGCGAAGACTATAACATATCAACTAAGATGATTTGTCTTGATCATGGAAGTGGAGACTTCTAGTTGATGTGTTGATATATTTTAAGAGTTAAAACATGTTGATCTGGACTGCTATGAGATTTATTATTCTCCTAACGACTGTCAAATGAATAATAAATCTCACGACTTCTATTTACATGAACTCTTAATCCTGAGAGAATAATAGACCTGATCATAAAGTGTAGGTTGCTTTGATATATCAGGAGTAAGATCTAATGTTACAATCAAAACCTCAGTATGTTGGGTAGCCACATTTAGTGTTGATGGAACATATATTCTCAAGATGGAATTCATAGTCTCTTAACGGAGATACAAAATATTCACTTGAGATAAGTTTAATGGGTTTGTTATTCAGAGAGTTAGGCATAACCACTTTAGTAAGACTAAAGTATATATTTATGGAAATTGGATTTCATAAGTATATGGTGAATAACTTCAAAGGATTAAACCGGGTACTCAAGGATTAAGATGTAGTAGTTCACAAAGTGGCAGTCTTCATTCATGACTTTGTGTTACTACAAATATTTTATGAAAGGGTTGCATGCACAATAAAGTCTTGGGATATAATTTATTAATAAGACATAGAGTGCAATTATATTTATATAGTGGTATTAAATATAATTAATGGTAACTTTGGACTTGTCAAAAGTTGACAGAAAAGCCCTTCCCATTGGAGCTAGTGTCTTATTTGTTCCCTTTTGGTCCCACTCCAAACCACATACTAAAGCCCAATTGGAAAGGCCCAAAAGGCTAGCCCAATTAGATAATCAGTTATATGGAGAAAAACATACAAAATTTTGGTATGAACATGAATTAGTATGTATGTGAGTGTTGAACACTTTTTCATTCTCTCTAGAACACATACATATAACTGATTGAGAGACCACACTTCTTGGGCTTCAAGTGGAATTGGAGTGAAGATTAAAAGTATTCACAAGTACTCTTCATCTTTGGTTTTAAATTTCACCGCATTACGGTACACTCTCTTGTTCATATATTCTGAAATTTACATAGTACATGTTATCAATTGCGAATGAAGTATATCCGTTAATTTTCCGCTACATACATGCATATTTCCATCAGATAAGAGGAACAAGTCATCAGGAGAAGTTTGAGGTAAGAGCCCCGGATAGACACCACAGAAACTATATCCTTTTGTTGTTTGTTGGGTTAGCTCGTAAGAGCACCTTTGTTTTTTGGGTTAGCTCATAAGAGCACCCTTGTTTGTTTGTTTTTTTTTTTTTCTTTTTAAGTAACTCTAGGATAGTGAGTCACTCGCCATTTGCTTGTAAGTGGCAAAAAAGGTTTTGAGATAGTGAACCTATCATTGCTCATTTCCCAAGCAACAAATGTGGGACTTCGGACATACGAATCCCACGCAGCTCTTCGGAGTTGCACCCCGCCCCATGTATGCGTGATGTGTGTCGTGTGCGTGGGTTGAGCCCGAACCGTACGTCAAAACAAAATGTTTTGTCTTTTATTCTTTTGATTCTATTAGTGAAGCTCACGAATCAAAAGAGGGGCATCTGTAGACACCATATTTTGTACTCCTTACGACTCGGGCCCTCGTTCCCCAATGATTCTCGAACTCTAAGGCCCAAGGCCGGTTTAGGGCCTAATCAGATATCAAATTGACTTAAGGAGTGTTAAAATGAAAAATATAACCTTTTAAATAAGCAAAAATTTATTTTTGGAAATAAAATAACCAAAGTGGCCCTCGGCCTGTGTACGTGGGTCGCTACCTACGTACATGGGCCAAAGCATGCGTACGTAGGCACGTTTTTGCGTCCACAGCTAAGGTTTCAAAAGCATAAGAAAGACAAGTTTTCTGCAATAATGGCTGAGGTTTGGAATGAATCCCACATTTTCTAGGAGCCATTTCAAACCCCATTTTCTCAACTATAAAAAAGCCTTACATGGTACATTTTCAAAACATACAGAAATCCCACGGGAAAAACCTAAGATTCACTAGAAAATAGTAAATCAAAAAGGAGTTTTTCACAAAACACCCTCAAGTCAATTTAATTTGATTAGGACCTTTTTTGACCCCAATCCTTTTAGTTTAACATTGCTAATCACTTTCTTATTGGTTTGTGAATAGATTTGACTAAGGGGAATGGTCAAAAACCAAGCCTAGGAGCTTTTTGCTTTAAGGTATTCTTTCTAGCTTTCTTTTATTTTTTGTCTTTCTTTTCTTGTTTTAATCTTGTTTTTAGTTTGGTTTATGTTTATGCATGTTTGCCTAGATCAATATATAGTTTTGTCTAGGTACTGAGCATGCTAGGTTGTTAGAATTAGGTTTTTCTTACTTGTGCTCTATTTTCTGCGTTTTTAGGTTTTCTGAGCAAGGACTTACGTACGCATAATCTTGCCTACGCACGCAGGCTTGATTATGCACACGTAGGCCTGTCTAGCGTGCGTGATGCCGTTGCCTAGAAACCCTAAACTTTTGTTTATTTTGTTTTTGCCTTCACATGTTTGTTCTGTTTAGCCTATTTTTCACATGTTTTAGGCTCTATAGGTTCCTAATTACCTCTTTCACATGTTTGTTTGTTATCACATGTTTAGATTAGGGTTTGTTTTGTTTCCTTGCTTTGATGCCATGCCATTCATTCACATGTCCATGCATTGATGCCATAGGTGTTGTGTTGCTGCAAGGTAAGTAAAGGGTAAGTCATACATTAGAAATGTCCATGCATTTGTGTTTTGGTTTTATTTTGATTGATACGATGAAGCATGCTTAGATGTATGATTAGGGTTTCTTATGTGTTAATGCTTTGCTTTTGATATGTATTGTTTGATGATATGCTTGCTACCATGTTTGGGGTTGCTGCCTTATTTAGATGTATTCTAGGGTTTCTTTTGTGTGTTTGACTCTCTTTTGCTTTGTGGATAGATAAGTATGCTTGTTTAGGGTTAAAGATGTCATGTTGTTTGTTAGATGCATGTTAGTATGTGTGTGAGTTTAGAATGCAAGTATTTAAATAGTTTTTAATAGGGTTAAGACATAGGACACAATGATGGGAGGCCAACCTTAGGGTTGGGCAGTCTTGGGTGCCTAACACCTTCCCAAGAGCGTACCTAAACTTCAAACCCATACTCTAGTAATAAGATCAAAAAGGTCATTCCTCAAAGGGATGCTATATATATGGTTCCTAGACCATTGCAAAAACTAGGTGGCAACTCCAAACCCTTGTGTCCACAATAATATACTAACATAAACATGATATAATATTTACATAAGCCTTAAACATTAATATGATATCATAAATAACTTATGCTAACTCTAATGTATTAAAGAAACAAAAACTATGATTAAGCGAACAAAATAACTTATTACACTGCATAATAAACGTCAATATATGGAATGGATTAAATGCTTTTATCATTATTTAAAATACAATATTCCTACATTGTTCTTTTATACTTTAATGGCTCTTTACTTAAAGTGAAAAAATGTAATGTACATGTGTGTGCAATTTTAAACTTTCGCTTTTCAATGATGAATTTGTTATTTCAACCAATTTCTATGACTATTATGCTATAGTCAAATTCTTTGTCCTCTTGAAATTAAAATAAAATAAATTAAAACTTTCTTTATCCCTTTAATTTTGTATTATTTTAATTCAATAAAAAACATGTTTATGTTATTGTGACATTACTTTATGTTATTATTTTAACATATTTTGAACATTCTATATAATCTTTTCACATTACATTTTAAAGCATTATCCGTGCATCGCGCGGGTGCTTTGCTAGTAATAATTAATAGCCGAAACGTTTGACTTTTTGTTGACCATTCCTCATTGCGCCACATGACTACATAAATTAATGTCACCTATACATTTAAAAACACCAAATAGTTGTGACTTTTCATTTTTCAATAGGCACCTTTTCGGTTAATAGGTATATTTTCATTTAATAGGCACCTTTTCAGCCAATATACACCTTTTGACTTTTTGTTAACCGTTGCTTAGCTTTACCTTTTTTTTTAAAGCTCCCAAATTTTTTCACATCAACATTATTTAAATAAAAAAAATTATAATTTTATATTTCTAAAACCCAACACAAAATCTGATTTTATATTTGTAAAACCCGATACATAAACGCAGGCCCATTCTCCTTCCTCCAAAGTAAAGACCTATGGCCAAAGGCCAAGCCAGCTCCCCAAATCCCCGATCTCCACATTTGACAAACAAAATGCAGACCATTTCTCCTTCCTTCATTGTTTCCCTTCTCCTTCTTCCAAAACAAAGACCCACGGCCAAACCCGCAGACCCCTTCTCCTTCCTCCAAAACAAAAAACAAAAACCCGATGCTAATTGAAAACCAGCATAAGAAACCTCCTTCTCTCCCACTCTGGTCTCTATCTCCAATGATCCAAAAAACCCAATCGTTGCTTTAAGGTACGCTTTTTTTCATCTTTTTTCATCTTCTTAATTTTTTCTCCCTCAACCTCAAGCCTCAAATCTCTCTCTCAATTGAAGTTTTATGTTCTTAACTTTTCGGTCCCAACTCCACCAAATTCGTTTCCCATTTTTCAACTTTGAAAGCATTTGATAGAAGAAGAAGAGAAGAAAGGCAGTGGATCTTATTGTGGGCAAAAGAAAATAAAAATAAAGAGAAGATGAAAGGGATGACAGAGAGTTACGGAGGGCACTATGAGAGAGAACCAAAAAAAAAAAAAATTTGATGGAGAATGTCAAAGAAGAGAAGGGAACGATGATAATTAAGAAAGGAAAAAAAAAAAGACTAGTACTATAACTATAATGCTATGTTTGGATGTTAAGGGAAGGAGGGGGAGTAGAGTAGAGGGAGGGAGAGTAATTTAATTACCTTGTTTGGATTTTTTTTAAGGAATGAGGGAGAGGGGTTTGGAGGGGTTTGAACTCCTTCCAACCCCTCATTTTTAATTCCCCCAAATTGGAGAGATTTGGAGGGAGAGTAGAGCATTAAAATGTTTGACCAAGTGAATTATCAAATTTACCCTTACCATAGTAACAAAATTACAAATGAAAAGACTAATTATTCCCCTCCCCCTTACTTAATTTTAAAAACATCCAAACAAGGTGGAGGATAATCATTCCCCTCTACTCTCATCTCCACTACTCTTCTTCCCTCTACTCCCCTCTACTCTCCTCTCTCTCAAAACTTCCAAACATAGCATAAGAGAAGGAAAACAAAGGATTTGACAGTGAAGAAAAGAAAAACGAGAGAGAAGAAGAAGAAAGAGATGAAAAAAGAGTTATAGTGGGAGAAGATAGTCACGTGGGGAGGGGTAGATTTTTGCAAAAGTGAAAAAGGAAGCTTCTTAGAAGGTGTGTGATATATAAACACCCTTCTATATTTACTAAATTACAAAAATACCAATTTGATTTTTTTGCCTTTAAAAGTTCCAATTTACATCACCTCTAAGATTTCCTTTTTACTATGCATAATAATAATAATAATAATAACTAGTCGCTAATCCGTGCGACGCACGGGAAAGTTCTTAGAAATGCTAAATATTTTTTTTAATCAAATTAAATGCATTTTTAGTCGGGTTGAGAGAAATTTAGTTAACTTAAATGAACCTTTTCGCTTTGGATTTCAAGGAATAACTCACACAAAAAGGAATATACAAATTTCATTAGGATTTGAGTTGGTCAACCAAGGTATATATATATATTTCTTAATCTACCAATAAAGCAAATTATTGCCCATTTGAAACAATTTACAATGTTCATTCTAGGCAGAAGCTTACATACTTTTTGTTGTTGTGATTTACAATTTGAGTAGATGAAAAATAATATGATGTTCTATCACTGGTTATTGCCTTCACAACAAAAGGGGTAAAATTTCAAATCAAAAGATTACATATCACATTTAAAAGAAACACTAACAAAAAGTAAAATATATGACATGCACTAATAACAAATGATCATAATATTCAAAGAGTTTTGTAAATCAACAACAAAATCTTATTAAATTGCTGGGGGCAGCTTCACTAACTATAATTTATCAAAAAAAATAACCTTCTTCATAAAACTTGTTTAAGTTATCATATTAAATATGAGAAAACAGGTGCAAGCATATTGTTGTTGACTCTACACTGTATTAGAAAGAGTCTCTCTTGGATTGCTTCATTCTTCTCTCTGCTCTATAACTAAAGGCCCCCCCCCCCCCCCCCATAAGCTTCCTACCTTGCAAAACTATCAACCATCAATAACACACCCAAAATGATAAAAATCTAAATAGATTAAAATGTTAGATTGAGAAAGAACTTAAATGTTTATTTATAACTGCCAAAATTTTTTAAGGATTTCCAAAACTACTAAAGTTTGTCAGGGTTAACAAATTTTATACACCTATGGGAACCTAATTCCTTTCAATCCAATCAAAGAATTAGATAAACAAACAAAAAGAATAGAAAGATATAATACCTGTTTTCAAAGTTTTCAAGGGCTTTAACTAATTCCTCATACTTATATTCCTTTATCTCCACCTCTACCTCTACTTTCTCCACCACTCCTACACCTTTTAAAATTCCAAAATAACCCAACGACGTCGTTTAATGCAATATCTTTTAACTTAAAGCATGGACACAATAAAAATGAGTGAAAAAGATCATACATTTATGTAAACATTCAAAAATTTGGGAATTTAGATTCAGATTCTGTAATAAGAACAAAACAGTCGGGTATATTATCTTAAAGGTGCTGATTAACACAGAACAGATTGGGTTGCCGAGCTGTTTGGTTTTTCCTTTACAGATGATGTACGGTAGCTGTTTTTCCTTTCTTTCCCACTAACAAAAGTAGTATTGTTTATGAGAAAAGTTTGAGTTGAAGCCAAGAGAAGAATTTTTATAGATACAAAATATTCAAGGGCAGGTTGTATGATGAAAACAAATATTTTACCTTCCATATTTTACCTTCCAACCATTTAAAAGAAATATTTTATCTTCTCACAATGAATTATTGGAAAAACAACTAAAAACAATTATAATGAGTATAACAATCGCAATAAACAATATGTTCCAACCGTTTAAAAGAAATATTTCTTTTATTTTGTATAACAACTTAGCTGAGTTATATATACTTTTTTAAAAAATTTAAAATGAAAATAGTCTAAAAACAAAAGAGTCATTTTTTTTTTGTTTCTCTTTTTTCTTTTATTTAGCAAGTAAACAGAATAATGAACAAATATAGATTCCATAAACAAAACTATCAACAGTAGACAAATAGTGCAATACGTGTATTAGTAGCAAAGCAGTAAATGATCTGATTAATGGTTTTATATTGACTATTTATATATAACTTTATGCAACATGAACTTTTTTAAAATTTTTTTTACAGAAATTGTTAACAAACCTTGAGTCGATGCAGTTAAGTATGCAGCTCTTTATCCAAAAATGAAAGTAGAACCTGCAAAATAAGTATTTTTTTAGTTTTTTTTTTAATTAAAATAATTTGTAAAAAACAGAATAACGAAGATCAATAATAGTGCAGTAAATGACCACCTAAATCAAGTTAATACCTACTCACAAAAACAACAGCGAGAGAATTAACTCCTACATCCTTTGCAACTCCAAGCACGCAAAAAGAAAGTAACATAATATATATTTCTAAACCTAGACATGGATCAATGTATGTCTGTCTGTGTGTAGTACCAAAATGTTCAGTTTCTCAGAGAAAAGAATTACTGGCTTTGCAATCTTTAATAGTCAGAAACTGATTCACATGCTCAGGTGCATTATGATTATAGAGGTACAGAACTACAAAGATTGCAATCTTTAGGAGGCAGCAAACAAATGTGCAAGATCTGGAAGACAACATCGAAAACAGGTCATTCTAAACTTTAGTAGTTGGAAAGAGATTCACATGCTCAGTAGCTAATGTGATATTAGAACTAAAATCAAAAGTCATATCAACAGAGAAACAAAAAAGAAAAAAATAGTTCTTAACAATATCTGAGGACCTTAAACAATCATATATTATGAACATTCTCTGTTAACAAAATGAATTTTTCTTTCAAAAAATCACATGCCCAAACATAAGCCTAAATTTTTGATAAATCCAAAAATAAGCCTAAATTAAAACAAATTCAGATAAAGAACGATATTAAAAACTCCAGCAACCCGAAATTGAAACAAACCCCAGCAGCAACGCAAAACTAAAAAAACCCCCAACAACCGCAGGAACCAAGCCCAGCAAATAGACATGCTAACTATAAACTATTGACTCCTTGAGAAATATGCCAAAGTTCCAAAGATTGGTCATTTAGTTGCATCAATGATTCAAATAAATAAATAAATAAAACAGAAAAGAGAAGAACAAACAATCTATGGAAGAGTATAAAAGAGAAGAAAAAGAATCTGTCCAATACCAGAACAATCTCATAGACAAAACATTCGGCTCCATGTTTCATCCAGTTATGTCAGATCAGCAATTAATGCAGCAATCTCTTCATCAATATCAAAGGGGACCGGACAATAGTGAAGGGCCTCCCGTAGATCTCTCTCTCCAATTCTTTCTACACAACACATTCATAATAGGAAAAAAATGAAATCAAGAGGTAACAAATCAACCTTGCCTAAAATTATTATAAAACCCCATAACTATCTGTAACACACAGCCCATACATATCACTGAATTAATTTTTCAGCCAAAATAAATTAATCATCAGGCCGACTCTTAGGTCTTTCAAAAACACACAAAAAAAAAAAAAAAAAAAAAACTATTAAATCGATACTATCTCCACTATGAAATCCATCGATATTTACAATATTTTCTTACAAAACCTGTACAATTTGAAATCCCTAAATCGATAGAAAACCTAATTGAAGACATATAATTAAAACATAACTTTGAGGCTCTATTCCATTTAAACTAGTTTCAATCTAAATTTTAACCCATATCAATCAAATAAAATTGAAACTTGAAAAAGATCAGATTAGAATTCTTCATACCTGAAAAATCGTCCAACATCAGAAACGGAAAAGGATCCAAATTCTTCAAGTTAGTCCTGAAAATCAAATGCCCAGAAAGGGGGCCAAAAAATAATCAATGCCCAGATGATAAAAACTCAAGAACAAAATAACCATGAATCAAAATTGACATTAGCCAAAGGAGTTGTGGTTGAGAAAAGAAGGAGGGAGCTGCATTGAATGAGAGAGTTAAAGAAGAAGAAGGAGATGGGAGTGAGTTTGAAATAGAGAGAGTTTGATCGAGGGTTTTGTTAGGGCTGAGTTTGCGTTTGAGAGAGAGTTTTGAAATACCTGTGGCTGATTTCTGCGTTTAGGCTTCTCTTGTAGTTGGGTTTTAATAAAAATCGGGTTTGTAATTTGTATTTGATGGGGGGAAAAAAAGATTTATTATCATTTTGGGTTTGTAATTTGTATTTGATGGAAAAAAAAATATTTATTATTATTTATATAAGTATTGCTGACGTGAAAAATTGTGGGAGTTTCAAAAGTTTCGGTTTTATATATATATATAGATAATTATTATTATTATTATTATTATAGAACTAATTTATATATATTAACAATAACCCAAAATAAGTCGACACTGTAATATTCTATAGAAAATGTTGAGGACACAATTTTTTAGTGTTGTGGCGTTGTGGGATTTTTAGTATCCTTAGCATTGCCCATATTCTATTCTAATAGAAAACCGAAATGTGCATCAAAACGGCATTTATAACTTTAAAATGAAACTTCTTAAAAGGTACATGTTATATAAATGACTTACTTATTTAAAAAGAAAAAAAAATACTAATTGTGTTACATTTTTTTTTTTTTTTTGGAGAGGAAAATGTGTTACATTTAGTATTAATATTATTATTATTTCATCTTTCACATGTATTTTCCGTTGGTTTCTAACTATCTGCCATTAGCCTTATTAAAATAATTGGTATGAATTTGTTTCTAAAACAAAAATTGCTATGGAACAGACAATAAAGAACAAAAATTAATGCTAAGGCAACTAGATTTTGCTAATAAATCATTACTCACAAAAAATTAAAAATAATAATTCAAAGGTTTATGTATTATGTTTTCTTTTTAAGCCTACTTATTATATTTATTGTCCCACGATTATAAATTATAAAGAAAATATACTATAAAAAATGCAATTATCTATGAATATATGTTTTAATTTGTAAGTCATTTTATTATGTCAATTTTTTTTCTTTTTTTTCTTTTAGTTATACAATGCTATTCTGATTTGTTTCTAGAAAAATGTTATTTATGGCTATAACTTATTTTAGAATGAATGCAATGTCTATTGGATAGTTTATCAATAATTTTCAAATGGCATCTTACATTGTATTATTAATGTCATCTCCTATTTACGGAAAATTCTTAGGTAGTCCCGGAGTATAGTGAAATGATGCTCCCTCCTCTTACATTCATGGTGGACCCCACCATTAATTTAATGAGCGGACCCTACCATGAATGTGAGAGGAGGGAGCACTATTCTCCATGCTCCGGGAGTACCTAAGAATTACTCCCTATTTACAAGAATTTCATACATTTATGCTAAATATTCCTTTTTTTTAGTTATTATTATGCTAACTATTTCAACTTAAATATAATGATATTCTCTTCTAAACTCATTCTATATTTTTCCCGTGCATTGCATGGGTTTAGTGACTAGTAATAACTAATAGTACTTTTTGTTGACTAGTCCTCATTGCGCTATATGGCTATATAAATTAATGCCACATCTACGTTTAAAAACACAAAAAAATGCGTCTGTTCAAGCAAACTGTTTAAGAACTATTTTTGCAACTATTGGTGTTCAACTGCACTGTTCCACTTGGTAGCTATTAATTTTGCACAGTTACTGATACATTTCACGTTATATTTCTTTAGAAAAAAAAAAAAAAAAACAAAAACAAAAACAAAAAACAAAAAAAAAAACAAACAAAAAAAACAAACAAAAAAAAAAAAAACAAACAAACAAAACAAAACAAAACAAAACAAAACAACAAAAAAACAACAACAACAACAACTTCAGTTCATTTTTCACCCCCTTCTCTATACAGGAAAGTTTTGGGTTTTAACGCAATTTTTCATCTTAGTGTTTCAATTCAAGTTATTGAGTCATATTTTATTCTTTGAAGCAAATTTTGATTCTCTCTAATTCTCTCTTACTAGACTAACTTTTTTAAGATCATTGAGCGAAGCCAGGGGGTGCAAGCATAGAAAGAGGTTTTTGTCCTTTGAAATTATTATTACTTCTTAATTTATGAAGAGAACTTTGCAATGGGTCTATCAAGTTGTAATCAAAGAGATTTTATGTTTTTGCGTAGAGTTTCTGCATTTTGTGATTTCATTTTGCAATTACATTGTATTTGCGTTTGCGTTTAATGAACGTGTTTTGATCGTTTGTTTTAAAAGTCTGGGTTTCAATCTATTTTGTAATTAGCAAAAATTGTCAACATATTGTGGGTTGCGTTAATTGTGCATATTTGGGTTTTACGGTTGTGATAGTTCTACTAGTTTTGATTTGTTTGCCCATGTGGTTATTATTTCGGTGAATCAACATCGTTATTCATGACGTTTGTATTATTGTGCATACATTGTGGGTCTATTTACAAGTCACGTAATATGATTTTTTTTTTTACTCTATTTTCATTTGATTGTGTTTATATAATATGCATTTGATTTTTTATGATTTTGCTTTATCAAATGCAGTTTTAGTTTTGCTAAGAATTTGAGATGGCGACAAAATTGTCAATTTTATATGATTTAGTGGAATGGGTGTTGGATCTGGTGTAGGGGTTGGATCAAATAGACAAAGCCGCTAAGACCTAAATGTTATGGTTTGTGCCATTCTAACTTGCATCTTTATTATTGTTGGTTTTTATTTACTTATTGTAATATATTAATTCATAATAAATAATGGAAACCAGTAGTCTTTGATAGTTCTTCATGCATGAGAAGAGAAGAAAGGCCAACCCTTCACCCTCAAAATTTTTGAAAAAATGCCCGAGCCAAACTGAAAAAATGGGGCTTTTGTAATGTTCTATAAACACAATTGTATTTATATATATATATATAATCTATTTATTGATTCTTTTGTAATACTTATTAAACCAAATGTAAGAACACATTATGATTATTGTAATATATTACTTCATAATATTTATATGTATCTCATTTTTAATGATCTTGTGTGTAAAATTTTGACAATTTCATCATAAGAAATGTTCAAACTACATTTTTCATCTTATATTGGAGATGATTTAGCTTTCAATAGTTGAATTTAGAGAAACTTTTAAACTTGAACATGTAAACATTTGATCTAAAACAATCTCATGTATCGCACGGATTAGCGACTAATAATAACTAATAGTTGAAATGTTTGACTTCTTGTTGACTGTGTTTCAATGCGCCACGTGGTTACAAAAATTAATGACACGTTTACTTTTAAAAACACTAAAACCTTGTGTCTTTTCATTTGGTATAATAAGAGAAACGTTTCAATATTTTCACTTTTTAGTACCGTTTTGTTTTGTCGCCTACAATAAATAAAAAGATGAAATGTTTTGTCTCTCGGGTAGTAGTTACAAAATATCAAACAAACACTTATTTTTGGCTCCTGGTAGTTAAAATTTTTGCACCTTTCATATTCCTTCCCCAAAAAAATACACTTCTTTCTTTTCTCTTTTTTTTCCTATACACTTCTCTCTCTCCCTCTCTCTGATAATTTATTTTTTTGCACTATGATACAATTTCTACATACAAGTTTTCCTCTATTTGCTGAAAATACTCAAGACTCTCCAATGGGATCTGACGACTATCTACAGAATTGGAATAATGTAAGTTGCATGTTTCACTTTTCCTTTTGGTGAAAAACAAGAAAAATAAAAATTAAATAAAGGTTTCTTTTTGTTGTTGCTGTCCTAATTTTCCTAATTCATTTGTAGAACCAAGTGCAGGAATGGTGGACACAACAAGCACGGTTGTGGCCATGTCAACTAAGTTTATCATGATCTGAATTTTTTCTAACCGCTGGTATTTTTTTTTGGTTAATTTGGAATTCTGTTATTAAATTTCTTAAATTCGAGTCCCAATTGAATCACATAACTTCACGTTTAGGATTATTGTCTCCTCTGAATATCAAAGACTGCCACTCCTATAAGAGTCTATCCTCTATTTTGTCTCTCTCTGATTTCTTCTTCTACTTTTTTAATTGAATTTGATCGGTTTGATGTAGATTGTTATTTTAGAATTTCTAGTGATATATATGGGCCCTGAAGCCACATGGTAGATAAAGATGCAGGCTGCAGCCAAGTTATTTTCGAATAATTGTAGCAATTTATCCTTATCAAGTAGCAGTAGTTTTTTTGATAGGGTCAAGTAGCAGTAGTTTGATTTGAATTAAACACATTCTATTTTGTAGAAGAGATTAGGTGATTACGTTGGTTGTCATTACTCATTAGGATGTTGTTTGATTTCTCAATTTAATGTATAGTAAGCCTTATCAATTAATATATTCACTTTTGACATTTGTTATATTTAATAGATCACAAAATTACAAAAAAAGATTGGTTACATTTTTTGGGTCTTCACTGTAAATCAACAGAATTAATAATTTTCTGTTCTAATTTTGTTTCAAGCCCTTTTATTTTGTTATGGTTTTTAGAATTTTAATTTTGATGTCTTTTGTTCTGTAATGAATGTGTTGTTCATTCTATTATGCATGTTTAATTTTTGGTTTTTTTGGTTGGTTCTGTTACGGTTCCATGGTAGGATTTGAGTTTTGTTGTAATTTGGTTTTGTTATGGTTTTATGTGTTGTTAAATCCATAAATCAGACTCATAAGACATTAGTTATGTGCCTTTTGATTTGCAATGATCATTGCCTAATTCAACCAAGTGAAATAGAGTTGGCACTTAATTTTTTACTATGGAGAATTTCGGACTTACAGTCATCTTTTTCTATATCTCACAAATGCCATATTTTTCTTTGAAGTGGCCTTGATAAAAGAAAGTTAGTTGTTGTATATGATGCTGAGTGCCACACATATTATCAGGTTAGAAATGTTTCCTTCCTATTTCAGTTTTGCATTTATATACTTTAATTTTTCACTCATTTTTTTCATAATCTTCACTTGATTATCGATGGGCATCAGTGTAAAAATTTCTTATTTAGCAACTTATTAGAGAACCACCCTCACAAGCTGATTATTTGTCTCATTCCATATTTCCTACATGGATATGTCCATGTAGTGACTTACTTTTTTTTTTTTGAAAGGATGTAGTGACTTACTAAGGTTAGTTCTATATTTCGGTTATTTTATAGGTTTCGGGGGTTTTTTTGTCATTTTATATGTTTATGGGGTATTTTGGTAATTTTTAGGTTTCGGGGGTATTTCGGTCATTTTGTAGGTTTAAAGGGAATTTTGGTAATTTTAAGTTTTCGGGGGGTATTTTGGTCATTTTAGGTTTCAGGTGGTATTTCGTTAATTTTGTATGTTTCGGGGGTATTTCGATCATTTTTTAGGTTTAGAGGGTATTTTGGTAATTTTTAGGTTCCAGGGGTATTTTGGTCATTTTTTAGGTTTCGGTGGTCTTTCAATCATTTTTTAGGTTTAAGGTGCATTTCGGCAATTTTAGAGGATTTTAGGAATACTTTGGTCATTTTCAAGTTTTAGGGGTAATTTGGTAATTTTGATTATTGGCTAATTGGGTGGGTTGAGGTTTATCCATAATAATTTGTTTGAGTTAGATTTAATTAGTTAAATGGGTAAATGGGTAATATCCAAACCCTAACCAAAATATTTGGGTAATATCCAAACCCTACCCAATTACCTTCTACCCATTAAGAACTAGGTATTACCTAGAATAATTGGATCGGGTAGGGTTGGATATCCATTACCCAATGGGTATGGCCATCCCTAGTTCCTAGAGAGAGGAGGTTGTCAGAGCAAGAGACCGGTCAACCAAGTTAGGAGTGTTAAATTTGTCATACGATTATGAGCGATTGAATGATGAGCGGAGGAATGAAAGAGAGAGAACACAAAATTTTACATGATTCGGCTTGATGGTCTATGTCCACGGTAAAAAGCTCTTAACAGCTACATATTAATATTAAAATTTTATGTTACAATAAACCTAATGAAAGGTTTATATACCAAAGAATACTAGACTAATCTTAGGCTAACCATAAACTAACCCAAGATTAATTTGTTTATTCTACAAGTACATGAGCTTACTTTCTCTCAAAAAAAAAAAAAAAAATACATGAGCTTACAATTAATTCGGGCCACTCAAGCCATAATATGTCTAACAAGAGAATGATCAAAACTTATATGAGTATAAATACACATTTTAGCTTACAAACATTCATTGAAAACAATTAAAGGTAACCAAAAATGAGTTAATTACACTTCATGAATTACACCTGGATGGCTACAAGCCATTACCTACCATTATCACGATAGCAATCAAGGATGGACCCAGGTGGGGGTCCAAGCCCCTCAGGTCCAAAATTTTTTTTAGTCATTCTATATTTCATTTTTGTAGTTGGCCCCCTTTCTCCCCAATCAGTCTAACTAACATAACCCAAATAGCAACTATCCAACCTAAAAACTTAACAAAACAATAAAAATATTCACAATGGGGATTGTATTTTAGCAAAAAAACTATTTTACAAACAAAGAACAAAAAAAAATCATATGTTATTGGAAAAGCTAAAGCTAAATTTTTTGCAACTACAATAAATTGATATAAATACTAGTTGACTATAGCAAGTTGTTAAAAATAAAATATAATATTTTATTAAGATTATATCTCTTCATTCAATTAAAAAACTCAAATATCTCTCTTCCTTATTATTTTAATGAGTTGTTTATATTATTTTAAATGAAGTGATAAAAAAAAAATAGAACATTTGATATTTGATGTATTGTAAAATAAGGTGGTAAAATAGATAAAGTAGTTTTTTGAGGTACTGAAAGCTAAAAAATTTTAGCACCACCACTGTGAATGCACTAACGTAAAAAAAAAAAAATTTCATAGCCGGCCTAATATTAAAAAAAATAAATTATTTTGTTTTTGTTTTTGTCTTTGTTGATAGATGATTGCATCTTAATGTATTTAGAAACAAAGATTTTGTGTATTTATAATTTTTTAATACTATATGAATGTCTATTTGGAGTTTTTTTTTTCTTTATACTCCAGCCCCCGCTAGCTTAAAATCTTGGATTCGTCTCTAATAGCAATTAATAATTAGGGAAATGGTTCTATAACAGTAACCACCTTAAATGACTTTAAAAAAGAAGGGTTTAGCTTGCCTCCAGTACTTTTTAAAAATGAATCTCATTTTATTTTAATGAGAGACTGCCACATCACCCACTAACTAAATAAAATGTGGGGATTAAAATCCACTATCACTTGCCATTGTATATTTAAAACAAAAGTACATATCCAGTTAAAAAGGTACTGGAGGTAAGCCAAGCCAAAAAATAAAAAATAAAAAATCAAGAAACAAGGTATGGTTCCTCGAAAAGAAATATTTCTCTTGCCTTTTAAGGAGAAAAACAAATAAAATAAAAATAAAAAACAAAAACTTAATCTATAACTTTAGTATTGGATTACCAATAACCCCATAGTGTCCTATTTTATTTTTGCAGATATCCTGTCGTGGAGTCATTCGTACAACTAAGTAAGTCAACAATACAATTCTGAGGTCAATTTTACATTTATGTATTAAAGCAACTTATTAAACAGACAATTAAATATGTATTAAAGCAACTTATTTATCTTTATGTGGAAATTATATGACCAAAAATAGGTTTGTTGGTGGGATCAAAATCACATCTGAAGCCAATTATTCACATCTTAAACAAAAATAGGTTTCTTCACTGAATTTTTCATGCACCTCTCTCATGTACACCTTAATTGAACCCACAACAAAACAAAGAAGAAGAAGAAATGTGATAAATTCAGTGATATTTGCTGCCGTTAATTATTAGCTAACCCTTTTAGTAACCATCAAGAGAACATGCCACGTGATCGAATGAAATGACTTTCTATGATCTGATCGCGAAATTAATATATCTTATTTGATGTGGAAATATGGCTGTCTATGTTTTTGGTCACATTTATGCTTTTGTGAATTTTCACGATTGATCTTTTCTTGATGTGCAAATTCTAAATCTTAAGGCGTAGATTTGCAATTGCTTCGCCCTGGATGTGGACTTGTAACAACCATCCCTCATTGAGAAACAGTGAAAAATCTACGAAATCCTTCCAAGGCTAAATTGTCGTGTTACATCCAAATGATGTAGGACCATGTTACCCAAAATTAAAAATAAGGTTGAATTATATACACGTCTTAGATAGACATATTTTATCACACGAGAAAAGACAGATTGGAAATATATATTCCTTCATCATCTTCATGCAAGAGAGAGAGAGAGAGAGAGAGAGAGAGAAGTGAATCGCTTTATGGAAAGGAGTTATCTTTACTTTTTCATGCACTCTAGTGACCTTTGCTGAGAATGCATTCAGCATTTTACATGTCACCAAACCGAGCTGAACTAGAAGAAGGACCGTCCCATAATGCATTCTTTACTTTTTCATACTCTCTCTCTCTCAGAGTAAAGAGTGAGAGGTTCTCTTAAAGACTTTCCCTAGTTCTATTAATATGCATCAAACAAGTAGGACCAAAGCCAAAAGCTAATATATTCACGTAGAGATTGAGCTGGACAGCTGTTGGAGACCGTAATTGTTGGTTTGGACCCACGAGAATGTTGAACTGTGAGAGAGAGAGGTCAAAAGGTGGGGACACACAGAATCATCGGAGACTTTCATTCTCCTAAATATTCTTTGAGAAGTATACACTCAAGAATAATTATGTTATTTTCATTTTGATTTTGCTCATGTTTTGAATGTTTATTGGGCTTGATTTTAAGATATCAGAATACTATTTCTGTCATGTGATAACATCTCTCTCACATGGCCTCCCGGAATCTAGCTTCCCAATCTTGCTAACAAATTCTTAGACGCAAAAATAAAAGGAAAAAAAAAATTATTGTCTTCCTTGCGTTACACAACTATCTTTCTCTCACATTCCTTTCTTCCAACTCACATCTCTCTCTCTCTCTCTCTCTCTCTAAAAACATACGATATACTAGCAAATTTATCTTTATTTTGACTCTCACAACCATCATTGCTTCAATAGTTTGTGTAAAGTTCAAATTTCCCACAATGAGGGACCCTGGCAGCCAGGCATTGGGCTCAATGTTACCCAGCATTCAAGTTACAACTTGCTTTGCTTTTATTCCGTAAAATTATCCAATATATACTTCACTTGTATCAATTTGCATCATTATACTTGCCATAATCACGGTTATAGAAGGCTCCTTTTCTCGTCACAATGTTCCTATCATCTTATTCTGAAGAACAATCAAATAACATGTGTTGACACCCAAAAATTGAAAAAGGCGAGCCCAACACAAACCAAGTCATGGACTTATGGGTATTAGGGTCATATTTTTATATAATTGGCATATCCAATGATAAAATTCACTTTACTTGTAATTGGGTCTTAGTTCTAGTGTGTACAAGAACATCATGAAGTAAATCTACAAGTAGAATTATTGAAAACATGAAGAATACTTAAGAAATAGTACAAGAAAAGCTGGAACAATTGATCTCGACACCTGGCTCAATACTCGTCGATCTATCGAAATATAATGAACCTCAATGCAAGGCTCAATACCTCTCGATCTATCGAGATAAGTGGATTTTCAATTTTCAAATCTGTTTTCAGTTCATGATGATAATGCTATTCTAGGGTTTCAGGTACTAGGTTTCCAGAGCATATAAAAGCTATCTTTTACAGTGCACCGTCATCATAGACACAAAGATACATATTGAGATACGCGCTTTACAGGAGCTACTGCAACTTTTTGTGCTCCTTAGGATTATGTACCAAGCTGCTTCTAGATCTACAAGCATGGATTAAAGAATTTTGCATCATATAACAACAATCAAGTTGTTGTACTATTAGTCACGTACTAGGATCCGAACAAGGAGAAGTATCTACAAGAACAAATCCAATTGTGTATTAGAGCTGATATTGGTATAGGTCAATAGGTTTAACTGCAGGTTAGTATTTTGGAATAGGCTAGTGGGATAAGATTTCTTATACTTGTAACCACTTGTTTCTTAATTAGTGGATTCTTCGTAAGTTGTGATTTGAATTTACCCAATGGGGTTTTTGTCTGCAAAGATTTTCCCATTGTGATCAAATCACCATGTCAAATTTATTTTCCGCTGCCTTTGATTCAATTTGGTGATTTGATTATGCCTCCATGTGATTTCCATGTAATTTGAATACTTAATCAACTTGGGTAATTGAATTAATTAACTGGAGTTAATTTATAACCCAACAATGGACCTTATGTGAATGTATGGGACCCACGATTCAATGAGAGCAAACCCACAAAAGAGAACGCTGGGACCCATGAATAAGGGCTAAAGCCAAACAATGGAAAAAGGAAAGGCCTTGAATAAGGTGCAAATGACCTAAGAAAAGGGATGCAAAAGAAAAGGTCTTTGAATGAGACCAATCTGAGGCTCAACGAAAGGGCAAGTCTAAGGATTCACTAGGAGAGTAACCACAAAGGATCAAGTTCCCTCATGGAAGATCTTGAAAAGGACAAGAGATCCCACCATAGCAAAAGTAGATTTGGATTTTAAATAAGAAAGTCTCAAGATTCTAAGAGGAAGAAGATGTCATGCGAAGACTAACCAACCAACGAAGGAGAAGGTTGAGGAACTTCGACTAGAAGAAAACCACAAAAAAAGGCACCCAGCAACTTTAAAAGGTCACTAAAACTGAAGAAGCATCCACTTGTGGGCAAGAAGTTCAAAATCTGTGAAGTCACTATCACAGCAACAAAACTTCACAATGTTCCTTTCACGACTCTACAAAGGGATCCACATCTGTTGACCCTAGCCATTGCATGGTCTAGTTGGGGAAGGGATCTTTCAGAAGGAGAAAGAGTTAAGGTGTTTTCAAGGAGTAAGTTCCCAGGAAAACAAAACAAGAATGAAAGGGAGAAAGAACTATGAAGAGATCTCATTCCAATGGTTAATAGTAGAACCTGTAAAAGGGAGAAAGTGGTAATTGTAGGCCTCTCAACACCAGTATAAAAAAAGGGTCAGCCACGCAAGGAAGGCAAGCAACACCCAAAGGAAGAAAACACTTTCACTAAAAGAAAATAGATAGCCGAGCCAAGATCCTCCAAGAAAAATATTGTAGAAAATAAAAATTTTAATTTGTAGTAGAAACATTCGGGGGCTCCGCATTGATCTAAAATCTTAGTTCTCACAAGCCTTGTAAAGTCTTGGACCTACTAAAATCTGTGGAGTTTGGGAATCAAAGGCTTTGTGGCTTTCTTCTTGAGAATTTGTATTTGGGTTCTATGGCTGAATAATAAAGTTCATTGAAGTGCTTATTCTCTCTAACAACATTTTTTTAGTTCCTTCATATATATATTTTGAGTTTTCTTGTGCATAGATTGGTCCAGTAAAATGATCCTACTTGGTCATGGTAGGACCAAGCCCAATCCTCCACTACTCAGTATTTCTTTCTTTGACTCTTAGCAATCCCATTGATCTGTATTGAGATTAGGCCTAAGGAACTATAAATAAAAGGTCTCCACATTTATTTGCAACTCCACTGGGGTACTAGGAAAAGGAAAAGGAAGAAGCAATCTCTTCGCAAGCATGGCTCTTAAACTCAGAAAAAAACAAAAATGCAAGTGCCCGACCAACAACGTCAAAGCCTGTTGGTGAAAACGAGATAGCCTCACGCCTTAGGGCTAGGAGAATGACAAAACCCAACCTAATGGCCCAAATGATGGAGATGATGACGAACCTGCAACACAAATCTCGCCTCCTTAAAGAGGGAAGGACACATGAAGTCAGGGATAATGCCCTACCAGAAAGGAAGTGTAGGAGAAATGGGACAACCAGAAGGAGATTCAGCGGTAGGAGGTGGTCCCAACTCACAGTATCTCACAATGGCAGATGTAACAACTCTACTTAAGCGAGAAAGGGAGAAGCTGCCCCAAGAACCCAAGCAATTCTCCAGGAAGCCCCCTTGCCTTGCAAAGCTCCTTAGAAAATCTTATCCCAAGGACTATAACTCCCCCACATTCATTCTTTATGATGGAAAAAAATGGATTGTCATGGAACATGTCAACAAGTTCCTTGACGCTATGGGACAATATGTAAGAGATGTGGAACTATGCCTAAGTGAATTCTCCAAGTCATTAATAGATTGTGCATACACCTAGTATACCACCTTGAAGTCTAAGTTCATTTGTACCTGGGAGCACATAACAGAAAGGTTCTATGCAAAATATTTTCATGTGGGATAAAATAACTTTTACAAGCTTGCACGCTGTCAAACAAAATAATGGGAAGGACCCTCTAGAAAACATCAAAAGGTTTTGGGATATTTAGCTAGATTGCTATGGCGAGTATGAAGAAAATAAGATAGTGGAAACGTGCATCTCGAGAACCTAAGTATTATCCAATTTGCTAATTTTCTACAGAAGACCAAGAAAATGACCCAGTCTTTCAAACTAGTAGTAGAAAAGACCAGAGAAAGGAAGGCATCAAGTCCATATGCCATGGCTGCCACACTGACTGTGGGAGGAAAGAGGAAAAGCCCTACGGGAAGGTCATTCGAGGAACCGCCTGCAATATTGTGTACTCCAAGGGAACTAAATGTTGTCCTAGACATATGGGTAGCATATGGAATTTTCAAGCCAAATTAGGTGGCAAAGCCAAACAATAGAAGAAGAGAGGAAGCATTCACATCTGCCTCCTCCATTGTTACATCCAACATGCTACGAAGGATCGTTGGATCCTTCACAGACTCTTTCACAAGAGGTTCCACGAAGGAACTTTGGAGCTCCCCCAAGAAGGATTTAAAGTACAACAAAACCCCTTACCCAATCACAAGAGGAAAGGGGTAGTGGCAGTGGTCATCCATGAAAATGCAAGTGATGTAGAAGGAAATGAAGCAGGCGAGTCCTTCACAACCCTAGAGTTAAGATTTTTTAACACGATTACTAAATGAGTTGTGTTCGGATTTACCAATATAGTCAATAATCCTATCTTGATATGACATAAAGACGATCCACCAACACACATTGCCGCCCTACCACCAATGTCACAAAGAATAATATCTCTTCTTCTTTTTTTAATGTCAAAGCTAAAAGGATCAAGTTTCGCACTTTTCATTAATGCTAAGTCATAGGGAATAAGTTGTTCTCATTACGTCCGTTATTATTGATGTTTCTCTTCCTCTCTCATTTCTGTTTTGAAAATAGAGTATTGCAAAAGCTTGATGTATATGTGGAGAAATGGAGTTGATAGAGATGGGGTAGGTATTTCTCTTACAAATGAGTTTTAGTATGCGTTTAATATCAACTTAGGCTATGTTTGTTTCCCGTAAAATATTTTCCGGAAAATAAATATTTTCCGAAAATGCTATTTTCGGGAAAGGAAAATATTTTCAAGTGTTTGGTTGCATTATGAAAATTGTTCTAGAAAATATTTTAATGTGTTTGGTAATATTCTGAAAATGCTATTTTCCATCACCACCCACACAAAACCGACCACCACACAACAGAAAAACCACCAAAACACCACCACCCACACCACCACAACAACAACAAAAATCAAAATCACACAGAGAGAGATCGGTGAAGTCGAAGGGTGCGAAGTCGGCGCGGTGCGATGCGATCGGCGCGGTGCGAAGTCGAAGGCTCGTGGGTTCGTGATGGGTTAGTGCGAAGTCGAAGTCGAAGGCGCAGTGCGATCGGCGCGGTGCGAAGTCGAAGGCTCGTGGGTTCGTGATGGGTTCGTGCGAAGTCGAAGTCGAAGGCGCGGTGCGATCGGCGCGGTGCAAAGTCGAAGGCTCGTGGGTTCGTGATGGGTTCGTGCGAAGTCGAAGTCGAAGGCGCGGTGCGATCGGTGCGGTGCGAAGTCGGTGATGGGCTCTTGGGTTCGTGGCGTGAAGGCTCTGGGTCGCCGACGAAGTCAAAGGCTCGTGGTCACCGGCGATGGGCTCTCTCTTCTTCCTCTCTCTCTCTCTCTCTCTGCGTGCGAGCTCTCTCTCTCTCTCTCTCTGTTTTCAGGAAAATGATATTTGAAGGTAAAATAAAAACAGAAATTATTTTCACCCAAAACAAGTTAAAACTGAAAAGGATTTTCGGAAAATGTATTTTCCATGCGCAACCAAACACCCGCATTTACAGAAAAGCATTTCCGGAAACTATTTTCACCCAAAACAAACGCACCCTTATTTAATTTTTTGCTAAAAGTGCTCTAAAGTATATTTATACTTTGCAAAAGTGGAAAAAAATTTTAAAAAAACTGTACATGAAAAATAAAATTTAGCCAAATAAACTAAACACAAACGAACACTAGCTGTATTTCAAACTCTTTTCTAAGTCATTGTTAGGTTTACTACCTGCTTTCATAGAAATGATGTCCTATCACTTCGAAAGCTCGTGCCATTCTCAGCTAGAATTGTAAATAAAGACGACTAAAAGCCTTGTGAAAGAATGAAAAGAGCATTAAATATTCAAGGAGACGTTTCATGGTGAAATTTTTCAGAAAAGGATAAAGGATGGATTTTTGTGTCATGTGGATTGGTTCCTCATATTTAGCTTCAAAAGCAGGGTGATTTTTTGTCATGCATTTGAATCTCTAAGTTGGGTAGACTTTGTACCTCACATTAATGAGAGAGCATATATGGTCAGATCAGATGATCATACAATGCCTCAAAAGTTCAATTCTTTCGTTTCGTATATTATAAACATTGCTTGGAAAACGAGCCTACCTATTTCTTTTCACATTGAGTTGTCACCAACAAAAAAGATACAATAAAATAGAAAATCAAATGGCAATTTGATGCTCTCAACCCCATTATAAAGATCATATTGTCCTCTTTTTTTTAGAGAGAGAGAGAGAGATATATATATATATATATATCTGGTGTAACTTTAAGCAATATTACACCACTCGAAATTTTTTAATTGAATACAAATTTTGACAAATCCACTATTAGATTACATTATTTTCGCATATTCTTCATACTTGCAAAATTTCAAGGTGATCAAAGATTAATAGTTTATGTCATCAATTAATTGTTTACATTCAAGTTTTTGTAGTTTAAAATAATGCATAAAGAGATGAGTTTATGGATCGAATGACAAATAACATGAAAATTGACATGAAAATTGGCATAAATGTTAAAAACACATAAAGCATGTAATTCAACGGTGGGAATTTTAAAATATGAATTATATAACAAGTTATTGAGTGGTGTAACATTGCTTAGAGTTACACCAGGTGTAACTTGAACCCAACCCATAACTTGTTATTGAATTCATATTTTTAAAATCCAACCGCTAAATTACATGTTCTATATATTCTTAACATACATGCCAATTTTTATGCCAATCGGATGTAATTTACCATTCGATCCATAAACTCATCTTTTATTCATTATTTTAAACTACAAAAATTTGAATTTAAATAATTAATTGATAACATGGCTATTGATTTTTTATCATCTTTAAATTTTATAAGCATGGAGAATATTCAAAGATAATGTAATCCAGCGGTGAATTTATCAAATTTCACATCTAATTAAAAAATATTGAATAGTGTAATATTACTTAAAGTTACACCAGGTATAACTTGAACCTAACCCTATAGCATCCACTCCTGATGATAGCTCTTTATCATCAAATCAAGACACCAATCAGTTTTTAGTATAGGCACGGATTGAATCTCAGATCTCTTATTAAAACATCAGAAACTTTACCAGTTGAGTTAACTGGAACCCACAGATCATCATATATTTGAATTAATTGGTAATTAATATATTAATGTGTTGCATAATTAATTTGGGATTAAAAATTGGTTCTTTCAAAATAAATTTTACTAGTTGGTAACCCATGTAATGCACAGAAAAGTTTAACATAAAATGATATTTTTTCTCTTTTATTTTTTGGTCTAAGTATGAAATTTGATAATGAAGGTAATTATTAATAGACAATTATTATGATTGTATTTATTTATGGAAATATATTTTCTAGCATTAGTCAACTATTATGATTGCATTCATATAAAGAATTACATATTCCAGTTACAATTTAAAGAAAATATAATGAACCGATATTTTAATGGAGGGTTTGAATATAGAAAAAAATTTAAATACAATTAAAATATATATATTAAAATGATATGTAAAATTATGATATCTCAAAAGTTTATATGGAATAATACTATGATATCAACTAAAACTCAAACAGCTTCAGTTTTATAGAGATTATAAATTATAGATTACATAATATAGATTTGAGTTAGTTAGGCCATCGAAGTCTCAAAACTCAACCTAGCTTATATTTGAGTTGAAGTCCATGGCTAGGGCAACACGTTATGGATGGTCAACAAATTGTAAACTTTGTACTGTTGTATGCATATGGTTTTACTATGGATTGCGCGTTATATATGTGAAATGAGATGTAGCAGTCTTTTAGCAAATATAGGTTAAAAAATGTTACTAGTTAGTTCCATGTCTAGGGTTTTTCACAATATTTGGAAGCTACTTCTTTCATAACTCATTTTTGTAACAAATTGTCCTCACATGTCGTGAGATTCTCAGGTCACATGTTTCAACATGTACATTCCAAAAACAAGTAAAGCAGGAAATTAAGAAGCTGTAAAAGTAGCTTTATAGGGAAATAGTAAAGATGATGATGAAAATAACCATCCCATAACCAAAATTTGTTCATTATTTGATTTGGACCAACATAACCTTCAAATCAGTTTATCTCCATTAATTTGAATGGAATGAGACAATAATGATGTCATGTAAATTAACCCATAAACATCATAAGGAAAAATATGTATGTGTATTGTGTAATCCAGAGGATGTTTGTCAAATACCAGTAAACCAGGCAATAACAATTCCGCCTAACAGCAAATTCATTTTTATAGGGGAAAAATTATTGGAATTAATTTGATAATCATGTCATGACTCTAGTGGATTCCAGTTAGCTCAATTAGTAAAGTTTATTGTTATCAAATAAGATATATGAGGTCAAACTCTGCATACACCAAAAACCAATCAATGTTTTGGGCTTAATTATTATAAAGAGCAATTATCATGAAGCGGATACCATAAGTTGAAATTCTAAATATAAAAAAATTGATGATCGTGTCTTAAACTTAAATAAATTACCTATGTACCTCCATGTGTTTTCCCTTTCCAAATCCCTTCACTGCTATGGCCGCAGTGGCGGCTCTAGAAATTTTTTTTAGAGTGGTCACTAAGAAATTTTAACTATACAAAATCTAATAAAGCAATAACTTGAATATTTGCTACAATTGTGAGTCAAGTCACTAAGGAGAGTAAAATTGTTGTGACTTCAAAGCCAAAAAGAATATAACTATCATCACCATCAAAGAGAATTGACAATTACAATATTTTTCTTGGTACTGTTTTTTAGGGAAAAATAAAATTAGAGATTATTTTTATTGAATATATTGAACGAACTACAAATTTGAGTGTTTAGCGATTTTTATCTTTTGTTTCATAGTAGGCTTTTTGCTAAATAATTCACTTATTGTTGTTTGGTCTTATCTTATTTTTGTTTGGTTTATGTTTGTTGTTATTTGGGCTAATATTTATTGTTGTTATTTAAGTTTTTTTTTTTTTTTTAATTTATAGAAGGGATTAAGGATTATGTTTGAGGGGAGAATTAATTTTGGAGTAATGCTATGTCCACAATATTTTTACAATAAATCTTATGCAAAAAGCTGTTATTGGTGAGTAAAAAAATAATATCAGTATTGAGCTTAAATTAGAATCAGTAACAGCTTACCACATTAGATTTGTTGTAATATTATTGTGAAAATATTGTAAACATAGCATTATTCTTATTTTTGTTAAACCCAACTTTTTGTAATTCTCAAGTCAGGGTATTCAACATTATGTGTTCCTTTTTCTTTTTTTTTTTGATGGTTCCCAGGCCCAGTACTGATGGGGGATCCTGGGCTCCGAAAGAAGGGATGATAAAGTGTGGGGTGAACTGGGTCCGGTTCTCCGCGGCTTATTGGGATCGTTATATGAACCGGTTTGTGCGCAAGTCACATAGAGCTGCATAAGGCAAAAATGCGATTTCCTCCTAAGCAATAAAATATCTTTGTAAGTGTTTTAATGTCTTAAAATGACCTTTTACCCTTACAAAATGATTAAAATAATATTGTTCATAATATTCACAATGAGAATGAGATTAAAATAGAGTATTTAGGGCTTATCTTTTATTGTGTGAACATTGAAAAGAGTTCTTTCACTTGGTTCTTACACGATGGTTCTTTGGGAAAGATGTTGCAATGGTTCCTCCACCAGTGGTTCCCCTAGCGAGATGTCGTGGTTCCACGAGCATGATGTCGTGGTTCCTAGGGGTACTAGGTATTTAATCCATGGCACCCAAAACACTGGTTCCTTGAACTGTGGGACCTTTAATTTGGGAACCCGAAATGCTGATTCCCTGGCCATAGGATCTTCCTCCATACTGACTGGGTTTTGTCCTCTCCTTTTACCTTTGTAGGTTCTGCATAAGAACTATATAATACAAATATCCTCAAATAATTGTTAGTTCCTTAGGTTAGGATATACATTCTAAAGCATATACATATATGTAAATGAACTTCATATAAATAAGTCAGCCACGAGATCCTTGGCTCCAATTCTCACAAACTTAGTGCTTCTGCACAAAACTTGTGGGATTTGGAACTGAAGTCCAAGTAGCTTTGCTTGGACATATCTTTCCAAGATAGTTAGGTGAGGAGGATTTTGTGGGAAAGAGTGATATCTGATGTGTGCATGTTTTTTGCATATGTTTCTTTGGAAGTTAAGTGATATTTTGAATTATCTAAAGGATATGGGATGAAGTCCTCCTCTTTGGCCATCTTGTTTTGTTCTTTTTCTCTCCTTTCTCCCTTGCTGAACTCTCAAAACTCTAAGAGTTATCATTTTGAACGTCTGGCCCCCCCTTTTGCTATGCGTTGGAGTTCATTTTATAGTGGACATGGTTTGGGACCTACAGGCGAGGACGTCCTTAGTCTGCTGGGTAAAACCATATCCTCTGACAAGAATCTAAAGAAGTTTCTTGGGCAGAGTTTTAGCTTAGTTTGGAAATTATAACTCAAAAGAGTATTTGGCTTTAACTACAAATGGAAGACGCCTTCTTGGAAAGTCAAAGGAATAGGTGGGATATTCAATGTAATGGGTGACAACTTTGATTGATAAGGACAACTAAGAGGAAGTTGTGGGGAGATATCGTGCACATGGATGAACTGGGTTAGGCCTTTGGTTCATGCATTCCAAGTAAATACATTAACCAAGGGAAAACTTCAAGATCCTCCTTTCACCATAAATCACTCCCTTACCGACCAAACCACTTCTCCCTTATTACCAACTCGAGATCCCATGGGCTTGGACCATGGGTTACAAAGATGATACTTAGTTTGCTGGGTACTTAATGGCTTTTGCTAGGGATCTGAACATACACCTTGGCTTTCCCATGTGTTAGCCAAGGTCCTATTCTCAAGGCTTTAAAAGGACACATCAAGGTCTTAGGGCCTTGATGTTAACTCTTCTTGGTTTGGCATTTTTTTTTTTCCAGAAATGGCATAGATTCCTCCTTGCAATGGGTGAGCTTGAAAAGCCTCTAACCATCATCCCCTTTGCTTCATGTCCTCTGCCTGACCGATATCCCTCGGTTCCTACGTCATGTACTAAACCCGAGGACACCACTTGTTCCTTTCACTTCTCTCTACCTCTTGATTTCAACAGGACATCTAACGAATCTTTCATTCTTTCAAGGATACATATGAGTGGCTTGTTCCAGACTATCTTCTGGGTCGCCCACGTCCTTCTCAGGATCTTCTAGACTTTCCACATCCTTCTCAGGATCTTCTAGGTTGTCCACGTCATTATCAAGATCTTCTAGGCTTTCTCTCAAACGATCTGCTTCCTAGATGATGGAGATCCCACTTATGGCCTAAGTTTGGGTCCTCTTCTTTTTTACTTTTTTCTTTCTTTTTCCTTCTTTTTGGGCTTTGGGCCTTCATAGTCCTTCTTAACTTCACGAGCTGAGCCTTCTTTTGTTAAGGCTCATGGTCTTTCCTTGCTTTTCATTAAACGGGCTTCCTTGTCACATTTTGGTCCTCAACAAACATTTATATTAGGGTGGTCACAATAAATTAGTTTAATATATAATTTTTTTTGACAAGTATATATATGCCATTTTTGGCAAGTCAGGGTGGTCCTGTGATCACCCTGGCTTGCATGTAGAGCCGCCAATGTATGGCCATGGTACCAATGTACTTATGTACCCCTAGGCTACTAAGGTTGGTGGTAAACAATTGCATTACCTTTACCTATTCATTACTATGCAGTTATTATTAATTTTAAACGAAAATGCAAATCGCAATTTCTAAACGGATCATTTTGATTTTGGTCTCCTATGTAAAAATTTTTATTTTAGTACCTAATGTTCAAAATTGTTCTAAACTTCATCCTTCTATCCATTTTTATTAATGTTGTGACCGTTAATGTCAATCAAGACTCCATTTGGTTTGGAATAACATATTTTTTGTCAAAAATTGAAAACATTTAAAGAAAAAGTACTTGTTTTCTAGTAGTTTTTTTGGTATTTGGTTGTGTTCTTGAAAATGCTCTTTAAAAAACATTTTTTAATGTTTGGTCCATATGAAAAATCACAAATTTTCTTATATATATATATTAAATATAGTTTTAATTCATCACTTTAATTACAGAACATATAAAATAAACCTAAAACATAAGTATAATTAAAATAATAGTGCAACAGCAAATATATATATATATATATATATGAGTTGGGTTCAAGTTACACCTGGTGTAACTCTAAACAGTGTTACACCACTCAATAACTTATTATTGAATTAATATTTTGAAAATTCAATCACTGAATTACATGTTCTATATGTTCTTAACATGCATGCCAATTTCCATATCAATCGGATGCTATTTACCATTTGATCCATATACTGATCTTTTATGTATTATTTTAAATTACAAAAATTTGAATTTTAACGATTGATTGATGACATAGTTATTAATTTTTGATTTCCTTGAAATTTTGCAAGCATGAAGAATATATGAATATAATGTAATCTAACGGTGGATTTATCAATATTCGCATCCAATTAAAAAATATTGAGTAATGTAACATTATTTAAAGTTACACTAGGTGTAACTTGAATCCAACCATATATATATATAAACGCGCGCGCGCACACTGACTACTATCAAATAAACTTAACAAAATTTAATATATTAAAAAAAACTACTATAAATCTTTTTATTTTATCTTTTTTTAATAAAGAAATAAAGATTTTTCTAGTGTAGACTCACAACGGTGTCAATGTGATGCGACAGGACAAGACATTGTGACTTTGATCTAGCTATTAACGTGACAGTGGGGGCTAGTTTTAATTACATTACCTATTTAGTTTTAAGGGTGTACATCCAATTTATCAACTTGATAAAACGGACCAAATCCAACCCGACTTGATACTTTGGATTTTTGAGTTGGTGAGCCGGTTTTTTTTTTTTTTTTTTTAGTCTCCGTTTGGGTAGGTTTAGGTTTAGGTTTAGGTTTAGGTTTAGGTTGATAATTTAAGTTTTAGCTTTAATCTCAAAACATTGGTAACTTTCGGGTCGAATACCTCTAATTTGATCGAAATGTCAGCTGACCCGAACCCACCCGATTCCCGTAGCTGTTCCCAGATTTATCACATGTCTGAGTAGGCATACATCCGAAGGTCAAGATTGCCACAAATTCTGAATTAAAATAAATAAAAAGTGGTATGCAAATTTGATTCCAACCGTCAAATCTGTGGACCCCAAAAAATTAAATATAAAAGGAAAATCCAGGCTGATGGGATAATCATCATTTATTAGGTTTACTTTTTCGTGATAATGCTGCTACGGTTCTTTTGGCTGTCGGAAGAAATAATAAAATAAAAATAAATTTATGCTCAATAGCTATACAAACTGATTAGTTATTACTGTTTGGTTACTCACTTTTTTTTTTTTCCAAAAGTTGCTAATGTGGGACCCCAGCTGATCAAATGGTTCTGATTGATGGGGAATGAGCATCAATTGTATGGTATAGAGCTGTACCATATATTAAGTATAATGGTACAGATTATTCAATATTCTCCACCATACATTCTTGTCAATCTGACTACCAATAAAAATAAGATACATGTGGGATATCATATCATCTGCTCACTTAATGATAACCCTATGATGAGTGCGAATTTTTCATCAAATATATGTGTATGTTGTCATCTTAAGTCATCTCACTTTATCAACAAAAATATAAAATTTTAAGTCATCGACCTTAAGCCCTTGTGGCCCAACTGCAATCGTGCTTTCCCTTTCCTTTTGGAGCAAATATGCCCTGCTTGGTCGATATCAGCCCACGTTTAGATGTGTAACTATATGCGCGTATAGGCCTAACTAACAGTAATTTATTCATAAAAAAAAAAACAGTAATTTAATGTAGTTTGTTTCTCCCATTTCTAACTCGCTTACTAAAAGTTTTGTAATTTAATTGGTATTTTTTAGTTTTTTTAAGAAATACATTTAGGATTTAAAACTCAAGCATTTGAAAATGTTTCAAGAGTGAGTTTCAAGGAAGACGAAAATTCAAAGAAAGAAAAAAAAAGTGACTGAATATATTATTTTGAAGTTGTCTTTGTCGTTGTCACACAAACCATTTATGATGGCCTCCCTAATCTACCACCAACCTAAGGAAGAAAAGCAGCCTTTAGAAAGTTATTAAAGGAAGTCCCACCCTAAGGAGGACTAGAGAGCTTGTTATATATTTGTGGAATTGTTTTAGTTAGATCGTGTCCAAGTCCACTTGTTCTTATGTGAAAGAGTGCTTGCTTTATGAAAGTTCAACCTTTATTTTTCTTCGATAGGAATACGGATGAAATCAAAAGGGTCATCATTGAGGCAATAAATTCTCTTCTTCAATTGTAACTATTAAATACTATTAAATAATAAATATATATATATAATAATTTAATTCTAAGCTCTTCCTTTTGTAAGAAAAAGAAGGAAATATTTCGTTTTATTATCCATATCCTATATCTAACCTGTATCCAAATAGGGTTAGTGGAAAACAAGCTAAAACAATCAAAATTATTAGTAGCTAGTAATTGTAGTGCTTAAAAATTTTCTCAAATCGATTAATTTGGATGACAATAAACCCAATGTTTTACCACCAAAAAATAAACCTATTTCAACAACTTTTGAGCATTGGTAGCAACTTCCTAAAATTTTCACTCTATTTTAAGATAACAGTACTTAAAAAATTTCTTACGTTGATTAATTTGGATGACAATAAAACCTATGTTATACCACCAAAAAATAAAAACTATTTCAACAACTTTAGAGCATTGGTAGTAGCTTCCTCAAATTTTCGCCTACTTTAGCTAACCACTTTTTAAAACATCTTACATCAAATTCTCTATTCTATACCTTATTTTATTTAAATATTAATATTTCCATTATTTTCTATTATTTCCTCCTAACACCCACACCCACACCCACAGCAGAATGATCTCCGGTGCTAGAGATGCTAGATCCTCCGCCCAAGCTATATCCTCCGAATACGTCCACAATAGCCGCTAATCTCTGCCCCATGGTTGCCTAGCGAGTAAACCAAAGAGAGAGCCCAGAGAGGAGAGAGAGCAAGTTGCCCAACATGACGATCAGAGACTTGGAAGGCGCTATCAGCGAGGTCTGTGTGTATGTGTTAGAGAGAAGAGGGGGGGGGGGGGGGGGGGGGTGAAAAATGAATTAAAAAATGTAGAGAATGAAAAGTGTTCCCTAAAGATAGGGAGCCACTGTTCATAAAACTCATCTTGGGAATTAAATGGGTAAGCGAATGTGGATTTTTTTTTTTTTTTTGGGTAATCCATATTCACCCACATAAGTTTATTAGAAAGAAGTAGCTAGAGTGCTCAGAACTGAAACAAGCTCTTTAGTATATATATATATGGTTGAAGAATATTTTTATCCTTGTTTCTTCCTTTTTTCCTTTTTTTTTTTTTTTTTTTTTTTTTGCCCCTTTTTTCTTTGACTTCATTTCATGACTAATTATAGCAGAATATGAATTTTCTTATTTAACTAATAAGATTTTCCTCTCATTTGGATATAAAAACCACGGCTTAGAGAGAGTTCTAAACTTTATAAAGCCTAGCCCCTTGTAACTCATCACACTTTCCATTTTTAGCATAGTCAACTCATCACATTTCCTTCTCTTTGATCTAATATGAAATTTTCCTTTCTGGAGGGACCAGAATGGTATATGACACAAACTTGGGTTTTTTGCCCTACCGAATAGTACTAAAGGAGAATAGTCGACTCTAGACTAATTCTGGTTCGGGCAAATGGCTCGATCTTTACCATTCTCGTCACTTCTTTGGGCCTATCAATTCTTAGGTCCTGAATATTTGTTATGCCACACCCACTCTCAGTCATATTAAATGCGATTGAACCTGACCCTTATTTGTGGCCTAAGATACATAGTCTTGAAAAGTATCTCACCAATTGACTACAGAACCCAATTCAAGCACTTTGGAAAGCCAAATTTGGGAGCATGATTTATGTAAGAAAGACTGTTAATGTATCCCTATAAGAGCATTAGCATCTGGGGTTGTAAAACCCCTCACACCAAAAAGCATCTATAGCTGGGTATGTATACCTAAACTTTTTTATGACCTTACTACAAAATTTCTTATAAATAAGAAGTTATTGTCGCAAGTTTGTAAAAAAATTATTTATATATATATATATTGTCCCTCTCCACCCTCTCTCATAGACTCTTTCTCTCTCTCCTTTCTTTGTCTCATCTCTCTCTATCGTTCCTCTATCTCTCTCTAGTCCTTCTCTTTCCTAAACCTCGCACTATGTCCTCCAATGTGTAGATCGATGGTTTTGGTCAGTGGTTTTGAAATTTTGGGTTGGCGGATTTGGGTTTCGGTTGATTTTGTGGTTGGTGGGTTGTGCAGTGGTGGGTTCCAGTCTATGCGGTAGTGGATGGCGATGGTGAGTCGGTTTGTTGTTGTGGTGGTAATAGTGGGTTGCAGTTCTGATTTGGTTTTTATTTTTTATTTTAGTTATGCTTGTGGGTATGGATATGTGATTTCGATGGCTATTAATGGGTGGGGTGGGAGGTGGAGGTGGCTGTTGTGGTTCAATGTTTTTTTTTTTTTTTTTTTTTTTGGCTATGGGGTTTGATTTTGAGATGGGTATTGATTGTGGTGGTGGTGGCTAGTTTTATTTGTGGGTGAAGAGAGAGAGATAGAGAGGAAGAGAGAGAAATTGTTATGGGTGAAGAGAGTGAAATGAATAAAAAAGTGAATAGTGTTGAGTTTGATGTAAAAAAAAGAAATGGGATGTTGGGTGAATTGTAAAACGGCGTTTAAAATAGATAAAATAATTTTTTAGGTGTTAAAATAGGTTTTTTTTTTTTTTTTTTTTTTTTTTTTTACGAACTCAACTGTAAATGCTTTAAAAGCCTTGCACATCTATACAAGATACGTAATATTTTGCACTCAAATAATTACTTCTTGAAAAAAAAAAAAGGAAACTTCATTGACTTATTAATGAGTGTATCTTGAGTAAGTCTAGTATCATAAACTTTTCCACAACTTTGTTATGTGGTGACTCATGAGTGGTGAAATTATGGACCCACTATTTTATTTTCACTAATCACAAGTCGCCACGTAACAAAATTGTGGCAAAATTGTGGAAAAAATTGTGAAACTAAACTTACTCGTGTATCTTCAGCCAACCCACTGATCAGGTTGGCCAAAGTTGTTAAGTTGGATCTTTTATTCCCTGTTTTAACCTTGTTGTAAATTCCTTTACTGCCACCCACACTTTCATAAAAATGTGGTGAAGGTACGTTGGAAAAATATAGCCATGGAACATGTCATTTATCTTAGGCTCTTAGCAATATAATAATCAAAATAAAAATTTAGCTACACAGAAAAAAGTTCTGTTTTTTAGCATGTTTATATGATTTGATTTGTTTTGTTATACGAAACAGAGTTGGGCATATTTATATTTGCATATATCAAGGCTTGGAGTGTTCAAACAAACAATCCCCCTTCAAATTTATCTTTTCTCACTTTCTTAGCCAATCTAAACATTATCATTTGTTATTGTTGAGGATCTATATAGTCAACTCTAACTAATTTACTGAGATCCTTGTTGCTGTAGTAATATTATTGAAAATATTGTTCTTATTGTACTGTTGATCTATTCTCAAGGGTAGTGTTTATCACACAAAATTGTTTTACATAGTTTTATACACACTTCAAGTTAAAAATTGTGACTTCAATTGTTTTTAGATTGTGTAAAATAATTTGTGTACAACAAGTTTAATTATATCCCCAATTTCTTTAAACAATATATTTTTTTAATAGAGTAAACAATTTTTTTAATAGAGTAAACAACTTCTAGTATAAGAATATACTTTTCTGTCTACTGTACATTGGACAAAGACCGTTTCTTACAACTAGGCGTCACAGAGAGAGAGAGAGAGAGAGAGAGAGAGAGATGATTTATTTCCTTTTAATTTTTGAAGCTATTTGTAGAAAAACCATTGCAAGAAAAAGTAACCCAACAGCATTAACTTTACCCAATTTTTGCATTTAATGCACCATTCAAACACCACCTATGAATTAGTGTTCCCTTATAGTAATATTTTGTTGAAGGTAACATATCAAATAAATTAAGGCTCTACACATTTTTTTAAGGAAAAAAATGGCACAAAGAGGTGTCATCCGCCAGAGCAAGGTTGTTATCTCCATTGACAGCATTTAAAGAAAGGGTTTAGTTCCCAATGAAAGAGTTAAGGATCCCATAATATAAAATTAAAGGATTATCCTCGATTTAGCCTAGGGTTTTGAAAACCCTAACACATAGAGGGTGTAGTCAATTAGAAGATATTGGACGGTGATGTGGAGGAAGACATAATAAAACTCAGGATGCCAGACAAAGTTGTTGAAAGATTATGAAGGGAATATTTGGGAGGAGGAGGATATGTTAGAAGAATTAGAATTTACAATGTATGATTAGGGCTTAGAATGCGTACACATGAAAACAAACAAAAACCCCTTTGTGGGTCTCTCTCTCACACACACTCTCACTCTCACTCACTCACTCAAGTCAATAGGGGGTTTCTATACTTAACATATTATAATATAATAATACAAATTCAAAATCTTCTCCATGATTTTGTAAGGAAAATTATATTTTAAGTGAAAGAAAAAAAAAAGTAAGATGTCCTACCCGTTTACTCTCTTATTATGTTTTGCCTGTCCATTTATGTATGGAAATGAGACTTATGAATATTATTATTCTGTATGAAAAAAATAATATTAAAGAGAGAGAGAGAGAGAGAGAGAGAGCGAGGAGAGTGGGGGAAAAGGAATCACACATGAGGTTGTCTTTCTCTCTCTAACATTTTTTAACCCGTCGTCTCCGGGGAAGGGAAATCCAAAGTGACCATATTTTTTGTGCATTTTATGGGTTTTGACCATAGAGAGAGACAGAGAAAAAGAGAGAGAGAGAGAGAGAGAAAGACCTTGTGTTCTCTTCTTCTTCTTCTTCTAGTGTCATTTTCCAAGATATACTCTCAAGGAACACCGGACCTATATCCCCTTCCTTTCCTTTCCTTGCCTTTCTGGATTTCTTTTCTTTTTTTTTATCTTCTTCCTTTGCTTAGCAACAAATCTATGTACAATAATATTATATAAAAAAAAATTTTAAAAAAAAAAATCTCTATCTCTTTTATCTCCTCCCTATCCCTACATCTCTCCCTTTTTCTTGAGCATGTCTGTTTGTTTTAGAAGATAGAAGATTTTTTTTTTTCTTTTTTACTTTGCTTTGCTTCAAGTCCCTTTGAGTTCTCCGCCTTTTGTCTTAAAAAGCATATCAAGCTTGCAGTAGTTCTAGCTCTTTCATAGCTTTCCATATATTCTTGGAGGAAAAAGAAGAAGAAATTCAAGGAGAGTTCAAAAAAGATTGAAGACCCACTTGTGAAATAGTTCCAATTTCTTTAGTTTCTTTAGAATAAAGTTGAATTAAGCAAAGGAAATTAAGCTATTCCTATTCCATTTGGTAAAGGGGGGTTAATGAAAATGCCCTTGGATGGGATTTTCATTGAACCATCTTCAACCCCACTTCCTGATCTTTCACTACACATCAGTCCTCCTAATCCTTCTTCTTCTTCTTCTTCACAAATTTGCAATACTAGCAATGAAGTAGACACTAGGAGGACAACTGAGTCCCAAGCTCATACTGAGCTCTCTTTAGGGAGGAATTTCACAACACCTAACCCTTACCAACAACAAAGGCATCTTGTTCATCATCATCACCACCCTAACAATCGGTTAAACCACATGAACCATGGAGTACTCGATGTGTCCTCTGACGGGTTAAAGCCGATCAAAGGGATTCCGGTCTATCAACACCACCGTTCATTTCCTTTCTTGCCTATGGACCAAGTCCACACAACAAGAGACAAGGAAGCTAAGATGTGCTACTATCAAATGCCTTCTAATAATCCCTCTTTGTGCACTTCCTCTTCGTCTGTGTCTCACGCTCACTCATCGCCTTATGGAGGGGGTTTGGATGCCATGTCAATCTTAAGCTCGGGGCCTAATGCGTCGTCTTTGGCCGCAGCTTATAATCGTTTAGGGACTGCAACTGCAACAAGGTTTAATGGGCTTTCAACAGATGCTTTCAAATCTCACCAATTGCACCATCATCATCACCATAATCAGTATGGGGTAGGACCTTCAGAGGTTCCTCATGGGATTGGGATGATGAGATCAAGATTTATGCCTAAGCTTCCAACAAAGAGGAGTATGAGAGCACCAAGAATGCGCTGGACAAGCACTCTCCATGCTAGATTTGTTCACGCTGTTGAGCTTCTTGGTGGCCATGAAAGTAAAGATTTCATCTTTTCCAATATAAACATATGTTCTCTTACTTTTTCTATCTTTTTTATTTATTTTTCGTGTTGGAATTTAGATTTTTTTTTTTTTTTTAATGGGTGTGTTTTCCTTTTTGTCTAAAATCTATTTGGGGAATGAGTTTCAGGAGCTACACCAAAATCAGTTCTTGAGCTCATGGATGTGAAGGATCTCACATTAGCGCATGTAAAAAGCCATTTACAGGTAAATATCACAAAACCTCTCTCTCTCTTTTTCTGTGTCTTTGTTTGTGTAGCTCATTCATCTGGGGCGGTGTTGGTCCATCCCACTGGCACAATAGCCGATGAAAGCAATGAATTAAAGACTAGTGAGCTTTGTTTCAGTCTATAGCTTCTGAGAGACCAGACAGAGTACAGCTTCTGCTTTCTCACAAACACACGAGAGAGAGAGAGAAAGCAAAGTAGAATGATGACAGACAAAAGTAGTCATCATTTCTCAATAATACACATCATTACAACCTTATCAAACATCAACCTCGTGATTAATGATGAAAGCAAGACAAACCCAGAAAGCCCACAGAAAATAGAATAGCACAGAGAAAGAGAGATATTAATTTTTATTTTTTTCCCTTTTTTTTCTTCACATTATTATTATTTTTGTGCCAATATATTTAATTTTTATTTCATAATCAAAGTGTTTAATATATGTCTTTGCAATTCTTCCCAATCACTTTGCAGATGTATCGAACTGTTAAGACCACTGACAAACCTGCAGCTTCCTCAGGTAACAATTCGTATTGCTTATCCTTCACACCCTTTTCTTTTTTTTAATTAGCAGCCTTAACTTTTTCTTACCCCTTGTGTTGTTCTTTTCCTTTTTTTTTTTTTTTTTACTGAGCCCCATTTGGAAAAGGAAAAAAATTCTCTCTTTGTCATTTCCTTTCCTTTTTACTAACCCTATTTTTTTTAATATAAATTCTAAAACAGAAACATCCATGAGTACTATATACATACATGACATTAGTAAAATTGATGAATGCAAATTCAACATTCATACATACATACATACACATGTAGTTACACACATTCTAGCTTCACTATAAGCATGCATGACTAGTTAAATATTGAAATGAAAGTGTTTTTTGGTTTCCTGAAGGCCAATCAGATGGATCTGGAGAGGATGATATCTCACCAATTGGGAGCAATAGTGAGCTTGGCCTACGTCCTTCATACAATGGTCAAAGAGGACCGTCTGATCATCGTCCTGTGCAACAAGATCATGTACTTGACTATGCTTCCACCACTCTTTGGAGTAACTCTTCAAGGTACTAATATAGCTTTCTTCATCTATCTCTCTCTCTCTCTCTCTCTCTTTAATACACCCATGTATGCAACACTGCTGTAGCGCCTCCCCTTGTTAAATCATTACACATGCTATGCAAGATTGCATGTATGTTCTACGCTTTTAAGTACTGAATTCCTTTTGCTTTTTTGCATGGTACCTTGGCTTAGAAACCAAAACACACGTCCACCATTTTCTGAAGAATAAAAAAGGGTTCTTGAGGCAGCTTTTGCTTTATTTCTGTTTGGTTTTCTCACTCTCTCTTTTTTAATCTTTTGTTTGAGAAGATTTGCATTTACGCTGAGATGAGATTTGTAGCTTTAATGGGTATCAAAGAAAAGTTAGAGACACAATCAAATGTTAATGAGGATAAGCGAAAGCAACCACATATTACACTTTTTTTTTCTTTTTCTTTAGAACTATGTATATCATATTACAGTTTTTATTATTATATAAATTGATGTTTTTATAGTTTATTTTAATTGTGACTGTGTTGTTTATTAAAATCTGGTTCTTATTCTCTCTCCACGAGGATATTGCATATATGACCAAAAAGACCAGTACTCCCTTGACTCTATAAGAGTAAGTGCTAGCTTTCCTCTTTTCAAGGTTCAAAGCAACTATATTCTAATATAATTTATATATAAATCGTACGTGTTCGATGGCACCAGCTTCCATTTTAAATGTTCTTCGTGCTTTCATTAGATTTCTTTCTTCTATTCCCCTTTATTTTCCTTTGAATATTACAATTTAAGAGCCCAGCTAATTTTTGTCGGCTAGGAATTATATATAACGACTAGAAGAGTGATTAGATGGAGTTTAGTCTTGTCTTGGGACTTGGGTTACTACTATAATTATTTTTCCTTTTTATTTTTAATGCATCTATAGTTAATAAATGGCTCTAATTAATTCAATTAGATGTTAACATGAATGCTTCTTTGCACTTTTGCTCTGTCATTGATTCCCTCGGGGAATGATATGAGGTACTATCTATATAGTATTCAAAGATATTCTAATTTCTCTCTTAAAAAAATAAAAAATATATTATAATTTCTAAACAAGTTGTTTTCTTTATTTTATCTCATTTCAAGCGCCTGCTGCTAAAAGTAGCTGATTGAGAGTACTTGATTGTTATACTATTCATATGGACATGATAAATAGATTTTTGGTTTATTATGAATACTACTTATCTAATTCCTTTGGAAAGGACATATAGTTAATTGCTAATCACCAGCATCATGATCTTCTATATTGTCATCATGTAACCGAAAAGAGGGCAGAAAATAATAAATCTGCTATTAAAATATGAAATCTATGTAGGGAATTATCTTTTTCTATTTTGTAATTCTTTTACTGCAGCCCTCATAATACCATTTCTCAAAATTATGGAAACATATATAAACTTAAAGCAAAACTACGTTCTCCTGCATGGAAGAATTGGATAATAACATTTAACCACAATGCTCTTCACGAGAATGGTTAATATAGTCTGATTTCACTTTTTTTTTTCTTCCTTTGTTGCCAATTGTTTAGTTGGGTATATAAGGAAATGATTTTAGAAAACGTACATCTATGATCTAAATATGTGCTTTAAATATGTATAATCTATTTCCTGTTACCAAGTACTTATGGTCATTTACAATACTAAAATAATATTTCCTTATAGCAGATACTCACTAAAAAGCTTCTTTACAATTTTATAATTATAATTACATTTATTTTAATATTTATATATAAAAAGAAAGTGGTTTTACAGTACACATAACTAGGGTTTTTTTTTTTAAACTTATGTAATAAATTAGGTTTTATTAACTTTGTAATTGACGCTTTAAACATCATTAAGAAATATGAGTTTAGCAAAAAAATCATTAAGAAATATGAAGATTGAAGACCCAATAATTACTCATATTGATGTCTGGTCGGTGAAAAGAAAAAAACATCATAAACATCTCATAATTGGTCATAGTAGACGTGGTTTGGAGAATGAAATGACATTTTGCACATTACTTTTGACTAATATAAATATCAATCTCAGATGAAATTTTCCCCCGTACGTAAACAATTATATCATGCGGAGAATATGTAATGCTTGGTGTTTTTAATAGTACGGTGAGTTGAAAATTCGTAGTAAGGGAAAAGAGTCATTCATTCCTAAACAGTAATGTACAAAGTTGCTTGACTTAGAGCATCAGCACGTGTAAGTCTTGCAAATAGAAAAAGTAACTGATTTTACACATTTTGAGCAAAAAAATACCCACATCAGTGAGTGTAAAATTGTGCATAAATGTACAAGAGCTACAGTAACCGTGCATATTTGCACGGTTACTGTAACTCTTGCATTTAATATTTTAATATTTTCTAATTTTCTCCTTTTTTTCTCTCTCTTCTCCATCTGCAAAACAAAAGCATTCTCTCCCTCATCATGTTCTTTCTTCCTCTGATACACACACTCCCACAGACACAAAATCAAAATTCAACTACAAAAATCAAAAATCAACCACAAAATCAACCACTGGAACAAAATCGTTGGATTGGTGATCGGTGATCGTGGATCGTGGATTGGAGAGGCGATTTGGATCAGTGATCGGTAATCGTTGGATTGATGATGGGTGATGTGGGTTTTGATCGGTGATGTGGGTTTTGATGGTTGATCGGTGATGTGAAAGAAGAAGAAAGAAGAGGAAGAAAAAGAAAGAGGAAACGGCAGAGAGATAAGGAAAAAGAAAGAAGAAGAAAGAAGAGGAAGAATAGGAAAAAGAAACGGGAGATAAAATAATATTAAAAAAAGAATAAAAAAATATTATTTATATAAAATATAGTGTATAATAGATGGACTAATGTGGATGTTTTGTAAAAATTGGTATGTAAAATAGAAAAAGTAGTCTTTTTTGTGCAAAATAGATGATAAGTTTGCATCCACTGATGTGAATGCTCTTACATGGTAAGTTATAAATTATAGTGAGGTTGATTTTATAAATCTTCCAAATCAGAGATGGTATTGACTATAATTCTACTTCTACATACACTACTACCTATAAACTGATTAAAATAATTACCATAAGTTAGAAAAGGATCTATTTTCGTTCTTAAGAGGATATTAGCATATCAAATTTATGGACTCAAATGTATCTGTTGTGAGCTAAAAGTATGTCATATATTTCCAAACCTAGAGAGTTGGTTATAACCATCCTATCTCCCCCATATAGAGTTGGTTAGCTCTTAGATGAATATATGCTAACCTTTCTTTTTGTCAAATATGTAGAAACATAGCAGATATACGGAAAAACCATTGCATCAAATTGAAACTCCGATAGCTGGGATGGTCAAAACAATAAGGGAAGACTAATTCTAACTAGGCAAATATATTACTACTATCAAGTTAGAGATGACAAGTTTTAAGCATGGGGTGAACAATAACATAATAATAGTGTGCCCTCACTCATTACACTCAGTCCTTAGATGGTGATAGCTTCCCGTGCAAAGGTGTTATTCTGTTGAATAGATTTGATTTTTGACAAGGGTTACAACATTCGAACGGTTGCAACTGATAGGAATGACACAACTCCTTACATGATTATGATGATTATAAATAGGCACCAAGATTAATTTTCAGGTCATTCTAATCCTCCATTCTCAAACAAGGTTGTTACATGTGATCTCCATCCTTACTCCATCATCCATGCATTGTGACCAGCCCAAATAAAAATGGACCTAAACGTGATTTCTCTTACTCTATATATGTTAGTTGAACAAGACTTGATATTCTTGCTTTCATCTCTAGCAATATATCAGCTTAACAACATTTTCCCGTAATATTTATACGAAATGAATTATAAATATGATCTTGCACCTCATCTTCATTACTTATCACTGTATTTATAGATATATCCTGAAACCTATTTGAACTCTGACAAGGCTATTATATGTGATTATCAAATTTTTTAGACAAATCCACTTTTCTTCTATTATTTGTTAGTGTAAATTTTTCTAAAGTCTCATTTTCTTTAAGGTACATATATACTTTTGTCCCTTTTCAACAAACTAGAATTTATAATAATAATAATCCAAACGCACGCCTAATCTTGTTCACAACATTTAAACAAACTAGCTTGTGAGTCTCAGAAATTGCATGGACGTATTTAAGTACAACTATATATACTTAGATAAACTGTGGCACATTTAAACAAACCAGGTGCAGTAGACAGATGTTGAAGTCTTGAATAGACAGAGGCCTTATAGCTACAGTAAGTTCAACAAAAAGTGACTTGGCTTTATGCAAAAACTGAGTGACAGAAAAATATCCATGTTTGAAAATTTGAAATTGCATGTGAATTTGGAAGATCTCGGTATTAGAAAAAAAGGCAAGTGAGGACTCAAGTGTGCTCCAAATTTCTTGGAAGGAAGTGAAACCCGCAATAAGGAGTAGGATCTCATTGGAGAAAAAGGAGGAGATTAGGAGGCTCATAAGAAGTTGATCTTGATGAGTTCAAGAAAGGAAGACATGATTTGTCGCTGAGGTGTTATTGATATATGTTGTAGAAGGGACCACAGATTAGAGCCACCAAGAAAGCCAAGGACGTCTTGACCTCAAAGGTCTTTTGTTGGTAAGTTTGATAAAATTGTGAGCATTAGTCAATGAATGAAGGAGATTAGTTGGGGAAGGTTCAGTTGGGTGAACAGAAGAAGAGTTGACTCTGATCCCAAATTGAAGCACGTGGTGTTTTGAATAAATTGCCACTTACATGGTTGAGTGGTGTATGTGTTATATCTATATTGAAAAATACATATAAGAGATAGATAAAGATTGAAAGAGTTTAAGAGTCTTAGGAAACAAAATACAAAATATACAAAGGATGAGATTAGGTCAATATTGTACCTATCCTAAAAAATATATATAAAGCTCAATGTTGTGATACAATGAAATTTAATCAAGTTTATTACAATTATTAAATAAGTTATGAAAATTCAGTTATTATGAACATCTACTAAAACTGCACAATTAGTTTTTTGAAACATGGTAAGTTTTTCATTGATATTATACTTAAGTCAATGATAAATTATGGTAAAAAAATTTAGATAAATTTCAAATGGATTGAAAGTAGTTTTACATTTGATGGACATTTGGAACAAAAGTAGTGTGGATTTAAAATCTACTTTGGACACTTAATTTGGGATAGAGGCCTTCTAACTTGTTGAGTTTCTACTTTAATTATATTATTAGATTGTAATTCGTGTTTACGTACAAAAACATTCACCAATAAACAATGAGTTAGTCTTATTTAGGTGAGCAGGGTGGTCGATCATCTCGATATTTGTGCTAAGTATTATGAATGGATCAATTGACACAAAAATTAAGAATAATAAATTATACGCGTAGTGAAAAATTAGACAATAATTAAAAACTAATTAAAATTAAATTTGAAATCTAATTGTGTTTCAACTTTAATATAATATATATGATAGATTATAGAGTCATGCTAATGAGTACTCTTAGGGCATTGGTTAACAATCCAGTTAAAAAAAGTTTTTATGGGAAAAGGAAAAAAAAAAACAATTAATGTTTTGACAGTTTTTTCATTCCCCATAAAAGTGATGTCAAAACTTTCCTAAAATGGATTATTAACCAATGTCCTAAGGGCACTCATTAGCATTTTCCTAGATTATATATATAAAAAGGGTGGCTGAAATTCAGAAACTTTTCTGCTTGATCTACCCAATGAAACTATTAATTGAAACTTTCAGTCTTGACTAGTTCTGTCGTAGGCTTAGTGTTAAATTAAATGCATTTAGTAAATAAATACAGTCTTTCTTAGAGTCTAGATGTAAATTTCAAGTTTTTCTTTCCTTTTTGTATTAAGAGACATTTCTTGTTCCTTTCTTCACTCCCAGCATTACTTACATTGGGATTGGACAGTCGTCCTTTATCTTCTTTTTATTCATTTCAAATGCAACCTGAGTAGACATATCTTTACCTTTTCTTGACTTGAAATTGGCACAGTATTCTAGTTGCAAGCTTGTAATGTAGAGGTATAGTTGATGGTCCAAATACTACAAACTCAAAGCTTGACTAATTGCATGCCAATTGACTAAATGGGAAACAAAATAAATTACTGTCTATTGTGTGGATTTTATTTTTGAGTTTTGTGGTTACCATCACACTCTAATACTCACCTTGGTTAAACATGTGAAGCCATCGTTTTTATGTAAATATTTTCCCTAGCTGTTTCTTAACGCTGTCCAATTGTTTCTTCTGAGAATCAACTTCGAGATTGTAAAGAGCGTTCAGTTCTGCATGTGGTAGACCTTTAATATGGCTTTGAGTTCATATATCTTTTTCATTAAAATCTAAATTTGAATTAAATAAATATTTTTGAGTTCATATATCTTTTTCATCATGTATCTTCTTCAAACATGACTAAAATTCTCATGATGATGTCAAATAATTAACGCTATATATTATAAGAAAAATTCTACCTCTTATCTCTTCACTGCTACTGTGCAACATGTATGATAAAATAAATAATATACCAAAATAGTTTCGGACTAACTCAGTTTTCAAAAATGCAGTAATAGAGACGCGTGGCCACAAGCTAACTCCAATGAAGTAGAGGTGCTAAGAACAGCATCCTTCGATTCACAACAAAGATCAAGAGGGCACCATATACAGGTACTGATTCAAGTCTTGGATTCCATTGTACAATATGATTCAAATATGCTGCTCAAAATTCATATAGTATCAAGATAATCACATATTTTTTCGCCGTTTGGACATGTTTTCACATGACCCTATTCGCAGGAACATTTATTCAATTGCATACATTCACGTATACTTGATAGTAACCAAATTTCCAAAACATTACAGGAATGTGATTCAACCCAACTGAAGAGCTACTTAGGGTCAACTTTGGATTGCAAGAACCCAAGCTTGGAGTTCACATTAGGAAGACCAGATTGGCAGAGCAAAGAACATGACTAATTCATGACTATCTCCTCTTTGTCTTGTTTCTGATTTTGCATTCCTTGATGACTAGTTAATTATCTTCATGAATGAGAAGTCATAGATATATAGAAGGGTGTTTGTGAGGAAGAGGAAACCATAGTTCTAGTGTTAATGCAAGTTGAATCTTTCGATTGGACGTGGAACCTATTTTGGGGCTTGTTATGAGTGGCTAAAGCTTACGTGATAGAAAAATATGGAAAATAAGAAATAGTAGAAGTGCACACAGGAAAAGAGAATCACATAATAAGGGGAGCTAATTCTAGTCACTTTTAAAGACTATTCCTGTCCGGGTGGCTTTATCTGGGTAGAGACCAATTAGTATGTGATACAGGTAAGCACGACCATGCTAATCATCTTTCAAGTTTCAAAGTAAGCGAGTAACTAATTAACTTATTCATGGTTATGAAAGTTGGCTGAGCACTTTCTTCCAAATCAACTATACATAATGCTGGTTTGTACTCTATAGCCAATTGTAATGCTGGTTTCCATTGTTGTCTGATTACTTGTAAAGCGAAAATTGATAATAAAAATGGGATCATTCCAATTTCAAATTGCTTTTTGTTAAACATCGAAGACATCGAATTTCCGACTGAGCAAAGCTGTCTAATACCCAACTGTCTGGGATTTCTTGGGTGAGATTTATTGATGAAATACTCTACTCAACCAAAGAGAAAAGGTATGCATTTTGTTATGTCCGAAATACAGAAAACATAAGATACAGAAATATGCAGCAGCAGATAATGATAAATAAGCAGCAGTAGATTAGGTTGTTGTTGTTTCAAATTTGTAATTGATAGGAGTTAGTTCAACAGTAGGGGTGGCAAAATAAGCTCAAACTCATTTGTCCACCCAAATTCACCCACTCTAATTAAACCCAAACCCACCCAATTATTAGTTGGGTTAAATGGACATCAACCCAATTAAATCCAGTAATTATTGGGTTTTAACTAAAAACTCATTGAGCCCCATTTAACCCAAAAACAATATACCCAAATTCAACCTAGCCTTTTCCATAAAATAAAAAATAAAAAACCTTCAGACGTTGTTTTCATTTTCTCTCATTTTCTTGGCTTCCAAACACTTCTCTCTCAAACCCATTCAAACCAAAACCCTCTCTTTCTCTCTCTGCTCCTACATCCATGTCGTCCTTCGAACCCCAGCTACCAAAACCACAACCGGAACAACAACAAGAAGAAGAAGATGAATCCTCCAAACCTTAGAGCAAGAAAGCCGCCAAGAAAGAAGCCGTGAAGCTTGAGAAGCTAAAGCGCCGCCGTGGCCTCCGGCGTTCAGTTGCTTTCGATGGAGGATCCGCTCACTGACAATTACGGCAACGTTCCAATTTTGGACCTCCAGTCGAAGGTCGCTCCCGGTACCAGGGTTTGGACCGAGATCTGCAAGTTGGCTAAGCCGTTGAAGGACCAGTATGTGCTGGTGCGAGGTCATGCGCAAAGGATCCACGCCAAAGGGAAGACCGCGTTCGTGGTTTTGAGGGAGAGAGGATTCACCGTGCAGTGCTTGAAATGACATTGTTTTGTATTTCTTGCACTGTTTAGTTGCCAAGAAAGTGAGAGAAAATAGAAAAGAAAAGAAAATATTTTTTTATTTGGATTTTTAATATAATTGCTAATATGGATGTGCTTATGTGAAATTTTTTAATCCTAATAATGGAGACTAGAGAGAGTGGAAAAGGGAATCTAAGAAAGTGTTGGGGTTTTCACTTTAATGGCATTTTGATAATTGGGTAATTGGATGAGTTGGGGTTTACCCATAATAATTGGGTTGGGTTGGGTTGGATTTGGGTTAGAAGCAATTAGTTAAATGGGTTTTAATGGGTAAATAAGTTTTATATACCCAACCCAATTATGCCCACCCCAAACCCACCCATTTGACACCCTTATTCAACAGTTATCTCATTATTAGTATATTATTTATGTATTGTGAAAGGGGGAATGGAACTCAAGCAGAATTAAACCCAAATTTCTTTCTTTCTCTCATGTTCTAGGAGGCTTGTTATCTCAAATCCAACTAAATTAATTTATTCACATATCCAGATCATAACATATTTCATCTTTAATTTCTACACTCTACCATATTCATTGAGCATATATGTGATCTTCTTTAATGGCTTGCTCATTAGAGTGCCTCCAACTAACTTCACTGGTTCATTGGTTCCAGCCTAGTAAGTAGGTTATTTTTGTTTTGCAAATTAACTATCCACCGATGAAACCCTACACTTCGAATCTCAGTAGTGGTCGAAATCCTCGCTGCAGTTCTTTTTTTTCATTCTACCCACCTATAGATTTATTGATTAATTTATTGAGGCCAGGGGAGCCATGGCCCCCAAAATATTTTGAAATTTTTTTATTATATATGATAATATACTTATATTTACAAGTATTTTTCTACAAAAATAAGTAGTTGCTCCCCCTCAAAATTTTTCAATATATAGACCATACTAAAATAAATTAACTCATAAGTCCCTCAAATATATGTCGATATATATAATTATAAATTGAGTGTAATTGTTTTTGGGTAAAATGTAATAATGCTTGTTGAACTTTGATTTCTATTTATTATTCCATTTAGTGTTCTATTGTTTGATTATGTATGATTTAGATTCTATTAATAATTGTTACAATATAAGTCTAATGGGCTTAGGTCCATAGTTATAGGTTACATGTATAATACACCTTGTCTACCCATATATAAGGTAGACCCTTGTACTTTATTACTTCCAATTTAATACATAGCCTACATTTGGATTGCGCTGAAATTATTTGAGACCCTATGTTTGGCGTTTTTCTATGGGTCCCGTGCACTGTTCACGGGACCCGTAAATACGAATTTCAGCAAATCTAACTTTAAAACTAGGTCACATGGCACTATTCATACATTTAAAAATTATTTCGCTACAGTGTTTTCAGTTTTCAGGAATAAGCGGTATCCAAACAGACACATAGTCTTTAAGACTTTAGCATGGCATCAGAACAAGAAATACTGAGTTCAATTCCCTATGTCCAACTTGCCTCCCATTTAAATTTTCATGTGTTGGATCCCACTCAATGGCAGCTCAAGTAACCCACAAGTGAATGAGGAGTGCTAAATTAAATGACATCATTTCACCCATCATAAGTTTGAGGGGAGATGTTAAAATATAAGCCCAATGAACTTAAACTCATAGTTGTAAATTACTTGTACAACACACCTTATTTATCTATATATAAGTCATAACATATATTTCACATGATTTTGTTAAGATAATAGTAAAATAAATGGATTGTAATTAGAAAATAGTCAAAGATGGAGGGATATGGGTGCATTTTACTTCTTTTATTTATTATAACTATTGGATATGGGTGCATTTTACTTCTTTTATTTATTATAACTATTCAAATAATATATGAAAAATAATTTTCTGAAAAAATGAACTATACATTGTAAAAAATTTGGTAAGGTAATATAAAATAGTTCAATATGATTATTTTTATAATAATTATTTTATAGTTTTATCTTTTATGATATTTATTCTTTTTCAACTAGAGTAATTGGATTCAATTCATAATGGACACACACACGTATATATTGTATCTACAAGATTAAGGTTAACCATGGCCTCCCAAAGAACATTTTTTTGGTTTCGCCACTAAGTCAAGGGGGAAAAGAAGAATGGGGGAGGGAGGGAGAGGGGGGAGGGAAGGAGGAGGGGAGAGAGAACAATCCTTTCTATTTGAATTGAAATGGACTTATTTCAAAGTTCAGATTAAATTTTATAAATCTAGATACATATAGACTGCTATATCGTTTAAAATATTATATGACATGACGGGCTATATATTGAAAGCTCAGATTTGTGCTAAAACACACGAGCTTGTTTAGACCCCTAATTTTAAATTACGGCTTAATTGCTTTTACTCTAACTTATCTAAGTGCAGAACAAGAGTAAATGAAGCGCAATCACCGGATCTACTCTAGTGCATACACATGAACAGTAAACAATAAAAGTAAAGCTCAAGAGTAAGGGAAGAGAGATGCAAACACAAGATAACACCAAAACGTGTTATCGAAGAGGAAACCGAAGAACTCGGCGAAAAACCTCTTCGCGACCCTCCAAGTCGAAATCGATCCACTAATGAATAAGTTGGAGTACACAAATAACAAAAAACCCTCCAAGCCTAGTCTACCCAATGTACTTGAGCCCTCCAAGCTCCTACTACTAACGGACTTCTCGGAATCTTGTCTTCACTAGCTTTCCAGATCCCGCAATACCACCCGATTGCATCCACCAAGCCTCACTGGCTTCTTTTGGCAAATTTCCAAAATTTCCCAATCTCCAAAACACTCTCTACACTCTAAATAGGTGTGAGTTATGTTTGGGTAAAAATCTCCTCTCAAGGTATGATAATGGAAGAGGGAAGGAGAAGAGACTACAATGATTTCTCACTAAAGATGAGTAGCTTCCTCTCTAAAATATGGGTGTGTTGTGTTGTAGAAATTTATTTAGGGTTTTCTCTATGAATTGCCTCATTTACTTTTGTGGGTAATGAGGATATATATAATATGAGTGAAGGGTAAGAAAGTCACACTTAAAATCTTCCAAACAGAGAGTTTCGCGAGTACCTCGCGAGATGGCCTGTCTCGCAAAGTACTCGCGAAATACAGCCTGGCACTTGACTCTTCAGCTTCCAACATGTGCTTCTCACGTGTCCTTTTCGCAGGAACCTTTACTCACGAGCTTTTTGCGAGTTAGTCACGAAACTGCACTGATCTTCATTTCATGATTAATTCTTCATCAACTTAATACTAAACCCAATACAATAAAATCTCACAAAATATAATGAGCAAAATTAAAACAATTACAATACTTTTTGTCATGGAATAAAGCCAACATAAAATATAGTTGTAAATCACAACTTTACATATATAATATTAGATTAAAAAATAAAATCTTTATAGTAAAATGAACAAAATTGAGAAAACCTTGAAATGAAGAGGATCGTAGGGGATTAGGGAGGTAATAGGCTTACCTGAACATGATTGGATAAATGGGGACCACGTGTCAACCCAATTGCAAGGAGATTGCTTTGTCGGCTTCTTTTAAGCTAAAAAATTGATTAGTAATCTTATTGGGCTTTGGATCGTTTTGGGTTAAAAGGGCTTTTACTTTTGAGTAAGGAAGAATTTAGGCCATGTTTTGAACGAAAAGTTTGAAAGTGGGCCGACTTGATTTTAATAAAACAAAGTCATAATTTTCTTAGAAGTCCATTTCCTTTTATTAGACATAGTCCCTTTTTTTTTTTTTTGGGAGAGAGAGAGGAGGTGGTAGTGCTGGTTAGTGTATCTAAAAATAAAGGCTAGAATGAAAAGGACAAAATTTAGCTACAAACTTAATTGTAGTCTAAAGTTACAACTTCCTTTAAAAAATTTAATATAGCTATGTATTTTGAAAATGACAAGATTTAGCTACAAAATTGGTTATAGCCTAAGGCTACAACCTTATTTAATATCTTTTTATTGAAGGTGAATTTTGACAAATCCACTATTGGATCACATCTTCTTCTTATCTTATCCATGTTTGCAAAATTTCTAGAAAATTAAAAATCAATAGCTATGTCATCAATAAATTGTTCAAATTGCAAGTTTTTGTAATTTAAAATTATACATAAAATATGAGCTTATAAATCATATAGTAAATAATATCCAATTGACACAAAATTTGATATGTGTATTAAAAGCGTAAAGAACATGCAATTCAATAGTTAGATTTTCAAAATATGTAGTTATGTTTATTTTATTGAGTAAGGTTGTAGTTTTAGGTTACAACCAATTTTGTAGCTAAACTTTGTTCTTTTGAAAATCTAATTGTTGAATTGCATGTTTTGTATACTTTTAACACACATGTCAAATTTTGTGTTAATAGGATGTTATTTATTATATGGTCTATCAATTTATTTTTTTATGTATAATTTTAGACTACAAAATCTTGCAATTTAAATAATTGATTGATGACATAGCTATTGATCTTTAATCTTCTTGAAAATTTTCAAGCATGGAAGATATAAGAAGAAAATGTAATCCAATAGTGGATTTGTCAAAATTTACATCCAATAAAAAGATATTGAATGATATTGTGGCCTTAAGCTACAACCAAGTTTGTAGCCAAACTTTATCCAAATGGAAAACTCCCCTTCTAAGTTCACCATAATTTATTTTAGTCATCTAACTTTGCTTTAGTTCATTTCAATTCTCTAAGTTTCAAGTTTATTCAATTAAGACATCTCCATAAACTTTTTTTTTTTTAAAGAAAACATCTTCATAAATTTCTGTTAAATGTTGCAATTAACTGTCCAAATGCTTAATTTTTTCTTCAAATTTTCAAATTTAAAAATTCAAATTAATGATTTAAAAATATTTTTCAGAATTTAAAAATATATATTAAAGAAAGTTGACGAAGGGACCTTAATTAAATAAACAAAAGCAAAGTTTGAAAACTAAAGTGAATTCTAGTGAAACTTAGAATGTGAGTTTTGTATTTTGGCCAAAAATAAATGATGGGATAGTAAAAAATTACAACTCATAGTCGTCCATATGGATCGTCCATGATCTTGAGCCAAGTATTTTTGTTGATCGTCTGAGCAATGGGATCGTCCATGGGCAAAGCACATGGACAACTCACAACGTCAGAGCATTAGCATCGTCCATGTACAAAGCACATGAACAACTCACACAACGTCTGAACAGTAGGGTCGTCCATGGGCAAAGCACATGGACGACTCACATAACACCGTCAGAAAACCAGTCTTCCATGGACGAAGTCCATGGACGACCACATAACACTTAGAAACTCTCAAGTATAAATTCACTGGAGAGTATGGAAGATTCGAATCCCAAAACCTTGAAACAGTTACTCAACCCGGATTCATCGCCATGGATTCCTCTTAAGTACATAACTTCCATCAACGGTTGTAACTCCTATAGCCGTTGGGGAAGTTATGTCTGGACTCAAGAGAATTTCCTCAAATCTTGGGGAAGTTACCAAGCCAATAACCGCTCCAAGGTCCTCTATATAAAGGACCAGTCTGAATCAAAATGAGGCAAGTGTATTCTAAGATTTTCCTTCTAAAAATTGAAACTCTTTTCTAGGAAGAAACTAACTTAGCCATCGGAGGGTGTTTGGCCGGTCCACACCGGTCCCCTTTGATTGTGTGTTCATCTTTGTAAGCCTTCGCAACCACCAGTAGCCCACCGAAGCCGAAGCATTCAGCCTACTGATCCCGTGCAGCATCAGTTGGAGCCGTCTATGGGAAAGGAAGAAACTTCGAGTTTTTGCAATTCTATCCTTTTCCGACCAAAGGCTGTATGGTTCGGACAAGATCAAGGGCTACTAGCCCAGGCCGTCAAGAGAGTAGGGATGCTTCTAGCAATCCCCATCGAGATCGCCAATCAGCGCCTGTCGCACAGCCGCCTTCCATCCAACATATGCAATCCATGGCAGTCGCCGTGGCGGAGTTAACTCGTCAAAACCAACAATTGACTAGGGAGATCAATCTGAGGCAGCATCGTGAAGGATATGCTGAAGGACAAGCCCAGAGTCAAGAAGATAGGAGGGAAATGCTGAGCCCGAAAGTCAATCAAGGGGCACCACTTCGCGAAGGGTGCCACACTTGGAGAAGGAGATGGATCAGATGAAAAAGGTGATGGACGAGATGAAGGAAAGCATGAGAAGGGCAAATCCCGTAGAAGATTTGGTTCATCGAACAGATTTCCCTTTCACGACTTCCATCAATGGTCATCCTTTGCCCCCAAAGTTTAAAATGCCTTCCTTGGATTCGTATGACGGGACGCGTGATCCTTTCGATCATATCGCTACTTTCAAGACTACAATGCATCTCCAAGGGGTTCCAGACGAGATTATGTGCAGAGCCTTCCCTACCACCCTTAAGGGCCCAGCGCGAGTGTGGTTTAGCAATATACCTCCAAGCACAGTCAGTTCTTTTGAAGAGTTAAGTAAGTTGTTTGTCAATAACTTCATTGGAGGGCAAAGACACAAACGTTCTCCGTCCAGCCTGTTGACTATAGAACAAGGGGAGAATGAAAGCCTGCGCTCTTTCATCTCTCGTTTTAACAGGGAAGCATTGACCGTGGACGAGGTTGATGACAAGCTACTCTTGGCGGCCTTCCATAACAGGGTTAACTCAGACCTATTTATCCACAAGCTTTATGAGAAAGAACCTCAATCTATGGCTGAACTCGTCCATTCAGTCCAAAATTTTATGAATGCAGAAGACGCAATCATAGCTAAGAAGAGGAAGAGAGCTGAAAGAATGGAAGCAAACCCTGTACGACACTCTGAGCAGGGTTCTCGTCCAAAGAAGGGACGAACGGAAGATAGAAAGGACTGGGATAACAAGAAGCAGGGCCCCCCAATCAGGAATCAGAATTATACACCCTTAAATGCCCCTCTCGATCAAGTGCTCATGCAGATCAAGGATGATCCTTCCTTGAAATGGCCAGAGAAGATGAAAGGAGATCCTAACAAGCGCAATAAGAATAAATACTGTCGCTTCCATAGAGATCATGGCCATGACACGGACGAGTGTTACGACTTGAAGCAGCAGATTGAGAATCTTATTAGACAAGGAAAGTTAAGGCATTTCGTTGGAAGAGATCAAAAAGATGAAAAGTTGAAGGGAAAGATGGAAGAATCATCACGGCCCCCGCTAGGAGAAATAAGGGTTATCATAGGAGGGACTTCAGTAGGACAGTCTTCCAAGTCAAGAAAAACTTATCTCAAAGTGGTGCAAAACGTCCAACTCTCTGGACGATCACCAAGGACGAGAGGGACCGACGAATCTACTATCTCATTCACCGACGAAGAAGCTGAAAGGATCCATCATCCGCATGACGATGCCATTGTTATAACTTTACTCATCGCAGATTATACAACCAGGAGAGTGTTGGTGGATAATGGAAGTTTAGCAGATATATTGTACTACCCTGCCTTCCAACAGATGAGACTTGGACGAGATCAACTTCGTCCAGTATGTTCACCATTGATAGGGTTTGGAGGAATGAAGGTGCAACCTGTTGGCACCATTAAGCTACCTGTAGTGGTGGGATCATACCCCCAGCAGATAACCAAGGAAGTCAGTTTCCTCGTGGTGGATTGTTCGTCCTCATACAATGCTATTATTGGAAGACCGACTCTGAACAGTTGGAAGGCAGTAACGTCTACCTACCATTTATCAGTTAAGTTCCCTACGGAGTGCGGGATAGGACAAGCACAAGGAGATCAGTTGGCAGCTAGAGAATGCTATTTAGCCATGATGGCTTTGGACGAGCAGGTGCAGACAATGAGTATTGAGGAAAGAAGGTTTGTTGCGGAGCCCACTAAAGTATTGGAAGATGTTCTTTTACAAGAAGATGACCTTGAAAAATTCACCAGAATTGGAACAAGTATGAAGGAGAAGACAAAAAAAGACCTCGTCCAGTTCCTGAGGAAGAGTATTGATGTTTTTGCATGGAGTCACGATGATATGCCAAGAATCGATCCAAGTATAATTACTCATCGATTGAATGTATACCCCTCATCTAAGCTTGTTCGTCAGAAAAAGAGGGTGTTTGCTCATGAACGAGATAAGGCTATCAAGGAAGAGGTTCAGAAATTGACCACAGCAGAGTTTATCCGAGAAGTCTATTACCCGGATTGGTTAGCCAACGTGGTGATGGTGAAGAAGGCAAATGGAAAGTGGAGGATGTGTGTAGACTTCACTGACTTAAACAAGGCTTGCCCTAAGGATAGCTATCATTTGCCATGCATCGACCAACTGGTGGATTCTACAGCTGGTCATCAGTTGTTGAGCTTCATGGACGCCTTCTCAGGATATAATCAGATAAAGATGGACGAGGCAGACCAAGAAAAAACCTCCTTCATTACCAGTCAAGGTTTATTTTGTTATAAGGTGATGCCCTTCGGTCTAAAAAACGCAAGGGCAACTTATCAAAGGTTGGTGAATCACATGTTCCGTCCACAGATAGGACGGAATGTGGAGGTGTACGTTGACGATATGCTTATGAAGAGCCTAGACGAGGGAAGCCATTTGGACGATCTACAGGAAACCTTTGAGACACTTAGGCGATATAAGATGAAACTGAACCCAAGTAAATGTGCATTCGGAGTATCGTCAGGGAAGTTTCTTGGATTCATGGTTTCACAAAGAGGAATTGAAGCAAATCCAGACAAGATCCAAGCCATACTGAGCATGGAATCACCGAAGAACATCAAGGAAGTCCAATCCCTCACTGGGCGAGTTGCAGCTCTGAACAGGTTTGTTTTGAAAGCCACAGACAAATGTTTACCTTTCTTCAAAGTCTTCAAGAAGGCATTCGAATGGACGGACGAGTGTCAAAAGGCCTTCCAAGATCTAAAGGAATATCTCACCACGGCTCCATTGTTAAGTCCGTCCGTGCAAGGAGAAGAACTGTATCTGTACTTAGCAATGTCCCCACATGCCGTGAGTTCAGCATTGATCAGGGAGGAAGATAAGGTGCAAAAGCCTGTGTATTACACAAGCCGAGCACTCAGAGGAGCAGAAGGAAGATACCCACTGATAGAGAAGCTAGCTTTTGCACTAATAATAGCTTCTAGGAAGTTAAGACATTACTTCCAAGCTCATGTCATCAATGTCATGACGGACCATCCACTCAAGAAGGCAATGAACAAGATAGAAGCTGCAGGACTGATTCAATGGGCAGTCGAGCTTAGCGAATTTGACATTTGATACCAATCGAGAAATACAATAAAGGCTCAAGCCTTGGCAGATTTCATAGCAGAGTTTACTCCAAGTTATGAGGACTTAGGCGGAAGAGAAGATAATCAAAAATGGGTTGTCCATGTAGATGGATCGTCTACGTTGCATGTTGGAGGTATAGGAGTTGTTCTAGAGTCACCAGAAGGAGCATAAGGTTCGCTTGCAGTACCAAACAACTAACAATGAAGTGGAGTATGAAGCCCTTCTTAAAGGGTTGGAGTTGGCTAAATCTGTAGAAGCAGAATCAATACTCGTCTTGGGAGACTCTCAGCTAGTCATAGGCCAAGTAAATGGAACATACGAAGCCAAGGAAGACAGAATGAAGAGGTATTTAAAGAAGGTGGTACGCCTTGTGAAGAAATTCAAAGAAGCTGATTTCGTTCAAATCCCAAGGGAAAAGAACATGGAAGCTAATACTCTGGCGAAGGAAGCCTCCGCGAATGAAGCAATGGACGAGTTCGATGAAATACAATACATGGCAAGCATAGACTTTCCAGAAATGTTGCAGATAGAAGGTGAGGAAAATTGGATGACTCCAATAGTATCGTACCTGAAGGACGGAAGGCTCCTAGAGGGGAAGGACGAAGCCAGAAAGCTTAGGGTTAAATCAGCCAGGTACACCCTCATGGATGAAGTGTTATACAAAAGAGGCTTCTCCCAGCCCTTCTTAAGGTGTTTGGCTCCGGACGAGGCGAACTACGTATTGAAGGAGGTTCATAAAGGAGCATGTGGTAACAACTCAGGAGCCAGATCACTCGTCCACAAGATCGTCCGTGCAGGATATTACTGGCCAACCATCCAAGCTGATGCTAAAGCATATGTTAAGGTATGTGATCAATGTCAACGTTTCAGTAATATTCCTAGACAGCCATCAGAATATCTTACCCCAATGATGGCCCCTTAGCCCTTTGCACAATGGGGATTGGATATCTTGGGCCCCTTTCCAACCGGAATTAGGCAAATGAAGTTTTTAGTGGTGGGAATAGATTATTTCACTAAGTGGGTGGAAGCTGAACCCTTAGCAACTATTACACAACAGAATGTCAAGAACTTCGTTTGGAAGAACATTGTATGCAGGTTTGGGGTACCTAGGGTACTAGTGTCTGACAATGGACGACAGTTTGACAACACACCTTTCAGGGATTTTTGTGAGCAATTGGGAATCAAGAATCATTACTCCTCACCCTCCCACCCACAAGCCAACGGACAAGCAGAAGTAGCAAACCGATCCTTGTTGAAAATCATCAAGACTCGGCTTGAAGGGGCAAAAGGAGTATGGCCAGACGAATTACCAGGTATTTTGTGGGCTTATAGAACAACAGTGAGAACCCCTACTGGGGAGACTCCTTTTAAACTAGCCTATGGAAGTGAAGCAGTTATACCTGCAGAAGTACACATGACCAACCACAGGGTGATGAAGTATCAAGAAGAGGAAAACGAAGAACAGCTACGTCTAAACCTCGATCTTATAGACGAGGTGAGGATGGATGCGGAGCAGAGAACAGCAAGGTACAAAAATCTTATGGCAAAGCAACATGATGCCATGGTGAAACCCAGGCGTTTCAACATTGGGGATCTCGTCCTTAAAAAGGTTTCTTTGGCCACCAAAAACCCGGCCCACGGGAAGCTTGGACCAAATTGGGAAGGACCTTATAGGGTCATCAACTGCAAGAGGCAAGGATCCTACTACTTGGAAGCCCTGGACGGAAGGAAGCTAGAACACCCTTGGAATGTTGAACACCTAAGAAGATATTATCAATAGGGTGATCATGGACGAGTATTGTCACGGACGAGCTTTTTAGATGTTTGAAGTAATGTGTTGCCTAGTGTTGTTTTCTCATATTTGCTTACTACTACTACTATGTGTTTCATATGTACAAGTATTTAGTGCTGCTCATGGACGAAGTTATGTTGTATTAAGTATTTTTAATTCCCTAAAGGCACTAGCTCTCAAGCATGTGCCATGCCTGTGGACGAATGTTTTGCATAGTTTGGATTTCCAAATATATAGTGTATTTTTAAATCTATATGTAATTGTATGGGAATCTTACGTTTGTTGTAAATTCATTCAGAAGTGATCCACGAAAGGCAAACAATCAAGGATGAATAAAATCCTTGGACGCAAGGATGTATCGTCCATAAGCTTTCCTTAAAGGATAAAGCAATGAAAATAAACCAAAGGCATGTCCGTCTAAAGCTTAAGACGAGATGAAACCTAAGGAATCGTCTAAACCATGGGCGAATAAAAATTGTTTAACGATCATGGACGAATAAAATCCTTGGACGCAAGGGTGTATCGTCCATAAACTTTCCTTAAAGGATAAAAGACGAACAAGATCCTTGGACGCAGGGAAGTTCGTCCATAAGCTTTCCTTGAAGGATAAAATAATAAGAATAAACCAAGGTATGTTCGTCTAAAGCTTAAAACAAGATAGAACCTAAGGCGTCGTCTAAACCATGGACGAACGAAAGAAGCTGTAAGGACTCAAGCCCGTAGGCAAATCCAACCAGCCTAACAATCCAGTACAAGGACGAGCCTTTACTGAGGACAATTTAGTTAAGGACGAGTAAATGATCGTCCCAAATCGGTTGTCCAAATTCGGTGATGTAAGGAGAAATTCACCATATACTTAAGACGAGGAAAAATGATTTGACAAATGGACGATGTAAATAAAACTCGTACATAAAGATTCAAACATTCAAATATTATAAAAAGCTGAAAATGGAAAATATTCATAGAATTTAAAAAGGGTGGACGACCAACGTCCAAAACAACCCTTGAGTTACAATATGATTAATTGTGTATAGGGCTCGTCCATAAGCTTAGACGAGATAATTGTACTACAATAAAGCCCAAAACAACGGGCACCTTGAATAAAGATAAAATGAACTAAGGAAAATATAAAAATTACTTGGATAAACCACTGGGGGCATTGCCCCCAGACTTGGGATCGTCCTAGGTCACTTCGGTATTAGCATCGTCCATAATGTTGACGTCCTCAGAACTCGTCTGCAGCAAGGAGCTCTCAGTAGCAAGGGGAAGCTTGAAAGAATCAAAGTCCAAGTCAGGAAATGTTTCCTTGGCATCAGCGCGGAAGTCCTCATAGCCAGCTGCATAGTGACTGTCTAGACGATTCTTGTACTCGTCAGACTTCTTGAAGGCTGCTATGGCTTCCTTACGTGCTTTCTCCAAGGACGAGGCAAATCCAGAAACTTGTCCCTCAAGATGGACGATGCGAGTATCTTTTTCGATATTATCAGCCTTAAGTTCTTCCACCTCTTTCTTAAGTTTCGTCTCACTTCCTTTCAAACGATTGAAGTCTTCAATCAACCTAAGTACCTCCCCTTTTTTTAGCAGGACTTCATTGTTCAGCTCCTTAGCCTTCTCCTTGGTAGTCTTGGCCTCTGAAGCAAGCTCCTTAGCCTGACAAGTTGCTGTGTAAAATTTTGACATAGCCTGTGTATGGACGAAAGAAAGTTAGATATTTCATTTTGAAAACTTACTGAAAACACACAAGGACGAATGAAACTTACCTTAAAAAGGTCATGGATACCAGAACGTTCAAACTCCCTCACTGACATATTGTAGCATTCATTGACTTCATTATCAGTGATTATTCCTTTGAACGTCCTCCATGCGTGGTTCTCGTCCAACACCAGGTTAGAAGGACGCTCAGATGGCTCTGACGGATGAGGCTTGCGAGGAATCTTGTTTGGAGGGGGAGTAGGATCGGTCTGGACGGGATGAACTGTTTGGACGGGCTCTACATCAATTGGAGGGTCGTCCAGCTCCACCGTCGGAGGTGTAAACTTGGGAACCTTAGGAACAGAAGCCTTGGCAGGTTTTTGCTTCTTAGGACCTCGACGACTTGGGAGGTCGTCCAAATTTACAGCACTGGATATAGATTTAGATTTTCTCTTCCCAGTCTGGACGGAAGATTTCTGGACAACTGGAGGTGCAGTAACATCCTCGTCCCCACTAGTAATATTCTTTTCTCTGTTCTCTCTCATCGTAGCCATTCCTGCGACGAGGAAACTTTAAGTAAAAAAAAAAAAAAAGGAAAAAGAAAGAAAAGGACGGACGATGCTTACTTCGACAAGTGGTCTCCTCGTGACCAAGATTCTCAGCAGTAGGTTCTGGTCCGAGTCCCCACGTAGCTAGACGACTGAGAGTCACTAGATCGTGAAAAGTCCTCCCAGGGAAGGCACGTACTTGGTCAATTCGATCCAAGTAAAGTTTGTCCAAGCGTGGACGAACGACAGATGCGTCAACAAAGAAAAAGGGTTAGACGACTGAAATTGGTAAAATATGTAGAGAAACAAAATAAAAATGGAAAAGAAACATACCCTCAGGACGAAGACGACCTAGAGGACTGGTAAAAGGTGGGAAGGGGGCATTACCCACATCAACAGGGTCCCCAGCCCAATTTCCAGAAATAATAAAAAATTCCTTTTTCCAAAGTCTGTCAGTCGAGCTACAGCCCTTAATTAAACTATAGTAAGAGCCTCTGGACGAGAACTGGTAAAAACCAGTAGACTTCTTTATCTCAGAGGGCTTATAGCAGTAAAGGAACTCGTCCACTGTAATAGGACAGTTCCCTTCCAACGCCTCACGCCATAGCACTTGCATGGCAATTACTGTCCTCCATCCATTGGGGTTGAGCTGGTTAGGTCCAATACCCAACCTATGGAGAAGACCTCTATAAAAAGAATTTAGAGGAAACCTAAGGCCAGCTAAGAGGTAGGAGGTGTATATTCCTAAACCAGAAGAAGGAGAACAACACCATTCTCCGTCCATGGGTAGACGAGGATTAAACTCTTTAGGAATTTGGTACCTATCTACAAGGGTTTTTAACTTGGCAGCATCTAAAATGGACGATACTTCAGGGGCACAACTATAAATAATATTTTCCTCCTCCTCGTCTTGAGGAGGGCTAGGTGGCTGTCTGGACGAGCTAGCCCCAGATCCAGAAGCCTTCCTACGTTGTAATTCCTGGAATTCCTCCAAAGGAATACCAGGAACCCCAGACGAATAATGCTCGTCCGAAGAATTACTGCTAGTTGTACTACTTTCACTACTCTCATAACTACGCCCACTTCCAGAGGAAACGTCCTGGTACTCGTCTATCTCCTTCTCTAAACTACCACTAGACGAAGACATAACTTAAATAAAGATAGATAAGACGAAAACCTAAGAAGGGAAAGAAAATACCTGAGAACTAGGGAGGAATGCTAGACGAGGCTTTTGGACGAGATGGCAGAAGGAAAATTATGAGAGATGTGAGGGGTAAGAGAGGAAATGCACCTATTTATAGGGCCCAAAAATGGGGTCAACGAAGCGACGCCGGCCATTCAGAAGAAGACACGTGGCAATTTCGTCGAAAAACGCAAACGACATGACGGGTCAACCAATGAAGTCGTGACACGTGGCAAAAAAAAATATATATATATATATTTTCTCAGAACCACAAAGGTAAACAGTAAATCCCAATAATGTCTTTGGACGACCAATAAATATATGATTTTTTCCTATCCAATTAACAATCGAGATAATTAAGTCAACTTTTTGGCATGATTCACATCATAACATTGATATTGTTTTAACTACTTCCACCTTTTGTTGATTCTATAATTATTATCATGTTTGTTTCTATTATTTATTAGGGTAAATTTTAATAAACTACCCTGAGATTTAGGTTAATACCACAATTAAGTCCAAAACTTTTTAAAATTGACCAACCTGATCTCTCAACACAATTTGATCTCTTAACGCCGTTAGTCTGTTACTTTATTCTCACTTCTCAGCCTCTCTCTCTTTTCTCTCTCTTCCCTCATCCCATGATTCTTTTCTCTCTCTCAAGACCTCTCTAGATTCTCTTCTCTCTCACCCACGGTGTCTAAAGTCTCTCTCTCTCAAGCTTTGGCCATAGCCGAAACCCATATTTTGCAACTACCATCTTGCCCTCTCTCTTTGAACCATTGGCCATGGAGACAATTGGCTAGGATTTTCGAGCATTTGGCCAAGACCCACGAGCTCCACCACCACCACAAGCCATGAATCACACCAGCGACACCACCTAGTGACCGCCGATCTTTCTCCTTTATCTCTATTCTACTTTTTGTTTTTTATTTATTTCTCTTTTGATTTGGGTCTTATCGATTTAGGGATTGGGTTTTTTAATGGTGATATTTGATTTGGGTTTGAAAGGTGCTATTTGGGAACGATCATTTGAGGATCTATGGGTATTTTCTGATTTTAGTTTTGTCTTAAAATGTATCTAATGTGCTGTTCTTGTTGGTGTATATGATTATGAATCTAGTGTATTCTCTGTAATTTGGGATTTTTGGGGGATTTGGGTTTTATATGACTGTGTATGTTTGTGTTTTGTCATGGTGCAGTTGTGTAGTCGGTGTGCTCAAAATGCATGCTCATATCTGTGTAATCACAATGAATAGAATATAAGCATTCACTAGAGAAGAGAGAGTTTGAAAGAAGAGACAAAAGAGAGGCTAAGGTCTTGTTTAGTTGCCAAGTTACCTATCACTCGTCACTCTATAACTCAATTCTCATAACTTAAAAATTCCCTAAACACACTCCAACCTTGTTTGGCAACTAAACCCGGTTCAGTTTCTTTTCTAAAATTCAAAAAACTCACCTTTTTGTGGGACCCACGGATTGACACTGTACAGTGCACAAATAACGGTTACCCACGGTGACTTTCATTTTTGTTTGCATTCTTCTCATCTCTCATATGCTTTACCCTTATTTGCTTAAACTTTCACACTTCAGCTCTCAAACCCCAAAGCCGCCGACCACCCTTGAGCTCAACTCCTCCATCCTTGCCCAACTGCGCTGCCGCCACCATGGTTCCTTCCTACGTCATCTTCCTCCTTCCTCGTCCCTGAGTTTATTTTGTTGAGTTTATTTTCAGTTCTTGTTCTGTATCAGGCAGGCAGGTTTGTAGTTAGGCATGTTCATCTAACTATAGATTCCGATTTATGTTTACTTTACTATGATGCTCTGGAGCTATGTGATCTTGAGTTTGCCATTGGTTGAAACTTTTATTGTGCATGGAATTCTCTTTAGCCAACTCTTACACAGAGTTTCAACAATCTCTTTTACATTCACTTTCCTATTTTTAGGCCCAAATTCCCAACATGTTAAAGTATTCAAATGTTTTCATCAACTATCTATGGTAAATTCCATATGTAAGTGTTTACTGTTCACAGCCAATCCGAAAGTTAAACTGCCCATATTGTTAAAATGAGTATGAATTTTGTGCGTGTTTATAGCAAACTGTTTTTGAAATATATGGTTTGACATCTCTGAGTTGTACCGACTAGAACAGAGGAGCTTGGGTTTTGTTTTTACACTGAAATATATGATCAGCGAAGCTTGGGCTTGTCCGCGGCAGATGGGTGTGCAAGACCGAAGTGGGAGGGAGTTGTTGCTGTGGGTTTGGGAGAAGAGAAAAGAGGAAAGTGAAGTCTGAGATAAAAAGGAAAAGAGTTGGCTGGGATGGGAAATGAATATGACCGATGGGGAGGGCAAAGGCTGAGCAGTGATGAGACTAGTCACTGGCCGTGGGGCCCATTGTGTGAGAGATATTACAATATTGCCATCCTAACTCAGTTCTTGTAACTTGAAAACAAGTTGGAGTTGTTTCTGAATTAGCTCACTCATATCTCAAAAAAGTGAGATTTGTTAGCTGAGTGAAATGTTTGAATAATTATCCAAACAATGTCACTACCTATGGGCTCCATTGATTTTGGGTTTATGAGTTAACAAAACTCAGATTTGTTAACTCAGTTCACCAAAATCCAAACAAGGCCTAAGTAACGAAGGTAACGGTGTTTAAGAACCAAAATGTGATGAGAAACCAAATTGGTCACTTTTGAGAAGTCTTGAATTTGATTGGGATTAGCTCAAATCTCAAGGTAGTTTACTAAAGGACTTGGTTTAGGTCTAATGCGTCAATGCACTGGACACATGTTATCATCTCAACAGGTCCAGTACTACTGGACACTAGACTTAAGCCTAACCCTTTACTAAAATTTACCCTATTTATTATTTTCTCATGGTCACACTATATAATTTAGGCCATTATTCCATAAATAAAATAATTAATTAAACATTAAATATCCCTTACTCACTTTGTCATTTTTCATATTATGTAGTTTTAGGCCATTATACCATAAATAATATAATTAATTAAACATGAAATAATCCTTACTCACTTTTTAGAGACTAGAAATGCTTTGGATGTGAATGGATGTCTCATGCCTTCCCATAATGAACTCATCCTTAGTATAAAAAATACTAATTTTCTTTATTCATGAAGAATATAAAACCACCTAGAAACTTAGTGGTATTCAAGGGCTAGTCTATTAAAGAGCTCAAATATTTAACTCTGCATAAGAACACCTGATGGTGCCAGCTTAAGTAGGGTTCATACTTAAGTCCGAAGGTTGTGTGTGTGTGTGTATATATATATATTTTCACGCATTTATCTCAGTACATTAATTTCCCAGTTTTAAGTAATTTCACTTTGCATACATTGGCAGGTTATACCGCCTATTTTTAGCATTACAATTATGTATCCCATTACCCATATTTTGTTTTATATTTATTTCATAATAACTCTTCCATTTCCTTTCATCTATTTCTTTGTCTGTTACTATTTTGCCATCTTCTTTTATCTTTACCGTTGGTAAACAAGTTTCTTTCCATTATCCGTGTACCATATCATAATGTCTCCCATTCCCCATATTTCATTTTACATCTATTTCATGATAACTCTCCCCTTCCCTTTCATTTGTTTCTACGTCTGCTATATTTTCTCTGTTCTTATCTTTCATTACATTTCTTCTTTTCTAGAATTGTTCTTTTCTCCTGTTTAAAATTCTGTATTTCTAATCTATATTAACCAGCTATCATCCAGACATCTATATCTTCTAGTTTCTGTGTTTTGCCCCTTAGTTTGTTTCAGGGAAGTACAAATTTGACCTGTAAGTCCTGGAATCCTGAGCGAGTGGTCGTTTAGCTGGAAATAGGTGTTTGAGGCTTAAAGTTAGGAATGGAAATTAGTCATGGAATGTATACCCTGTCATAAACCTAAGACTATGTACAATACTCTGAAGATAAAGGTGATTAGATTTTGATTGTTTAACATAGATTCTTGACCCAGAATTATGAGCAGAGTGTTTAGAAGCAACTCCTCCACCAGTTCTAGATCCTCCATCCCTGAAATTCCAAAAGACACTGGAATTCTCAATTCTGAATCTTATGAACTACCAGATTTAGACTTAAATTTAGAAGATTGGAACATCCCTAAAGTCCCCACCAATCAGATTTGATAGGCCAAAAACGAATTGACCCATTGTAATTAATTAATTGATTAATTAGTCAAGTTTATTAATTAATCAAATTAACATGCAAAGCACGTGGTAGCACAAACAAATCACCAATTATACTAAGTATGCAGCGAAAAATAAATTGACACAGTGATTTGTTTACGAATGGGAAAAACCTATACGGCAAAAACCCCACTGGGTGATTTTCAGGTCACCACTCCCGAAATTCCACTATTATCACAACAAGCGGTTACAAATAAAGGAATCCCAGTACCTTATATCAACCTACAGTTGAATCCTTACCCCAATAGCCAATTGGACTTGTTCTGTAGTGACAATTTTCCCTTTTGATGCACGGCTCCCAGTACGTGACTAACTAATTGCGCGGATCCCAGTACATGACTTCAATCACCAACTAGAGAAGATTGTTGGCTGCAAAGTTCTTCAATTCATCCCAACGATGAAGATCAAGAAGATGCTTGGTCACAATACCCTACGGTACACAAATACAGCAACTTCTTCACAAGAATGATGAACTAGGGAAAATTCTGTCTCCAGTCACAATTTGCTTGAACAAACTTTGCTCAACACTTGTGCAACTTGTGTACACTTTGATGGCCCTTAAAATAATCATTTTATATGTCTAGGGTTGTGAGAAAAGAAAGCTCAAACACATAATCACGGATTATAATCAAAACAGAACTGAAAATCTGTTTTTCATAAATCTCGACAAATACCCTATCTGTCGAGCTGCTGTCGAGCCACAGGGCTGAACAGCTCTTCAAGCTCGATAGATGATTAGTTGTCGAGCTAACTGTCGAGCTTTAATGACAGGTACTTTTCAGCTTGAATCTTGGACAGACTTGCATGGCTTCAACACTTAATCTTGAAACAAAGTTTCTTGAAGTATTAAACACATCTTAGATCTACCCAATTACAAGTAAAGTGCATTTTGTCAAAAGATTAGCCAATTACATAAAATAGTGACATATGATCCTAACAAGTGAATCACATATGTCCTAACAAGATTTATGAGTCTTCTTGATCTCTTAAAAAGGCTTTTAAGACAGACTACCATGTTAAGACCATAGAACAAGTTTATGAAATAAACAAAGAATATGAAACATGTTATTTGCTTTCACCATCAACCCTAACTATCCATAGAAAAGATGGACATAACTTCCTGCACATAGGCCTAGTCCAGGTAGGAGTAAAGTCCTTAATCAGAGAAGGTTTGAATTGTTCAATCCTTATGGCCCTAAGAAACACAAGGCACATCAAGTTTGATGATAGTCTCTTAGGAACCATCCAAACCAATCTTAGTAATGGACCAATCCATTTTGATTGTTTCCCTAATTTCACAGTTTCCCTTCATGACCCACATATTAGGAAAGCTCTCACTTTAAACATCAAGACTTCAGGAACCCTCATGGTACCAGAAGCCAAACAGTTAGCCGATGGAACTGTCAGGTTAAGTTTTGACCAGTCTAGGTTTAGATTTCCTTTAGATCTTCATCAACCTAGATTGCAGCCCCCTATTTTCCTCAGAGACAGACCTGCATCCCAGTGTAGCTCATCCAGACCTCCAACCCCTAGAAAAGATCTAGACCTAGAACTCCAAGGAGTTAAGACTAGATCCCAAGTTAGCACACCATGCTACACAGCTAAACAAGAATCAGTTGCTGAAGAGGAAGAAAATCATGGTCCATTCTCTCCAACTCAGTCAGACTTTGAGCAACTTGAACCCCTAGTAGGTCACCAGCTCAATGTTATGAAAAAAGATTTAATCCCAGATCATAAGTCTTTAAGTGATGATTTTGACTCAGAAATCAATAAAGTCAAAAGGGAAGCCTATAAAGCAAACCATACCAAAAAACAGAAGATAGAAGTGTATACAAAATGGCAAGAGTTCATGAAAGAGATATCAGCAAATATCCCTTTTTTTGAATATTTTGAGAACCATTTTGAGTGGCACAGAAAGTCTTGTGTCATTACCAAAACAAATTGGACCAAATAAAACAAGGAAGTAGTTCGGTCTAATCACCCCCCCCCCAAGAAAATATAACCATCAAACATTAATGTTTTGATGCAGTTGCTACTCCTCTTAGGAAGCCTACTAGTGAGGATAAACCAATAAAAAAGATCTTAGAACAAAACAACTACACCAACCAGTGTTTAAATGTTATAGGAAAACAGTTAGACAAAATAGAAGATAGGATAGAAGCCAAGGCCATTCCCCAATCAGGAAACCTTACTAAACCCATCCCGTCTTTAGAAAAACCTTTAGTCAAGTTACCTGTCACTAGACAAACCAGCCTCAGATCCAAAGACAAGACAACATTAGAAATAGTCAACCAGAAGTTAGAAGAACTAGTCAAAAAGGAACCAACTGCCTCTTCGACTAGCAGAGACCCTAGATTAGAAACCCAATTAGCCACACTAAACGTCCATGTTGCTTCTAACAGCAGTAGCAACAACAACTCTTCAGAATCTGAAGAAGAGACAAAACAATTAGAAAATCAATTTCAAGATCTACAAGTAAACAAGCTCTATCATCATAGAGTAACCCCAACCAGTCTCACCAAAAATTGGTATCCTAGACCAACACCCCTTGACCTCCAGTTTGAGGAAAAGAATGTTAGCAACCAGTTCTCAGTATCTTTTGATAAGCTCTATGAATGGAATATAGACGAATTATCAAAACAAGAAATCATAAATAAGACCCAGCACATGGTTATGGTAGCCAATAACTACCTCAATAAAGGACGTCCCCATACCGAAGTAGTTGAGCTTATGGTCTTAGGTTTCACAGGAAAACTTCTGTCATGGTGGAACCATTACCTAACAGAAGAATCAAAGGAAGAGATCAAAAGTGTAGTCCAGAAAGATGAAGACGGACGTCCAATCTTTGATGAAGCCATAGGAAGAGGTGTCCCAAATGGAGTAAACACCCTAATCTATACCATTACAAGGCACTTCATAGGTACCCCTAGCAACATTACAACCAGAATACATGACCAGTTAAGTAATCTTAGGTGTCCTACCCTTAGTGACTATAGATGGTATGAAGATGTTTTTACCACCAGAGTCATGCACAGAAGCGATTGTAACTCTCCGTTTTGGAATGAGAAGTTTATCAATGGCTTACCCAGTCTGTTTGCTCATAAGATTAGAGAAACCCTCAGTAATACCTCAAGTGTCATAGATTATGACGATCTGACTTATGGAGACATATCTAGTGTCATCCACAGGGAAGGTTTGAAAATGTGCATAGATATGAAAATCCAAAACCAAGCCAATAAAGACAAAAGAAAAGCTAAGTATGAAGTAGGAAACTTCTGTACTCAGTATGGCCTACCCTCCATAGCCCCATCCAAGAGAAAATCCAGGGAAAAAGACTACCCTAGGAAAAGAACAGCCTCTAGGTATTATAGAAGTCATAAAAATCCCAGCAACTTCAACAGAAATGACTTCTATAAGAAAAGCAAGAAATCCAGAGATTATCATAAAGCCAATAGTAAGAAGAAAAATCCAACCCAAAAAACATTCGATAGGAAGAATACCGAATGCTATAAGTGTGGCAAGAAAGGCCATTTCAGGAATGAGTGTAGATCCAAAGCTAAAGCTTTAATCAACACCCTCCAAGGTGACCAAACTAGCAAAGATGAAAATTTCGAACTCCTAGAACTCAACCACGCAGACAGTGAATCCTCCAATAGTGACAATGAAATCTTTCAAATAAACCAATCTTCATCCTCTAAAGAGTCATCCAACATCTCTAGTAGTCCAGACATCAAGATAGGATGTAAAGACAGTTGTTGCAAAAACAAATCAGTCAATGTTCTTACCCAACAAGAAAAACTTCTTCTCACCTTAATAGACAGGGTTGAAGACCCACTCATCAAAGCCCAAAACCTTAGCAAGTTTCAGAGCACCCTAGTCAGAGAAACAAAAGAAACCAAATCCAAACACCCTGAACCCACAGTTAACCTAGAGAAAATTTTCAATAGGTTTGGCAAAGTTAAGAAAGAAGTAACAATTAATGACCTTCAACATGAGATCAAAGAAACCAAAGCTGAGATCATAACCCTTAAGGAAGAAGTGAAAAAACTTGACCAGGCTTTAAGAGCATTAGCATCAGGATATGCTACTCTATTCTATTTTACGATCCTAAAAAGCTACTTTATCAATTATACCATCTCATTTTACAATACTTCCAGCATCCCAAACTTTTATTTTCCTATTCTACTCATTAAAATAATATATCTACACAATAAAATAATATTTCCCTCAATCACCATCATTTATTCTTTCTTTCTTAAATCACCATCACAATAAAATACTAGTTTTTTTTTTTAGAATTGTGCTACAGTGCAATTCTAAAGATAGAATTGCACTGTAGCACTATTGCAAAAAAAATTGCAATACCTAGCAATAGCATTTCCTGATGCAATACATTTTGGGGCTTGAAATGCCAAATATCCCTTACATTTGGCATTAGCATTCCCCAATGCTAATGCTCTAACCATTCTTAGGATTGACCACAACTTCCTTAATCAAAGAATTGAACACCAAGGCAATCCCTACCATCAAGAAGTAGATCCCTCAGATGATGAAATAGAAAATATCTATGATGCGTCAGCCAACCCTACAGCAAACATGGTCTTAGATGAACCAGCCCAAAAATACATAGATACCATCAACGGAATTGATTTCCAAAAATAGCATTCTAAAGTTAAGATTGTTATTAGCAAAGATTTTGAATTTGAGGTTATAGCCCTTATAGATTCAGGCGCAGATCTCAATTGCATCCAAGCAAGAATCATTCCCTCTAAGTATTTCCAATAGACTAAGGAACGATTGTCCTCAGCAAATGGTAGCAAGATGCAGATTAAATACAAAATCCCAAAAGTCCATGTGTGCCAAGATAACACATGCTTCAAAACAACCTTTGTCTTAGTAAAAAATATGACAGACAAAGTAATCTTAGGAAATCCTTTCATGTGTCTGTTATATCCATTCACTACAGATAGTGAAGGGATCACTACCCATCCTTTTGGTCAGCCAGTTAAGTTTAAGTTTCTCAGAAGTCCGAAACCTCAAGAAATTAACAATGTCCAAGATGTCTCCATCTCTAGAACTTTAAATCTGATCAATAGGAAAACCCAACATCTTAAATACCTTAAGGATGATTTAAGGCACAAGAAAATTGAGGAACAATTAACTTGTAAAACCATCCAAACCGAGATCAAAGAGTTCGAGGGAAAACTCAAGCAGGAAGTCTGCTCTGATCTTCCTACAACCTTTTGGCATAGAAAGAGACATGAAGTAGCTCTCCCATATGTCAAAGATTTTAGTGAAAAGGATATCACAACCAAAGCCCGACCCATCCAAATGAGCCAGGAACTTATGGAATTTTGCAGAACATAAATAAATGACCTCCTTAGCAAAGGAATCATTAGGAACTCTAAATCACCTTGGTCTTGTCCAGCCTTTTATGTACAGAAAAATGTTGAAATAGAAAGAGGAGTTCCTAGATTAGTCATCAACTACAAGCCCCATAACAAAGTCTTAGAATGGATTAGGTATCTCATCCCTAATAAAAGAGACTTAGTTAATAGGCTTAGTAAGGCAGTCATCTTCAGTAAGTTTGACATGAAAAGTGGTTTCTGGCAGATTCAGATCAGAGAGTCTAATAGATATAAAATAGCATTTACTACACCCTTTGGACATTACGAATGGAACGTAATGCCTTTTGGTCTAAAGAATGCACCCAGTGAATTCCAAAACATCATGAATGACATTTTCAATCCTTTCTCCAGTCACTCTATTGTTTATATAGATGATGTACTCATATTTTCAAAATCTATTGAGCAACATTGGAAACATTTGCGATCATTTCTCAATACAGTCAAGAGCAATGGTCTAGTGGTTTCAGCCCCAAAAATCAAACTTTTCCAAACACATGTTCGGTTCTTAGGTTTTGACATCCATCATGGGTTGATCAAGCCAATAGATAGAGCCATTCAGTTTGCAGACAAATTTCCAGATCAAATCTTAGACAAAACCCAGCTTCAGAGATTTTTAAGATCTCTCAACTACATTTCAGATTTCTATCAAAATCTTAGACAACAATGTAAACCACTTTTTGATAGACTTCGGACTAATCCACCTCTTCGGACTCCAGCTCATACATCAGTGGTCCAAGAAATCAAAAAATATGTTAAGACTCTCCCTTGTTTAGGAATTCCCTCAGTAAATTCCTTCAAGATTGTCCAAACAGATACCTCTAACATTGGTTATGGTGGCATTCTCCTTCAGCGTACTAGTCCTAATTCCCCTGAACAAATAGTTTGTTTCCATTCTGGAATTTAAACTCTTACTCAGCTAAATTATAGTATTATTAAAAAAGAAATTTTATCTATAGTATTATGCATTTCAAAGTGATTTACTAAATCAAAAGTTTTTGGTCAGAATTGATTGCAAATCTGCAAAACATGTTTTAGAAAAAAATGTCCAAAACATTGCATCAAAACAGATTTTTGCACGGTGGCAAGCCATTCTCTCCGTTTTTTATTTTGATATAGAATTCATAGAAGGAACCCAAAACAGTATCCCTGATTTCCTTACCCGTGAATTCTTGCAGAATCCAAACCAAGATGTCCGGAAAAAAGCCAGCACAGCCCCAACCCCCAAAGCTACCTAAACAGTCACCTCCCAGCAATACTAGTCAGGCAAAGAACCCTGGCCAAATAGTCCCAGTCTCTCCAGTTTCCTTAGCCAACCGCTATGTCGTTTCTACAATCCCAAGACCAAACTATGAAAGACCACTCCTAACCCAACCCAGCTTTAGTTCTGCCTTTGTATCTCTAGCACCTAGAGCAATAACCCCTTACATAATAGATGATCCCTTTGGCCCCTTACAACCCCAAAGATCATCCCAGCCTTCCAACAAAAAAAAAAAAAAAAAAAGTCTCCTTACATTAAGAAACCCTATATCCAGCACATCTTTTATATTGAACCACACATGACCCATATAAAAGATCCTTTAGCTCTGGCAATGGGAGTTTTGCCACCAAATTGGCATTTTCTTCCAAAAGCCCTAGAAAAATCTATCAAATTCTATAAGAGCATCCTCATCCAAAAAAACTATGCTCGAATAGAAGACATCAAGTCAAAATCAGACCCTTCAGTAGTCCTTACCACAAGCTCATCATCACCAGGTTCATCAGCTGCAAAGAATGAGGCCAGCACCCCTCCCTGCTCCAAACGTTAGAAGGCTCAGAAATCCAATATAGTTATTATGACTACATGGACGCCTTTGAAAAGATTTTATTATATCAAAATAAGAATTTTGAGCATTCATGGTTCTTAATGTTTGACAAAAATTTCAATAGTCAGATCCCGACATGATTCCTAAAGTGGTGGGAAATGTTTGGATCAATTCCTCTGATCTTCCCAGAACCTCTCCAGGAGGCCCTCAGATATTTCAGTTCAAGGCTCCAAGTTAATCATCATAGTTCCCAATTTCCAGCAATCCTGCACATGTCCATCAGGTATAAAATCCATTGGATTAGCATGTGGACCTATGCAATCAGCAACAATATACTAAACAGAGAGTTCTCAGTAAAATTGTGGGATATTCTCAAAATTGATCCAGTCATCAATCAAATAAATAAGGATTTCTCTCCTCTAGTTCACAAAGCCATTACCCAGAAAACAAGGTCCCAGTCCAGCCTAGAATCCGTCTCAGTCGCCGGAAAATCTAGCAAAGAATTAAAAGATCTTGCAGACCAGTTGCTCCTCCAAGCTTCCCAGTTAAAAGAAAAGGAAAAGACTTCTCCTGCCTCTTCTGAAGCATCTACCAATGACCATCCATTTAACCCTTTCCAGGATTCTCAAGATCCCTACGAGGGCCATAATTTGGACAGTCCCTAGACTATTCTGGTAGCACCAGTCACTACTCAAAATAATTCCAAACAGCCCCAAATTTCAGTCACTATTCAGAACAGTACCAGCAGACAAAATACTATTCATAAACAGTACCAGCTGACATAAGAAAACAGAAACAGTACCAGCCGACACTAAAAGACGAAAGTGAATAGTTTGCCACGGGTTTCATCTTCTTTCGGGGAAAAGCAATTTACCCCCTCTTTTCAGAACTGCAGGAATCTTCAGAGTTCAGGAATCTTCAGAGGTCACGAGGCTCCCCCAAATCAGAGGTCATGAGGCTCCCCCGAAAGAATCCTAAGCTCCTTTCCCAGTCTATATAAGGAAGCTGAAGTTCCCTTTGGAAGCAGGCTTGGTTCAGCAAAATCCCCTCTTACAAAATCCTTTAGCAATATTGTATTAGGAATTTCCAATCTTGTAATCAAATGGCTTTTATAATTTCATGCATCCAACGTAATATTATGGCCTCAGTTGGCTTTAGTTTTCTCTACATTCAATAAGCTGTAACTTATATATATATATATATATATATATATTTATATGGGTTAGGTTCAAATAATGTCACTTTACTCAATATTTTTTTATCAAATACGAATTTTGACAAAGCCAGTATTAGATTACATTTTCTTTGTATACCTCTATGCTTGTAAAATTTTTAAAATATTTGAAATCAATAACTATCTTGTCTATATATAATATTTAAATTTGAAGTTTATGTATTTTAAATTTTAGGTAAAATATAAGTTTATGGATTGAATACTGAATAACATTTGAATTGCACAAAATTTGACATGCATGTTAGCATAGTTTTTATCCTAGTTAGTAAAAACAAGTATTGTATGCGTACATTTAAAACTTTAAAAAAAAAAAAAAAAAAAAACCTTCCTTCTCCCATTTTGAGTCCAATAGTACGAAATTATATGCCTTCTTTCAAACTATACCCCTTTTACATTTACCTTTAAACTATGAAAATGCGCACTTATTTCTCTAAACTATTAATTATTCATGGAACAAGGTGCAAAGTGCTACACGAGTAATTGTTTAAGGGGTTTGGCTTACCTCTAATACTTTTTTAACTTGAATTTCCTTTTGTTTTAATGAGAAACTGTTACATCACCCACTAACTAAATAAAAGGTGGAGGTTAAACCTACTACCACTTACCATTGTTTATTTAAAACAAAAGAAAATGTTTAGTTAAAAAAAGTACTGAAGGTAAGTCAAACCCTTGTTTAAGAGGGTAAATGTGCACTCTCATAGTTTAAGAACAAGTATTACACAAATAATAATTTAGAAAGGGTAAGTGTACATTCTTGTAATTTAGAGGACAAATGTAGTTATTTATTTTAAGAGGATAAAGTGTAATTTTGTCCGAATTAAAAATATAATAGCTATTGTTATGAAAGATTTAAAACATAGCTTCTTAAATACGTTGGTTTATGCAAAAACTAAAAAAACAAGAACGTCTGTTAAAAAGTTCTCAATGAATTGTGATACCTAGGCCAAAATGGCAAAATACCACTGTTTAGAAAAATATGTATGTAATATTTAGCAATTTACCACCTTTTTTTAACTCGAATTTGTCGTGTAATTCAAGTTCTAGAAACTCGAGTTATTTGAAAAAATAGCCTTCAAATTTGCCGTGCTATTTTTTTATGGAATTCGAGTTACATAAAAAAATTTCAAAATTTTTTCATGGTACTCGAGTTCCATGATCTCAAGTACCATGAAAAACTCGAGTTCTCCAAACTCAAATTTTCAATTAATAATAAATCCCTACATATTTCAAAAATAATAATAGATTGTAAAATATTTTCAAAAATAGTGGTGTTTGGCCACGATACCTAGATGTAAAGGATTAAAAAAAATCTCAATAAAACCTCTTCGGTCAAACACAGATTTAATATATTTTACTTTATTAAATCCTAAACTCAAATAAAAACAAAAGCTGCCAAAAACATAAACACAAACTTTTTCTTTTCTCTTGTTGCTGTAATTATCATCACGGTTCCCAACACAAACCAAAAAATAAAAATTCATTGGGTCTCTTTTTTTTAAGAGTTGTGATACGAATTCTCAGAAATAAATAAATAAAAATAAGAATTGTGATACGAATGCAACAAAGTATTGCAATATTTTCACACAGTATAGAGTATCGCAATATTTTCACACAGTTGAAATATCAGATTGCTATAGATCAAAATAAAATATAATAAAATAATAAAATATTATACTTAAACTTATCACAACTAAAATAAAGGTGTTGTGAAAATATTGTAATTTTTTTTTAATCTTTAGACTGTCTCTTTTTTTAATATTCAATAATAAAGTGAATGAAGATTTCAACCCTGATTCTCATAATAAAACAAATGAGAATATACTAGTAAACTACATTACTCATAAACTAACCATGATTAATTTGGAATATTCCAATGATTATATCAGACTTGGCAGGAATTAAAATACCATGATGCAAAGATTATTGTATTTATCTCCAAAAAACAGTATGTGCAATAAATATTTCTGTATTTTTATTACACATTTTTTTTAAAATAAATATATTATACTCATACCATACACATACCATTTTTTCACCGTTTTCATATTCTTATGCCAAATTTTTGAAGCGTAACTTTCTTTTAAAGATGCCAAATAATACCCCATCCCGTCCATATACTTACCTATCAAAGCTCTCTCTTTCTAAGAAGAAAAATTCTACCAACAATATTCCCTTTTTCTCTACTACATTAACATAAACGAATAAAGAATGAGATAGGCTTCAAATCAAAATGGTTTCAGAAATACGAAACTTTAATTGACAAAATTAGGTTTCCTAGTACCTAATCAAAAACAATGTATAAAAGTTGGGTTTTTTTTTTTTTTTTTTTTTAATTGTAATTCCCTCAGAAAAGGGAGGCTCTTCCAACTCAACTGAGGCAAGACTGGAAAAAACTCTTAAGCTTGGAACCCTGCTTTCATTCAAAGCTACAGTGAAAGCAGAGTTCCAAGCTTCTGTTAGGACCATTCTAAACTACACGAAGCTGTATTATAGTAAATGAAAATGATTACATTCTTATTTATCCTTGCTGACAAGATCAGGTGTGCACGCACAGGTAACGTTCGATACAGTTAGTTCGTAGATATCTTCTGGCTGCAAGATCCTCTAAATTCGAGTATTTACATAAAATCAGCAATCAATAGAGAAACCCACCTAGTATTGAGTCCAACTTCGACTAACTCCAATGCCATGAACCAAACGAGCCACACACAGAAAAAGATATGAGTGAAAGGGAGAATAAATACAAGACAAAACCACTGTTTTCTCTTCATATAGACACGCAGACTGCAAACAAACTGCAAAACTCCGATTAATTATACAATGCAAAATGAAAAGACAAATATATGAAGATCACTATCTTAGCTAGCAGTACTAATTACAATCATATGCTTCCAAACCGCAAACAAGCAACGATATTGAGCAACAACATAATCACAAGAGCCATGTGTCAAGAAAATTTTGCAGGCATAATCCTGTATAAAAGCATGTATAAGATTTTCTACACACGTGGACTTCTATTTGTTGTAACTTCTCAATCTGCTTTCTTGCCTAGTTCTTCATGGTGGCGAGCATGCCTACCAGTAGAGTAAGACGAGATTGCTGAACCAGTCACAAAGAGCGAGTGTTTAGCAATATCGAAGCCTTTCTTTGTTGCCAACCACAAAGTCCAGAAGAATCCAATCCACCCTGGTTTACACAAAAATTTTGGGTCCAGAAAGAGGAGTTATGGGAAACATAGCCACTGAGCAGTATCAAAAGTCAATATAGTATGAACGATTATCAAGCTTCATGTAACAAAGAAAAGCAAAATAAAGCCAGCGATTTGATAGAATGAGCAGCAAATTTGACTAGCAGGTGCTAGAAAAACACCACTAATATTTTTTTTATCTACACATTAAACAAGGAATGAATTTCATTAGACGGTGCATACAATGAAATACTGGCTGGTTTCTTACTTACATAGACAAACTGAAAGAAACAAAAAAGTATATCACAATACGAGGATATGTTCATATTTATCTAACCATAGATAGAAACAATTATCAGGGTCTGATATGTATTTCCCTTCCCTAGGGCACTAAATCATTTGACAAGTGGTCCACTGTGGGCCCAGCACCAGAAGCCCTTACATACAGTCAGTCATAATCAAAACAAAACAAAATCGCGCTTCAACATCAACTTCAGGGTGATGTGCAATAATTTTTTATTATAGTTATCATCTTTGTAGACTAGACTAGATTATTTAATTACGGATATGGTTCCGATCAGAAAGTTGAATGAGTTAAATCTTGTGTCTCATAAATTTTAAAGCGAAACCATCATTACAAGGTTAGCAATCGCTTCTGGTTAAACACTAAAGAGCAAAATTCCCAATCATCCGTTGAAGTTCGTATAACTGATAAACCATTGGCCGGGTAGGACTTGATAATAAGAAGTACATAAGTATAATTTGGGCAAGTAAGAACTGAAAAAGCCAATGATCTCTAATTCAAATGATACCTCTTTCCCTTTTAATAACAAGGTGGAAGGTGAGGTTCTGAGTTGAAGATCCCCTGGGTGCATGTGTAATTACCAATAAAAGAAAGAAAAAAAAAAAAGGTGTGGCGGGTGAGAAAGAAAGGTCATCTCTACCTGTAGCTATCAGAGCAGCTATGATTGCTGAAATTGTAGTACTGGAAATAACAAACACAGCTACTGATAACGCTCCAATGTATATAAATGTTACACAGGTGAAGAAAAGAGCCAAGAAGCCACCTGCCGCTGCCAAAGACACCAGAAGAGATATGACAATGGCATTGACAGTTGCAGCCAGAAAGAAAAGCATAAAGACAAGCAATCCTGTCAAAGCAAGAAGAGTGATCGTCCCAACCTGCAGTACATTTGGAAAGTTAATCAAGATATACTCAGAAGAGATATTAAAAATAAAAAGAATACAGGATCTACAAGTTTAGTAATTAAAATTCACGAACCTCTATTTAGAATGTAAACTTATTGACAAAACTCGAGAGACAAATTATAATCACAGCTTAGAAACAAATTATAATCATTCAATCCTCAAACTCCGATAAGGATTGAACTCAACAAAGCAATTAAATTCCCGTTATTTATGCTAGAGTCATATCCACCATAAATAGTTTCAACCATAATTTTCTTCCTCGTCAGCTTAACTCATGCTCTAGGTCAAAGCTTAGCTAGCGCCATACCTGTAGTAGGAGATACCACAGTGACATGGCTTTGGGCTGGTTACTCCATGGACAATGCCACAACCTCTTGTCATTGTGATGCCCCCAACCCCATGCCTCTATTCATTAAAACTGTTTGCCACACCATCTTATCCTCGTATTTTCATCAATTGGTTTTACATGCTTTCCACAAAACCATTCACTTCACCTGTAATGTCATTCATATATCTCTATAGTCTATATCCTCATTCTATGCTAATCCCAAAAGATTTGAATTTTATCTTATGATAATTGATAACAAAGGACCCCCCACCCTTAATATTCCTTTCTCAGATTGAACACTCATTTTGTTATCAAAATGGATGATAGAAAAAACTAGCAATTAAGGAATAAAAAATCTCATCTTTTGTCTTGCAAGAAATATGAATAGAGTAGCACAATGTATCTAAAACATAATCTAGAGAACAACCCCCCCTTAAATCAAGTAAAATAACAATCAGAGGACACAATCCCATTGTGAAATCAGAGTATCATTACCTGAGCAATAATCAACACAAGAAAATTTAGAAGATGGGTAATCTCATTTTGAGTTCATACTACAAATCCAAGTATATTCTTATTACAATCATTAGTAAATAATAATAAATAACTCGAGATCATGATGGGGTTTTTGTTGTGCTGTGTATGCCGTCTATGTGTTTGATAATTTGTCTCTTATTTAGATTCCACATAGCGTAACCTTGGTATTATTTGTTGTAACAAAGGTACACTTTTGATAGACAATAATAATATACTAACTTTGTATCATTGTACAGATGACAAAAAAAAAAAGACTTACAGAAATGACGAGGAGAGCACGAAGAGGAGAGCCTCTACGAGTCCAGATAAGAACATTCCGGGAGGTGTTTCCAGAAGCTTCGCGAAGGAGAGGGACGTTGTGGGCCACAGAGGTCTTGATCCGGTGCAGCAGCGGAGCAGGATCCGTACCGTGATCAGGAAACAGAATCGCCGATATGAAACGGTGGAATAAGCTGTACAACGTCTCCTCCGCCCCCCCTCCTCCGCCGCCGCCGTGGTGGTGGTGGTAATTCTCTTTAGGCTGGTCGTCCTCCCCGGTCACCTCCACGTAAGTACCATTGCCGGTAGGCCTCTCCGTACCGTACAACGGTTCATCCATTTTGATTTTTTTTTTGGTAGAGAGAGAGAGAGAGAGAGAAGACTGTTTGTTTGTGAAGTTGAAGACTCAGTAGCGAGTGGCCATCCCAATCAATAATTTAATTTGAGTTGTTCATCTACTAGTCTATAACTAATTGTTTTTTTAATGAGTGGGGGAACTAGGATTTATAATGATGAGGGCACGACGTCATGATTCTGATTTGACAACACTTTTCTTTTTTTTATTATTTGTCTTTCAAAAGTGAGGAGGATATTTCCTATGATAATGTTGTTCGTGCACGTGGATTGTTGTTATTTTTAATTGCGTTGATCTTTTCTTCCCCTTTAATTAGATTCTCTCCATCAGGAGGCCGACATCCAAGAATTAGTTCTCTTTAATTTGCGGTTCTTTTTGTTTACCGACAGAGTTGTTTTAGCCTGTGTCTAGCTCAATGTAAAATGTGTTTGGCTCTATGTAATATGTTTTTCGAACGTAAAATGTTTTTTTAGGTGAAAATATTTTTAGGTGTTTAGTTGTGTTATTGAAAATACTCTAAGAAACACATTTTTTACTAATTTTTCACATTTTCTTCAATTTCCAAACAAATATTATATCGGTAACAAGATGACAAGATCGAGAGCAGTTTATGGGTAAGTCGATGGCTCGATCTAGTTGCATTGGCAGCAACGCGATCGATGGTTCGATCCGGAGGCGGTAGCAAGATCTCGTTGGGTGGGTGGTCAAGGTGGTCCAAACGGTTCATGGGTGGGTCACTCATGGTGGTCTGATCGGCTTAGGGGTGGCTCGCTCCACTGGGCCACGACGGTCCAATCTATTTTCTATTGGCTCCTCTTTGATCTCTTAGTGCTCATTCATCTATGTTCAAGGTCTCTTCTCTTCTCTCTCTCTCTCTTTGGTTCTGAGACTGAAAATAAAATATAGGAAAATAGAAGTATAGTTCATTTTACACTAAAATCAATCCTATTTTACAGTCAAAGGGAAAATGATTTTAGGTTGATTGGATTTTTCAGTCCACCCAAACACCTTTAAGGCTATAAAATGTTTTATGTAGAATGTTTTCAATCAAACCAAATGCAACCTTACTATCACAACAAAATGTATAATAGTGTTGTAAATGTGTTGTGACAATTTATTGTGTTCTTAGACTTTCTCTTACTGAACTCTTTTAACTTTTTAATTTTAACAAGTGGCTGTAAATTAGAAAATTTGGCAAAATGCAAAAATTATTGTGAGATTAGGGTTAATGTCAAGTACTATCCAATTTTTCCTTAAACACAAATCATACTTAAAACTATTTATGCTAAATTCCACAAACAATGTTGTCCCACAATGACTATATTGTGGTAATTATATACACAAAAAAGTTTCTATGTGGTAAATAGTTGAGTAACAAGTTTAGCTCCAAACCAGTATAGAGTTATCTCTTCCAATCCACTACACTACTATTTATAAAATTATTCATGTGTATTTTAAGGTCACATGACTTTTTTAATGAGTCATGTAATTTGTTTAAATAATATACATGGATAATCTTATAATTCATCATGTAATGGGTTGGAAGAGATGGTTCTATACTGGTTTAGAGCTAAACTTTGTCCAATAGTTGATGGATTAGCTAGAGATGAAAAAGAAAGCAAAAGAAGGAATAGTGGAACCAGTGTTAAAGTACAATTTCTGCTTAGGGAGTTAATTAGATTTTTTTTTTTTTTTTAAAAGGTAGTATATAACATTTGCCCAACTCTCAGTGGACTTTTTGTAATTTACCCTAGAAAATTTATTTGAAAAAGAGTTTATTTAATTAAATTATAGTGTAGATTTTTTGATTTAAAATGACAAATAAAAAAAAAATTTATTATGAGTTGTCTAATTATATTCAATCAAAAAAATGCAGCATAATCGTGGAGTTCATTGACTTATTAGCCAATGTAATTTATTGTGTATTGATAATAGTTTAAAAGTGCAATATACTCATTATGTGTATTTTTCTCTTATAAGAGATTAAAACTAATGAGTTAAGCATACAGACATGAAGCTAAGAGAATTCAAGGATGAAGATCAATTGAGAAGTGGCTTTTGAAGAATTTAATGAGTCAAAGATGTGTGAAATCATAAAAGGAAAGAGAGAAATTCGTTTAAGCCAAAAATGAAAAAAATCCTGGCATGGAAATATTCTGACCAATTTTGGTATTTTGGTCATATCTTTTTTACTCCAATATTGGATTGACTTAATTCTTGCGGCTACGAATAGAGGACTTGAAGATCTAAAATTTTATAGTTTACCAAAACTTCATAATTTGTATGTCGTTTTCAAGGCCAAACCCAACCTGGAAGTTGACCCACTGTTGAAAAACAAGAATTGACATTTTTTATTTTCCTTCTTAGGAGCATGTGTTTTAGGGTTTTGAATGTTATACATATTGATGATGCCGAAAAATCATCAGTGAGCCACATAGTCCTCGCACGCTCGAAACAATACCTACACAGTAAAAAGAGAAAACCTAACAGAGAACACCGGTGTGGTGCTGGCCAAATAATCTCCGAAGTTCAAGTTAGAACTTCTCACAACTTTAGAGTGCCAGAGCTGGGGCGAATTATGTGTACTTGTTTTCTGAGGGTCTTTGGGTTTTTATAGTAGTGTAGAACCAAACTTCTATGCTTGCGCAACAAGTTTTTTCCTTATAGGGAAGATCTTCATTAATGTGCGTATCTTCCAGAATCCTCATCGTGTTAGAATTCTATTCATATTGGGATTCTATGGACTAGGGTTAGTCGTGAGACGCAAGTCGTTTCCATTAAGGATTTCTTGGAGACCACATAATGACCAATTCAGTGCTACATGACCTTTTGATCCGTCCACCCTAGTCCATTCACATCGGATCCGTTTACTTTTAGCCCATTTGTCATGATCTGTCAAGTCCATCCAAATGGATCCGTCATCACTAAATTCCTTCCTTTTCAGTTGCCCCCTCACCCCATGGGTCCGTGATCACTGAGTGGAAGGACCCGTGGGGTGACGGTTCAATCTGGTCTTTTGAGGAACACCCCCAGCCTTGATAGGCTAGCCTACGGTCATTAATGACTAAGGACACGTGTCATTAACTAAATGGTCGCTCACTTGGATCGAAGCGCCCCTTCATCTTCCATGTCGTTCCCTCTATATAAACCAAACTCTCCTCCTCTCATTTCTTTACTTTCTACTGAAATCTAAGATCAGAGCGCACCCATCATCATTGTCAGACCATACCATTCAGCTGTTACATCCGTCATCAACGCCTTTTTACCGTCCAACTTCAACCTGGTAAGCATTTTTTTCCCTTAAAAAATTTTTATGCACTTTTTTATTTCTCTAGACTTTGTACACTAATGTCATTCATTATAGACCCATTAGAGTCTTAGGATTTACCGTCACATGTAGGTCATGTCTAGTGCGTTGAGTAAACATTCGTTTGTCCACGACAGGGCGAGCAACAATGAAGTGTACCCGTCGGGTCACAAAGACCTTGACAGTCCAAGTGAAGAAACGAGTTCGTCGGCTAGTTCACCTTCCTCAAAGGATGAGGGTTTGGAGACGGAAGGGCCAGAGGATGACTTCATTCAAGACCTGGATGACACTGAACCCCCAATTCAATCCGTCGTGGGTCCTGATGGACTTAGGAAGTTTATCATGTTACCCATATGGACGGTCAATGACTTTGCCTCCACAATTAAAGAATCCCATTTTAAAACACTTAGGGACAAGTACCAAATCCCTGACAACATACCTCTCCGTCTACCTTACAAGTCAGAGAAATGTTATTATGATGGTATTGAAGGTGTCGGGGTTTATGAGCAAATGCTGAAGGCAAGGCTCAGGTTCCCCTTAAGTTCACTCCACCGTCAACTCCTTCAACACTTAGGCCTGTCCGTCAACCAGATTTCCCCAAACGCCTGAAGGGTCTTCCTAGGTGTGGAGGTATTGTACGGGGCAATGTCCGACGGTGCCAAAAGGTTGACGATGCAGGAATTCCTACATTGTTACCGTCCTGATGAGATTGCCCAGTCAAAGGGTATGTATAGCTTCGTGCCTAGGAGCCCTTTGCTGAGGCTTGTGTGTGAGACCCCCAACTCCAATAGGAACTGGAAGAGTCAGTATTTTTTCATGGAATGTGATGAATGGATGTGTCGTCCTGGTGACAATGAATTTATGCCCGTCGACACCACATAGGGCATATTGCCACCGTTTGGTATGTATCCATCTATATTTGGCTCAATTTTTATTTGTCGTCACTTTAACCATCTTCTTTTGCAGTTTGCGACTATCCACAAGTCTCTCTCAAAGAATGGATTTTTCTGGAGAGAATTTTTAACAAGTCCAAGCTAGAGGAGAGGACGTGGGCAAAGTTGGTCACATTAGACACTATCCACTGGTACTGTGACGGACCAAAACCAACTCTAGCCGCCCGTCGATATGACGCTCAAGTTCGCCAACATAAGTCTATCACCCTATCTTTGTGTTTCTCGATTTGTACTTCACTCTAACCATTCATTTTCCTTTGTGTAGAAATGGATGCTGCCAAGAGAAGGGCCGTCATCAAACAATAGGCAGCCAAAAAGAAAGAGGTGGAAGGACAACAACCTAAGGAGACGGGTTCATCCAACCCGTCCACAAAAAGAAAACTGTTGGAGAAGCAAGGTTGTCTCTCCAAGAAGCCTAAAAACATTCTGGAGATTGTCATGGGACTAGAGGCCGAGGGCAGGAAGACGGTTACTCCCGCCAAGCATGGAGCAGGAAAGGGTTTAATGAAAGGCCCGTCTACCACCCAAAAGAAGCCACCCGTCCTCCTCCGTGAGGATTCCAAATATGCTTTAGAGAAACTTTCGTCCATCATATCGTCCGACGACTATGAGGACTTAGGCAACCATGCCACGGAAGCCATGAGGGTGACGGGGCTCTTTTGTATTGCTCAGGTAAGTCATGCCGTCCACTTTCTATCCTTCCCCTTCACTTACTTCCGTCACTAATAACTTTTGTTTTCAGGCGATGGTGATAATGAAGGGGCTGATGGGATGGTGTCTGAACCATGAGACGGCGCTAGACCGTGTAAGGGCGAGGGCCAACGAGACGGAGGACGAGTTGAACGATCTCAAAGCCTGGAAGGTTGGCATGGAGAAAAAATTTGCTACGTCGAAAAAAGTCAGGAAAGAGCTTGAGGAACATATGGAGACGATGAGAAAAGTCCTGGAGGATAAAGAGAAAGAGATTAAGGATGCCAAGGACCAACTCCGTCAAGCGAAGGAGGCAGCGATCCGTGAATATCGCGACTCTGACACCCTCCTAGAGGAGCTCGGGACCTCTTATGCGGACAGTTTCAATGACGCTGTCTGTCAGGCCAAGAAAGCTTATCCTGACCTTGACTTTTCTCAACTCAACATTGATATGCAAGCCCAAGCTACTGCTTAACCCGTCGCCTCTGAGAGTACGGATGATCTATTTGCTGACGATGCAGCCCTTGGCGACGGAGAGTCAGCTCCTGTTGAAAACCAAGCCCAGCCCGTCAATAATGATGCCCGTCAGCCCGTGATTGTTAAAGAGAATGTTGAAAAAAAACCCCCTCATCAGTAAAAAATTCTTTATTATTATTGTTTTTTTTTTATGGAGTTGTAACTATTTGGGGAACAGCCTTTTAACTTTATCCATCATTTGTGGCATGTTAAAACATATCCTTTTAAGGGCTTTAATTAATATTTACTTGTCCTATTGTCTGTTTATTTTTATGACTTTAAACATGTAGTTATTAAACAAAAACCATCTTTTAGATGGATCCGTCCTCTGATGAATGTGTAGTGTCAATTTTAATGTTACGTTGAACCCGTAATAGGGATCTTATAACTATTCTCTTCAAAGGGGGTCCATTCACTTGTGGACTAGTGAGGAACATTCAACTTTGGGTCCGTCCTTCAGGATGAGCCCGTTCACTCAATGACTATGAGTTAAATCCGTCCACTATAAGGATCAGTTGTGGATTGAGGTAAATCAATTTTATGTTGGGTCCGTTCACTAAACGGATCTTATGGTTTTGATCCTTTAGGGTGAGTCCGTCCATTTATGGGTTAGTATTACTAACCCAGCCTTAAGTTTTACCCGTCCGTTGTATGGACTTTATAGTTATCATCCTTTAAGATGAATCCGTCCACTTGTGGACCAGAAGTATTAATTTGAATTCGTCTACTTATGGACTAGCAATTTTAATCCAACCTTAAGTTGGATCCGTCCATTGTATATGGACTTTATAGTTATCCTTTAGTATGAGTTCGTCCACTTGTGGACTAGGAATATTGATCTACATCCGTCTACTTATGGACTAGTAATTTTAATCCAACCTTAAGTTGGATCCATCCATTGTATGGACTTAATGGTTATTATCCTTTAGGATGAGTCTGTCCACATGTGGACTTGAATAATTTGTCCTTTTCAAGGACTTTAGAATATTTCAGCCTCCTAGGTTGAACCGTCCATTTCATTGGACTTCGTGGTAGATCCGTCCACTTTGTTGGACTAATACTTTCACCCTCCTGGGATGAATTCGTCCATTTTATGGACTTCGTAAAATCTTGTAGAAAAAACATTAGTCATATCTGAATACTCCTCTTATTATATATTCATTTATTCGTAGGAGAGTAATTTCTCCAGGGAGAAGCTTAAAAAGATACTTAATAAATCATTGTAGCAAAGATAAATTGTCTAAATAGTGAACTGAAAAACTGGAAAATGTAGCAAAAATTAAACTAAAAGTAAATCGGAGGTCTGGTGGATGCTGCTTTCCACGTCGTCATCTCTACTGGTAGTACTTTCATAGGTGTTCAGCATTCCATGGATATTGCAATTCTCGCCCGTCTAGCGTCTTAAGGTGGTAGGTGCCTTTCCTTTGTCATGATGTAACCCTGTAAGGTCCTTCCCAATTGGGGCCAAGCTTTCCTTGGGTAAGATCTTTAGCGACGCCCATTACCTTCCTCAAAACAAGGTCTCCGACCTGGAAGTCTCTGTGTCTGACTTTGGAGTTGTATTGCTTCGCCATAAGGTTCTAGTATCGTGCCAACCTTTGCTCAGCTGTTGCCCGGACCTCGTCCACCAGGTCAAGTTGCAGGCGTATAGCTTCATCATTCTTGTTCTCATCATAGTTCTCCACCCGGTAGTTTATGAGCCCTACTTCTGCTGGGATGACTGCCTCGCTTCCGTATGCTAGACGAAATGGTGTCTCCCCCGTAGGTGTCCTTGCTGTTGTCTGGTATGCCCATAAAACACTTGGTAGTTCGTCCGGCCATATGCCCTTTGCCCCTTCGAGCTGAGTCTTGATGATCTTGAGCAAGGATCGGTTCGTAACTTCAACCTGTCCATTGGCTTGTGGGTGGGCGGGTGACGAGTAGTGGTTCTTGATTCCTAGTTCCGAACAGAAGTCTCTGAATGTGCTATTGTCGAACTGCTTTCCGTTGTTCGAGACAAGCACCCTAGGTATCCCGTACCTACAAATGATGTTCTTCCAGACAAAACTCCAAATATTCTTTTCCGTGATAGTGGCTAAGGCTTCTGCTTCCACCTATTTGGTGAAGTAGTCGATGCCAACTACTAGGAACTTTAGTTGCCTGACTGCTATTGGGAAAGGGCCCATGATATCTAATCCCCATTGAGCGAACGGCCACAGGCCCGTTATAGGGGTGAGTTCCTCGGACGGTTGTCTGATGACATTGCCGAATCTTTAGCACTTGTCACAAGCTTTAACATAAGTTTGCGCGTCCTTCTACATAGTAGGCCAATAGTATCCTACGCGAATCAGCTTGTTCACCAACGATCGTGCCCCTAAATGGTTTCCGCAAATCCCCACGTGGACCTCTCTTATGACGTAATCTGCCTTCTTGGGGCCCAAACACCTTAGGTACGGGCGAGAGAAACCTCTTTTGTATAAGATGTCTTTTATTAGAACAAACCGCGATGCTTAGACCTTTAATTTTCTGGTGGCGACCTTCCCGTCCGGTAGCATGCCGTTCCTTAGGTAGGAGACTACTGGCGTGGTCCAGTTGCTTTCAGAACCTATCTCCTGCACACTCATAACCTCATCTATGAGTGAAGAGATTTGGATGAAGGATAGTATCTGATCGGGGACCAGCATGTATTCTGCTGAGGCGGCCTTAGCTAGACGATCGGCACACTTGTTCTCCTCCCTTGGGATTTGGACGAATTTAATTTGAAGACTGCCAATCCGATCCTTCACCTCCTTAAGGTACTTCTTCATTCTTTCGCTCTTGTATTCGTAGTTGTCATTAATCTGACTGGTTACAACTTGGGAGTCATAGTATACGACCATGTTTTCAGCTCCTGCCACTCTCGCGAGGTCCAATCCTGCTACTTAAGCTTCGTATTCTGCTTCATTATTAGTCGTAGGAAAGTCCAGGTGGATCATGCACTCGATCTTATCTCCCTCTGGGGTGTGGAGTACCACGTCGGCCTCTCCTACTTGCTTATGTGAGGATCTGTCTGTATGGACGCTCCACTGTGGAACCACTTCTGCCCCCTGGCCTTCCATGAGAGTGAATTCGACGATAAAGTCAGCCACCACTTGTCCCTTGATAACAGTACGTGGACGGTACCATATATCGAACTCACTCAGCTCGACTGCCCACAACGCCATTCATCTTGCAGCTTCAGGGCTACTCATGGCTCTTCTCAGAGGCTTATCCGTCAAAACAACAATTGTATATGCTTGGAAGTATGGTTTAAGTTTTCGTGCCGCAGTCACCAATGCGAACACTAGCTTTTCCATCTGGGGGTACCTTTCTTCTGCTCCTCGAAACCCTCGGCTTGTAAAGTAAACGGGTCTCTGCAATCCATCCTCTTCTCTTACTAAAGCCACGCTGACAGCGACTTGCGAGACGGCTAAGTATAGATAAAGCTCCTCTCCTGGCTTGGATGGGCTAAGTAATGGAGGAGACGAAAGATACAACTTTAGATTTTCGAACGCCTGCTGGCACTCGTCCGTCCACTCAAATGATCTCTTCAATACGCGGAAGAATGGTAGGCATTTATCCGTCACCCTTGAGACAAACCTGTTTAGTGCTGCTATCTTGCCATTTAGGCTTTGCACCTCCTTAACTGTCTTCGGTGGAGCTAGTTCCACTATAGCCCGTATTTTCTCTGGATTGACCTTGATACCCCTTTGGGATACCATGAATCCCAGGAATTTCCTCGCAGTCACACCGAACACACATTTATTTGGATTTAACTTCATGTTGTATGCCCAGATGGTGTCGAAGGTCTCTTGGAGGTCGCTCAAATGTTCGTCTTCTCGTATGCTTTTCACCAGCATGTCATCTACATAAACTTGCACATTCCTCCCAATCTGGTGTGCAAACGTCTTGTTCATTAATCTTTGGTACGTTGCCCCTACGTTCTTGAGCCCGAATGACATCACTTTGTAGTAGAAGAGTCCTTGGCTAGTAACAAAAGAAGTCTTTTCTTGATCAGTCTCCTCCATTCTGATCTGGTTGTATCTTGAGAACGCATCCATGAAGCTCAGAAGCTGATGTCTCGCGATTGAGTCTACCAAGGTATCTATCCGTGGAAGCGGGTAGCTGTCTTTGAGGCAGGCTCTATTAAGGTCCATGAAGTCTACGCACATCCTCCACTTTCCATTGGCCTTTTTTACCATAACCACGTTTGCCAACCAGTCAGGGTAGTACACTTCTCGAATGAAATCTGCTTCCAGTAACTTCTAAACCTCCTCAACTATCGCTTTGTCTCGTTCCTAAGCAAATACTTGTTTTTCCTGTCGGACGAGAGAGGATGAGGGCGACACATTCAATCTGTGGACGATAACTGAGGGATCGATTCTGGGCATGTCCTCGTGACTCCAGGCGAATACCTCCTGATTTTCTCTTAGAAACGTTGTGAGTGCTTGATGTACCGACTGACTAGCCAACGTACCAATTCTAGTCGTCCACTCGAGCCTTGAGTCATCAAGGGTCACTTCCTCTAGTTCTTCCACCGGTTCTACTGTTGTTTGTTGTTCTTCTATGCAAATGGTTTGCTGGTGATCATCCATCTCTAACATGGCAATATAGCATTCATGCTCAGCCACTTAATCCCCTCTTACTTCTCTTACCCCATATTCAATGGGAAACTTGATCATCAAATGGTAGGTTGATGTTACAGCCTTCCATGAATTCAAAGTAGGACGTCCCAATATGGCGTTGTATGCGGACGAGCAGTCAACAACTAGGAAGGTCACATCCTTCGTGATCTGCTGAGGGTAATCTCCGACTGTCACTAGTAAGGTGACCGCACCCAGTGGATACACCCTTGTTCCTCCAAACCCTACGGGTGGGGTGTTGGTTGGGATCAATCGTTCTCTCTCTATTCTCATCTGCTGAAAGACTGGATAGTACAAGATATCAACGGAGCTTCCGTTATCTACCAGCACCCTGTAGGTGTTATAGTCTCCTACCCATATACTGACTACGAGTGGATCATCATGTGGGTGGTGGAGACATTAGGCATCTTCCTTCGTGAACCCAATTACGAGATTGTCGACCTGCGCCATCTTCGAGGCATACCCTGTGAGTTGAATATTCTGAACCATCCATAGGTATGGTGGGTCGCTTGCTTTCTCTTCGGGCTGGTGCTCCTTGGTTTTGTTCTGTTCCTTCCTTGCCGATGAATTTTTGCAGTTTCCCTTGCCTAATGAGGGCCTCTATCTGCTGCTTCAAGTCATAGCAATCAGACGTGTCGTGACCGTGGTCTCGGTGGAAACGACAATATTTATCCTTAGGCCTCTTGCTGGGATCACCCTTCAATTTGCCGAGGAATGTCAAGGCTTCTTCGTCTTTGATCTGCATCAGGACCTGATCAATCGGGGTGTTCAGGGGGGTGAAGTTTGTGGACCTCCCTGTCGGGGGCTTGGATCGTCGATCATCTCTTTTATCTCTTGTCCTAGCCATCTTTCTACCCTTATCCTGCCGAGCTTCCTCCTGCCTCTCTCTCTTCTTGGGTTTCTCCTCGCGGGCCAGTAGCATATTTTTAGCATTCATGTACTTAGTGGCCCTGTAAAGCACATCAGACATGATTTTCGGGTCATTTTTGTATAAGGAGAATAAAAACTTACCCTTTCGTAGCCCATTCATGAAGGCTGCTACGAGGATCTTGTCGTCAGCTTCGTTAATCGAGAGTACTTCTTTGTTGAAGCGGGCTATATAAGACCTCAGCGTCTCATCATCCCGTTGCCTAATGCTCATTAAGCATGCGGTTGGCTTCTTATATCTATGTCCCCCGATAAAGTGTGAGGCGAACTGGGTGCTTAGGTCCTTGAAAATGCTGATGGAGTTGGGCGTCAACTTGCTGAACCAAATTCTTGTAGGACCCCTTAGTGTGGTAGGGAAGGCCCTATACATGATCTCGTCTGCTACTCCTTGAAGGTGCATTAGGGTCTTGAATGATTCCAAGTGATCGAGAGGGTCCTTGGCTCCGTCATAGCTTTCTATCTGCGACATGCGAAACTTCTGTGGTAAGGGGAAAGAGTTGATGGATATGGTGAATGGTGAATCGGTTCGGTGGACCAGATCATCAAGGTCATTGGACACTCTCCTCTTGAGCGCGTTCAGCATAAAGTCCATCCGTTCTTTCATCATCTACATCTCATCGACGATTTGGAGCGGAGCCGTATCAATGATGGATGGACGGCTCATGTCTTGTCGTTTCGGTCTGCTCGGGGCGTTACTACCCTCCGGCCCCTCTTAGTTTCTTCGTTCAACACTGGTACCTTCTTGGTCTTCCTCTTGGGTACCCATCGCTGCATTCTTCTGCCGTAGCTGTTCCTCTAGGTCTTGGTTTTGTTTGGTGAAACATTCCACTGCTGCTGTGAGGGTTTGGACCTGCCTCTCCAAGGCAGTGGGTCGCGACTCGTCTCCTTGAACGTTGTTGGTGGTCGCCATCGAGCGAGTAAGTACCATGCAACTCTTTGTCCGGGAAGCGTTTGTATGGCTTACAAGTCGCAGTCTTTCCCACAGACGACGCCAACTAATGATGCCGAAAAATCACCAGTGAGCCACACAGTCCTCGCACGCTCGAAATAATACCTACACAGTAAAAAGATAAAACCTAACAAAAATCACCAGTGTGATGCCGGCCAAATACCCTCCGAAGGTCAAGTTAGAACTTCTCACAACTCTAGAGTGCCAGAGTTGGGGTGAATTATGCGTACCTATTTTCTGAGGGTCTTTGGATTTTTATAGTAGTGTAGAACCAAACTGCTATGCTTACGCAACAAGTCTTTTCCTTATAGGGAAGATCTTCATTAATGTGCATATCTTCCAGAATCCTCCTCGTGTTAGAATTCTATTGATATTGGGATTCTATGGACTAGGGTTAATCGTGAGACGTAAGTCGTTTCCATTAAGGATTTCTTGGAGACCACATAATGACCAATTCAGTGCCACGTGGCCTTTTGATCCGTCCACCCTGGTCCGTTCACATCGGATCCGTTTACTTTTAGCCCATTTGTCATGATCTGTCAAGTCCATCCAAATGGATCTGTCATCTCTAAATTCCTTCCTCTTCACATATTAAAGAGATACAAGGGCAGCCACGTTTTTGGCCGTTGGAAAACCTTATTTTTCATCAATTTTTGAGATTTTTCATTTTCTACAGAAGTTTAAGAACCTAAACTAGGGTAAGGGGTGAATCCCCAGTGTTGTAAGTTGTCTACTATTCAATCCAAGAATGTTTTTCACATTTTGATTATTGAAATCAATTGTTCTCTTTTCATAATTATTTTGTTAGATTGATATTTAATTTCTAATTATTTCATAAGTCTATTCTTGAATCTTCTTATTATTAGAATAAGGTTTTATAATCTCTCTAGTAAAACGTAATAATCTTGTTAGATATTACTTTTGCCATAATACTGTCTCTAGGGTATGTGATGTTCTTGAGTTTTTCTAGCAATTTTTTTTTTTTAAGATTAAATTGTTGGAATAATTGATGAATATAATCCACCAAAAAGAGTTTTATTAATAAAGCTTATTTCAAAATCTTCCAATCGAATAGTTTGTGTTTACTTACCCGATTGTGTACTAAATTGGAATGGTAATGGATGCTTAACAATATTGGTTGACAAACCCTAACGCCCTAGTGATTTTAATTATTGAATTTTACCAAACTTTCTTTGACCTAGTTTCAATCATATTTTTCTATATATTATTAATGCTTTTGACGTGTTCTTTTTTTCCTTTTCTCGGTAGAATGACATCCTTAACTACACTAAAATAAATAAATAAATAAATCTCTTACGTTGGTGATTGATTATATAGTTAGATTTTCCAGACATTTCATGTCTGAAATTCTTTTTTTAATGATAATGTTAAGATCATCCATTATTTAGTACTAGTAAGTTTTTCGTGCGATGCACGGATAATGTTGTAATGTTTTATGTAAATTTTTTGGAAAATGTTGTAGATATATTATAGTATATTTATTATAAAACTTTGTTAGTAATGAGTTCATCATAAGAAGTAACAATTATAAATTGCACACATATATCTATTATATTTATTTTGTTTAAGTAATGAGCAATAAAAAAATAAAAACAACTTTGAAGTAATATTGTATAATAAAGTTGATAAAAGCATATTAATTCATTCCGTATTATTGATTTTTATTATGTGATGTAATAAAGAGCTTCATTAGGAAACCTTGTTTTTTTTTTTTTTTTTTTTTTTATATTCTTCAATGCTTTGTTATTGCGGTATGGCAATGCTTGTAGAGCTTGTTGAGGGGTATGTTATCATAATCTGTTTCTTCATAATTATACACCGTCAATTTTGGTTTAGCATGGCTTGTTCATAATTATAAGTTTGAAAACTATTATTGTATTTCAATTTTGGTAAATAATCTTTTTTTTTTATATAGTTACAGTATATTGTTAACCCCGCAACTTGAAATTTGATCCTCAAGCACTTTGTGCATGAAGATGTGTCAATTCAACTACAAGATCATTGGCAAGTTAACAATCCTAATAGTGAGCGATTTTGATAAAATTTCCGGAAAACATAATCACTAAACATAAAAATTAATCAATCTTATAATTGCTTAAAGAAAAAAAAATTCAACAAAAGAAATATACCCCAAGTGTCTGTACTGTGGTTATCCCTACTTTTTTTAAGTCTAAACAAGTAAACAACAGCGTATAGTGTGTGTGTGGCTTCTCCATATTATATATCATATGTTGGAGAATCAAAAAAATCAGTAATAGCACTGGTAAGATGATTCACGAGCATATGTATATGTGGCAGTCACTATCGAAAGGCTTAAGGTTCAATGTCTCAAAGAAAGAAGGCCTAAACACGGGGCATATATTCTCACGGGTATCTTATGAGTTCCAATGTGGGAAGTGGGGATTGTTTATGACATGTGATGTGATCACATTCTAGTATTTCATGTGAACCTTATGTCATTACTCATTACTACTTACCTAACATTTAGGCCTTAAAATATGACACCAAACCATATGTAATTTTGTAACCTTTGAAACTGAGCTTCTTCAATATTGTATGGCTATAATTTATGTAAATTCTAATAATTTGAATTTCGAATTCTTTTCTATAGATATAAAAGGATTTAAAATATTCATGACATTTTTTTCTATTATAATAATTATTTTTTTATCATTAAGTCAAGAAGCTCAAAATATCAGTTTTTATTTTTTATTTTGTTGTGTAGTTAGGAACTTTAGGATTTGAACCTAGTTCCTTATTTGATGACAAAGATTTTATCAATTGAATAGTTATCATATACGATTTGAACCCAGTTTCTCTTGGCTAGGAGTTGTTGCTAAGATTTTCGTAGGTATTTGCATTCGTATTAAATTTCAATGATACAATAGTTTTTCGTAAATCTTTTTATTTTTATTTTTTTGTTAATTTTGGAATAGTGTAGCAAAAGAATTAATATAGCATATTGGATTGTGTATTTTTTTTTTCTTCCATATCTTTTTTTCATTTGAAGGTGCATTAAAAATCTTAGCAACTGTGTAATTTTCAAAACCATCCTTTAGATAGAATTCATTCAAATGAAGTAGGAAAATCTTTTTTTTCCCTAAAATTCTCTTCAAATTATGTGGGATTCATTCTCCAATATCAATAGTTTTACAGTAATTTAACAATTTAAATAAGTTGTGTCTTAGTTTGTTTTTCAGCAAGATCTCTTGCAAATTTATTTAGGATTTTCTCGGCATCTCAATTTAATATTACAAAATTTGTTTTGTCTTGCATCAAAAACTTCAATTTAAATCCTATATCTAAAGTAATTTGTGATTGTATATATAATAGTTATAGTAAGATGAATATATTATAAATATTTGGATAGTACATAGTTAATTTGAGTACCTCTAGCCTTGGGATAGAGAGACTTGTTTTTGTTTCACATTTTGCACACCAAAATAATAATGATTGTGGTTTGACCTTCCTTCCACAAAGCACGCATGAAATGTAATACCAACCCATTGTTGTATCAATGTTGCTTATTGTTTCAATACTCTAACGGTTCATATTCTGCAATGAACATTAAAGTTAATATGTATTATTTTTTTAATGTAAATAATATGATATATTATTATATTTTCAAGTAAATGATGAGTATAATTTGAAATGATTAACAAACCTATTTTGAAAGATCTCATTCTATGCATTTTATCTTTGTTATTGTCTTCACATAAAATTATTTTGCATGTATTTTTGGTATTTCTTGTATAAGATCATGTTTTTTTACCATTCCTATGATTGAGTTTTTTTTTTTAAAGAAAATATTAAGTAAATGGCATTTTGTAAGATAGTATATGCTATTTATTAGACTTTTTTTTTTTTTTTTTGTTATTATAAATTTTAGAAATATGTAATTATCAATTATTTCAGCAACCTCAGGGATCTTAAGATTTATATATATTTTTGTTGCACTAGTCGATGACAAAGAGAAGTTGCCTGCATAAATTGCATAGAACATTATTAATAGACAAAAGCGTATTAAATTGAAATTGACAATAAAGGAAGACATGATTTCATGAAAATGAGATTTTCTAGAAGTATCATCTATACGTGGGGGAGGAGAAAGAGAGTTTGTAAGTAGGTAAGAGTTTTGGTTTTGATTTACACGTGAGAAGGGTCAGACTTAGGTCATAAAATGTAAGGTAATAACTGGGTCTGGGCTTTTCTTAATGTTTTGTCTATTTTTAAATGGTAGTTCATTTTGTAGAGAACAACATTTGGTTTAATTATTAAGAGCAACCCATATTTTATATAATAGTAAAAAGAAGTTACTATGATCTATTGGGTAACAGTAAAAAAAAACTTAATTAAAAGAGGTAAAAATGACTAAATGCAAAATTAAAGCGTCACATGGCAAGATCTCATGCACTCTCGCATGAGGCCTCTGCTTTTATATATATATATATATATATATATATATATATATATATTGATTTACAAATATACAAATTATATATTACATTAGATATATTATATTTTATGTAGGAATACAGTAATACCATTGTACCAAAATATTTTTTTTTTAAAAAAAGAGTACCAAAATATTTCATTGTAGAGATTGGCTAATTTCATTGTAATTGACAAACATACAAACAAACAAAAAATTTGATCGACACCTAGTATGGGAAATATCCTCATCCCAAGCCTATTTTGATTTCATTTCAAACGCCAAAACAGTAGTAAACTTTTTTCTTTCTTTCTTTTTTTTGGTTAAAAGGATAGTGCATTAGAATTAACAAGCTAAAGTCGGCAGAGTTGTGGCTGAACAGTACTAAACTGACATACACCTGGTCAAACCAAAAAACAAAAGAAATCAATTTGAGGTACAGGGGAGTTGGAAAGTAGTCCAACAATAACAATGAAAGGGCAAACTACTTCACAACAATGGCTATATTGGCTAATTTACTTCACAACAATGGCTTTATTGGCTAATTTACTTCACAACAATGGCTTTATTGGCTAATTTCTAAGGGTTTTTCCTCAAAAAAATTTTTTAGCTCAATAGCTAATTTCTCAGTTGTTAAACTCGATAGGGTGTCAAGTAAGGCACATCCATAATCAATGGAACAAAATAAGTGGGTTTGAAAGTACCTTGAAAATGCAAATCAAATTACCACTTTTATACATCTTTCTTAACCATCTATCCTTGACCATAAAGCAACCATCATATTCTGCATAGGGTATAACCAGTGGCAATTTACCATGCATGTAAATAAAGATCCTGTTTGCATATTTATTTTCCTAATTTTATAATGCATTATTATTTGAGCCCCTTCGAAAAGCATCACAGTTATCCTAGCTCAGAAATTCGATGATGCAATATTGAAGGAATTAAATATAAAAAAATCTCAATAACTAGTAATTTTACTTTCAACAGAGTCGCAAGTTTTTCAATGACTCAGGCAAAGCACAAACATATAGTATATGCAGACAAATATAGTCCAAAACTAACAAAATTGACCATAACATATAGAAGGCAATCAGACACATTCTCTTATTAAACAGATACAGCAATAACACTCATGAATATCTGTGGAAGGGATGATGGAGGATCTTATCCCTCCTTCAATGTTTTAAAAGCAGAACCCCATTTCTGACAAGAACGAAACACTCACATGAAATCATAGTCATCAAGAGCATCATAGCCATTCACAACCAAATCATCGTCTGGCTTGTCTACAAGGAGCTGCTTTTTCTTAGAGCCTGCAGGCAAGAAAAACAATTGAGAAACACATACTGATGAGGTATAAATTCTTCATTACAGAACAATTGAGAGCACTAACTGAAACAATGGAGAAATAAATCCAATAAATACATATATGTCAACATCAGTCCACCACAACGGATTTACAAGCCCGTGTGTGATCCTCTTGAAGTATTCAGGAAGGCAGAGCACACAGAAAAATACCTGTCTTCTTTTTACCAGCATTTGCTTCCTTCTCTGCTTTTAGCTTTTCATTTGCAATTGCCGTGACAGAAGATGCAACATCTTTTGCATCTGCTGCTTTCAAAGTAGTCATTGACAGTCTCATTACAGCCTTAAGTAAAGAAATATAATGGAAACTTTTCTGCATCAGAGAAGCACAAGCATATGTTAACAACATAAGATATTCAATTGACCTTTGGTCAAAACAGAGGAAGACAATTTAACACACCTCAAATGGACGCAGTTTATGTGATATGAGCTCTGCATATTCCAAGAAATCACTTTCTGATTTGGGAATAAAATTATCAAGAGTCTTCTCATCTCCTCTCTCACCAAAAAGTTCTTTAGTAGATTTATAATCTGCTTCTTCCACCAGCCTGTCACGGACAATATAGTTGCAGTAAACATCCTCTCAGTATACCAGAAACAAATAAAAATTGCCTATTATTAAGTTTTTAAAAGCCTCCACACTAATTTTCTATTAAGATCAATACACAAATCCCAAATTAGCAGGGATTCAAACCATTCTAATAAATCATAAATTGCATTTGTTTTTCAATGATTTTGCTCCAAAACAAACTTTAGTAGGAAAAAAAATGCAGGCAAGCCCATAATTTAAAACAGGACAATGTGCACCCTATAGCATGATGCAAAAACTTATCAAGCACACTGTTCAAAACTGAGGACAACATCCACCATCAACTATGCACTATGATCAGAATGACAAACAAGGTTGTTAGGGGACACTTCTGGATGCCAAACACTGACAAAAGAGTTTAGAGTCCAGGCTATCAACTTTGTTCTTTTGTCCAGTTTAGTGGTCTCAGTTTGTTTAGAGGTTTTTTTAAGTTATTCTCCAGGCATTGACATGACAAGTACTGGGTTTAGGTTTAAATTATGGTCTAAATCAGGAACAAGTAAATTGATGATAACAAGGATTTTAGCTTAAATCCCAAGTAACTTGGAGAAAAAAATCCAGCCAAAGTCCATGGGTATCACTGAAAAGTCAATAAAGTTTCAAATCAGTATATATACGTCAGCTTTGGAAAATTATTATTTTCCCATTGAGCCTAAGTTCATAAAATTCAAGCCAACCAAACAGGAAATTTTAGAAAATCATAATCCCCAAACATTCTAGCTTTTTATCCGAATTATAGAAAATCATAGCCTGGTTTTAATTAACACTTCCAGCCCATTCGATTTCACCCAAGCTACATCAAAGGGGGTGTACTGCTGTAATTAAAATTCAAGATGCTCCTATGATTTCAGCACCAACTGTTTCCCAAAAATGAGCTGCAAAGATTTCATATGAAAAATTGAGAGCCAACTAAGATGTAAAAGATTCAAAGATTAAAAGAACCTCAGTGCTGTTTGACTAAAAGAAGGCAGACTAATTGGGCCTCAACATCCACCTCGTAACACCTCTAACAACTCTATAAACTCAAGAAAACTCATAGGAGAGAGTGGATTCATAGCCTTAATCAAAAGTAGTTTGTATAAAAACAACAGCTTGTTAAGAATTGCAGAGAAGAAAATAGCTGAAAAGAAGGATGCACTTAAGCATCACATGATTCGCACCTAGGTTTTGGGCATCACACCCAAAAGAGATGCATAACACAGCAAGCAACTTCCAAAAAAAAAAAACCCTTCATAATCTTATCTATGACAAAACTGATTTAAGAATACTTGAAAACTACACCCAAAAGAAATGCATCACACAGAAAGCAAGAAAAAAAATCCCTTCTTCATAAGCTTATCTATGACAAAACTAGGACTTTCAACAAGGTCCAGAATACACAAAAACTGACAAACTAGCACAAAAAATGAAAAACAAAGCCTAGATATGAGACAGCAAATCTAGCACACTAAAAGCCCCTCTACAAAGTTACCTAGACACACTTAAAATAAAAGACAGATTGAACATGAACTAAGAGTAGTTTTCAACCCCTAAGCATGTTACAACTGAGAATTTCTCCAAATGACTATGTTGACCTTTCAATCAGTTTTCCTCTTTCTTTCTTTTTGATAATGTTACGCACCCAATGAACCTTGAACCCACTACCTCACCATTCATCTTATTATCACAGGAGAAGAAGGAGCCAGTTGAGCTATAGCTCATTGACCAATCAGCTTCCCTCCATCTATAATACTTTCCAAAGCTCCATTGTTTGCATCACAACACAGTACAAGAAATTCTCAATATAAAGAAGAAGGCATGATAAACCATCGAATAGAAAATATCAGTCTTCAAGTTGCAATGACTAAATATAATTTAAAGATAGTCCCTTCCGGAGTTGGTCCTCCCCCACCCACCCCCACCCCCAAAATGAGAGAGAGATAAAGAGAGACCGATTTGGAAACTAGTCTGACTTTGAAGAGTTTCTCTAAAGTACTTATCTAAAAAGTAGTTTTGAAAATTAATGATGCTAAAAGGTAGTTTGTTCATTGATGTCACATTAAGTTTGAAAACCTACAACATCACAACTTAATTAAATTATAAATAATCCAGACTATATCACTATACCAATACAAACATATAAATTGTTGCCTAATGAGAGGAAAACAAATATTTTAATGACAATTGGCATTCCAGATCATATTTCCAATCACCCATTCACAATCCCCATCTCCACCCTTCCCCCCACACCCTTTATTTTATCTCTTATAACTTCCTCCCTCCTTCCCCCACACCTCCTCTTTCATTCTTCTCAGTACCCCCCACCACTGCTGCCTTTATTTTCTCCCTCTTTTATCCTCCCCCTTGCCCCCTTCAATCTTAATTATATCATGGTCTCTTCTCTTTTTTTTTGATAAGTATCATGGTCTCTTCTTATTAATATTTTGGATGTGGGTTGGTGACTCTGACTGTAGAAGCATTTCTGGTAAAGCAGAAGACTGGCTAAAAAAAGAATAATTAGAAGTGGTTGTGGTGTAGCCACTTCAGTGGACACTTGTGACTTGCCAGTTGCAATAAACATGCAAGGGGGGCAAAAGTGGTTTTTGCCTAGAAAGTAGTCAACTGAAAAAGATGATGCATGTGAGAATCATCATGTGACATATAGCTTAAGAAGAGTACCATTATATGTTACATCTAAAATAATTTGAAGGAAATATAAATTACAATTTAGACATTAAATAAAATAGAGAGCTTTCATCACCTATGCAAGACAAAAGGTGGTCTTTGTTCCTTCGATCTCAGAATCCCTTTCACATGTTTTCACCGTCTCTACTTTCCAACCAAAAACCGAATCTCTCATATAACATTTCCTCAAACCCTTTCTCATTTTCAGCTTTTATTGCTTCAGCTTCCCGAACAAGTCATACCTATTTCTTCAATTTTGATCTTATACCCATTGGTAAGAAATGGATTTTTCAAATCAAAGCTATTTCCCAATTGCATGAGTGGGACAATGACGACACCGCATGACGATGCAAGGAGTGCCACTGCCTGACGTAATTGGTTAGTAAATCATCAGTCTTATACTTACTACATCTCTGTTAATTGTTATTGACAGTTACAAAACAGAAAGGGTGTGAATCAAATCTAAAATGAAATACAGGGCGTATGATTGAAACGATAAAAAAAACTGAGAAGTGATTATAAAGGATCAAAGTTAATGCAATGTCGGTACATCTTTTCCCAATTAAAATAAGGTTTTTAAGATATAACATATTAAAATACACTTATTTCCACTGGCCATCCCCAAATCTTCTGTATTGCTTTCATGAAGTAAAGACTCCCTGAAATAGATGCAGTGGAAGGGTGCATATTCATTCTTTACATTTCAAATACTATTTTACAGTGGGTTGTAGCCTTAAACATGATATTCACATTTCATCATGATTACTTAAAGCAATACACTAATGCCCTCCATAATTCAAACTAAAGAACAAACATTTCAGACGAGGAAGTTGACTATGCAATAAAAATCAGATGGAGAACAAAAATGGAAGCAGTTCCCACCATAAATAGAAAGCAGACACATTCAGAACAAAACTGATAAAATTCAGAATAACTAAGCAGACATGTCAGAAACAATAAAGTGATAAAATAAAATAAAATAAAAAAAAATAAAAAAAAAAGGAACTCAACAAACATAGAATCAACAAAGAAAGTAGTACGAGAGTAGCGGATTAAAACATCCAAAAATAGATTCAAAATCAGATGACTCTAAAGATAATTAAATTATATAGAAGTCCACAACATCAAACAGACATTATAACCATCTTCTGAAATTTTGACACCAATGCTATATGAAAGTTCTTGTCAGACTTTCTTGGAAACTTTTTTTTTTCAAACCATCGAAGTGACCATAATCCATGAACAATTTTCTTACATCCTAAATACTCAAGCATAGGACTCTTCCTTCTTTCTGAAAGAAATTTCTAGACCAATGCCTTAAAGAGTAACCAATGGTATTTACTCCAACCCATCCTCCAATCCCTCTTCCAAAGTTATACTGCCAAATGCTTCATAGAACACAGATAAACATCATAATCTGATCTTCATAGCCAAGATAAACCCCCCAACCCCTCTTCCAAAGTTATGCTGCCAAATGCTTCACAGAACACAGATAAACATCATAATCTGATCTTCACAGCAAAGATAAAGTTATACGCTTGGAGCTCAGAGCTGGTGGGAAAAATTCATCCTAAAAATGACAAAGGCAGACCTCCAATGATGTGGATTAAGCAGCTGAAAGGGACCCAATTTGTCCATAAACCTACAGTCTTTTATTTAAGAATATTGTAAAGCTTTTTTGCTCTTCCTCTTCTTTTTTACGGTTTTTTTTTTCCTCTAAACTATTCGCTGATATTTTATTTGAGCAACGTCAACACTCCACAGGACTAATATCCCTAACAATACCATAAGTAGCCATGTAACTTCAGTGGAGAATTCACTTAGCAAAAAACCTCTAAAGTAGACAAGAGTGGCACTACAATGAAATTAATAGTAGTATATATGCTTTTACAGGATAAACTATGACGGCACCACCAAATTACATTGTTAGGGTCTAAGCATTTTCACATAGGTTGGTGGAATTATTTGTAGATCAAAACCATTCAAAGAAATATCCAAACCATAAAGGCGTACATCTTTAACATCTTCCTTGAATTAGTGCAGCAAAACGATCTAGTTCTCTAATTACACTAAAATGGTGAATAACATTACATGCATGAGAAAAAAGTGCCTCTACTTTTGTATGATACATACGCATGATTCATATTTCTCACTGATTAATTTCTTGCTCACACTGCTAACCTATTAAATATCCTAAATTTTTAATGACACTATTATATGTCCAAAATTATTATAAAAATCCAATAATTCATGTGACAATGGGCACCATATCATAGATTATCCATGATAGTCATTTCCATGTCTAACACATAGACATGTCAAACATCAACATTGCCTTCAATGCTCACATATGAATATCTAGAAAATCATCAATTGAGCTAGGGTGATCGGCTCACATAGGGTCAGTTCAGTAGTGAACTTAGCTTCAAACTTAACAAAACCTCAATGCAGTTTCAGTTATTAGTTTTCTAGATATTAACAATTTTAGTGCACACAAGAGAAATCAACTTGATGCTGTTTGTTCATAAGACTTGCAGGTTGCAGCATATGAGGGAAACCAACTTGCCTCACCAGTTACCAAAAATCTGAGTCAAGCATTAGATACAAAAAAGAAATGCAACCGTAACACAATTTTCTGCTCAAGACAGAGAGTATACAAAAATAAAAGTTATTGCTGCCCCATAATTTTGAAGGGTTTTCTGGAAACCATTTCCTACTCATCAGATAAGAAATAGACATGCCTACAATTAATTTGCTACCCAAAATAAGATTAAAAAATTCATTATTAGCAGTAATAATTATTTAAACCTTTACCTTTGTTGGCGAAGTTTCTCAGCTACAGGATCTAGTGGCTCTTCCTGTACTACTCCTAAAGTTTTTCCTTTCTTTTCAGTTGCTTTCACTGTGGGTTTCTTTGGAGCCTTTTCAACTGGAGGTTTAGTTTCAGGTGCCTGGTCCATCACATATAGACAATAGATTTTTCATTAACATAAACAAAGCAAACCACCATAAACATGAGGTATTGGCATGTCACTCCATATAACAGTGTTCTTATTCCTTAACACCATGACTGCATAATAACAAACTCTAATCCATGTTCCAGTAAAACATATGCATCCAACAAGTTGACGGTGAAATAAAAATTTCTTTGGAAAAATTCAGAACTAAAACATTTTTTAATACAAAATGAACGATTAACAACATGTGCAGGGGCATTTATGCAATCACCACAACAGACTACTGAAAGAAAACATTTACATCTTTTTGTTAAGGTCCATGTTACCTGGACTTATTGGTTTGCCCAGACCACTGGTGCAGTCAGAAGACAACACGGGGAATAGGCAACCCAAATATGAGCCATGTGCTACCTCCAAAAACAAACTCAAAAACAGCAAAACAATTTTCAAGAAATTATGTAACTTTTTTCAATTAAGCTTATCAAATAGAAATGTCAAAAAATAAACTGGATCTGTATACAAATAGAATGTTCTCAGAGGTTCTGCAAATTGTTCAATCCAGAACAAATAATACAAATGTGGTAAAAAAGAATATACTCAGTTCTAAATCTATTAATGAATCAATCAATCAATACTCAGTCCTCTATTCCAGTCAACAAGTGTGGTAAAAAAGAAAATACTAGGAGATAGTAGTTAAATTATCGATCATACTGGTGTAGGTTCATCTTCATCCTCCCATGATTCCTTTACATCATCATCATCCACATCTTCATCATCCCATTTATTTTTAGGCTGCTCCTTTGTAGGGATAGCTGGAATTTGCTCATCCTCTGAAACAAAACATACCCCTTTGTAAATTAATATAGCACTCCACCGGAAAACTAACTTATCAAAAAAGACTCCAACAGAAAAAATAAAATAAACCTCAAGAAATTATAAAGGAAAAAAATTAGAAACAAACTTCACTAATATTATGCCCTCAAGTGCTAGAAACAACACTGAATATCATTGCAGTTAATGCATGCATCTTCTTTAAATCCCTTTCACACAAATGCAGACTATTTTTTTGATAAGTACAAATGCAGACAATATTAATAATCAATTAACACATGCAGATGAACGAAACTTCTTCAAATCCATTCTTTAGTTATATTGATGGATATAATTTATTTGTAAAAGCTAAATAAACATAAAATATGCTTCAAAATAAATAAAATATACCTAAAAATATGTATTTATTAATTATTAATTATCATGTCACCATAGTGTGTCCTAATTTTTTTTTTAAATTGCCGTTTCGCCATGTCACATGTCCATTGTCGTATCTATGGCCATGCTTCTTAGTGCATCAATATATTCAGTTTTGGTTAGACAGATAGATGGGGATACATGGAGCTAGAATGTTCGATTTCATAGTGATTTTAATGATTGGGCATGAGATTAAAAAAAAAAAAAACTTTTGACGAGGACTATATGCAATGGAATAATGGCACTATGTATTGGGATCTCACATTCACTAGACTTTCATAGCAGACTATAGCTACTAAGTGGTCACTCTTTCTAGTTTGGAGGAATTTCTAGATATATGTAACTTTAGGTTATTTTTGCAGTTTCCCTAGTACACTTCCTATGTACATGGGGAACATTAACTTTTTTTCACATCTTAATTTCTTCAGTTACTTAAAAAAAATTCTTCCTAAATCTCCTGCACTCAAATATCTCTAGGAGAGAAGGTTGCGATAGAATAGAATGTGGTGCAGATTGAACAGGGATGGCAGATTTGATGTTCATTCATATTACACTACCATATGAGGTACCAGTAAAGTCTCTTTCTCTTGGAAGAGTATTGGGTGTGTTAAGGCTCCAAAAAGAGTTTTTCTTTGTTTGGACAAAGACTTGGGGGAAGATTCTTTCCTGAGATAATCTCATCAAGAAAGGATTTATTTTAGCTGGGTGGTGTTGTATGTGTCCGTGCAGTGAGGAGATAACATACCATTTATTCATTCAATGCGATATTGCATTCGATATGTAGAGTTTTGTTGTTAAAGCTTTTGGGATTCAGTGGGTGTTAACAAAGAGGGTAATTGATCTCTGGTTTCATTGGAGGAATTGGTTTGGTAAACATTCATTGGATATTTACAATCTAGATCCATAATGTTTAACAAGGATTGAAGAGGGAACAAAATTGCCACACTTTTGAAGATGCAGAAATTTCAATAATCCAGTTAAAATCATAATTCATCAGATCGTTAGTCAGTTGGTCTTGTGGGTTGGGTTTCACCAATAGCAACCAATTGCAGACTTTGTAGAGTCCCTATACTTTCTGTATATAATTTTTATTCTATAATTCTTACACTGCTTTGTGTCTATAACATGTGCTCATGAAGTAATCATTTCTCAATAACATATCATCACTCATAAAAAAAGCATTTGATAATTAATAGTCCAAATTAACAAAGAATTATCAAAATACAAATCTAGCCTTTTTTGTTTAACAATCAAGCATCTTGCCTTTTCTCTCTCAATATATAAATTATGGGAAAATAAGAAGGAATAGAAAACAAGAACCACAAAAATAAACAATAAATTGATAAAAGCAACTGTATTTATACTATACTCTTTTTGTATGTATATAGTTATACTACTTTGGAATTATACAAATAAAATTGGAAGTATATATTTAGCTAACTGTACCAAGAGATCCCCTAGGAGAACATTGACCACCATAATTATATTGTTTTTCTTAAGCCTTGGTCACTAGCTACTTTCCATAGAATCAAGAAAATTGTATCTATATTAAGGGAAGTGCACCCAAGAAATTGACAAAACTATAAATCATAATAAATAATAATAATATAATTTAATCTCAGACAAACAAGTACCCAAAAGAATCTAAAATCACTAGTAATATATAACCACTGATCAAAATTCTAATGAATAAAAAGTAGCATTTCAAATTCAATATTTTAAATATATCCCAAGAGCTATGATTTACAATAGTACACCAACTTGATGGCAGGCATAATTAATATTCAGAAAAGAAAGAATTACCCCAGTCCTCCATCTTGTCGCGTCACTTAGTTCTCAGAAGAAATTAGCAACTATCTTGCAAAGATTGATTCTGCTTACAAAGAGACCTAAACATTAAAAAAAATTAAAAATTAAAAATGAACTCCACAAATGTCAGCTGTTAACAATGGTAAACTGCCATCAACCTAGCAGAAATAACTTAAATATTTTTCCAGCATAACCTTTAACTGAGGAAATACCAACTTATAACAAAGAAGCTTTTTTGGCCCAAAAATTGGTGTCACGGTATTTTATTAGGTCATTAATATATGTTTGAAATTTCTTCATGTTTCTTAAGTTAGAGAGACTTTGTAATCCTATAATTTCTGGTTGGGGGCCTAGAAGTGGCCATAGATTTTATTTTAATGACGTGGAACCTCACTAAGGCAGGGCCCTTAGACCCACACCTAGGAAGTAAACCACAGATACACGACCCCACCCACTAGCACCATGTATCAGCCTATCAGGTAATCTAGGGGAACTCCTAGTTGGAATTGAACCTAGGACGTCTGGGTCTACTGCTCATCCCAAGCCTCCAACCACTAGGCTGCACCTTGACGGGTTTTTAAGTACTTTGGACTTCTGACATGGCCAAAGAAAATAGTTGAGGACTTATGGTGAATATGCGACTACAGAACATGCATAGACCAGTACTGCAAAACTGCTTGGGTTTCTAATTGCTTCTAATATACATTAATACAGGCTAGGAATCATAATGCATCAATATACATTGCACACTCATACATTGTATATAAAGGGAGTCATCAGCTGCTGATCCAGTATTTATTCAAAAATGTTGAGTGTTCATATCCACAATTTGAAAATGAAGAATCTCAATCCTAATGATAGATATAAGAGCCAATGAGCTCTATCTCAATTAGCAACTTCTCCGCTTGCCAATGCCTTGTGGAGGGTGAGATCATGGGTTCAAAACCCACTAGGAACTTACCAATCAAAAGAAATAATAATAGATAATAAGAACTACTGAAACTAAAATTAATTAATTGATATGTAATCATCTATCTAACACTTTTACAAACTAAAATTTGATTTCACTTCTTTTAAATATAAGGAAAAGCAAGATTTGATATTCTATTTCAAAATCAACTCATTGAGGAGGACATCAGGTTCAAATATGTATCACAATTTTAATTTGAAAAGGGAGCACCTGGTGGTTGTGGAGTCAGATTTCTGCTGCCGCAACTTCTTCTACGTTCTCAGTAAGCTCTAAAACCCACGACTATAATTAAAATAAAAGTCAGAAATACAAACCAAGAGAAAACAAAAGAATAAGAAAATTTCAGATATGTTGTTTTAAGTAATTGATTCCACACTAAAATTTCCATAATTTCCGAGGAAACAAACACAGATTTCATAGTTATCTATAACGGAACTAGCGCTCCCGTTAACCCAAACATATTCACATTCATAAATACATATATATACATGTGCTAATACAAAAGAAGCACAGACACAGCAGTTTTCGGCGGAATGGACATAGTACTATTTAATTAAAACCAATCAACTTCAGAAAAATTACGACCCAATAAAAGAGAGCAACAATCTCACACATAAATGGAAGACCCCATATGAAATACACACTTTTAATCATATGCAACATAACAAGTAGTTCCAGTTAGCTCAACTGGTAAAGTCTCTACTGTTGAATAAGAGATTTTAGTTCAATTTTCGTCAATACCAAAAACTGATTAGTGTCTTGGTCTGATGATAAAAAGCTATCATCAGATCCGGAGCGGACGCAATAGGTTAAAAATCTCTCCAAAAAAAAAAAAAAAAACATAACAAAATACAACTCATATCAGAATAGTAATTAATACATACCCACTACACTACACTACACGCCCAATTCATTGTACCTATGACAACACAAACAAAACGGGCATATAGGAACATAAAACTTCATAAACTCTATCAATCACTTTTTTATGGTCAATTTAACAAAATTGTTTGACTTACAACGATTCTGCGAACGACCTAGAGTTTTTACAGTACAATCTCTGCTCGTTTATTTTATATGATATGATAAAAGGAAAGAAAATTATGGTTGAGAAATTTTGAACAAGTGAATTTTGTTATAAAATGGATGTAATCCCTAATTAATAAATATAGGGAGAAAAGCGAAGTGGAATCTGACATGAAAATTGACGGAATACCTGGGAAAATGGATTCCGAGAAAATCGAAGGAAATTGTTTTGTTGTGGAAATTCCAAAATTTGAGATAGAGTGTAAAAGAAAAAGGGGAGCACTAATTTGTAGTATTTAATTTAAAAGGACTAGAGACCCCGAGTCCGAGTCTCCGAGACAAGAGAGGAAACTTTTAAAAAGAGAGAACGGTGGGTTTAGTTTGTGTAAATTAGGGTTTTTCTTTTCGCTCTTTTTTTCCTTTTTGGAACATTCTTTTTTTTAATATTAATGTGAAAAATGTGATAGATTTCTTTTTCTTTTCTTTTCTTTTTTTTAAGAATGTGATAGATTTCATATATTGCTCACAGGTCAGGTTCATGTGGCATTGCACTATTGTCAACAATTAGAATGTTGTGGAATTTGTTTCTAAAAATAAAAAATAAAAAAGAATGTTGTGGAATTTTGTTTTTCCTTTTTGAGTAAAAGCAATGAATGTTGCTGCATTTATGTCTTGGATTCTTTTTTTTCCTTTTTGGCTTTTTTAGAGTACTCGCAGCAGCCTCGTCATATGCTAAAAATGGCTTAAGTTTTGGCTAAACAACACTATCAATAGAGTAACCTAAAATAATAGTGTACGAAAACACCTTGCTAGAAGTAACGAGAGTTGTTCATTGCCAAAGCTAAACTAAATTGTTTTTTTTTATTTGTTCTCTCTCTCTCTCTCTCTCTCTCTCTCTCTCTCTCATGGACAAAGTTTATGGTTTTAGTGAGTGATAGGGCTTGTTGGTACGAGTGGGTCTGGTGAGTGGGTTCAGTGGGGCTTGGTGATTGAAGGTGGTGCTTGTTGGTTGAAGGTGGGTTTGGTTGTTGAAGGTGGTGTGAGTGGGTTCAGTGTCTAAAGGTGGGTTTCTCTGGTGATTGGTTCAGTGGGGCTTGGTGATTGAAGGTGGCTTTCGCCAGAGATTATAGTTGGTGGGTTTTACCATGACATGATTGGGTTTGGTTCTTGAAAAGGGGTGCAGTAGGCCTGGGTTTTCAGTTAGGGGAGTGGGGTTTGTGATTTTCGATGCTAAAATTGTTTGCAGTGATTGGTGGTGCTTGGTGGTGTCTGCAGTGGTTCAGTGTTTGTGATTGGCGGTGAAGGTGGGCCGGTGGTGCTGTAAAAGGCAAGTATCGTGTTGCTATGGAAAGAGTGGGGAAAAGGAAGTTGCCGTGTTGCTGTGGAAGTGGCGAGGAAAAAGAAAAAATTATTTATTTATTTTTAGAGAGAAAAATAATACTTAAATAAAGTAGAGAAATAAATATTGAGGCTAATGCATTTGTTCGTTTATATGTTAAAGTAGTAAAAGTGTAGTTTATTTTTGTTAGTTTAGCTAAAATTATAAAGAGGTTGACTCTTAGTACAAGCAATGCATGTTGTCTTTTGAAAGAATTGTCGGCCCAATTTATACTGGCAATTTTTTGTAGTGTAATCATGTAATTTGCCATATCTATGTATTTATGAATTTTTTTTTTTTTTTTTTTTTTGCTTATTAGTAAGAAAGGCGATTTGCCATTGAGACCGTTTGTAAAGACATTGACCATGAACAACCCCATTCTTTTTCTTTTTTTTTCCAGAAAGATGAACAGCCCCACTTACACACACCCAAGTGATCATGGTTAATAATCACTTTTAAGTTGATTTTTCTATATTATTAATAATTATTATTATATGCTGGATTGTTACAAGTGGTCATGTCTTTTTTATAATAAAAAAAGATAGAACTTTATTCCAAAAGAATAAATGATACATAGCAATATACAGAGGGGAACCAAAACTAGTACTATATAGTTAAAGTTGGGTTTTAGAAATCGTGCTCAGTTAGTAAAAGATGCATTACTACCAGTACATTTAGAACGTATTCCTAATATGCCAAGAACCCTATAGTAATTAGTTGGTACCTTTTAATATTTACATGGTTTTCAAAACCAATACCAAATTACCGTTTTTGCTCCCGTTCCTGATTTTAAGGTTTTTATTCGACCGGATTGATGGGCACCAAGCACCAATTTGGTCCAGTTTTTACAAACATGGATATATCTAATGGAAATATCCCCACCAAGTATCATATTATAATTCAAATGTGATAATTTAAGAAAATAAAATAAAAATTAATAGGGATGTAAGGTATCGATCCTCGTTTCTTGTGTAAACTTCATCACATGCTCTACGATTTGAGCTACATCCCTTTTTGATATGAAAATTTATTTTTCGTCCATTTTAATTAGAACTTAATTTCTATTTAAATTTTTGTAAAGTTTAATAATAATAACAATAATCAACTTTTTCATCTTCTTTTGAAAGGATGTAATAGTAAACATAATTTAAGGTATAAACATAATTCAAACATTTGCATACTAAAATTCATTTGTTCCGAGCATGAGGTACATGATTGTAATTCAACATTAGATATTAATGAAGAATAAATCAATTGCTTACTCTCTCTCTCTCTCTCTCTCTCTCTCTCTCTCTCTCTCTCTCTCTTTATGAAGGTCTAGGCCCTCTTGAAGTAGCCTACAACAACTACTATTCTCATTCATCATTCTTACTTTTCCACAATTCATATTCATATTCTAACTAGTTCTTATTATTTGGTATTAGAGCCAACTACCACCCCAAGTAATTGAGTGTAGTTCATTGAGTATGGGATCAAATGAGTTGCGGCTTTGTGGTCGGATCCCAGAGGGGGTAACCAAGAGGCTAGATTAAAATAACAGATAGGTGAGTGGAGCTGCCAAAAGAAAAAGGGCTACCATCGGGTCAATCTCATTAGAGTGAGCTATCGTGAATGTCGGCTGCAAAGCGTAGTGATATGTTATGATCCTAGTATCTCACATTACTTAAATGTAAGCTTAAACACGTGTATATAAGCTTTTTGGCACCTTTCCCTTGCAAGTCGATCGGTTTTTAATTGTGAGTTCTACTCATGGTGTAGACACTCGATTTTGCACCCATAATTTAATCAAGGAAGATGGCTAGAATGACCATTCATATACCCAAAATTCATGATTGCATTACATGCATTAATTCATTCATTGCATATCATAAAAATGATCTTAAGGTTCTATTGGTTGCGACGGTATGTTGGGTTTCCAAATCAGACCGTTGGATTGGAAGATAGCGCATGATCAAGTTTGCACGGTTTACATGCATTTTGTTTGGGTGGAACCAACCACGTATGATTAATTTAAATTAAATCTGATTAGTTAAACAATTAAAATTAATTAAATAATTTTGTGATTGGTTGTTAGTTAATGTCAAAAATAGGCTTGCATGCATGGGAATAAAGAGGATAATCAGATAACAACAAAATTGTGGATAATCAAGACTTTTTGGAGTATTTATCTACAAGATAATCATTGCTGAAAAGACCTGAATTATCAGAAAATGAGTTTAATTTTTAGAATATGGATTAAAAACGCGTCTTAGTGTAAGTCCTGGCTCAAAAAACTTCAAAAAAGGAGTCCAAAGTGGACCAAAACTCAAACGCAGGTACGGCACCCAAGAGGACCATTTGGCACTCTTGGAATGTCGATTGGCACAAATCCGAGGCCTGGCCCGAGGGCTTCTGGATTGAGATAAACCTTACCTTTTTTCAATTTTTTAGAAATAAGGACGCGTCCCAGTTCGTATTCTGATTATTTAGCTAATTTTTTGAAGCATTCCCACCTCTATAAATAGAGGGTGCCTCTCAAAATTCAGCAAACTTTTTCACGCTTTCTGCCCCCCCCCTCTTTTTTAGCTCCTCTCTTCTTTTCAATTCTCTCTTACGTTAAAGACATTCAGGAGGCTCTTGCTTTAGGAATTTCTTTTCTGTAAACAAAATATTTTAGGCTTCAAAGATAGTTGAATAAATTTCTTTGAATCTTAAAATATCATTTCACTAAGAAGAGCACGCATGCAAGAGGTAGTTAATTTCTTTTCTTTTCTAGCTTTCTTTATTAAGTTGGATTGATGATGCATGAATAGGTTTATGATATTTTATTATTTCTAATTCTTGATATAATTGCCATGTTTTGTTTAAATTGTTTTTCTTTCTTTAATTATGTTCTTAGATGATTGTTTGTTATGATTTTTTTCTTTTGAATCTCAAAATCTGCTATCAAATATTTTTTAAACAAAATAGATCTGAATTTTTCAAGTCTGATTTTTTTGCTCTCAAAACTGATCTGCATTTTCATAAAATGCAGATCTGATTTTTTTTACTCTCAAAACTGATCTGTATTTTCATTAAATGCAGATCTGATTTTTTTTACTCTCAAAACTTATCTATATTTTTATTAAATACAGTTCTGATTTTTTTTAACACATAAAACAGATCTATATTTTCATTAAATGCAGATCTGATTTTTTTTACTCTCAAAATTGATCTGTATTTTCATTAAATACAAATCTGATTTTTTTTAAACACAAAACTTATTTGTAATTTCATTAAATACAAATCTGGTTTTTTTTAGCAAAGTTTTCCTCAACACAAAAATTGTAGATTTTGGAATTTAAAAGAAGAAATTAAAAATTAGGTTGAAGACTTTTCTTTTTTTAATATGTGATGCATGTAACATAGATTTATCTCATGAGTGTAGTTCCTCTTCTAAAAAAGTCTTTTTCTTATTTTATTCATAAAAAACAGATCTAGTTTTTTTTATAAATTTGATTTCCTTATTCAAAAAACAGATTTGATTTTTCTTAATAAAATTCACCATTTTTAACTTTGCTCCAAAACACATCTGATATTTTTAGCAAAAAACCTTGTTCTTTCTTTATATAAAAAACAGATCTGATTTTCTTTACAAAACTAATTTTTTTTATCTACACAAAAACAGATCTGGTTTCTTTTTAATGAATCAAATCAAGTTTCTTTATTTGCAAAAACATATATGAATTTTTAATGTGAATTTTTTCTAAAAAATAGGATACATTCATAAGATAGATTTATGTGAGTTAGTTTTGGTCAGGTGTTTCATGTATGTTCAACATATCATTCACATCATGCAAAAAGGGTATATTGGTCATTAGAGTCTAGAAGACCAGATTCTATCTGGGCAGAATGGGTGCCTAACACCTTCCCATTCCGTAACCTAGCCCCCAAACTTAGTTCTTTTGGATAGGTAGATTTGTGCTTTGTCTTTCTTATTATTTTGAGTAGATTGTAACTAGGACTCAAAACCTTGTAAGATTCAATTTACCAAGATTGTATTCTGTTAGGATTGGTGCTCTTAAATCCTATTATATGATGTTATGTATGACATTATGTATAACTTAATGTTGTGATTAATAAAGTTGTTTTATTATTATTTGAAATAATGGTAATATGAATATTCGGACATTATCATATAGTCCATGAGATGCATAGTATGTGATTTAGTCACAGAATATATAAGTCACAAGTTTTTTGTAAACTCAGAATTTTAGTTCATAGTCGGTGATGAAATTAAGCATTTCATCTATGAAGACTATAACATATTAACTAAGATGATTTGTCTTGATCATGAAAGTGAAGACTTCTAGTTGATGTGTTGATATGTTTTAAGAATTAAGACATATTGAACTGGACCGCTGTGATATTTATTATTCTCCTAATGACTGTCAAATGAATAATAAATCTCACGACTTTTATTTACATGAACTCTTAATCTTGAGAGAATAATAGACCTGATCATGAAGTGTAGGTTACTTTGATATATCAGGAGTGAGATCTAATGTAACGATCAAAACCTCAGTATGTTGGGCAGCCACATTTAGTGTTGATGGAACATATATTCTCAAGATGGAATTCATAGTCTCTTAACGGAGATATAAAGTATTCCTTTGAGATAAGTTTAATGAGTTCAGTTATTCAGAGAGTTAGGCCTAACCACTTTGGTAAGAAATTACTAAAGTATATATTTATGAAATTAGATTTCATAAATATATGATGAATAACTTAAAAGGATTAAACCGGGTACTCAAGGATTAAGATGTAGTGATCTACAAAGTGGCAGTCTTCATTCATGACTTTATATTACTACGAATATTTTATGAAGGGGTTGCATGTACAATAAAGTCTTGAGATATAATTTATTGATAAGGCTTAGAGTGTAATTATATTTATATAGTGGTATTAAATATAATTAATGGTAACTTTGGACTTGTCAAAAGTTGACAGAAAAGCCCAAGGCCCATTGGAGCTAGTGTCTTATTTGTTCCATTTTGGTCCAACTGCAAGCCACATACTAAAGCACAATTGGAAAGGCCCAAAAGGCTAGCCCAATTAGATAATCAGTTATATAGAGAGAAACATACAGAATTTTTGTTAAAAAAAATAAAATTAAAAAAAAAAAAACATACACATAGTAATTGATTGAGATACCACACTTCTTGGGCACAAGTGAAATTGGAGTGAAAATTAAAAGTGTTCTTAAGAACTTCTGATCTTTGGTTTTGAAATTCACCACACCAAGGTACACTCTCTTATTCTTAAATTCTGAAATTTACATAGTATATGTTATCAATTGCGAATGAAGTAGATCCGTTAATTTTCCGCTGCGTATGTTTTGTATACAATACAAACATGTATTTTTCCATCATATTTATCATTATTCAATCAATGACAATGAAGTATTTTGATCATGTATTTTTGTGTTTAATTTTTTCTTATTTTTTTGTATAAAAAATAAGTGGCGACTCCATATCACTTACCCAAAAAGAGAGGTGCCCTTAAAAGCACCTGAATCTCTTTTTTGAGGGCACCCCAATTTCGACAGTCTCTCACACATGGGTTCCCAACAAATGCCTATTAAAATTCATTTGTTCCATAATCAAATGGTAATATTTTTCTCCTTAACTCACCTTTCTTGCTAAATAATAATGTGATAATTTAAATAAAATTAAATAAAATTCACGGAGATGCAAGGTATCGATCCCCATTACTTTTATATGCTTCACCACCGGCTCTACCATTTGAGCTCCCCCCTTTGATACAAAAATATATTTTTTGTCCATTTTGATTAGAACTTAATTTCTATTTAAATTTTCATAAAGTTTAATAATAATAAAAATAATCAACTTTTTCTTCTTCTTTTAAAAAGGATGTAATAGTAAAGATAATTTAAATTATATAAATTATAGTTATTTTTACGGCAATCCATAATCAATCTAACATTTGCTTGCTAAAATTCATTCGTTGCTAAAATTCATTTGTTCCGGTAATCAAATAGTAAATTTTGTTTTCATCTACTCACTTTCTTGCTAAATAAATTTAAAATGTTATATTTTAAGGGGGAAAAAATAAAATTAATAGAGATTCAAAGTATCAATCAATCATCGTTCCTTGTGTAAGTTGTACCTCATGCTCTAACATTTGAGCTACATCCTCTTTTGACATAAAAATATAATTTTTGTCTATTTTAATTAGAATTTGTTTACTATTTAAATATTGTAAAGGTTAATAACAGTAATAATAATCATCTTTTTAGATAATGTAATTGTAATAGTATAAACATGCATGCTAAAATTTATTTGTTCTAGAAATCAATTAGTAATTTTTTTTTTCATCTACTCACTTTCTTTTTAAATAATTTTAAAATGTTATATTTTAAGAAAAAAATAAAATTAATGGAGTTGCAAAGTATCAATCAATCCTCGTTCCTTGTGTAAGTACTACCCCATACTCAATCATTTGAGCTACATCCCCTTTCGATATAAAAATATAGTTTTTGTCCATTTTAATTAGAATTTGTTTACTATTTAAATTTTGTAAAGGTTAACAAAAAATAATAATAATCATCTTTTTCTTCTTCTCATGAGATAATGTAATAGTAAATATCATTTAAATGGTATAAATTTTAGTTATTTTTACTGTAATCCATAATTAATCTAAAACATGAATGCTAAAAGTCATTTGTTCTTATAATCAAATAGTAATATTTTTCTCCTTTACTCCACTTTCTTTCAAAATAATTTAAAAATGTGATAATTTAAGAAAATAAAATAAATTAATAGAGATGCAAGGCATCGATCCTCATTTCTTGTCTAAGCTTTACTACATGCTCTACCATTTGAGCTACATCCCCTTTTGATATAAAAATATATTTCTTGTCCATTTTAATTAAACTTAATTTCTATTTAAATTTTTGTAAAGTTTAATAATAATAACAATAATCAACTTTTTCAACTTCTTTTGAAAGGATGTAACTGTAAATATAATTTAAATGGTATAAATTTTAGTTATTTTTATTGCAATCCATAATTAATCTAACATTTGGATGCTAAAATTTATTTGTTCTGGAAATCAATTAGTAATTTTTTTTTCATCTATCTGCATTTTTTTTAAATAATTTTAAAATGTTATATTTTAAGAAAAAAATAAAATTAATGGATATGCAAAGTATCAATCAATCCTCATTCCTTGTGTAACTTGTACCCCATGCTCTACCATTTGAGTTACATCCCTTTTTGACATAAAAATATATTTTTTGCCCATTTTAATTAGAACTTGTTTAGTATTTAAATTTTGTAAAGGTTAATAACAATAATAATAATCATTTTTTCTTCCTCTTATGAGATAATGTAATAGTAAATATCATTTAAATGGTATAAATTTTAGTTAATTTTACTGCAATCCATAATTAATCTAACATATGCCTATAAAAATTCATTCGTAAATAATAATATTTTTCTCCTTTATTCCACTTTCTTGCTAAATAATTTTATAATGTGATCATTTATGAAAATAAAAAAGTTAATGGAGATGCAAGGTATCGGATCCTCGTTCCTTGTGTAAGCTGGACCACATGCTCTACCATTTGAGCTACATCCCCTTTTGATATAAAAATATATATTTTGTCCATTTTAATTAAACTTAATTTCTATGTAAGTTTTTGTAAAGTTTAATAATAATAACAATAATCAACTTTTTCGTCTTCTTTTGAAAGGATGTAACAGTAAATATAATTTAAAATGGATTAAATTTAGTTATTTTTACTACAATCCATAATTAATCTAACATTTTGCATGCAAAAATTCATTTGTTTCGGTAATCAAATAGCATTTTTTCTTTCATCTACTCACTTTCTTGAAAAAATAAAATTAATGGAGATGCAAGGTATCAATCCTCATTCCTTGTGTAAACTTTACCACATGCTCTACCATTTGAGCTATATCCCCTTTTGATATAAATATATATTCTTTGTCCATTTTAATTAAACTTAATTTCTATTTAAATGTTTGTAAAGTTTAAGAATAATAGCTATTGATACCGTATTTTTTCCGACCCAGATTCACGCGTCAAAATAAATGCCAAAATCCAAAAAAAAAAAAAAAAAGTGCAAAATTGCAAGTTTGAAAGCCAAAAAGGGTGAAAAATAAATACAACATAATCGGATAGTGGATCAAAGGGTCACAACATTTAAAAACCCTTTTGATAGCAATTGAGGCCAAAACTCTAACCGGTATGGTAAAAAAGTTGACTTTTTGATCTAACTGTCTGATCAAGTTGAATTTTGGATTGCCTCGTAGGGCATATTTTTCCTTCGAAACGATAGTTTACGGGCCAAAATCGGAGTTAAAACATATTAGATATCAATGATATACCAAAAACCCTAATAAATACTTCACTTTTTTTTTCTTTTTCTTTTTTTCTTTTTTTTTTTTCAGGAAAAACAGGTAGTTTTTGGGCCAACTTCGCACAAAAAAACTATACCGATTGGGCAAGAACTAGAGTGACCTGGCTGAACCAACTTGAATTATGAGGTCTTGACTACCTCTCATAAAAACGACTCGATGATATTCACTACAGTTTGGAAGAAACAATTTTTTTAAGGAAAAGTGTCACAGAATTTTCAACACTGCGTAGTCTTCCTTCTAGACGTGATATCTTAACAACCGTAGCTCCAAATCTTACAAGGTAAGGACCAATGAAAATTAGACATCTAGAGCTTTCCAGAAATATAAAGTTTGAAGAAAACAGAGCTTAATGAGGCCACCAAACAGCTGCACAAAGTTTAGACCAAAAACTGGGAAAAAGACAAAATAATTTGATGAGGTGGCAAAAGTAGGAGGCTGTGTAGTGTACCATGGTACACTACACATAGCTGCCCCCTTTCTTCGCTCTGCTATAAATACCCCCTCATTTTTTGAGAAAATATAAAGAAAAAGTGGGAAATCGTTGGGAGAAAAAATAGAAAAATAGAGCGAAAAGAGTGGGAAAATTCTGGAAAAAATCCTTATAAATTCTAGAAAAAAAAAATCTCTCTCCTCTCTTTAGGAAGTGCCCAAGAGTATATAAACACATGATTAAGCTTACATTTAACCAATGTGGGATACTAGGATCATAACATACCACCACGTTCCGCAACCGACGTCCACGACAGCTCACTCTAGCGACACTGACTCGTTGGTAGCCCTTTCTCTTTTTGGTGGCTCCACTCAACTATCAGTAATTTTAATCCAACCTCTAGGTCGCCCCTTTCGAGATCCGACCACAAAACCGCAACTCATTTGATCCCATACTCAATGAGCTACACCCGATTAATCGGAGTGATGGTTGGCTCTGATACCAAATGTTACAAATCCATGGGTAAAACTTACCCTTGAAAACCAGCTTGCAAGGGGAGGGTGCCCAAGAGCTTATAAACACATGGTTAAGCTTACATTTAACCAATGTAGGACACTAGGATCATAACATTGTTAGGAACTCGGTGGTTCCTAATGGAGATTGATGGGAATTATAGGGGAATGGATGGGGATTGTAGGGAAATTGACTTAATTCAAGGTAATCACCCTTCATAGAGAAATAGAGAGATTAAGAGAGAGAGAAAGAGAGAGAGAGAGAGAGAGATGCACTAATGCACTAACAAATTAGTTTATTCTTCATTGATATCTCATATTGAATTATAATCATGTATTTATAGGAGATTAACTCTAATCTCATTGGCCCACATGGCCTTATCCTATTGGTTCTATTATTCCCCATGTGCATTAATAATTCTAACATGTGCTAAATGTGATTAACATGCTTGGAATTGTACCTAACTAACTAAATCTCAATACCTCAATTATTATCCATATGCTTATAGCATTCCTAACATTTTCCTCCCCTTGAAAACACCTTGCCCACAAGGTGTTGTTATTGAGTAACACCTTCATGAGAGGTGACCTGTGATAAAACCAATACTTCAATGACATTTTGTAGGCATAGGACACCGTAAATTGACGGTTACGAAGATATTGGCCATACATTACCTTCATAGCCGCATTAGGTTCCCCAAAAGCATCATGGTTAATATGGTTGACACCAAATGCACTAAAAATACGATATAGAGGCCTCTCATCCACATTAATGTCAAGGACTCCACTGTAATGTTTGCACCAACGTGTATGTTCCTTTTGTTTTTCTTGATTGTTAATCACTAAAGTTGGCAAGATGGTAACCTTACCATGAGATCCTTGCCCCATATCACCTGCGCCTTCAATGGGCAAATTAAGTGATTTCATGTGATCCCACCAAGTGGTCCAAACCCATGACCAATTGATCTCATTGGCAGCCACACCATATAATAGTTTCTTTGGTTCCTTATTAGAACATTCCAGCATTTTCAAAACCAACCAAAAGCACTTACAATCACTAAAGCAAGCTAGATAATCTGCCCGTACATGAGCATTTGTTCCCACTTCGACAAGAATGTCCGATTTCATTTGTGCCTTGTCCTCTATAAGGCAAATGTCGTGGTGTAGAGAATTGATGAAGGGCATGATTGCATTGCTCATATCTGCCTCTTCCGTAGAACTCAAAGATTGGTGCACATTCTTTTTCTCTCCAACTGGCAGGGCTAAAGGTTCGATATGTTGGAAAGTGACCCAACCATCTGCGCCTTTGAAGTTGCTAGGAACTAAGGAAGTTTGTGATGTGCCGTGAACCTGAACCTGAACTGCAATTGGACCCTTGCATGGACCATTAAAACTCACTAATTCCTTTAAATCAAGAAACTCTTCAAGATCAGCCACATCTTTATTGTCATTTGCATCTTCACTGTCAAGGGTAGTTTTTGTTGATTCAACAACTTGAAACTTTTCACTTGTTCCTTCAAGAAGCTGTAACTCTTTTTCGGACATATTTTCAAGATCCTCTTGCATTCTTGAAAGCTCTTCATTTATGGCCTTGTTAGATTCAGCCAAAGCCTTATATTTCTTTGAAATAGCCTCGTGAGATTTTGTCAAGGCCTTAACCTTCTCTAAAACTTCATTCATCATTTTCAAGATTTCTTGTCAATCATATTCACCCGTCTCAAGATCGACGGCTCTGATTCCACTTGTTAGGAACCCGGTGGTTCCTAATGGAGATTGATGGGAATTATAGGGGATTGTAGGGAAATTGACTTAATTCGAGGTAGTCACCCTCCATAGAGAGATTAAGAGAGAGAGAGAGAGAAAGAGAGAGAGATGCACTAATGCACTAACAAATTGGTTTATTCTTCATTGATATCTCATATTGGATTACAATCATGTATTTATAGGAGACTAGCTCTAATCTCATTGGCCCACATGGCCTTATCCTATTGGTTCTATTATTCCCCATGTGCATTAATAATTCCAACATGTGCTAAATGTGATTAACATGCTTGGAATTGTACCTAACTAACTAAATCTCAATACATCAATTATTATCCATATGCTTATAGCATTCCTAACACCTATCAAAAAAAAAAAGCCCCTTCCATTTTTACTTGTAATTTTATTTTTGTGGATAAGCTTATAGGGATGAGATAGTTTTTCTTGTAACTATACCTATCCCATTTTCTTTACTCTTCCTCATGTAAACATCATCCATTTATATATATGAAGCTCTTTTATTTATCTTGTCTCTTTATTTTACTTGCTTTAAATTCCTAGCTTTATATTATTGTGTATCTATCTCTTTATCCTTTATGCCTCTAATATTTGTTGTTGGTTGTGATGTTGTGATTATATTCCTAGATGGGTACTAAACCATCTCCTAGACCTAATATGGTAAGTACCCTTAGGGGGAAGAAATCCCATTCTCTTCTAGGCATCTAAGAATTTTTATGTTCTTGCTTATATATATATATATATATATATATAAATATATTGTTACCCATTTAATTTTTGCTATTCCCCCATCCCCCTTTACTTTAATGTCATCCCCTTTATTTCAAGCACTTCCCCTCCCTTTTATTTTAATGTCATCCATTTTATTTTCAAGCACTTCCCTCTCCCCTTTACTTTAATGTTATCGCTTTTATTTTCAAGCTTCCCCCCTCCCCTTTTTTTTATTGCACTCTTGTATATACACACACACAACTATCTAGTCACCTAAAAAAAAGATTTTCTATCCATCTCTTTTAAATGGATTTTAAACCTCAAGTAAAACACAATATGGGTATGTCTCTTAAGAATGGTTGATGACTTAGAACTCCCATCTCTTTTTGATGAAGAACCCATAAGACTTGAAAGATATTAAAATTTAGTTAAGAGGGACTTCTAAATTTTTTTTTTAATGAACCTTTACAATATTTAAACTCTTTATTTTATTGCTATTTAAATTCCAGCATTTTACTTTATTGCCATTAAATTTCAGCACTTTATTTTATTGTCATTTAAATTCCAACTTTTATTTTATTGTTATTTAAATTTCAGCACCTTATTTTACTTGTCTTTAAGTTCATAGCACTCTTATTATTGTTGCCCTTTACTTTTCTCATCTATAATGTTGCCATAGATTAATATTGCTTGGGTAAACAATTTCTTTCCATGCTTTCTAAGGAAATGTCTTTCAAAAAAGTTCTTTTTCCTTTATTTTCCAAAAGTTGTTTTCCTAAAATAAAGTCTTTTTAAAAAAAATTCTTTTCCTTTAAACCTTCCTTTCTTTCAAAAAATGCTTTTTTTTTTTTTTTTTTCCAAAAACTACTCTTTTCTTAAAATGCTAAAAAAATGTTTTATTTTCCTATTAAATCCGAAAAACCAAGTTTTTCTTTTTCAGAAAGATATTTTCAAAAAATGTTTTCTTTTACCACGTTGGACTTTCTTTCAAAAAAATCTTTTGAATGAGCAAAGTTTCTAAAAGAAATATGCATTTTCATAAAAATCATGGGATCTTTTGAAACCCAAAACTCTTTTTTTCAAAAAAAATAATAAAACCCATTAGCTTTGTTTTGGTCAAAATCCATAAAAAATGTTTTTAATGCAAACTCCTTTTTCTCCGACAAAAATCATGGGATTTTTATTCAAGTCTTTTCAGAAAAAAAAAAAGAAGGAAAACCCATGAAATTTTTTAAAGGAATCTTCCAAACCTTTTCAAGTTATCTACCTTTTTTCTTTTTACAAAAAATGCTTTCCAAGACAAAGCTCTTTTCTTCAAATAATTTCATCAAAAAATCATGGGTTTTTTTTCAAAGTTAAAGCTTCTTTTCTAAAAAAAAAACCCATGAATCTTTTTCTTTTATCTTTTCAAAACTAACATGTTTTTACCAAAAATTATTTTTCTTTAGAAACTTTAAGTCCTCCAAATTTTCGGGTTCCCCCTAAGAAAAAAGGCATTTTCTAAAAAATAAAATAAGTGAAAATTCATTTTTTTTTTTTCAATTGCAAACTTGGCTTGTTCAAAAGAGATTTTTCTTTCAAAAAAAAGTTTTTTTAAAAAAAATAAAATAAAATTCAGTTGTTATTGTAATCAAATAGTAATATTTTTAAAAATAATAAAATTTAGTTGTTATTGTAATCAAATAGTAATATTTTTAAAATAATAAAATTCACTTGTTCTTGTAAATCTAAAACATGCATGCTAAAAGTCACTTGTTATTGTAATCAAATAGTAATATATTTTATTTTATTTTTTCTCAAGAACAAGTGACTTTTAGCATGCATGTTTTAGATTTACAAGAACAAGAACAAGTGAATTTTATTATTTGATTACATTCCTATAAAATTCTTTTCCTTTTGAATGTTCTTGTTGTTGGTGATTATTTTTGACTTGATCCATTCCTATATTCAAAGTTGTCTAGCTAGGAAGCCCAAGTGTTAGCCCGCACACTCATCTCTATGAATTAATTGTAGTGGGCCTAGATTCAAGCCTCACCTCCTTGATCAATCGAGATTTACTGAGCCTTACGAAAGTCAGATTTCCAGATCAAATTTTTGGCTCATGCTGACATGTATGTGTAGGGTTTCTTTTCGGCCCATCACATAAGAGAATACAAAGAGAATAAAAAGGAGAACATATGCAAAAGGTGACCAATGCCTTATTATCTCTGAAAGAAGCTACTGCGTCTTTACGCCTTAGGGTTTTGTAACCAAGTGCTTCTTGATCTTCATTGTTGATGAAGTGAAGAACTTTGCAACCAACATCTTCTTCAAGTTGGTGCTTAAGTCGCGTACTGGGATCCGCGCAAATGGTTAGTCACGTACTGGGATTCGTGCATCATCAAAGGGTGGCGTTCATATACTGAAGAGTTTAAAGGTTCTGAAGCGGTAGAAGGTTTCTGCTGTGAGTTCATTTACGAGGATTGTAGAGTCTAGGGACAAAGGTTTTGTACTAGATCTGAAACTCCTTTTCATTATAGTGGATTGCTTTTTGGGAAGGTTTCCCCCCAGGTTTTTTACTGTGAAACTAGTTTGTTTCATTGGTTTTCCTGGGTCATCATATCTTGTCTTATTTACTTTTCCATTGCATTCAATTATTGACATGATATTGATGTTTGTTTGTTTTAACTAGATTTATTCATAATAAACCTAATTAACAACTTGGGTTTAAAACTTGTTAATTCTATCAACCTGAGTCTAAATTTCCCAACACAGCAGAAGCAGAAGAATCTGAAGGATCCTTCCACCCAAGCACAGTCAGGACTCTCCAGAAGAACCCTAAGTTCAGGTTGCTATTCAACCAGTTGGGATTTGGGCTAAAGGCAAGAAGGGTGGCCACAGAGTCCCTCATGAGTATAGCAACAGATTCAGGAATGGAATGTTTCACAGCAGAATCCCATGCTAGTCGAGCTTACCTAGAGAAAACCAATGCAATAACCTTCACCGATGAGAACATCGAAGTTGAGCATCCAGACCACCGTAGACCCCTTTATCTAATGGCCACCATAAATGGTGTCCAAGTCAGAAGAGCATTAGTAGACAAAGGGACGTCACTCAACCTCATAGCCCTGAGTACCCTAAAAGTCGTGGGCCTAACTGGCAGGAGGATCCTGGGGACTCCCATGGAGATAACAGGATTTTGAGGATTAGCAGAATCTCCTGAAGGATGTGTGCAGCTGGCCTTAAGAGTAGGACCAATAGTGGCCCTGACAAGATTTCATGTGATCAATTCAGAGGTTTCCTACCATGTACTGTTGGGACACCCATGGCTCCATAAGCACCACCTTATTCCATCCACGTACCATCAATGTGTTAAAGGGAGATTGAATGGAAGACCCGTAAGGATCCCTGCCAACCATAACCCTTTCCGCCAAGGAGATGTAAACTTTGTGGAAACAATGTTCTATGATGAGTTAAAACCAGATGATGAGAGCCCCACGCTGGGGAAACTAGGAGCACCTATCTTGGAAGAAGAAGAAGGAGGGAGTACCTGTGACCTAAGAAACCTCTTGGAGAGAAAAAGGCAAAAGAGGGAGCCCAGCTCCTCAGGATCTCGGGAATGTATAGTGGTACGAAAACCCAGAGGAAGGTTGATTTATCGTTTATGAAGGATCCCAGAAGCCTGTTTTCATTAGTAGTCAGTTGACAGCACAAGAATATGAGCAATTAGTGGCCTTACTCAAGAAATACATGGATGTGTTCGTATGGACCTATGATAAGATGCCTGGTCTAGATCCCGGACTGGTGGTCCATTCTCTCAACGTAGACCTGGGAGTCAAGCTAGTAATCTAGCCAGCCAGGGTCTTTCACACCGATGTGGAAGCTCAGATAACTCAAGAAGCTGCTAGCAGCTGGTTATATCAAGCCCATCCAGCACCTTAAGTGGCTTTCCAACATAGTACCTGTGAAGAAAAAGAATGGCCAAATCCGTTGCTATATGGACTTTTACAATCTAAACAAGGCATGTCCAAAAGATGAGTTCCCTCTGCCTAATATTGACCTCATTGTGGATTTAGCTATAGGAAGTTCTATGTTTTCATTTATGGATGGGTATAATGGGTACAACCAAATCCGCATGGCTGCCAAAGATGCAGAAAAGACAGCATTCTGGACTCTAATTGGGAATTTTTATTACACTGTGATGCCCTTTGGCCTCAAAAATACAGGGGCCACATACTAGCGAACCATGACTGCTATCTTCCATGACATAATGCATAAAGAAATGGAAGACTATGTGGATGATATTGTGGTGAAATCAAAAACTAGGGCAGGACACCTTCAGATACTTGAACAAGTTTTTGAAAGGTGCAAGAAATACAAATTGTGCATGAACCCCATGAAGTGTGCCTTCAGGGTGTCTGCTGGAAAGTTTCTTGGGTTCCTAGTACATCACAGAGGCATAAGTGTAGATCCAGCAAAAGTCACAGCCATTGCAACAATGAAAAGGCCTACAACAGTAAGGGAGCTCAAAAGCTTCCTAGGGAGGGTCTCCTACATTAGGAGGTTTGTGCTAGGATTGGCTTCAGTCACAAGTGGTTTATCCAAACTATTGAAAAAAGGCGGCTAAGTTCACCTGGGAAACTGAGCAGCAAGAAGCCTTTCAAAGGATCCAGCAGATCATGAATCATCTTCCCACCCTCCAAGCACCAGTACGTGGGCGACCCCTGTTGCTATATTTAGCGTTAAACTCCCAGGCGATAGAAGTCCTGCTAGCACAAGAGGATGATAATGGGAATGAGCAACCTATTTACTACGTGAGCAGGACACTTAAGGACATTGAGACCAGGTACACCAGGATAGAAAGAGCTTGCCTAGTAGTCATCTACACATCCCAAAGGCTGAAGCGATATTTCTCATCTCACCAGATCCTTTTGGTGACTAAGTCACATCCCATAAAAGCACTCTTACATCAGCCCCTCCTGACGGGAAGGATAGCATAGTGGCTAGTCCTGCTCTCTCAATACGACAAAGGCATCAGGACCCCTAAGGCTGCATTGATGATTTCTCTAGATTTACATATGTGTATTTAATGAGAAATAAAAATGAATCATTTGACATGTTCAAACGTTATAAAACTGAAGTAGAAAATCAAAAGGATAGGAAAATAAAGATCTTACAAAGCGATAGAGGTGGTGAATATTTTCCTAACGATTTTTCTACATTTTGTGAGGAACATGGTATAATACACCAAAGTTCAACCCCTTATACACCCCAACAAAATGGTTTGGCTGAAAGGAAAAATAGAACTCTTGTAGACATGGTAAATGTCATGATCTTAAGTGCAGAACTCCCATTTAATTTATGGGGAGAGGCATTTATACTCAACCGTATATGATGGTTTAGATTGATTTTATTAGGTATGCATTTATTTGTTTAAAAGGGTTAGTATTTGTAGTTTGAGAATTAAAGAAAGAGATTGAATCACATTTTAATTCTCTATTATTGATTGAAAAAAAAAAAAAAAAGAGTCTTTGTTTCTCTATAATTTATAAGATCCTTCTGTAGTGGTGGCTATTTCAAGAGATGCTTTAAGTTCAAATCAATATATGTCAAATTGGCTAGCCAAAGCATCCGATGACTATAATTATGAAAAACAATAACTCAGCCCTCAAACAATGTTTGAATTTTGGCAGTGTTTAAATTTTCAATGTAGATTTAACAATGTTTCTTTCTTATTGTAATTTGTGATTTATGTTAATGATAATTCTAGGGTCCTCCAACTCATGAAAGTACGCAAGATTTATGTTTCTTTCTCATTGTGTTTCTTCCAACCCAGATGGATACAAGAGAGAAGTTTTGACGCTAAGGTTGACAGTCATAAGTGGAGAGATTCCTAATCCAATTAAATTTCTAATATATATATTCTCTTTGGATATGCTGATTTTTCATATTCTACATTGTTTTTGGGCGGTACTGGTAACTGGAAAGTTCAAAATGCTCATTTTCTTTTTTAGTAGCTTTAATTTTGTGCTTTCTCCGTCATATCTCTCTTCTGTTGTTGACCATTCAGTGAGGCCATTTATAAGTGAAATGAACCTTCTGTGTATTCTTGCTTTGCCAACACTATGTTAGTTCTTTCTTTTTTTTTGTGTATTACATCAATGTTGGTGTGTATCATATTTCTATGTTTCTTATTTTACTCATTGATTGTTTAGGGAAATATGATACCGAAACATTGAGCATGTGTGTGAATTTAATTAGTAATGTATATATGAAAAGTTGATTGTGTAATTTTCTTTTAGTGTTATTTGGAGCAGGAATTCCAGACCTTTAGTGTGGAGTACACCTAGAGGAGTGAGAACAAGTTCGCTGATGCACTAGCCACCCTGGGATCCTAAGTGCCATTCAAAGGGAAAGACACTCTAGTAAGAATAGGTAAGCAGGAACATTCCATCATAAGGATCCTCAAAAGGATGTTCCCTGAAGAACCTAAGCAGCAGGATTGGAGGAGTGAGGTTAAGGAGAAAATGAAAGAGGCAGGACCTAAAGGAAGTATCAAGGAACTGAGGGACTACACTCTGATGGAAGGAGAACTATATAGGAGGCTGCCTGGAGGGATCCTATCCAGGTGTGTCAATGAGAAGGAAGGAAAGCTGAGATTAGAAGAACTACATAGCCAGGCCTGTGGGGTTGCAGAAAAGATCAGCCTATACAGAAGGATGCAGCGCATGGGGTACTACTTGCCAAATATGAACAAAGAGGCAGCAACTATGCAGGAGAAGTGCCAAAAATGTCAACTTTCAATGGACAAGGAAGAGAGCTACGCCATATTTGTTACAGAAGATTGGAGAACTCCATTCATAAAGTACTTGGCTTAAGGGATCCTACCAATTGACATGACATTAGCCCGCCAGCTCAAGAAACTTGTAGTCAGGTACTTCTTACAAAACGAAATCCTATTCAAAAGGGGGTACAGCGGGGATCCCCTAAGATGCCTAGGGCCAAGGAAAGCCAGAGAAGTAGTCAGTGAAGTCCATTCCGGTGACTATGGAAGTCACCCAGGGAAAAGAAGACTCTACAAGCAATTGCCACTGTTAGGGTACTATTGGCCAACAATGAAAAAGGACTTCGAGGAACTAGTCAAAACGTGCCATGCCTGTCAAGTACTTGGAGATGCAATTCATACTCACCCAAATGTGCTGCAAGATATGACAACACCATGGCCTTTCCACACTTGGGGGCTTGATCTCATAGGGCCTATAAACCCTCCTTCCAATGGTTGCATATGGATCCTAGCGGCCACCGAGTACTTTACAAAATGGGTAGAAGCTATCCCTTTGAAAAAGGCCACTAGAGTAGCCATGCAAACTTCATTCAAGAACACATCATTACAAGGTTTGGGATCCCTAGGAGACTGATCAGTGACAATAGGACTCCGTTCATAAACAAAGACATGAAGAACTTGATTGTGGCGTATTACATCAAGCATGGAAGGTCCACATCATACTACCCACAAGGAAATGGCCAAGCTAAGGCCACCAATAGGGTGATGCTGAAGATCCTTAAAAAGATGAAGCATGAGTATAGGGGAAAATGGAGTGATCACTTGACAAATGTACTCTGGGCATACAGTAGCTCTGTGAAGACAGCCACAAGATTCTCACCATTCTCCCTAGTCTATGGGACAGAAGCCATCAGCCCTGTGGAGTTAGTTGTCCCTACGCCGAGGGTAGTGCTTGAAGAAAACCAGGAGGACACTGAGGACACAAACAATGAAAGGAGATTGACAGATCTAGAGGGGTTGGAGGAAGAAAGGGAAGTGGCTAGAAGGAGAAATCTGAGGTACCAGCAGGGGATGGCTAAGGCATATGCACAGGCAGTACACCCAAGGGCTTTCACTGAGGGGCAGCTGGTGTTGAGAACAGCAGAACATGTAAGAAGAAACCTCCTAGGACCCTCCAAATTTGCCCTAAAGTGGGAAGGACCTTACATCATCAGGGAAGCCCACGATAGTGGGTATTACTACCTCTCAAAGGAAGATGGGACAATCCTGGAAGATCCCATAAATAGGAAGTGGCTGAAACAGTACTATGCATAGAAATGGAGAGATCTCAGTACATCGAGACCCTTTTGCCAACTCTCCAATCTGCTAAGTGTTTCATCATTCTTTGCTTTTGTTATGAATTTTTGTTTAAGTAATTTTGTTTAGGAACCCAAGGTAGAAGGACATTCTGTGATCCTTACTATCTTTGATAATTTTTCTGTGTTCCTTAGATGGTAACTGTGCTTTGATTCAATGAAATCTCTTTTATTTCCTTTAAGTTACAGCTAAACTAAATATTGCAAAGTCCAAATGTAGGCAGACTTGAGGGGGGTACCTGGGCTAATGCAAAAAAAAAAAACTTTGACACATGACCCAGGACCCACACCACAATTAGTTCAAGATACATGGCCTGGGACCACATGCAAAAAGTAAGTGCCCGGGATACCTAGCCCAGTATCTGACAAAAGGGGACCTGCCTAGTTCATGATCTGGGACTTCAAAAAAAAAAAAAAAAAAAAAGCACCCAATATACCCAGTTCAGTACCTGCGCAGTAAGACAACCACCAGGGTACTTGATCCAAGACCTACAGTAAAACTTGTAGGGACCATGGCCCAAGACTCAATGTAAAAAAAAAAAAAAAAAGCAGTATACAAAAAGAGAAGAACAGATCCACATACTATTGAAAGTTAGAAGCAGTCTTTAAAAAAAAAACATATCCATGTCACAGAAAATAAGCCAGAAGTAGTGTTCAACAGAAAAAGATAAAGCTTATACAACCCAAATTGTTTGAAAAAAAATATACACATCTGAACTAGCTAAAAAAAAGAGCTAAGGAATAAGCCCGGCCAGCAAGGAACTGTCTGGAGAAATAGCAAGAACAGCTGAAGAAGAGAGAACTTTTTGCTTCTTAACCTTTAAGTCCTGCAAGATCTTGTGGGCACGAGCCAAAGCCTCCTCAGCAGCAACAATTTCAGCATCAAGATTCCTAGAGGCCTACCTCTGAAACAGCATATGGGCTAGTGAACGTAAATGCTCCAGCAAGAAGGATAGGTTGAACTTTGCTTCTATAAGATCCTGCACTACACCCCTCCATTCCAAAAGTCTTTCCTCAGATAAGGAGTCGAGAGAAGAGTTCCTCAAGGAAATTAGCACTGCACATAGCAACTCCATCAGGATGTTGCCCAAAAATACACCTCCCTTGAACCCACTGGTGAAATCTGCATGGATCTTGAACAACCCTTCTAGTAATGGCAGACCTTCCACAGGCATAGAGAAGCGCAAAAAGTTACCATAAGGAGGCCCAAAGCGATAAAAATGGCTTACAGGGAGGCTATTGAACTCCAAAAGATCAAAACGGGCCAGGAAAGTAGAGAGCCCTGAGTCAGGATCTGAAACAGTCACCTCTAGAGCCTCCCCCATTGTTGTATCTCCACTCATAGGGATTAAGGAGCTTTCAACCCTCTGGATAGTTTGGGGGGTCCTTGCTTGAAATTCCACAACTTGAGCAGACTCCACAGCTACCTCAGGAACTACAGGTTCAGGACCTTTGACACCTATGACAACACCTGCAAAGCAGACATAGTTCAAAGGAGGAAAGAGCCAGGAAAGAAAGGTAAAGTAAAAAAAAATAATAATAATAATAAAAAATAAAAAAAAATAAAAAAATAAAAAAACCAATATCAGCTTCCTATGGTGGAGCTTCCTCCTCTTGCTCCTCTGATTTCTTGAAGGACTTTGTGAAAGAACACACAGCACTATGAAGAAAGGGTGAGGAAACCTTGGCAAAATGGCTAAAGGAAGGTAAGGATACTGGGGGCTTCGCCATAGAAGGAAAAGGCAAGGGAAGAGCATAGAAAGGAGGAAAGAAGAGGAAGCACAATAAAGGTGAACAGCATGCACCTTCAAAACCCTCAGATTCCAAAGAAGAGGCAGCCTTAGAGGCAGATCTCACACTGGTTTGACCTAAAAGGGGAAGAGGAAATGGGAACTTTCAAAAAGAAAGAGATACAATAAGGTAAGATCAAGCATTCTTATAAAGGGTGAATGGGGCTCACCTGCTTGTATGGATGGAGACGCGCCCCCCAAGGGTTCTTTGCTTAACACAGGTTCAGGTGACATAGTTTTGATGGGATTGAATGTCTGCTCGAGCTGGGGATCTTGGGAAACAGGGGGCTGGGGAGTTTCAAGATCTTGAGCAACCAAGGGAACAAATTGCAGAATAGGCTGGACACTCTGCATTGGCTAGCTAACCTCCTCAGTTATACCACCACTAGGGGGCTCCTCTTCCACACCTGGTAAAACAACAGAGGGAGCAGCAATCACTCTTCCCCCGGAGTCCCACCAGTCGTGGGAGGAGGTACCTCCACCTGCAAAAGGAAAAGAATGCATAAGTACACAGTACCAAAAAAAGGGTGGAAACAAACAGAAAGAGGCACAAATAAAAGAGAGCCATACCACATCATTACCAGACGATTGACTCCTCCCTTTCTTGGGGTCTGACTTGCGCTTGGACTGCAAGGAATGAATAATCACTCATCAGTTAAAAAGAGGAAAGGAAGGACACTGCAACAACAATAATAAGCTACTGCAAAACATAAGAGAGAAGAAGAAAAGAGGCCTTGCCCTTCTCTCTCTCTCTACAGAGTCTCCAATGGTCTTTTGCTTACTATGGGTATGCCTAGAGGGTCTTAAGGGAGACTAGGGTGCAAAATCAAAGGACCCTAAAGAACCCTGGGCTGAAGAACTCACAAAACCTGAGAGAGAGAAGACTCTACCTTAGTCTTCACTCGAGTCTTGGGAAGTAAAGGATGCCCAACTTCCTTTCCCACTGTAGGGGAGCTTACTCTCCCGGGTTCCTCAGCAATTACTAACTGCTTCTGAGATTTTGTAGTCTTTCTCTTCTTGGTCTCAGATCCAGCCTCAGTACCCTCAACACCCTCTTCAAGCTCGACTTGCTTAACCTTTTCCTGCTTAATCTTCTTCTCTGTACCTTTGCCAATGGGAGTGGCAGCACCAATTGCCTCTACTGCCCTTCTTTTAATTGGCACGCCAGAGGAGGCACCAACAATAAGATCACATCCCGACCAAGTCTTTGGAAAATCTTATGCATAACACACCCAACTGCCCCTAGAAGCATGCCACTCCGTGAACCCTGTCTTGTTGCTTATAGCAGCAAATACAATACCAGCAATGGGGAGGGATAGGCGCCTGTTGGATGTAGGAGCAGAAAGAATATCAGGATTGGGAACTCTCTCAATCTTGCCGGAACCAACATAATCAATAAAAGATTTTTGAACTCTTCTCTAGTAGCCTGCAAAACCACTGGAAGTAAAGACTCCCCTCTGAGAGTTGGGCACGACAAATTAAGGACTTCTCCGTGACCAATAAGAGAAAGCTTGGAGCCTCAAGAACGGGTCCAAAGAAGGGAGAGAAGGCACTACATCCTTAAACACTGGCGGGATATCCTAATCAAAATCGAATTGCTGGAGTACCCGGTGTGCTAAGTAATGGGTGTACCTGAGGCCACTGGAGGAGGGAATTGGAAGCCATAAGGGACTAACACAAGCCAAGTAGGCCAAATTTCCTTCATCACCAGGACAAAGGTCAAAAGTATTTCCTAGAGAATTAAGAAAAGAAGCCAATACAGAGTCACAGGCAAACCCGGGGCTGAACTCCAGGGGAGAACGCCAACGTAAATGCCCTGCTTGTTCAAATAACTCAATCAAATTAAGGCCGCCACCTTTCAAACTAGCCCAACGAAAGATAATGGGGTGGCTATCAGTGGAGCTACCGCACAGACCTTTAATTACATTAGGGGATCCCTGGAACTTGTCTTTCACAAACTTCAAATTTCTGCACTTTGCTAAAGTAACTGAAGAACGGTCCCACGTGAATACCTGGAGAATGGCACAATGGAGGGACGAGGTGATCGCGTAGCAAGAGTCGCCTTCAACTTTTTCTCCATGAAGCAGATCCAATTGAGAATAAACATGGCCCAAGAACATGGGGGCTAGAGGATACTGAGCACCTCGGGCCAATTCGATTGCCAATAGGAAGAAAGTGGACTTAATCCCGTACCGGGGTACTCGCTGAACAAAAACTTGCTGAGCCAGAGTGCTAGGAGCCCGGCTCACCTGACTTCCTTGTCTTTCTCTCGCAAAAGATTCATAACCCACCTGCCCATCTTGGCTGGTTTCCCACCAGGGGAAGCAGTACGTCCACCAAAATGGCTGAATAATTTGTCTTCCATCATGAGATCCTCGTCGGAAAGACTGATGTCGAAAGGGTTCTCATCTCCAAACACGGGGAGGAGGAGGTTATTAACCACATCCTCCAAGGTAATCGTGAGCTCACCAACAGAGAAGAAGAATGCATGAAGGGAGGGACACCAACGATGTACCAAGTGCCTGAGACCTTTAGCGTCTTTGAAACCCTCAAGATTCCTAGAAATCGCCACTGCATTCAGAACCCCGACGCACTCCAGACAGCCCATAAATTCCTCGTCAAAAAGTTCCCTGTCCACCCAAATGGGCCAACCAGTGATCTTCCCAGGAACGAAATTGAAGAAAATGGGAACCGCCTCCCAAGATCCTCGTCTAATCTAAAGATCTGAAATCTCTCTTGGGTCTGGGACCTGAGCAGAAATGGCGAAACCTGCCTAACCGGAAAATACCCAAGTGTGAGGGGACGAAGGGGCCTCACCATGGGACACCAAAGGAAAGGGAGAGCCGGGCACTCCATGACCCCCTGTGACTCACCTTGTGCAGAACCAGAAGAACTCTCGCCCTCAAAGGGGCTAGGAGTATGCTCCCTCCTTTTTCGAGAGGAAGAGGAAGCCATAGAGCAGCAAGTACACTAGAAATAGGAAAGTTGAGAGAATAAAGAACCTGGGAATGGAAAACAAAGAAGCAAATTAACCGAGAGGAAGGAGATAAGCTTGAGAATGGAAGACTCTGGGAAGTAAAAGAAAAAATATGAAATGATTGCAATAATGGCACCAAAACCGGTTGGAGAAGACGATGTATGGAAAGACGCGCCAGTTGCCAAAATTTAATTTCAAAGAAGAGAGTTATTAGCAGTTATTACTGGGAGTTACGGGAAACGTAAAAAGTGGGTAGAGGAAGTTTTCACTCCAAAATTCAACTGTCACGTCCCGTGCAAAAAGGAGTTACAAAAGAAGGGAGCGCAACATGCAAAGAAGACCAGGATACCCAAAAGCAATGGGAAAGTTAGGATCTTGAAGGAAGGTAAAGGGGAACCCCGAGGATAATTAAAATAGTGAAGAGGGAAGTCCTACAAAAACTAAAATTCTAAATTACTCACGCGTGGGCTGCAGGCAACCCACGAGCTCGGGGGGCTAAATGTTGAGGTCTAAAAAATCATAACACCAAGGCCTAGAGAAATAGCACAATGGGCCAATCCCATGGCAAGCCCAAAAGACTTGAAGCCTAAAATCCATGAAGGGACAAGCCTTAGAGCCCATGAAACAAAGGGAAGAAAGAAAAAGGCCCATCCCGCCAAGATCAGGATCCTCAGGACGCGCAACACAGTTGAAGTGGGATTAAGACAACTCAAAATGGGTGCCACGAAACACAAGAAACGAAGGGCAGATATGTACTTCTCAAGCACCCAGTGATGTAGCAAAGAACCAGAAGGCTTGGAAAGCAACAACTTGTGAACAAAAGGCTAGTACCTCGGGGAACCCAGGAAGAAGAACCATAAAGGGAAGTAGCTGGGAAAACCTTCAACTTGGCAGGGATGGATTCAGCTCACTTAGGAAAAATAACAAAAAGGGAAGGACAGCCAAAAGCTGAGTCTAAAAGGTAAGAAGCCTTGAAAGAAGAGAGATTGAAGGTCAGCTCCCCAAGGACACCCCGAAATGGAAAGTCAGCAAGTGGCTTTTAGGGAAACAACACCAAAAGAGGAAAACTATGAGAAATAGGGAAAGAACCAACCATCAAAATGGCTGGCATAACAGGGGCTCTGGTACCCAGGGAGCCAAGGGGGAGAATCAATGGTACCCCGAACCCTAGAATGACACTATAAAAGAAGGGAAGCAGCCAACATTGGAGGGACATTCAGCAATAAGAAATCATAACAGAATCATTGAGAAAACATTGTCTAAAACTCAAAGAAAGTAGAAAAACAGCGCCCGGTATCCCAGAACATCCACTATAGAATATACTTGGATTCAGACGGATTCAAACTTTGCAAGTCTTAAAGGCTTAGATAGGCATCTAAGTCTGTAATTTTTGAGCTTATTTGGACCTTGTAACACATCTTAGTGAGCACATTGTAATTCACAATTAAGAAAAATAATGAAATATTTTATACTAATTTGAGGATCTTTAACAATTATTTTGTGTGTTTCTTTATTACATTGTCTTCCTTTACTGTTTCTTGCTATTCATATACCTATATTCTTGCTTGCTAGTATGTACGTATTGTAGGATCCTTGCTCTGTGCGCCACTTGGTTTGAAAAACAGCCCATTTTGCTGCAATAAACCAAGCCCAGTCCCTTCAAACTACAACAACAAGGCCTAAGGTCCTTGCTTCAGCTTGGGCCTAGGCACTGTCCAAAAAGGGACCCTCACACCCTTATACCTGGGTGTTTTTTAGCCAGTCTGGGTTTGCTAGTTCTACCTAGGCTCCAGATCCGAGGGAAATTTTAGACCTTCAGATTAGGCGAGGATCCCACGAGGCGGTTCCCATCTTTTTCGACTTCGTCCCGGGGAAGATTACTAGTTAGTCCAGTTGGGTGGAGACAGAGCTTTCTGATGGTAAATTTGTCAGTTGCTTGGGGCGCGCAGGGATCCTGAAATCAGTAGCAATTTCCAAGAATCTTGAAGCTTTTAAGGACGCCAAGGGCCTTAGACACTTAATGCGCCGCTGGTGTCCTTCTCTCCACACTTTCTTCTTTTTTGTTGGTAAGCTCACCATCACTTTGGAGAATGTGGTTAATAATTTTCTCCTCCCAGTGTTTGGTGATGAGAATCCCTTTGATATCAGCCTTTTCAGTGAGGATCTCGAGGTTGAAGACAAGCTTTTTAGTCACTTCGGCGGGCGTACGGCCTCTCCCGGGGGGAAACCGGCCAAAATGGGTAAGTGGGTCTTGAACCTTTCTGGAGAGAAAAACAAGGCAGTTAGGCAAGGTAGGTTCCTGACACTCTGGCTCAATAAGTTTTTATTCAGTGAGTTCCCTAGATACGGGATTAAGTCTATTTTCTTTCCTCTGGCAATCAAGTTGGCCCGGGGTGCTCAGTATCCTTTAGCCCCCATGTTCTTAGGCCATGTTTAGTCTCAATTGGATCTGCTTCATGGGGATGAGGTTGAGGGCAACTCCTGCTATACTATCACTTCTTCCTTCCACTGTGCTATCCTTCAGGGGTTCATGTGGGATTGGTCTTCCGTCACTTTGGCTAAGTGTAGGAATTTAAAGTATATGAAGGATAAGTTCCAGGGATACCCAGACGTGATCAAAGGGCTGTGTGGCAATTCTACTGACAGTCATCCTATCATTTTTCGCTGGTCTAATTTGAAGGGGGGCAACCTCAATTTGGTGGAATTGTTTGATCAAGCAAGGCATTTAAGTTGGCATTCTCCCCGAGAGTTCAGTCCTGGGTTCGCCTGTGATTCTATGTTGGCTTCTTTCCTTAACTCCCCAAGGAATACCTTTGATTTGCGTCGGGGAGATGAGGGCAGTTTGGCATACTTAGCTTACATCAGCCCCTCGTGGCTTCCAGTACCTTCATCAAGTGGTCCAACGTTCACTCACTATTCAGCACACTTGGTACTTAGACAATTTGGTTTTGATCAGGACATCCCGCCGGTATTCAAGGAGGTAGTGCCTTCTCTCCCTTCCCTGGATCCGTTTCTAAGGTCCTAGGCTTTTTCTTACTGGTCACGGAGGAGCCCTCAATTTGTGGTGCCAAACTCCCAGCGAGGAGTCTTTGCTTCCAGTAGCTTTGCTGGTTATTGGAGAAGAGTTCAGAAGTCCTTCTTAAATTTTGTTGGTTTCGGTAAGATTGGGAGGACTCTTGATCCTACTCTTTTCTCTACTCATACCTTTAACAAGCGTTTGGCACTCCCCACTGCTGGCATTGTGTCTGCTGCCATAAGTAGCAAAACAGGATTTGTGGAGTGGCATGCCTCTAGGGGTGGTTGGGTATGTCATACGAATGATTTTCCTGATGCTTAGTCAGGGTGTGACCTTATTGTGGGTGCTTCTTCTGGTGTGCCAATCAAGAGAGGGGTGGTAGAGGTAATTGGTGCTGCCACTCCTGTGGGCAAAGGTAGGGAGAAGAAAATCAAATAGGAAGTTGTCAAAAGAGCTAAGATTGAGGAAAGCGTTGAGGGTACTGAGGCTGGCCCTGAGACTAAGAAGAGGAAAACTACTAAGTCTCGCAAGCAGCTAGTTATTTTTGAGGAGCTTAAGAGAGTGGACCCCTCTACAGTTGGAAAGGAAGTTGGCCATCCTTTAATCCCAAAGAACAGAGTGAAAACTAAGGTAGAGTCTTCTATCTTTCAGGTTCCTGTGAGTTCCTCAGCCCATGGTTCTTCGGGGTTTGACATCACACTCGTCTCCCTTAAGACCCTTTGGGCGTACCCGTAGTAGACAAAAGACTATTAAAGAATCTGTAGAGAGAGAGAGAAGGGCAAGGCCTCTTTCCTTCTTCTCTCTTTCTTTTTTTTGCATCTGGCCATCTTGGCTTGCTGTTCTTGTTGTGTCTCACTTTTCTCTTTTCTTTAACTGATGAATGGTCACTCCTTTTTTTTTGTAGTCTAAGCGCAAATCAAACCCCAATGGAGGTAAAAGCCAATCCTCTGGTGATGATGTGGTATGACCCTCTTTCACTTGTGCCCTTTTATTGTTTGCTTTCTTTCCCTTTTCTAGTGCTGCGTACATATATTTATTTATTTATTTATTTTATGTCTGCCACATACTCCTTCTTGCTCCTCTTTTCTTTTGCAGGTCAAGGTGCCTCCTCCTGCAGCTGGTGGTGCCTTAGTGAAAGAAGTTATGGTAGCTCAGCCTGCTGCTGCCTTAAGTGTGGATAAGGAGCCCCCTAGTGGTGGCATAGTTGAGGAAGCTAGGCAGGTAGTGAAGGATGCCTAGCCCATTTCACCTTCTGCTTTCTTGGCCGTCTAAGACCCTGAAACTTTTCAGCCTCCTGTCCCCTAAGAGCCTAAGCCCGTGCAAACCCCTAGTCCAACTAAAACTGTGACACTTGAGCCCACTACTAAGTTTGCGTTGGGCAAGGAGTCTTTAGGAGGTGCGTCCTTATCTACTCGAGCAGGTAAGCCTCATCCATTCTTTATTAGCACCTATTCTTATTTCCCTTATCCTTTCTTCCTAAAGGTTCTTGTTCCTTTTCCCCTTTGTTTCTTTTAGGTCAAACCAGCGCCCAATCTGCCCTTGAAGCTGCTCCTTCCTTGGAGTCAGAGGCTTCTGAAGGTGTGTACTACCCGCCATCATTATTCTTCTCCCCTTTTCAGTTCTTTTTTTTTTCTTTCTTTCTATACTTCTTTTATGGCGAGTCCCCCGGTGTCCCTCCCTTCCTTTAGCACTTTTGCCAAGGTTTCTTCACCTTTCTTTCAACGTACTTTATGCCCTTTCACAGAGTCTTCTGAAAGGTCAGAAAGGCGGGAGGAGGAGCTTTCGTTGATGGTTGAAGTGGCTGCCTAAGCTCAAAAGGAAGCTCTACCACAGGGGAATGGTACTGGTTTTTTTTTTTCCTTCTATCTTTACTCCTTCCTTTCTCTCTCCCCCTTTTTTTGACTCTGTTTGCTTTCACAGGTGCTGACACAGGTGCTAAGGATCCTAAGCCTGCAGTTACTAAAGAAGCTAAGGAACCTGTTCCCACTGTCTAGGTTGTTGAAGCTCAGACAGGGATTCCCCAGACTATTCAAAGGGTTGGAAGTCCTCCAGCTCCTAAAGGTGGAGACACAACAATAAAGGAGGCCCCCGAGATGGCTATCTCAAATCCTAGCTCAAGGCTCCTTGCTTTTCTGGCCCACTTTGATTCTCTAGAGTTCAACAGTCTTCCTACAAGCCACTTCCATCGCTTTGGGCCTCCCTTTGGTAGCTTCATGCACTTCTCTGTGCCTGTTGAGGGCTTGCCACTCTTGGAGGGGCTACTCAAAGCCCATGGGGACTTCACCAGTGGGTTCAGGGGAATCGTATTCTTGGGCAACATCCTGATGGAGCTCTTGTGCGCCGTGCTGATTTCTCTGAGGGACTCCTCTCCTGATTCCCTCTCCGAGGAGAGACTTTTGGAGTGGAGATGAGTGGTGCAGGATCTTATGGAAGTCAAGTTCAATTTGTCTTTTTTGCTGGATTACCTGTGGTCCTTAGCTTACATGCTGTTCTAGAGGAAGGTTTCTAAGGACCTTGACATTGAGATTGCTGCTGCTGAGGAGGCCCTGGCTCGTGCTCACAAGGCATTGCAAGATCTGAAAGTTAAGAAGTAGCTAGTTCTTTCTTCATCAACTGTTCCTGCAATTTCCTCAGGAGGCTCTTTGCTGACCGACCTTATTCCTTAGTTCCTCTTTCTTTTTCTTTCTTTGAATAACTCAGGGTGTATAAGTTTATTTCCTCCATTGTTTTGTTTTTTTCAGACAATTCGAGGTGTTTAAATTTTTTTTTTTAAAGTAGCTACTTCTGACTGCTTTCTTTATGATATATATGGATCTGTGCTTTATGCATTTTTTTTTCTTTCTGTTTTCTCTCTCTCTCTCTCTCTCTCTCTCTTGTTTTTTTTTTGTATTGAGTCTTGGACCATGGCTCCTACAAATTCTTGTGGTAGGTCTTGGAATAGGTACCCTTGTGGTTGTGTTCCTGCGCAGGTACTAAGCTAGGTACATTGGATGCTGTATTATTCTTTTTTTTTTCCAAGTCCTAGGTCATGAACCAGGAGGACCTATTTTAGGGGAAGTACTAGGCTGGGTACCCCGGGGCACTCATTCTTGCTCGAAGTCCCAGACCATGTACTTGGACTGATTGTGGTGTGAGTCCTAGGTCATGCGTTAAGATTTCATCCTTCTTCCTTTTTTTTTTTTTTTTTTTTTTGCGCTAACCCAGGTACCTCTCCTAGAGTTGGCCACATTTGGGCTGAGCCATGTAATATTATGCAATCATACATCTTACTTGAAGCTCCATTTTTTTTTGAAAAGATTCCATCACAGTTACTAAGATAAGGAACATAGGATAATTGTCAAAAAGATAGTAAGGATCTTAGAGTGTCCTTCTATCATGGATTCTAAAAAAAGATGACTACATAAAGTTCTTTGCAAAAAACAACATGGCAAAACACAGAGAGTGAGGATTTTCAGTATCACCCAGAGTACATCTGTCAGGTGGGCACTCCATTTTCCCCCATACTCATGTTTCATTTTCTTGAGGATTTTCAATATCACCCTTTTGGTAGCCTCGGCCTAGCCATTTCCTTGTGGATAATATGGTGTGGACCTCCCATGCTTGATGTGATACGCCTCGGTCAGGTCCCTCATATGCTTATTTATGAATGGTGTACCATTGTCACTGATCAGTCTCCTTGGGATCCTAAAGCGTGTAATGATATGTTCTCGGATGAAGTTTGCCACGGCTGTTCCGGTGGCCTTCTTCAAAGGGATGGCTTCTACCCATTTTGTAAAATATTTGGTGGTTGCTAAGATCCATATATGGCCATTAGAATGGGGATTTATGGGTCCTATAAGATCGAGCCCCCAAGTATGGAAAGGCCATGGTGTGGTCATATCTTGCAGCACATCTGGGTGAGTATGTATTGCATCTCTAAGTACTTGGCATGCATGACACATTTTAACCAGCTTCTTGGAGTTCTTTTTCATTGTAGGCCAATAGTGCCCCAACTACAACAACTGCCTGTAAAGCCTTCTTTTCCCTGGGTAACTTCTACAATCACCGGAGTGGACTTCTCTGACTGCTTCTCTGGCCTCCCAAGGCCCCAGGCATCTTAGGGGATCCCCGCCGTACCCCTTTTTAAACAAGATTCCATTTTGCAAGAAGTATCTAAAGGCAAGTTTCTTGAGCTAGTGAGCCAGTGTCCTGTCAGTTGGTAGGATCCCTTGAGCCAAGTATTCCATAAATGGGGTCCTCCAATCTTCTGTCACGAATACGGCATAACTTTCTTCTTTGTCCATTGAAAGTCGACACTTTTGACATTCCTCCTGTACAATTGTAGCCTCTTTGTTCATATTTGGCCAGTAATACCCCATGCGCTGCATCCTTTTGTATAGGCTGATTTTTTCTGCAATCCCACAAACCTGGCTGTACAGTTCTTCTAATCTCAGCTTCCCTTCTTTTTCATTGATACATTTGGACAGGATCCCTCCGGGCAGCCTCCTGTACAACTCTCCTTCTATCAAAGGGTAATCTTTTAGTTCCTTGATACTTCCTTCATGCCCCAACTTTCCTATCTTTCCTTTTACCTCATCTCTCCAATCTTTCTGTTTTGATTCTTCAAGGAACATCCTTTTGAGGATCCCTATGATGGAATGTTCCTGCTTGCTTACCTTTATCAAAGTACTTTTTCCTTTAAATGGTATCTGGGATCCTAGGGTGGCTAGTGCATCAGCAAACTTGTTTTCGCTTCTTTGGGTGTATTCCACACTGAAGGTTTGGAATTTTTTGCTCCAACTTCTGTGCCCAAGTTCTGTAGGCTGCCAAACTTTGTTCTCTTAGTGCAAAGTCACCCTTTACTTGGGAGACTACGAGGTTGGAGTCTCCCAAAACCTTCATATGTTTTACCCCTATGCTGAGTGCTATGTCCAGTCCAGTCAAGGTATGCCTCGTACTTAGCAGCATTATTTGAACAGAGAAACTCAAGCTTGAAGGATAATGGCATGGTATCCCCATCTTCGCAACTTAACACAATTCCCAAGCCATTTGAAGTTGTCGTTGCTGACCCGTCAAATCTCATGGTCCATTTTTTTCCTGAGAGTTCTACTACTTCCACCTCTCCGGGGATCTCCTTGCTTAGTGATCACTCTTCTTCCCCTAGGAACTGGGCTAGCAGATTTGCTATGGCTTGGCTTTTGACAGCCTTGGGGGTCCTCAGACCGATGTCATATTGAGAGAGCAAAACCAGCCACTGTGCTATTCTTCCCTTTAGGAGAGGCTGGTGAAGGAGTGCTTTTATGGGATGAGACTTGGTCACTAGGAGGATCTGGTGGGCTGAGAAGTACCGTTTTAGCCTTTGGGATCCATACATAACCACCAGACATGCCCTTTCTATCCTGGGGTACCTGGTCTTTGTATCTTTTAGTGTCCTGCTCACATAATAAATGGGTTGCTCATTCCCATCATCATCTTCCTATGCTAGCAGGGCTCCTATAGCTTGGGAATTTGATGCTAAATATAGTAACAAGGGTCGCCCACGTACTGGTGCTTGTAAGGTAGGCAGATGGTTCATAATCTGCTAGATCCTCTAAAAGGCTTTCTGCTGTTCAGTTCCCCAAGTGAACTCAACCCTCTTTTTCAGCTATTTGGATAATTCACTTGTGACCGAAGCCAGTCCTGGCACAAACCTCCTGATGTAAGAGACCCTCCCCAGGAAACTTTTGAGCTTTAACCGTTTTTGGCCTCCTCATTGTTGCAATTGTTGTGGCCTTGGCTGGATCCACACTTATGCCTTTGCGATGTATTAGGAACCCAAGAAATTTTCCAGCAGACACTCCAAAGGCACACTTCATGGGGTTCATGCGTAGTTTGTACTTCCTGTACCTTTCAAAAACTTGTTCAAGCACCTAGAAGTGTCCTGCCCTAGTCTTAGACTTTACCACGATGTCATCCACATAATCGTCCATTTCCCTAAGCATCATATCATGGAAGATGGCTATCATGGTTTGTTGGTACATGGCTCCCGCATTCTTAAGGCCAAAGGGCATCACAATGTAATAGAAATTCCTGATCGGGGTCCTGAATGCTGTCTTATCTACATCTCTAGCAGCCATGCGAATTTGGTTATACCCACTATATCCATCTATAAATAAAAACATAGAGTTTCCCGCAGCTGAATCTACAAGGAGATCAATATTAGGCAGGGGGAATTCATCTTTTGGACATGCCTTGTTCAGATTGTGAAAATCCACACAACACCGGATTTGGCCATTCTTTTTCTTCATAGGTACTATGTTGGAGAGCCATTTAGGATGCTGGATTGGCTTGATGAACCCAGCTGCCAGTAGCTTCTTGACTTCCTGAGTTATTTGAGCCTCTATGTCAGTGTGAAAGACCTTGGCTGGTTGAACTACTGGCTTAACTCCTGGGTTCATGTTGAGAGAATGGACTACTAGTCCTAGGTCCAAGCCAGGCATCGCATTGTATGTCCATGCGAATACATCCACATACCTCCTGAGTAATGCTACTAATTGTTCTTTTTCTTGTGTTGTTAACTGACTGCTAATGAAGACAGGTTTCAGGGATCCTAGACCAGCCCCCAAGTTTACTTCTTCCAATTCCTCTTCAGACTGGATTTGAGCTTCCTTGTCTAGATCCTCTAGGATTTCTTCTTGAACCATCATACAATCTGGCAGTTCGGGACCCTCCTGCATAATGCATTCAAGCCCCGCGTACCTTTATAAACGATATATTAGCCTTCCTCCGGGCTCCCGCACCACTACACATTCCCAGGATCCTGAGGAGCTAGTCTCCTTCTTTTGCCTTTTTCTGTCCAAGAGGTTCCTTAGGTCGTGGGTACCTCCTCTTTCTTCTTCTTCCAAGACAAGTGCTCCTAGTGTCCCTAGTGTGGGACTCTCATCATCTAGTTCCAATTCTTCATAAAACATTGTTTCTATAAAGTTCACTTCTTCTTGGCTGAAAGGGATTGGATTGGCAGGGATTCTTATGGGCTTCCCATTCAATCTTCCTTTAACACATTGATGGTACATGGAGGGAATGAGGCGATGCTTATGGAGCCAGGGGCGTCCCAACAGAACATGGTAAGAAACTTCTGAGTTAATCAAATGGAATATGGTCAGGGCTACTATTAGGCCCACCTTTAAGGCCAGCTGCACATATCCCTCAGTCGATTCTGCTACTCCTCCAAATCCTATTATCTCCATAGGAGCCCCCAGGATCCTCCTACCAATCAAGCCCACAGCCTCTAAGGTACTTAGGGCTATGAGGTTGAATGATGCCCCTATGTCTATCAGTGCTCTCCTGATTTGGACACCGTTTATGGTGGCCATCAGATAAAAGGGTCTGCAATGGTCTGGATGTTCAACTTCCATGTCTTCATCCGTGAAGGTTATTGCATTGGTTGTCTCCAAGTAAGCTCGGTTGGCATGGGATTCTACTGTGAAACATTCCACCCCTGAATCAGCTGCTATACTCATGAGGGATTCTATGGCCATCCTTCTTACTTCTAGCCCAAATCCCAATTGATTGAATAATGATCTGAACTTAGGGCTCTTCTGAAGGGTCTTGACTGTGCTAGGGTGAAAGGATCCTTCAGGTTCCTCTACTTCTGCCGAGCTTCCATGGATTACTACAGCCACCACTCCTTTCCCTTTATGGTTGGGTAAAGGGTTCCTCTACACCTCGGGCTCCTTTTGGGTGAGCTCCAGGGTCCTCTCCCTAAACTTTTTTGTGAAAAAGCCTCCGAAGGGTCCAACAATCCTTGGTGGAGTGCTTGACATAGTTATGAATCATGCAAAACAAAGGATTCTTCCTTTCTTCCTCAATAGGTGGAATGGACACAGTGAATGACCTAACAATTCCGTCTCCAATCCATTTATCCAGAACATGATTCAATTCTTCCGCAGTACATGGGATCACAGGTGGTTCCTCGGCCATTTCTCCTTTAATTCTCTTCCTCTTTTCTCCTACCAAAGCTGTCATGGCCTAAGGTACTGGCACCCTCTTTGTTCTCATGGTCAACACTGTCCTCCTAGTTCTCTGTAGCAGGTCAGCAAATTGGGTTATGCATAGATTTTCGAGATTAAGCCTGTAATCAAAGAGCATGTTAGATATGCAAGTCTCCATGAGCTCCCTATCGAACCGTGTGCCTCACCAATCCATCCAACCACCAATTGGTGAAGGATGAGGGGGCACAAATCTTTTATAGCATTCGATCGTAGACCAAGCCCATTGGTATTGGAGCAAATTGTGAAATCCCTCACAATCCCTCCCTCACAATGCGGCTCCAACGACTCAAACCTATGACCTTGGCTCTGATACCACTTGATAGGCCACAAAGAAATTGACCCCTTGTGATTGAAATTAATTAATTAATTAGCCAAATTATTAATTAATCAATTTATCATGCAAAACACGTGGTAGCACAAACAAATCACCAATAAACTAATTATGCAGGCGGAAAATAAATAACACGGTAATTTGTTTACGAATGGAGAAAACCTAACGGCAAAAACTCCACCGAGTGTCACCACTCCTGAAACTCCACTATTATCACAACAAGCGGTTACAAGTAAAGGAATCCCAAGTACCTTACCAACCTACAGTTGAACCCTTACCCCAATACCCAATTGGACTTGTTCTGTAATGACAGTTCCCCCTTTTGATGCACGGCTCCCAAGTACGTGACTAACCAATGCGCGAATCCCAGTACGCAACTTCAATAACCAACTATGAAGGTTATTGACTGCAAAGTTCTTTAATTCATCCACATGATGAAGATCAAGAAGATGCTTGGTTACAAAACCCTATGGTGCACATACACAGCAACTTCTTCAAGAGAAAGAGATAAACTAGGGCAAGAACTTCGTCTTTGGTTACAAATTGCTTGAACAGAGTTTGCTCAATGCTTGTGCAACTTGTGTACTTTGACAGCTCTTAAAACAATCCTTTTATATGTCTAGGGTTAGGAGAAAAGAAAGCCCAAAGACACATCCATGGATCTCAAGAAAAATAGAACAGAAATTCTGTTTTCATAAACCTCGACAGATAGAAGCTGTCAAGCATCTGTCGAGCTAGCTGTCGAGCCACGGGGCTAAAACAACTTCTTAAACCTCGACACATGCTAGCTGTCAAGTTTTAATAACTCTGCACTTTCAGCTTGTTTTCTTGGACAGACTTGAAGGCTTCAACACTTGATCTTGAAACATGATTTCTTGAAGTATTTAAACACATCCTAAATCTACCCAAATACAAGTAAAGTGCATTTTGTCAAAGGATTAGCCAATTACATAAAATCATGATATATGTTCTTAACATGTGAAACACATATGTCCTAACACTCCCTTTCTTCGTGATCCCCATAGCAGTCCAAAGAAACATCCTCAAATCTTTTGATGAACTGGATAGGGTCTTTTCCGAGCCTTTGCCTTACCATCTGAAGGCTTTGGAAGGTGGCCTTGTCTTCACCTGGATAATACTTTGAGCAAAACCTCTCCATCATCTCATTCCAGGTCTTAATGGACCCCGGCCTCAAGGTAGTGTACCATGTGTATGCTCTGTCCAATAGGGACTTAGCAAACTCTCTTAGACACAGCTCCTTGTCTCCTGCGTAAAGACCCATGGTGTGAATGAACCTACTCACGTGCTCCACAGCACTTCCGTTCCTTCCATCAAAAGGGTGAAACTTTGGGGGTTCATATCCCTTGGGATAGGGCTTGCCAAGGAGTTTTGGTGGGAATGAGGGATCCCGAGAGAATTGCTTGGGGATCCCCGAGAGCTTTTCCCTTTCTTGTTCCAAAAGGGCGTTGACATCCGCTAGTGTGAGATACTAGGGGTTAACTCCCCCTCCTACTACTGACCCTCCTTTTGGTTGGGCTCTTTCTTGGTTGGCCACAGGGGGAGCGTTATCTCTGATTTCTTGAGTCCTTCCCTCTTTGAGGATACGGATCTCCTGTTGTAAGTCTTTCATCATTTCTGCCATCTGAGCCATGGGCTCTAGTTCCTACACCCCACACCTCTGTCCTAAGACGACCTCCTGCTCCACCAGAGGTACTTCATTCCTCTGCCTTGAAGTTACCTCATTTTCTCCTACGAGCTCAAATGTCGCAGGTAGTACATTGGTACCTTTACTGTTCCTTGGTCTTGGAGCCATGCTCTGCGAAGGGACTGCTTCTTCCCTTTCCTTTACCTAGTCCCTAGTGGAGTCGCCCTAATGTGTGGGTTCTTTTTTTTTTTAGCACACAGGCCCAAGTAGAAACAAGGATCCTGGACCCAATACTTATTGTTTTAAGGGATTGGGCTTGGTTCACCGCAGCTAAATTGGGCTGATTTCGAACCAAGTAGTGCACAAAGCATGAATCCTACAACACATACATGCTAACAGACAAGAAATATATGCACTGAACAGCAAGGAATAGCAAAGGAACGAAATTGATCAAGAAGGAACATAAAATAAAGCATTAGGGATCTTAAAATAATGCAAAATATTTTATTACTTTCTTGATTGTGTAATACACTATGCTCACTAGGACGGGTTACAAGGTCCAAATAAGTTCAAAATCACAGACTTAGATGGCTCTTCAGGCCTCTAAGACTTGCAAAGTTTGAATCTCTTTGAATCTAAGTGTGTTCTCTAGTGGCTATTTGAGGATACCGAACAATATTTCCCTCCTTTTTCTCTTTTTTTTTTTTTTTTTTTTTTTTTTTTGAATTCTAACAGAGTTTTCTTAATGATTTTTACTCTAATTCACTATTGTTGAATGTCTTTCACTGTTGGTTGCTTCCCCTTTTATAGTGCCATCCTAGGGTTTCCGGGGTACCACTGATTCCCTCTATTTGTTCTTCTGGGTACCAGAACCAATGTTGTGTCAGCAACATTAGTGGCTGGTCCCTTCCTTATTCTTTATTATTTCCCTTTTTTGAGATTTCATCTTCGAAAGACCCCAGCTAACCTTCCCGTACTGGGGTGTCTTAAAGGGCTGACCTTTGGTCTTTCTTCTTTTAAGGCTTCTAGATTCCACCTTTTCAGACCCAACTTTTGGTTGCTTTTCCCTTTATCATTTTTACCAAGTGAGTTGATTCCTTCCTGCCAGGCTGAAAGATCCCCAGCCACATTCCCTTATGGTTCTTCTTCCTGGGTTCCCCGAGGTACTAGGCCTTTACTCATGGGTTGTTGGTTCTTAAGCCTTCTGACCCCCTTTCTGCATCATTGAGTGGCTGATAGAGACATATCTATTCTATTTCCTTGTGTTTCTTGGTACACACTCTAAACTGTCTTAATCCCAACCTAGCTTTGCTGCATGTCCCAAGGATCCCTGGCTCCTGGGAATCCCCAGGTATCCTGGCCCAGTTATTTTCCCGGGCTCCCCAGCGATTTTCTGACCTTTAAGGGCTATGCTGGGCTTTTTTCCTTCCTTTATTTTATGGGGCCTGAGACTTGCCCATTCATGGATTTAGGTTCCTCTTTATGGACCCTTAATGGGTTTGGACCTCTCTTCTTTCTTATTGGAAGCCTAAATGCTTTATTTTTCCTAGGTTTCAATCCTTTGCTTTGTTTTGGGCCTTGGTATAACATTGTGATTTTTTGGACCTCAACAATGGACCCAATATTATTGTTGTTGTTGTTGTTGTTGTTTTGTTTTTATTTAATTTTAGGATTTAATAAAGTAAAATATATTAAACTATAAGTCTATAAGAGCATTAGCATCCGGAATTGCATAAAAGTTTCTATTTTACCATGTAAAAAGCTATTTTATCTATTATACAATATCATTTTACAATACACCCAACATCTCAAATTTTATTTTAACATATAACACATTAAAATAATATAAATTATACAATTAAATAATATAAAACTATCTATCTCTCTTCTCTCTAATTTCTGTCACTGCCTCTCTGTCTCTGTCTCTCTCTCTCTCTCCCTCTCTCTCAACCACACCACCACCAACAATATGAGGCACCACCACACCAAAACCCATTGTTTAACCACCACAACCACCACCAACCCAACCAGGATCAAAGCAGCAAACCCACCATCACATCAACCACCACGACCTAAGAACAAAACGCAACCACCATGCCAAGAACAAAACCACCATGGCCCAACCACAACCACGAACCACAACCCCCAACTTCCACCACAAACGCCACCTTGACCACAACCCACGACCTCCTTGGCTTGACCACAAACTACCACACCAAAACCCATTGTTTCCGCTACAACCACCACTAACCCAACCAAGAACAAAGCCCAGCAAACCCATTATCACTGCAACCACCGTGACCTAAGAACAAAACCACAATTACCCAGCCACAACCACAGCTCCACCATGGTTCCATGATGTCCACGCCTTCACCACAGAAGCCGATCTCCATGCCTCCACCATAAACCGTTGTCTCCATGTCGATTCGAGAGAGACCGAGACAAAGAGAGTGGGGAGAGAGAGGCTAAGATTACAGAGAGAGGGATGGAGTCTGAGCTGAGAAAAGAGAGACTTGGAAGAGAGAGAGAGAGAGAGAGAGGAGAAGTAATGAAATATAATAAAAACGATTTTACAACTTGCTACAGTATCTTCTAAAAGTACCATCTTACTGTAGCTAAGTTGCAAAAATTTTTATAAATAGAAATTGGGATAATGCTTGTTTTTGTTGGTTTGATGGTAAAAAATAGCAATTTAGGGGTTGCAATTCTAATGCTCTAACTATATAACTATGTGTTTGATTAAATAGGTTTGAGATTTTTTTTTAACGCTTCATACCCCTTGTTTCATGTCTGACACCATCAGGGATTCGTAATTCACTTAACCAACATTTTTGTTTTTTTTTTTTTTTTGGAAAGTTGGAAACCAACGTATTTAAGAATCTGTCAATACCTATTGTCCCACACAAATAAAAATATTTCAAATAACACCATAATGACACTCAATCATCAAGACCAAAGGTTTGGCTATCTTGGATGTGTTTCTCAAAGTACGGTTGATCATTATAAACATCATTCTAGTCATTATTAGCTGAATTAAATTATTAAAAAAAAAAATCACCTTTGTAGTTAATGGTCTCTCTCATAGTGGCATCACCCTCGGATTTCTTAGCTTTTCACACTCGCCTTCCATTCTCTAGTAGTCTAGTCTCTTCTCTTCTTTTTTTGTTTTTTGTGATTTTATTTATTAGGTTAAAGTGACGACTGGCGACTGACGTGAGCGTTAGGCTTTTATTTTTTACTTTTTTTTTCAATCAATTTTGGTTAGGGCTACTGGGCTGATCTGTTTATTACATTTTTTATTAGTTTGGGGTCTTTGAACTCCATTTGGAGGCCTAAAATAAGCACACACAAAAAAAATTAAATTTTCCTTTATAGCACAAGATCTTTAGTATCTCTATGGGATCGGAATTCTATAAGATCTGGATTGAAATCTCACACAAATTTCACTTTATTAGAGATCCTAGTGAGATCCATAACATTTTAGGGATGTAGGATCTTAGTATTTTAATATCCTAAGATCCAGATAGGGATATTAATAACCATAGACTATACTACTACTATTTAAAGGGTTTCTCCTGTTTGGAATGAACATTTTGGTGGTTAAAAAATACCCCTACATCCAATGTTTAAGTAAAGACAAAACTTGGGGATAACCCAGTAAAAATACATATAACTCTCACATAAATTATCTTAAAATTTAAGAGTGATATACTTATTGGCCCCCCTAGAATTTTGGAAAAAAATGACTTTAGACCTCAAATAAATTCACACTTTCAACCTAATGAGAAAATTTTGATAGGGTAAATTACAAAATTAGTCCCTATCCTTTACACCATATCTCAATTTGGTCCTTAACCTTTCAATTGTTTCAATTTGGTCCCTAACCTTTTTAGTGTCGTGTCAATTTAGTCCATGTTGTTATCTCTTAGATGAAAAAAACTGATGTGTCAAATGGAATAATAAAAATATATTAATTATATCACATCAACGGCCAACTGTACTGCCACGTCAGATTAAAAAAAAAATCTATTGCAAATGTTCACACATGAGATCAGATTAGGGAAATTTCTAAATCCCTAAATTCCTGTCTCTCATCAGGTTCATCTTCCTCTCCTCCATCACCTTTACTCTCACTCTCACTTTCCCAAAACGCTTTCCCGCCAAAAGCACTTACTTAACTCTTTCAAATGGCCCCTAGTTTTGCTTTCTCTCTCTGTATCTCTCTTCTTATATAACACCATCTTCCACAACCTCGCTCACATTATTATCTCTTTCTCTGATCTTTGTCTCTTTTGAGCTTTTTTATTTTTTTCCTTTCTTTCAAACAAACCCATTTATTTCCAATCTTAATCTTATCAATTTCAAAAAGCTGAGAAAGATCGTGGTTTTGAACCTTTTGATCATTTTTAGCTTCTGGGTGTTATGTGTTGGGCTTTGGATTTTTTAAGTTGAAGTTGATATTGCTGGCTTAAAAAATCCACTCAAATTATTTTAAAAACAAAAATAAAATAAAACCATTTCAGATGTTCACATGTACAAATCAGTCTAGGGAAAATTCTAAATCCTTCCAATCTCTCATCAGATTCACCTCCCTTTCTTCTCTCTCTCTCTCTCTCTCTCTCTCTCTCTCCCCCCCCCCCCCCCAACTCTCACGTGAGTCAAGAATCAAGATTACAAATCTCACATGTGAACATTTGAAGTGGGTTTTTCTTTAAAAAAATTGATGTGGGGTAATTGATATGGCATGAAAAATATTTTTTTATTATTCCGTTTGACACATCAGCTTTTTTCATCCAAGGGATAATAGAAAAGACTAAATTGACACGTCATTGGAAATATTAAGGACTAAATTGACACAAGTGAAAGGTTAGGGACCAAAATTAAGATATGGTGTAAAATATAGGGACTAACTTTGTAATTTACCCATTTTGATATAAAGAACCCAGAATCAAAAATGAAATTTGGCCATTCATTGATTTGTTGACCCATAGCTCCACCAAAATAAGCAACAAAATAATTTTAATAAATTCAAACAATCACAAAAGGATAAATAGAAAAAATAAATCCAAATCTTTTCATTCAGGACTCTTACACTCCGTTTGAGAGTTCATAAGGGAATGAAATGGAATGGAATAGTCATTAAAGGAATGGAATAGAATGAATTTAGTAGGGAAATGAATGATTTTGAATTAAAAAATCTTGTTTGGATGTTTTAAAATAAAGGAATGGAATTGAATGGAATGTAAGTAATATTGTTTGGAAGTGACATTGGAATGAATGGAATGAAAAGAAATTATTTTATAATAACATTACTATTATACCCCTCATTTTAAAGAACATAAATAATGATTCTAGTTTAGGGGGAAAAAAATTTATTGTAGCTAAAAATTAAGTTATGTATATTTCTATGTTGTAAAGAAATTCACGCATCACATATTTATTTTCAACAAAATAAACATTGTCTAAAAAATACAAACAAATATCTTTTTTTTTTTTTTTAACTATAATGAGTCTTGCCAAAACAAAACAAAATAACAAAATAAAGCAAATCTAAAGTTGGCCAAGAAATCCCACACTTTTTAATTTTTAGGCTTAGACATCAGTGTCAATAGAACACATTTGCACTCATGATCTGGGCAACCAAAGAACATGTAGGTCTCAGTCTTTGATATTGGATCCAAGTCCAATACGCCCAACGCTGCATGAACTTCTTCTCCATATGACTTTGAAAAACACTTTGCCATAACCTCAGTCACCCTATCAATTTCCATTGATACATTATCAAATGACTGGGAAATTACATTCCCAAGTTCGTCATCTTCTGCCAGTCTTCTTTTCTTGCTTTTAGAAGACATTGCATCTTGTGATGACGCTCGAGAACATACAACATTAATTTATGGTGACCTCTGATCATCTTCGACTTCAAAGTTCTCCAAAGAAACTTCATTTTGAGATACCAAATTATCAATCTCATCAATAGTGGTCGATGCAGCATACCTAGCACGTCTCTCCTTTGCAGTTTCAGCATGATCACCTTTTGCTCTATCTTTAGCCCAAAGTTGTGTCATCTTAGAGTAGTTGGGCATAGGTGTTGTCATCCACTTCTTGGCCGCAGGTTTAGACTGTTACAAACCAAGAAAAATGGTTATATTACAGATATAATTATGTAATTCAAAATTAAACTCACAAAAAATGGTAATTTACTGCTATAAGTGGCTCCCAAACTTCTAGTTCAACTGTCTATATATTTAAAGAATCATTCCATCCAGAACCACTCAATCCATCTATAAATATGTCATAGCATTCATGAAAATTCTTCTTCAATGTCTTTTGTCGATTTTTCACCTTATCCTTATTAATCTCCATGTGAAATTTTTCAACCAACTCTTTCACTATGTCATCATATGCCTTAAAGGTAAAAGTTCCATTAACTTTACCACCGATGATCACTTGATGTAAAAAAAAATCCATTAAAGCATCATCCATAACACTACTCCATTGTACTTCTTTGCTTGGATCTCCACCATTCTTCTTTTATATCTTACCCATGCTATAATTAATAAGACAAAAAACACATATAAAATATTGTTTAGATATTAATATTAATTATCAAAAGATAGAGAGCAATATCAAAATGAAAAGAGAAATTTGCATAACATTTAGGTCTAAGTAATTGAAACATAACATAGTCTTAAACAACATGACAACAATAAACCCAAAAGCTATCACATTTGGACATAGTTTTGCCACATGGCTAATGCTATAGAATCTCTTATAATATCTCATTGTCTAGCATGCTTATCATCTTCTCTAGGAGTAGGGACCACACGTTCACAATGAGAATGTAAAACCTCTTCATCAACTTCAGCAATAAGACTTTCATCAGGATCGACACCCATTAAATAATTATGAAGTATGCAACATAATAAAATGATTTCATTTTGTGTGTCAACACAATAACTAGGCTCTATTGTACTTGCTATGATAGGAAATCTCTTTTTCAGTACACCAAATGCCCTTTCAATAGCATTGCGCAATGGCGCATGTCGCAAATTAAACAATTCTTTAGCATTTTCAAGAGGACGAGCAGAGTACTCTTTTAAATGATATCACATTCCGCTATAAGGTGCAATCAGACGACTTCTATTCATGTATCCCGCATCAACAAGATAATATTTACCTAATAAACACTAACAATGGTTAATTATATACTATAATTTTTTTAATTATAAAGAATACATCCTAATACATATTTGAATTAAATTTACCTTGTGGGATTTTCAAATTATCGTTTCTAGTTAAAGCGCTCTTTATTATTCTTGAATCTGAAGCAGTTCCTTCCCAACCTAGTAATACATACGTGAATTTCAAATCAAATAAGCATGCCGCCAACACATTTTGTGTTTGGTAACCCTTCCTACCCCGATATCTTGGTGCATCCTCATTCGACACTTTGACACGAACATGTGTTCCATCAAGTGCCCCAATACAATCCTGAAATTAACAATATCTCTCAAAGACATTTATCTTAAAATATATTTATACTAGACTACTATCAAATATAAAATATAAACATGATATATTTACCTTAAAATATGGGTTGAACCTACTACTCTGTAGTATTTCAAGTGGAACTTGGGTTCCATCAAGTTGTCGAAGAAACTGATCCTCTAACATAATTATTGATCATAACACATTATGAAAATGGCAACTAATGGTCTCACTGGAACAACAAAAAAAGAAGGAAATTGTACGGTTCTTCACATTATGTGATAGAATGTGAAGAAACTTGGCAACTTGCTCTTCAACCGTGGCACGTTGTGTGGCTTGAAGATCACCGTCTCTTCGCAAAATGTCACACAAACCATGAAAAGCTTGTGGACCCATGCGTATTACATCATAGCTTTTTTCACTAGTCCTAAGTTGAGACATTATTTCATCATGAACGTGTTGTCTTTCTATGATTGATTGTGTAGGAATGTGGGGAACACGACTTTTTAGTCGTTACCTTCAATGGATAATGTAGCACAAATAATGGCATGCAGCATGAACTAAGGCTAGTTTCCGCATAGAGTCCGAAAAAATTATGGTCTCAAGTACCTCATCATTCAAATCTATCTAAGTAAATCAAGACTCTCCTAATAAAAATAGGAAAAAAAAATCATCTTTATATAAATATATATATATATATATATATAAATCAAACAAACAACCCCATATCCTTCCCCCATCGCCGCTTGCTGCAAAGAGCTCCATCAAGTTGAAGATCTGACCAGCCAACTAGGGACAATCGGCGCAAATCTAGCCTTCAGGCCCTCTACGTCTCCACTACTGTATTTATCTCTCTTTGAACCCCTCTCTCTGTTTGTATATTCAAACATGTTCACTTTGAGTTTAAGACTCAGCTGCTCTTTGTTTTAGTTAAGTGATGGAAAACTATAGTAACTCATAAAATAGTAATATAAAATAGGATTGTTAATTATATTATTATTTTATTGATTGATATTTTTCATTGATGAATATAGATTGATATGTTGATACGTGTAGTTCAATCAAACAAAATAAGATCATTGTGTAGAGTACTGTAGAGGACTAGTAGCTATATTGTTAACTTGTGAGTGATCATTAGATTGCTTTATATTCAATGTAATTTTTATGTCTACATTGCAATTTCAATGTAAACTTACATGATAGACATACAAAAAGTAATATATATTGTACATATTTGTAAAGAAATGGTAAATATTGTATATGTTTTGCAAATATATATAATATTTGCCACTTTTTTTGTATACAATATAAATTTATATTATAACAGCACAATGTAAAAGAAGAATTTCCCTATATTTTAATTTATAATAGTGTTTCTATAATAATAGTATTTGCTTGAGCAATTAAATTAAGCCATTCACTCATTCTTATAGACTTGTTTATTAATTTTGTAAAATAAAGTTTTTTTTTTTTTGTCATGATTTTTTTAAGTTAAAAACTTTTATTATCTTTGGCTTGGCCTCCTATAAAGTATTTTTGGTTTCGCCACTAACTATATGGATGCTTATTTGAAGTTTTTTTTTACTTATACTTTGCCCCCCTAACTTGAAATCTTGGGTCCGTCCCTGAACTATAGGAAGAAATTATCACACGTGACACAGTGGATATTACTTTGGAACACATTCAAAAACACTTTCGAATCAAAGAAATTAGTCGAACTCGTAAAGTGCAAAAACGAAGTCTTGACATTGTTACAATTAATGGCTAAGGTGATGCATGAATAAATCAATCATGTGCACGTTGCAGTACTTGTTGAATATTGGTTTTTAGAAAAAGGTAAGGTATGAGTATGACAAATTTACTTGTGCAATATAGTATTCTCATTTCATCAAGAAGAGGAAATTCTTCTTTTATCCTTTTTTTTTTTTTTTTAATTTATGTGAAATCAATATTATTCATAGATTTTATGAACACATATGGTTAGTGACGGGACTTGAACCTTAACTCTTGCCCCACACACTCCACAAGCACCTATACTTGTAAAGTGACCATCATGCCAAAGATACATGGTGGTAACTTTTTTTTTTTTTTTTAAATGCACTTAATTTTCTTCAGGACTTAACTCTTAATTAACTTAATCTATAAGTAATTAGTAGACTAAATCAAGGTATTAAATGGTGCAGGACACCATACAAATGATATCCCAAAATGTTATATTCACTACTCAATTGAAGCAGGAATTATATGAGGACAAAATTTATGTACAGTACCTTAGGTATTGTTTCTTAGGTCCCTCTTTTAAGATTCTGCCATGTGGCTAATTAACTTAAAAAATACACTTCCATCCATGAGAAAAAAGCCACATGGCAGAATCTTAAAAGGGGAACCGAAGAAACAGCACATAAGTATTGTACCTAAGTCTTGCTCATTATGGCCATTAGGGGTAGGTATTGATAGTCGCTCTCTAAGGTTCTAGGACGAATCTATTCCTTTAACCCCAGTGGAGCTTTTCTGTCCTTGTCCCCGTACAGGTATCCCGTTTCCCTCTAGTGTCCTGTCACTAGTAGGGCGTCCCAAATCACCATCCAAAACACAATCATTACACACCTCACTACCTGTACAACTTACCAACATGGAATCCCTTAAAGGATTATGGAAAAAACTCTCTCTATTAGACTAAGAAGAAACTGGAATAGCATGCCCAAAGCGGAGCCTGACTCCTTTACTCTTGCTGCAAAATTCTTGACAAAACGAGTCGTCAATGTGGAATCAGTGGCTCGTACATTCAGGCCACTTTGGAGATCGAAAAAGGATGTTCAAATTAAAGATATAGGCAACAACATCCTGTTTTTTAACTTTGAAGATGAATGTGATTTAGACAGGGTACTTGAACATGAGTCTTGGACATACGACAAACACCTTGTGGTCTTTGAGAAAGTGACTGCAAATGTGCCCATATCATCACTCGCCTTCCAGTTTACATCATTCTAGATCCAAATCCATGAACTACCAGTCCAATGTTTAAACCAAGAAACTCGGGATGCCATTGGAAGCTCATTGGGCACACCATTACTCATGATCGATTCAGAAAGCGAAGGAGGTAAGGGAAACTATTTACGAGTTCGAGTTCGAATTGATATTACTAAACCTTTGAACAGGGTACGCAAGGTATGGTTCGAGGGGTCTGTCATTGGGTGCACAATTTTGAAATACGAGCGCCTCCCAAACTTCTGTTACTGGTGCGGATTGGTCTCCCATGATGATAGAAATTGTGAACGCTGGCTGAGAAGCAAAGGTTCACTGAAAAAGTCAGACCAGAATTTTGGGGATTGGATGAGAGCAGAGATAGACCTCACTACCAGAAAAACCTCCATTACTGTACCTGGAACCAGACCGAGACACCCAAATAACAAAAACCTCCACCACAAACACCCACCGTCCCAAACACCCAACCACCAACATCCCAGCCACGTGATCTTCCACCAACCCCGGCGACAATCCCAACAACTGTCACTACCATGACAATAAATGAGGTCATAATTGCTCATCAATCCAGTGCTGATTGGCAAGAGAATCACACATTCAATGCCCCTAACGGCTGCATTTCTGGCACTGAGGAAGCAACCGTTAAAAAATCCAGCATAAATGCCAACATTGATGACAGAGAGAAAGTCTTAAACCCCACACACACTGAATCCGAGACCAATCTGGACTTAAAGCCCAAAGTTCTAACCCAACACACTCCTACCACTATTGGGCCGTGCACCACTCATCAGCCCACCATCACCACACAAAGCCAACCCCAACACACCCCTACCACATTGGGCCGTGCACCACTCATCAGCCCACCAATAACACACAAAGCCAACCCAATCCTTTGCCAACCAAAACAACGTGGGCCAGAATTCCACGTGACAAACAAAGCAGCCCAAGTGACGTGCTCATGATTGAGAGAAAACACAAAAGAAGTGATGAGTCTGAAGAAGGTAGCCATCCCACAAAAAAAATCTCAATGCCCTATAAGGAATCCCCAGAAGCTTACCCAACAGTGGTGGCTGCCAAGCAGCCCCGCCGACACCAATGAACACCATAAGCTGGAACTGCCGTGGTTTGGGATGACCATGTGCAGTTCAGGAACTCACCAAGATGGTGAAAAAATACGCTCCCACAATTGTTTTTCTCATGGAAACAAAATCAAAAGACAACTACGTGAAGAATTTAAAGGTAAAACTGCAGCTAGACAATGTCCACATAGTCTCTAGACTCAATACAGGTGGTGGCCTCGTACTGTTTTTGAGCAGAGACATCAATCTACACGTGATGGATGCAACCCCAACTTACATTGATGCAGTGGTGAACCCAGGAGTGGATGACGCCTGGCAGTTTACGGGATTCTACGAAAACCCTGTAACGGCCAACCGGGAACACTCCTGGGCACTACTAAAACATTTAAGCCTCAAAATGGATCTCCCTTGGTTTTGTGCGGGGGACTTCAATGAGATTGTCAGAGCATAAGAGAAACTGGGTGGTGCAATGTGTCGGGAGAGACAAATGATTGACTTTAGAGAAGCTCTTGACTTCTGTGGATTCCAGGACTTGGGTTTTGTTGGCTCTCCGTTCACATGGTGCAACAACCAGTTTGATGGTACAGTGACTTGGATTAGATTGGACAGAGGAGTAGCAACCAACCCATGGATTCAAATGTTCCCATCAACCAAAGTTCATTACATCTCTGGTTCGCTCTCGGATCATAGCCCATTATGGATTTGTACTGACGATGAAAATGCCCAGTTTTACAGGAAAAGGAAACCTTTTAGGTTTGAAGCGGTCTGGATGAGGGATGAAGGGTGTGAAACGGTGATAAAAAACTCATGGGAGGACCATGCAATTGAAAATCCGATTGGCAGAGTGGCAAAAAATTTAGAGGCATGCCGATTATCCCTTCAGTCTTGGAGTAAACATTCATTCGGCAACATCCGTCGCATGCTGCAACAAAAGAAAAAATTGCTAAAGCAGGCAGAAGCAAACTCCATGAACGGATCCAACCATTTTTAGGTGAGAAGTTTGAGGGCTGAGGTGCATGATTTGATGGTCAAGGAAGAATGTCTATGGCAGCAAAGATCAAGGGTGAATTAGCTGAAAGCGGGGGATCTAAACACAGCCTATTTCCACAGTCGTGCAAACCAGAGAAATCGAAGAAATTTCATCTCCAAACTGACCCTTGACAGTGGGGAAGTTGTTAAGGATGAACAGAAGATCGGGGAGGCCTTTGTGCAATATTTCCAATCTATCTTCCAATCAGTCAACCCAGCCGGGTTTGATCCAATCCTTCAAGGGATTGAACCCAAAGTGACATCACAGATGAATGCCGATCTAACCCGGCCTTTCACAGCCATGGAGGTGGAGCAAGCACTCAAGCAAATGAAACCTATGACAACTCCTGGCCCCGATGGTATGCCCCCAATCTTTTACAAATCTTATTGGAATACTGTTGGGTCTGATGTTACAAAAGCAACCTTATCTGTCTTAAATTCGGGAATAATGCCTCCAAACCTAAACCATACTTTCATTACCCTCATCCCCAAAACAAAATCACCAACAAACCTAAAAGATTACCGTCCCATAAGCCTATGCAATGTCATATACAAAATAATCTCAAAAACCATAGCCAACCGACTCAAAAAAAATCCTCCCTAAACTTGTCTCCGAGACTCAAAGTGCTTTCATGTCAGATCGTCTCATTACTGATAACATTGTTGTTGCCTTTGAAACACTCCACCACCTAAAAAATAAAAGAAAAGGCAAAACGGGGTTCATGGCTCTAAAACTTGACATGAGTAAAGCATATGATAGGGTTGAATGGGATTTCTTGGATAAAATAATGGAGAGATTGGGTTTTGATGGTAAATGGAGGAATCTAGTGGGTTGCTGCTTTCGTTCGGTCTCTTTCTCTATCATGATTAATGGAGAACCTCATAGATTTTTTCACCCAAGTAGGGGTCTCCGTCAAGGAGACCCTCTATCACCTTACTTATTTCTTTTATGTGCAGAAGGTCTACATTCTTTAATACAACAGGCAGCTGACAATGGAGAATTACATGGAGTGTCTCTTTGCAAAGAAGGGCCAAAAATCACCCACTTATTCTTTGCGCATGATAGCTTGCTCTTCTGTAGAGCCAATGATACAGATTGCCAAACGGTGATGAATATCCTCACAATGTATGAAGAAGCGTCAAGTCTAAAAATCAACCGTGGCAAAACACAATTATTCTTCAGCACAAATACACAAGAAGTCATCAAGAATAGGGTGAAGGACTTGGTGGGGGTAGAGGTGGTGACTCAATATGAAAAATATTTGGGTATGCCATCCTTTGTAGGGAGAGCAAAGAAGGAAACCTTCAGCTATATTAGAGAGAGAGTGTGGCACAAAATCCAAGTTTGGAAAGAAAAACTCCTATCACAAGTAGGCCGGGAGATCTTAATCAAAGCAGTCATCCAAGCAATGCCGACCTTCACTATGGGGTGTTTCAAACTCCCCAAAAATTTGTGCAAGGACATTGAAGCATTGACTAGAAAATTTTGGTGGGGGTATTCGGGTGAGGCAAGAAAAATCCATTGGATAGCTTGGAAAAAACTTTGCTTACCAAAATTACATGGTGGTTTGGGATTTAGGGAATTGGAAAATTTTAATCTAGCTCTCCTAGGTAAACAGATTTGGAGATTAATTCATAATACCGATTCCATGTTCTACAAAGTCTTCAAAGCAAGGTTCTTCCCTACGTGCTCGGTTCTTGAGAGTGGGGTAAAATCCAATGGGTCATACGCTTGGCAAAGCATTCTCAAGGCTAGGGAGGTGGTCAAGCAAGGAGCATATTGGTGGATTGGGGATGGTACTTAAGTGTAGATTAGGGGTGATAAGTGGCTGCCTGATATGTCAACAAAACATATCATCTCTCCCCAAAAAAACCTCCCTATGAATGCAAAGGTATGTGCTCTTATTGATGAGGATGGCCCAAGGTGGATTAAAGAACGAGTAACACAAGAATTCTTTCCCCATGAAGCCCAACAAATTCTGGGAATCCCACTAAGCTCAACCCGAGCCCCTGATCTTCTCATTTGGGCTGGCACCAAGTCAGGGAGATACTCGACTAAGGGTGCATACAAAATGTTGACGTCTATGCAGGATTTTTCCACTCCTAGCCCATCTGATGCTTCGGCCCAAACGAGTTGTTGGAGAAGAATTTGGTCCTTGAGTGTTCCAAATAAAATCAAGCACTTCCTATGGAAAGCTTGTCGTGAATCACTCCCCACCAAAAAGAATCTGCTGGCTAGGAATGTCACAAGGAATGCACTATGCGAATGGTGCAATAAGGAAGTTGAGGACTCTGTTCATGCCTTGTGGGGCTGCCAAGTACTCAAGGAGGTCTGGTGGGAAGAAGAAATCCTTATAAACCAGCTCTCCATGCGCTTCGTGGACTTTAGAGATCTGTGGATTGGAATCACAAATTCAAAAGAACCAAACCTGGCTGAATGGTTCGCTTTTGTTGCCTGGAGTATATGGAACAAAAGAAATGCCACAAGAATGCAAGCATCTTCCCTTCCGTTTCAGCTGCTGTACCAGGACATGCGAGAGAGATTACTCGAATACCGATTAGCACAAGAGCCTCACATACCCAAGTTCAGGCCCACAAGTGCAACACGTTGGTACCCCCCCCCCCCCAGACTTCACAGCATAAAGTCAATTATGATGGTGCTCTGTTCAAAGAAATTTGGCAGGCGGAAGTTGGAGTAGTAGTCAGAGATGCTGATGGAAGGGTCTATAGGGCTCTCTCAGACAGAACGGCACTACCTGGAACAGTGGAGGAGGTCGAGGCCATCGCATGTAGAAAAGCTGTACGGTACGCCCTTCAGCTTAGACTTGCAGACATGGTTTTTGAAGGGGATTCTGAAACTATCACAACTGCTATCAACTCGGGCACTCCTTGCTACAGCTCATTTGGTCATATTCTGGAGGATGTTAAAGCTTTGGCTTTGAACTTTGTATCAGCTACTTTTATTCACGTAAAGAGACAAGGGAATGCCATAGCAAATAAACTGGCTAAGGCTGCTAAAAATATTCCTTGTCCCCATGTTTGGTCGAATGACATCCTAAGTGATGTGCAACAGCTTGTAATCCATGATAGCATTCATTGATCAATAAAAGTATTGACTTGATTCTCAAAAAAAAAAAAAAAAAAAAAAGACTTGCTCATTATATGATATACAACATGTTCTTTTTACATAATAAGGATGGCGTTTAAACTTTAAAGTTCTAATTACTACTCATTTTTCCATTTTCTAACCATAAAATCAATTTTCTATTTTCAATTATTAATTACAACTATTACAAAAATGAGAGAACTAATGATTCAACAACCAAGAATTTTGGGGTTTTGATCCTTTGAAAACTTCAATGAAACAATGATTGCCGAGCTTGCTTGGTGGATTCTATCCGACAAGGATAGTTTTTGTATCAAAATAGTGAGAGCTAAATACCGTGTTGGATCTAATTGGCTTACTTTAGAGCTCAAATATGAAATATCTACTGGGCATGTGACAGAAGTTTGTACTCGTAAGATATGGTGTTGTAATACTATAGTTAACACATTTTATAGGACATGGTGATTATGCTGTCAAAATTCGAATTGGGAGAGCACTTTTTTTTCCTAGTAATTAAAGTGTCAAATACATGTTTAATTTTTTTATAAAAAAATTTTCTAAGCTATTTAAACAGCAATTCTAATTAAAGGACATGTTGGTTATGTTGACTATTTCAAGATTCGAATTGGGAGAGCACTTTTTTCCCCCTTGTAATTAAACTGTCAAATCTCAAATACATGCTTAATTTTTTTTTTTTTTTTTCTAAGCTATTTAAACAGCAATTCTAATTAAAGTGCCAAACAAACTAGTTTAAACTTTCTAAATATGTACAAATGATTAAATAAGTTAAAGAAATAAAAAAGACATGATTGAAGTAATCTTGCAAATTACATCAATATGCATTTTATAATTAGGTTGACATGCACAAACAAAATCAATTAGTAATTAATAAGAAGATTGATATAATATGTTCTTATTTAACATATTCCCTAATAAATTCTTAAGAAAATTGTGTGAGTAAATTACATCAATTTTAGCATTTTGTTATTGGAAGTAATGATACTAATGGCATTAATAAAAATTCTATACAAGTGAAAGTCAAAATAATTATATAAGATATTTAACTTTACAAAGAAAAAATAAGTAGCAATAATACTTTTCATACAAGTGAAAGTTTTTTTTTCTTTTTTCTTTTTTCTTTTTTTTTGAGAAACAAGTCATCCATTGTAGTAATTATGTGCTGGAAAATCAGCATAAACTATATTGTCTATATCTGGTGGAACAAACTCCATCCAGACCAACAAAAGAAAAAAAAAATTCTTGCTCTCTAAGTTAAGGCATGTGCAACCACATTTCCTTGCCTCAAAGTATGAGAGAAAGAGAAACTCCTTAAGGAGCTAACAAAAGATGAAGTATTAGAAATTGGTCCGTTTGGATTGAAGGGGAGTAAGTAGAGTAGAGTAGATTTAGCCTAAAATTAATAGATTCAAGCCTAATCTTGTATTAGGCTTCAAATTTTTGCCACACAGTATAAATTTTAGTTATTTTGACTGCAATCCATAATTAATCTAACATTTGCATGCTAAAATTCATTTGTTCCGAAAATCAATTAGTAATTTTTTTTTATCTACTCACTTTCTTTTTAAAATGTTATAGCTTAAGAAAAAAATAAAATTAATGGAGATGCAAAGTATCAATCAATCCCCATTCCTTGTGTAAGTGCTACCACATACTCAATCATTTGAGCTACATCCCCTTTTGATATAAAGATATAGTTTTGTCCATTTTAATTAGAATTTGTTCAAAATTTAAATTTTGTAAAGTTAACAACAAAAATAATAATTATCTTTTTCTTCTTCTTATGAGATAATGTAATAGTAAATATCATTTAAATGGTATAAATTTTAGTTATTTTTATTGTAATATATAATTAATCTAAAACATGCATGCTAAAAGTCACTTGTTCTTGTCATCAAATAGTAATATTTTTCTCCTTTACTCCACTTTCTTGCTAAATAATTTTAAAATGTGATAATTTAAGAAAATAAAATAAATTAGTGGAGATGCAAGGTATTAATCCTCGTTTCTTGTGTAAGCTTTACCACATACTCTACCATTTGAGCTACATCCCCCTTTGATATAAAAATATAGTTTTTGTCCATTTTAATTAGAATTTGTTTACTATTTAAATTTTGCGAAGGTTAACAACAAAAATAATAATCATCTTTTTCTTCTTCTTATGAGATTTATGGGAGTAAATATCATTTAAATGGTATAAATTTTAGTTATTTTTAATGTAATACATAATTAATCTAAAACATGCATGCTAAAAGTCATTTGTTCTTGTAATCAAATAGTAATATTTTTCTCCTCTACTCCACTTTCTTGCTAAATGATTTTAAAATGTGAAAATTTAAGAAAATAAAATAAATAATGGAGGTACCGGTCCTCGTTCCTTGTGTAAGGCCTTACCACATGCTCTACCATTTGAGCTTCATCCCCTTTTGATATAAAAATATATTTTTTGTCCATTTTAATTAAACTTAATTTCTATTTAAATTTTTGTAAAGTTTGAGAATAATAACAATAATAAACTTTTTCATCTTCTTTTCAAAGGAAGTAACTGTAAATATAATTTAAATGGTATAAATTTTAGTTATTTTTATTGCAATCCATAATTAATCTAACATTTGCATGCTAAAATTCATTTGTTCCAGAAATTTGTTAGTAATTTTTTTTCATCTTCTCACTTTCTTTTTAAATTATTTTGAAATGTTATAGTTTAAGAAAAAAAAAATTAATGGAGATGCAAATTATCAATCAATCCTCGTTCCTTGTGTAAGTGCTACCTCATACTCAATCATTTGAGCTACATCCCCTTTTGATATAAAAATATAGTTTTTGTTCATTTTAATTAGAATTTTTTTACTATTTAAATTTTGTAAAGGTTAACAACAAAAATAATAATCATCTTTTTCTTCTTCTTACGAGATAATGTAATAGTAAATATCATTTAAATGATATAAATTTTAGTTATTTTTACTATAATACATAATTAATCTAAAACATGCATGCTAAAAGTCAGTTGTTCTTCTAATCAAATAGTAATATTTTTCTCCTTTACTCCACTTTCTTGCTAAATAGTTTAAGAATGTGATAATTTGAGAAAATAAAATAAATTAATGGAGATGCAGAGTATCTATCCTCGTTCCTTGTGTAAGCTTTACCATATGCTCTACCATTTGAGCTACATCCCCTTTTGATATAAAAATATATTTTTTGTCCATTTTAATTCAACTTAATTCTATTTAAATTTTTGTAAAGTTTAATAATAATAACAATAATCAACTTTTTCATCTTCTTTTGAAAGGATGTAATAGTAAATATAATTTAAATGGTATAAATTTTAGTTATTTTTATTGCAATCCATAATTAATCTAACATTTGCATGCTAAAATTCATTTGTTCCGGTAATCAATTAGTAATTTTTTTTCCATCTACTTACTTTCTTGCTAAATAATTTTAAAATGTGATATTTAAAAAAATAAATAAAGCTAATGGAGATGCAAAGTATCAATCAATCCTTGTTCCTTGTGTAAGTTGTACCCCATACGGCCATACATTACCATTTGAGTTACATCCCCTTTTAATATAATAATATAATTTTTGTCCATTTTAATTAGAACGTGTTTATTATTTAAATTTTGTAAAGGTTAGTAACGGTAATAATAATCTTTTTTTTTTCTTCCTCTTATGAGATAATGTAATAGTAAATATCATTTAAATGGTATAAATTTTAGTTTTTTTTTTATTTTACTGCAATCCTTAATTAATCTAACATATGCCTATTAAAATATATTTGTTTCGTAATCAAATAGAAATATCTTTCTCCTTTACTCCCCTTTCTTGCTAAATAATTTTAAAATGTGATAATTGTGGTGGGCCTTTTTCTGGTTACGGTGGGCTGGGCTGCCTCCTGCAGTATTGGGCCCAAGTATTCTGAGTAAGGGAGTTGGGACCGGTCCAACTGCAACTCAACTTGGCCCGGCTTGTGCGCAAACTATGCCTCGTCTGCCAGGAGCACGCTTACGGCAGGCAAAACGTGGTGCTTATCCTTTGTTTCTGTCGTAGAAGGAACTTTTCTCCAGTTTCTGCCGCAAAAAGAACTTTTCTCCAGTTTCTGCCGCAGGACTGACTTTTCTGCTATGCAGCAAAACTTTTTGTTGTGCAATAAAGCTTCCTGCTGTGCAGTAAAACTTTCTGTCGTAAAGCCTTCTGCTGTGCAATAAAGCCTTCTGCTGTGCATTAAAGTTGTTTGCTGTGCATTAAAGCTGTTTGCTGTGCTTTAAAGTTGTCTGCCGTGTTTTAAAGCCTCCTGCCGTGCAGTAAAACCTTTTGCAATGTGAATGACTACTCTTCATTTTTACTGCAGAAATACTTTTCTACTTCTTGCACTCAAACAAATCTAAAAACCAAAGAAAATACCTATCAAACAAATGTTAGTTTAAATGGGTTAGCATATTCTCAAATATATACATACATATATGAGTATATATACTTATACGTATTCACATATATATATAAAATATATTTTGCAGAACATGAGAAACAAGATACATGTATATATATACTTATGGCAAGATAATGATTAGTTTGTATCAAAAGTAAAACACGTAATAACACGGTAAACATAATGGAAAGGTGCTACAGCAGAATAATTAGTACATCAAGTAAAGATACCACAGCAGGACAACTGATGCAGCAGACGTGATAAAAAACGTGTTACGGCAGGATGACTAAATACAACAGATATAATTTATAATGAGAGAAATCAAACATATTTGCAATCAAAATTAAGTATTGAATATTTCCATAGGATAAGTAAACCAAGAAAGAACCCAAACCCTATCTTGAACAACCTTGTCATAGGCTTTTGCCATCAAAGTTGTGCATTTTGGAAAATAGGCCTAAATGGCTACTAGCTATTACTTTTGAAGACTTCAAAGAGTGGGTTTGCTAAGAAGGAGGGAAAAGATGATCTATTGATGCATGCCCCTATTCCTGCCGTATTTTCTCTCTTCTTTTTTACCACTTTCTTTATTTCTTTCTTTCTCTCCGTTCTTTTACTCTTAACTTTCTATTACTCTCATACCGTGGGTAATTCCTCATTTGGTCTTTTCTTTTCTTGGGTCCCTCTCTCTAGGTAACTTTCTCTTATTATGGATTTTTCCCCTTAAGTGCTTCCCCCCTTCCGAGCTTCTTCGATGTTTTCTTTTTCTCCCCTGTTTTTCCTCTCCTATCATCACGGAAATGATAATTTCAGTTGGAAATTGAGATTGAAAAGAGTTAATCAAGTTGACCTCTACTCTATCAAACATGTCATCAACTATCAAAATATAGTACTACAATTATTTTCTCTCCCTCGTAGGAGCTGTCTCTCTCGGCGCACGATAGGAGTTCCTGGCTATTGTACGCTTGAGTCATTTATGCTGCATTCGTGAGCTGTGCTCCGAAGTGTAGCCTTATCTACCTTTTTGGTGGGCTGGGCTACCCATCTCAGCGGGTCACGCGCTGCCTGTGTGCTCCGACCTGGAGTGGGTCTCCCGATGCTATAGTGGGTCTGCTCTGCCCTGTTTGTGGGCCATTTTCTTGTGGCCGGCGTTGGCCACTTTTCTACCCCTAAGTGGGGCTAATAGCTACTGTGTTTGGTGGTGCTTTCATTGTCATCCTCAAAGTCTTCAGTTCGACGGCCATTGATACATGCAAGGTAAATCGCTGCTCTTCTGGCCTCGAGCTTTGTTGTTGTGGGTTTTGATTTTTTTAAGCTATTTGGCTGTGTATTGGGTTTCTGTAATAGAAGGGTTGGGCTACTTATTGACTGTGTATTGGGTGTGTATTGGGTGTGTATTGGTTGTATATTGGCTGTGTATTGGGTGTATTGGCTGTGTGTTGGCTAGGTATTGGGTTTCTGTAATGAGAGCTTTAGGATGGAATTGTAGAGGCATTTGCAATGCCTCAACGGTGAGAGCCCTCAAAGCTCAAAATAGAGGTCAAAAGCCAGATATAATTTTTTGTGTGAAATAAAAGCAAATGAAGAACGTATGGAATATGTAAAGAGAAGGGTGGGTTTTAATGAAAAGGTGGTAATAGAGGCGAAGGGTAGAGCAGGGGGATTATGTTTAATGTGGAAAAACAATGTGCAAATTGAAGTGGTGGAGTTTAATAAGTATTTGATTGCGGTTAAGATTTTGGACCCTGGTGGAGACTGGTATTTGGTTGGATTTTATGGTCCCCCTTATGCAGCCAAGAAGAGAAAGGCTTGGGAGAACCTTTGTGCTTTATTGGAGACATTTCAAGAGCCTTGGATTTGCTTCGGGGACTTCAACATTGTTATGGATAGTGAAGAAAAAGATGGGGGAAGAGCTGAGTGTTCTATGTCCCCTAATTTTTTGAAGGACATTCTGTTTGAATTGGGAGCAATTGATTTGGGGTTCTCTGGAAGTAGGTTCACCTGGAGGAAAAAGAGATGGGGAAAAAATGTATTAAGGGAGAGGCTGGACAGGGGTATTTCTAGCATGTCCTGGAGATTAGTTTTTCCAAAATCAACCATTCAACATTTGGGTGCCATAAATTCTGATCACTGCCCTATCCTTTTGGACACTCAGCCAGCTGATCATTACCTTCCTAGGCCATTCAGATTTGAGGCTGCTTGGACAAGGGATACAAAGTGCTTCAGAATTATTGATGAAGCTTGGAAAGAAGAGATGGAGGGCTTAGATTTCTTAAAATTATGCATGAAACAACTAAACACTCAATTGGCGTTAAAGAAGTGGAACAAAGAAGTGTTTGGTCACTGCCAAAGGAGAATAGACGTGCTATTAACCAAAATCCAAGAGATACAAAAGGAGGATTGCACGGAAGAGAACTGTAGAAAGGAAGCACATCTCCAAGCTGAACTGAACGAGTGGCTCCTGAGAAATGAAATTCTCTAGAAACAAAAATCTAGAGAAGTTTGGCTTAAGGAGGGGGACAAGAACTCAAAATTTTTCCATCTATCTACCATCATAAGGAGAAGAAGAAATTCAATAGATGCAGTAAAGAATGATTCTGGGGAATGGATCACAGAAAGAAGGGAGATTCAGAAGCACTTTGTGGAAAAATTCAAGACCTTATTTAATGAAGAGGAAGTGGACTTTCCAGAACATCTGGATAATCTAATCACTCCATGCATCACTGAAGAAGAAAATACGGAGTTATGCAGAATTCCAACTCAATCTGAAATCAAGAAGGAGCTATTCCAGATGCAATCTCTAAAAGCCCCAGGACCTAACGGCTTTCCTGTTTTATTCTACAAAAAATACTGGGCAATTGTGGGGGAGTCCGTTACAAGAGCTGTCACATCTTTCTTTCAAGTAGGGAGAATGCCAGATGAGGTAAATAACTCTTTTATTGTTCTTATTCCTAAATCACAAAGCCCTACGTCATTTAATCACTATAGACCTATTAGTTTATGTAATGTTGTGTATAAAATCATTACTAAACTGTTAGTGTCTAGATTGAGGAATATTTTGCATAAGCTTATCTCCCCCACACAAGCAGCATTTTTTCCAGGAAGATGGATTGCTGAAAACCAAGTTATTGTCCATGAAATGCTACATAGTTTTAAGACAAGAAAAGTAAAATCTGGGTTAATGGCTATCAAAATTGATCTCCAAAAGGCTTATGATAGAGTGAATTGGAATTTCCTCCAAGTAGTACTCAAGAACTTCGGGTTTGATGGAAAATTTGTGAATTGGATACTTGAATGTGTATCAACAGTGTCCTTTGAGTTACTAATAAATGGGCGAAAGACAGGGCAATTTAGACCTAAAAGAGGGTTAAGGCAAGGGGACCCTTTATCTCCTTACTTTTTCATATTATGCCAAGAAGTCCTTTCAAGAATCTTGGAGAAGGATTTTATGGAGAAGAATATTAGTGGGGTTAAGGCCAGTATTGGCAGCACTCCCATCACACATGTAATATACGCGGATGATATTGTTTTATTTTCAAAAGCATGTAGAAGGGAAGCTAATGCCATTAATGAATGCTTGGAAAAATATTGTAGGTGGTCTGGACAAATGCTTAACAGAGCAAAATCAGGGATTATTTTCTCCAAGCTCACCCACCAGCAGACTCGCAGGGGCATAAAGCATATTCTACAGATGAAAAGTCTTAAAACAGACTCTGTTTACTTGGGGGCTCCTTTATTCCTTACCAAGGCTCCAGCAAAGGATTTTAAGTTCTTACAAGAGAGGTTGGAAGCCAAACTGAATGGGTGGAGAAGTAAGACTTTATCATGGGCGAGAAGATCCACCCTAATTAAAACGGTGGCTCAAGCGTTACCTACATACACAATGTCTACTTTTGACATCCCCAAAACTTTGTCTACCTAAGGGAAGTGGAGGGTTGGGATTCAGAAAGAGCAAGGATTTTAATAAAGCTCTTTTGGCTAAGCTTGCTTGGATGATTGCTTCAAATAGGGACAGTTTGTGTATGAACCTTCTGAGAAGCAAATACAAGGTAAGAGAGAATTGGATTCAAAGTGAACCTTCTAAAAATGCTTCCCCAACTTGGAAAGCTATTGAGAAAACCAAACCCCTTATTGCTAAGGGAGCTTGTTACCTTGTTGGAAACGGTGCTTCAATTAGTGTATGGGAGGACCCATGGATTCCATGGCTAGATGGGTTTAAACCAACTCCAAAGGATGACTCAATTCAACGAAACCCTTTGATGGTATCAAACTTGATATCTATTGAGGACCATTGCTGGAATCTACCTCTGCTTAATGAGCTGTTTAACTCTGAGTCAGTTGAAGCTATCAAAAAAATTCATATTCCTTTGAGGAGCAGAGCTGATAAACTTATCTGGGTCTCGAACAGCAAAGGGGCATTTTCTGTGAAATCTGTTTATAAGGCTAACCAAGACCCTCCTTATGGAAGCTCCACAATTCAGTGGCGAAAGATATGGAAGATTAAAGCTCATGACAGAATCAAAATGCTTCTATGGAGAATTGGGTCCAATGTTCTACCAACCAAAAACAACCTGGCATTAAGAATAGGGACATCTGACCCAAACTGTGTGCTTTGTGGTAGTGAACCTGAAACATCAACTCATTTATTCTTTCATTGCCAAGTAGCAAGGGCCATCTGGTTTGGATGTAGTTGGGGCACAAGAACTGACAAAATGAATATTGCATCAAACGAGGACATCCTTAAAGTAGTCTTGAATTTGGATGAGCTGAGTACACTTCAAATGGCAGTCACCATGGAGGCTATCTGGCACCTCAAGAATCAGGTTCGGCATAATGGCAGTGATGTGAACATTACTTTTACCATATGCAATGCAGAAAACAGAGTAAAGGAATATCTTTTGGCTTTGGACCATGAGCATGACAAAGATAGAAGTGAGGAATTAACTTCATGGATGCCCCCTCCAAGAAACTATATAAAACTAAATGTGGATGCTGCTGTCTCACAGGCTTTTACCTCCTTAGCTGTGGTAGAAAGAAATGAGTTTGGTGAGGTGTTAAAAGTATGGACTAAAATCCATGATTTATGCTCTCCTACTCAAGCTGAAGCAGCTGCAATTCAGTGGGCTCTAAACTTGGCTAATGATGAAAATTGGAGCAACATCGTTGTGGAGGGAGATTCAAAAATATGTTTAGATGCCCTGTCCAAAGCTGAAGAACCATCTGATAGGTCCATTTCCTCCATCACTTGGGACACCGCTGTTTTGAGTGTATTTTTTGATAATTGTAAGTTTTGCTGGGTTAAGAGATCTCTGAACTCAGCAGCTCACTCAGCTGCTAAATATGTTGTTGCTCTTAAGGCAGGCTTCTTGTGTAATAACTATGATTTGCCTCCCCCTATCTTGAAAGCTTGTAGGCAAGATTGGGGTACCTTTTGTAGTTCTTCTTAGTTTAATGAATTGGATGGTTATCAAAAAATGTCATCAACTATCAAAGGTTTGCCACTGTAATACACATCCCGTGCCTAAAAAAAAACTGCATTAAATTCAAAGAAATTACATTGCCAAACTATAAATTTAATGACACGAAGATGGGAGTCTCGATGGGACCCACGAAGGGTTTCTTTACTGGCAGACTCAATGGGAGTATGGGACGCACGAAGATGCAAGAGGGAGCCTCTGTGTTGGTGCAAGTTGCTGGGTTTTTGCAAATCTGGGTTGTGAGTTCTGTGCTGATGATGCTTGGGTTTAAGGTTGATTGGAAAGATTTTAGTTCAAGATTTTTATAATTAAAAATTGATGAGCTAAAAATTGATGAAGGAATTCATATGTTTGCTAGATCTGATGATTCTTTTATGGTATTTGTTTGAATCTGTGCATTTGATGCAATGAGTGTAAATACGTGTTTGAAATGCTGAGACATTGAGAAAAATTTGTTACCAACCACCTTTTGATCTTATTTTCTCTTGTATTTTTATGTTGTTTGTGTTTTTGGAGGAGTGAGACATAAAAGTGGAGCAGAATTACATATTTAACCCTATTTTTAACAGAGGTGGGTTACAAAATTTTAATTAAGCTAACCTCAGGTGGGTAAAGTGCCAAATTTCAAACCACATATAGGTAACTTAAATTTCAACCAAACCACAGGTGGGTAATTTGTAATTTGCCCTTATAAATATATTATAAATTATTTTTATAATTTTAAAATAATTAATAAAATTATTTATGACATTATTGGTTCGACCATCCATCTAACCCCCAATCAAATTGAAGAACCGAGAATTACTCCTTCAGGTAGGTACACATGGTAGAGGCGATAATCGACCATCGTCCTAACTAAGGGTGTTTGCGGTATAGTTTTGGGCCATTTTAAGCACCGCACTTTGCAGTGTAGTTTGGCTAAAACCATAACTGCACCGCATCTCAATTTTGCAGTCACATGAGCAGTGTGGTGTACAAAATACGATTTGATCGATTTTTGGATGATTTATTTTTCAAGATGTCATACCCAATTTCTAATTTACTATAAATAATCATGACAATATGATAGTAAGTTTTTTAAAAAAATGTAACTTATGTAACAAAAAAAGTAACCCAAATATATACAAGAAATTTTTTTTTCATGAGATAGATTAACAGTAAACTATAAGTACCACAAATATAGTGTATATATGAAACATATATATATATTAAAATTTTGAACTTTTGATTTTGTGAGAGTGAGAGTGTAAGATGGAAAAGTGAATGGGGTTTTGAACTTTTGATTTTGTATTTAATCAAAATGAAATTGTTTTTAACGTGAAACTGGAATGCACTAACACTATGCTGACTACTTACTTCATATAATATTAAATTATTAATATATATCTAATATAAAATAAACATATATATATGGGTGGTATTGTGCAATTTTTTTATCATAAAACAATACTTTGCATTGCATAATATGATGCGACGCAGTTATTTCATTTTACGGGCAGTTTTGATCGATTTGAATGTGGTGGGTGCAGTTTAGTGAACACCCTGACCCTAACTTGAGGTGGGTTAATACTTATAAAAAAAAACTAGAGGTGGGTTAAGTTTAATTTCCCCATTTAAAAGCTAAAACTATGCTATTGAGTATTAACCTAAAAACCAAAATAAAACTCTACGGTTAACTTTGCCTTATATATATATACACCATTTCCCAAAGCCCTACTTGCTTAGCTCTTAAGCGGCGACAGCTAACCCATTTTCCTTCAAGAACAAGAAGAAGATGGTGAAGTCCTTGAAGCCTAGCAAGGCAGTGGTCCTTCTTTAGGGCCGGTTTGTTGGTCTTAAGGCTGTGATCGTTCACAACTTCGACGATGGCAACCGAAACAGACCCTGTGGTCACTGTTTGGTAGCTGGTCTAGCCAAGTACCCAAAGAAGGTGATCTGCAAGGACTCAACCAAGAAGACCGCCAAGAAGTCTCGCGTCAAGGCCTTCCTCAAGGTCGTGAACTACTCTCACATCATGCCCACTCGCTACACTCTCGATGTCGATCTCTAAGACATTGTCTCTGTCGATGCTCTTCAGTCTAGGGACAAGAAAGTCACTGTAGCTAAGGAGACCAAGGCTAGGTTCGAGGATAGGTTTAAGTCTGGAAAGAATAGGTGGTTCTTTTCTAAGCTCAGGTTTTGAATTTTAAATTTTTTGAGGTTTTACCCTTTTGGATTTTGTAAGCTTTACCCTCATTTTTTAGTTAATAGAGATGTTTTTGTTAATTTTCGGAAATGGGTATTGAGAATTTGAGGTAAAGGTTTGTCTTTTTTATAAAAGTTTTATTGGGTTTGTTTTGGTGTCTCTAAATGGGTAATTACCGGAAAATGTGGCATTTTGGTGTTTGTTGCTAGAAATTTGAGTATTGGGCTAATAGTAATGATATTTGGGATATATTGAAATGGGGTTTGGTTTGGATTCTCTTTATGAGAAATCTGAAATGAGTTTAATATGATACTGTGGATTTTGGTTCTTGCTAGTGGACAATTGAGTATTAAGATGAAAGGTTCTGCAGTTTTGGATTAGGTGTGTTTGTTTTGGTTTCTGTTTATACAGATTCTTTTCATGGTGTTTGAGAGTTGGTTTTGGTTGTGTTGAACCATTTGTTTGTGCATAATGTGTTGGAGGCTTGGAGCATTTATGTTGTCTTAGAAATTAAAGCTATTTATGTTAATTGATCAATAAACTGGATGGAAAGAACAAGGATTGATTTGTTTTTATTGCTTAAAATGTATAACTAGGGATTTCTTGCTGCATTTTTGGGGTATTTTAGAAATGGGTTTTGTGTTCTCATGAATTAATTAATCATGTGACTATGTTAGCCTAAAAAAGTTGGGAATTCTTCTGGAATTACCACATAATATCAGGCTGACTGATTATTTTTGGTTCAAGAAAAGGAGATAGATCAAGAGATGTTCCATAGAAGTTAAAATATTCTTGTCCATGCCATCTTTATATGATGTTTCGAAGATAAGTTTTGATGGGTTGGATGACCAAGTGCATTTTTCCTAGACATTGTACGTGAAATTTGGCTGCCCTATTATTAACTGTATTAGCTGAAAAACTTAGCATTATTCAGTATTCACCAATATATGTGTCATTTTTCCATGCACTAAATGTAGTTGAAGGTAAAATAGGTTTAAGTTTATGTTGCAATGCTTTTGAATGAGGCCTATCAATCCATAATGATTGACTTTAAACTCCACAAAATTTTCCTTTGTTGGATGTGCCTAATTTTCAGTTATTATTTTGAATAAGCAACATTCAGTTATTTGTTCTGTTGCTGATAATTATACAAAGGATCAGCTAATTTTTATCACCAAACCTAGTCACCATAAGAAATGATTTAGCTTTGTTTGTAATTTCTGCAATGAATTGCATTTTTATGACATACATATGCATTGCTCCTTTGAATTCGAGTCTGTCTTGGTCCATATTGATACTTGAGAGAGGATTTGAAAACCCAATAAAATTGGTTTTAGCCTTCATCAGGCTAAAGCTCTATATTTCTCACTTCTTAATCCCTGAAAATTACTGTGTGCTGAATTGGGTTGGACATAAATTAAGTTTCTTGGAGGCAAGAGGTTCAAGTAACTTGGCAAATTTCTCTATCTGGGAATTTTCAGTGCACATATGGAATAATATTAGAGGCTCCTTGCCCATAGTTGATTGGGTAGAAATTGGTTTGTTCTTCAAAAGGCATTCCAAACAACAGCTTTATTGTTTGGCATACAATCAAAAAGGAATTATATATCGGGTCCGGTTTGTGTTCGGTTGCCAGTGGCCACTGGACACGTTGCGATGCGGACACGTGTCCAGTAGCACTAGCCACTGGATACAAGCTCTACCCTTATATATTAAGGACAGGTTGCTGCAATGAAATTATGAAGATACTCATATTATTATGCATTCACTGCGAAGGAGTTATTGAGAGCAGTGATCATCTCTATCGTTTCATGAAGCCAGGAATCGTCCTTTGTGTATTCAAATAATGGACAGATAGGATCATGTGACAGTGAATTTCAATAGTCCATAAAAATGTTTGCTCAGCCAAACTTGTTTAAATGTTTTTGGGGGAGGGGAGCCCTCCTAATCTTTCTTTTTTAATTCCTTCAAATTGGAATTTGGGTGAAGGAAGGAGAAGGGCTCCACTTAGGCAAATTTGCTCATAAGATATCAATTTTATATGATTACTTCTCTCTCCTCTTCTCCCTTTACTTGTCAAAAGGCTAAAATGCAAATAGACTCCTAAAGATTGGGCTTCTTCGATGTTTTCTTTTTCTCCCCTGTTTTTCCTCTCCTATTCAGTCTCCTCATTTCTGCCGTGGTTACCTTCCTTTTATAGCGAACTGATTCAATGAGATTTCTCCCTTTTACCCCTAGGGCTTCACCAACTATTTTTGGTTTTGTTGTGGGCATCCTTTCAAGATTACCCACCCACCCATTGGTTGCCCCTGCCATTGCCTCTGTTCAGTACATGTTTGTTGCACCACTACTCATTTCACGACAAAATTTTCTATTGTTTGTTCCTGCTGTATACCTCTACCTCACTACCTAGCTCTATGGCATGCATCAGATGGTCCCAACCATTTTATTACTTCTTTTGGGTAAGATACCATCCCAGCAAGCCATATTTCCAAAAGAAGTCACGGTAGGAAACCAAATATAGACCCCTTTTTCCCCCCACCACCAAACCACGCCCTCTGAATCCCCTTAACCGTGGGCCCACCTCCCTTGTATTGGCTGGGCCCACCTCCCTTGTGGTGCTCCGGCCCTTCTGTGCTGCTACACTGTCTTTTGTTTTTTGTCTGCCACGCCGTTTCTGCCGTAGCAGATTAGTTCTGTTTCGTTCTGCTGCATGTTTTGTCTTATTTCTTCACGCGTTGTTTGTCTTTTCCTTTAGTTTGGTTTTTCTTTTCTTCACACGTTTCCTGCTGCTAACACTTCCTGTCGTTTCTTGTTTCTTTTCACCGTGCTTTCTCATATTAGTTTTCATGCCTATCTTTTATACAAAAAGATTTGGGCCTTTGTGGGCTAAATAATGTTGATTGGATCAAAAAGGTCTTGAGCCCAATTTATCTTCATCTGCCGAAGTCATTCTGCCAGAAAACTGTATTCTGCGGCAAACCTGTATTCTGCAGTAGATTTGTATTCTGCAGCAAATCTGTGTTTTGCTGTAGATTGCTTTTCCTTGTATTCCTTTCTTTGGACCTCTCTTGCTCTTTGGTCTTCTTGGTGGGCCTTTGGGCCTTGCTTTTTTCATTGGGCCTTCTTCCTCATGGGCTTTTGGATCTGGATTCACAAAATTGGACATCAACAATAATTTATGAAAATAAAATAAAATTAATGGAAGTGCAAGGTATTGGTCATCATTCCTTGTGTAAGCTTCATCACATGCTCTACCATTTGAGCTTCATCCCCTTTTGATATAAAAAATATATTTTTTGTCCATTTTAATTTGAACTTAACTTCTAATATATATATGTGTGTGTGAGAGATGGATTTTGATATCCATTAACCACGATTGATGTTACATCTAATTGGTTTCGGAAATGGACCGCCTACTCCGATCATCAGCTTGGTTCCATTCAATATTCCTAGGCAGCAACTCGAGCTGGTCAAAACCATTTAGGATTGTCAATTAGGTGCGGTTGATGAACACCCCTAATCAATATTATTTATTTTTACAAAATCCTTAATTACTCTAACATATGCCAATTAAAATTCATTTGTTTAGGTAATCGCATAGTAATATCTTTTTTACTCTACTCACTTTCGTACTAATTTAAATGTGCTATTTTAAGATGAAAATAAAACCCCATTCACTTTCTTGCTAAATTAAATGTGCTATTGTAACATAAAAAAAATAAAAAAATAATGGAGGGAAAACTCTACCTTCAAATCTGGGCTCGGTTACCAAATCTTCCTATAGAGTTTTTCCACCCTGATATTCTGAGAGCCATAGGTTTCAAACTGGATAAAATGCTTAGGATGGATACAATTACGACTATGATAGCTCGGGGGAGTTTGCTAGAATATGTCCAGGTAGATTTAGCAAAACCTCCTATACAATTAAATTTCATGACTCTCAACTTGTGACAGGTTAATTGAATGAGGTTGCAATGAATCTATACGCATTTTGCAGAAACAGCTGCAAGTAATGACATTGTGTTTACCAAAAGAATATAGCTGCAAGTCATAAAATTTGATTAAGAAACTAAAGAGAAGGAGCTTTAAAGCTGTTTTTCCGTAAGCTTTGCCTGAGCTATGAAATTTATCAAGTTTGGCTGCCGTAATCCTCAATGGTCAAATCAAATCCAAAAGGCTATAACTTCAAATAATGATTGAGATTTGTAAGAAAGTAAAGAATTCAATCCTAATATAGCTATGAAATAGATGGGAGAGCTAATTTTCTTTGTCTAAAGAGGATGATGCCAGATTGCCAGTTGTTGATTAAGTTCATAGGCAGATTGGTTTCATGCGCTTAGTTATAGCATTTGCAGCTAAGTTGTTTAGCTGCTTATCTTGAATTTGCTCAGTAAAATTTAGCTGTACAGTTATATATATATATATATATATATATGTATATATATATAGTAAAAATCAGAGTGTTAATATATATGGTTTTTTTTATAAAAAGTTTTAAATTTGATAGTTAGGAAAAAAGGGACCTGGCCGTTAGTTCATAGTTGTACAATTTGTTCCTAAAAAAAAATTTGAAAAAAAAAAGGTGTAAAGTGTTATAGATATGGTACACAGGTTATCAACCATTAAAACAATAATTGGTTGACGTTCTAAGCCATTGGCCAGCAAAAGATTAAATTGTACCATTTACTTTTTAATTTAAAAAACATATATCTGTATAAACATTTGATATGATGAGCATTGAGCAATGTTACATAATACAAACAATTTCCCAGCATTTAGCATTTTTCACCACAGAGTTGGTAAGCTTTTATTAGTTTTTATCTAGACCCACAGTTGACATCACTTTTTTATGTACCTTCACACATCAGCCAAGTGAGAAATTTTGTGTGTATATAGACTTCTACTTGATAAGATCATTTCTCCTCAAAAAAAGAAGAACATATTTTTGCAGATACCACCAGCATAACGACAGCAAGAAGGTTACTGAAACACACTTGGCGAGCTCTAAGAAATTGAGCTATTTATTACTATTATTTTTTTAATAAGTAGAAATTGAGCTCTGATATGTACACTAGTATACTATGTAGTGACTTGGACATCATGCAGAAAGCTTTAGGGCCCGTTTGGTAATGTTGTTCTAATAATGTTGTTTGTATTTTTTAGAAATATGTGTGGGTGAAAAAGTGTGTGAAAATACATGTAATGTTGTTTAAAAACTGAAAACATGTGTTTAAACACATGTACCAAACGGGCCCTTAATATCTAAAGCTGACTCTTTCACCTGCAGATATGGATGAATAGTAGTATGTAAAATGCAAACAATAACCAAAAGTTGAAGACTTCTGCAAGTAATGGTAACTAACTGATTCATCGTTATATTTAGATTTGTCTTGCTTCCAACTACAAACTTTCTTTTTATTGTGAGTGAGTTTTGACCCCAAGGGTAAGTAGAAAGTGAGACTCAAACCAGTGAATTCCGCTTTGTGGCTTTGTGAGGCATGGTCCCTAGCCGATTACAACTACAAACTATAAAAAGGGCAGCCGGATACTTCCCATTCCAATGAAATGATCCACTCTGTGGTCACATTTCAACATATTCACTTTCTTCCCTAATCAACTAACCTTACTATTTAATAACATAAATCAATTTAGACTTCTAGACGCTCCCTCCTCTCTTCCTGGAAAGGAGAAATTAAAATGACTATAATAATTTTTTAGGAGTATTTTGCACACACATTCTATGTGCATGAAGTATCTCCACTAAGTCAATAAATTTTTTTTTACTTATTAAAAAAATTAAAATGAACGGGGAAGAAAGGCACCACCACTCCAGGCTCTGCAAGTGGTTGATCTTAGCATGCTAGTAAAACAAACAATCTCAGAGAGATGACAAAAAAAGTTGTCAAATCAAGAGGAGTCACCATTTCTTCTGTCACTTCCGCATATTCAGTTTTGTATTAAAGAACCTATGCTAATGTTCTTAACAACAGATCACGCGTAATAACTGTTTTGAAAGGACACAATAGACAGAAACTTCAAATCCCCCAGCCTTATTCTAATTTTACATACCTAGAAATGCTTGATGAGAAGACCCTCTAATCAAAGTCCTAAAGTCCACAATCCCCTATGCAGACCTGATAATAATGTCTGCATCTACTGATGTCCAATTGCTTGAGTTTTAAAATGTCATGTGGAGTAACTAATTGAGGTAAAACTTTATCCCATTGGTGCTACATGTGATCTCAATTACCTTGGCTCACTCTTGAATTCAAATGTTAACTGTTTGAAGGCAATAAACTTAAGATACACAATGTGGTCTTAGGAAAGTAAACACAAGCTGGACTTATCCAAAAAAGAAAACGTAAACACAAGCTGTACAGAGTTGGGCAGATTCTCATCATATAGGTCTGAATTACCAATATATTGGAAATGAATTGACATCAGCTATATGTGTTTGCAATTTTGCATCTAAGACCATACATATACACATACATATACTTGACAACTCACCCAATAATCTCCTTTTTTTTTTTATTATCATTTAATTCTAACTATGGGATATCCTGTATTTATTTATTTTTGGATACATCAATGGTTGGGGGTGGGGGGGTTTGAACCATGGATGTCTCCATTGGAAACAATAGGAGGTGCCAGCCAGTTGAGCTACAAGGCTCTTGATGGCATATTCTCTTTTAAACCATAACACAGCGAGGCAGTAATAAGTGCTACAAGTGTTCTGTTCAAAATTTATTCATCCAAATCCACACGTTCACAAATCCTTGAATAGGATTTCAAATTCTACAAATTTGTATTTGCAACTAACATAACTTGCCTCTCTCAAACTTCATAAGACAAGACCTAAGTGCAAAACAGGCAAAATCACTTCAAACCAGTTCCAAGATAGAATCTAATTATCTAAAGTCTAAACTAATAGATATGAAAACAGATGCTTCAGGCTGAGAGAGTGTAAGGTCTGCCACATTTACCACCAATGTATATAAACCGCCTATTTTTTTATTATTAAACAGCATACATCAAAAACAATTCAGCCTAAGCCCATTTACACATGTTGGCTAGTCCTGAAGACTTCTTAGAGAGTAAGCATATTTCAGAGTAACATGGTCAAATCCCTATGTACAGAAGCATTTTCTCAGATTGTTCTATGTTTTCAAGGTTGATTAACATAATAAATCTAAGACTTAAATACACCGTGTTTAGTACATCCATTTTAGTCCCTTAAATTTAAAGTGATCGCTTTTAGTCCCTTAGATTACATGGTTAAACAAAAAAGTGATACGCCACTCCATAGGGACTAAAAAAGATCACTTGAAGTTTGTTAGGAACTAAAATCAATCATTTTTAAGCGTTTTAGGGACTAAAAGCGATCATTTTAAACTTCAAGGACTAAAATCGCTCATGGACTCAAGTTTAGGGACCAACAGTGTATTTTGGACTCAAGTTTAGATGGAAAGTATACAACTTCCCATCTAAACTTGAACCCGACTTACTCAATTTTCACCACCCAATTGAAACAAAGTAGAAAATTCAAAGAATTCCAATTCCTTTTCCCCTCCTAAGCTTTATTGACAACTACACCAGCAGTATACTTTCTTTATTTCTTCTTATTGCACATTCTTCAATCTTCATCTCAATTCCCATATGCATTTATTTAATTTGAATAATCACTTCCGATTTCCAAGTATGCTCTCTAATCTTTTTCTTGAATTATTATTGACAAGTTAAATATGCACCCATTGAGTTTTTAGTTTGAACCCATGACCTCACCCTCCATAGTTGATTGGCAAGTCTCCTCTCTAATTTTTTGACAATTAAATAGTTACAACAAAGGGAAAGCGGGGATTCAAACCCCGGTTATCCTCGTAAAAGAGAACAAGCAAAATGGCATTGAGCTACAAGTCTCTCGGCAAAGTCTATTCTCTAATCTAACAACATCACTTATCATCAAAAATTCAATACAAAAATGACAATGCACCAAAATACAAATGCCATTCTGATTTTGACATACATAGTAAATTACCAAACCAAAACAAAACGAAAAAAAAAAACTGAGAAATTACAGTACCTCCCAGAATTCAGAAAACAAAGGACTTCAAGTACTCTGGGTCCCTTTTAGCTCTCTCCTGAAACTTCTTAAACCACCGATCCAAAATATCCATAGGCACCACCAGCTTACTCCCATCCACACCACAAAACGACTGCATGAAGTTAAACAAATTCTCCCCAACCTTCATCGCCAACCGCTCCACCTTCTTCTCCGCCGCCACGTCCAGCGACGGCAGCGTCGCCAAGTCCTCCACCGACACCCCAATCTTCGCCGACAGCGGCGCCGCATCCGCCGCCGTCAGCTGCAGCTGCCCATCTCCAGGAGGGTCCGGCCACGCCAGGGAGAGCACCGCGGAGGGGCGAGCCAGAGTGACCGCGCCGCAGAACTGGAAGGCGGAGCCGGGGGCTTGGATGTAGACGGCGAGGGCCTTGTCCGGCGGGAGAGTGAAGGAGTTGAGGAGGAATATGCAGAGCTCGCGGACTTGGTCGTAGGCTTCGCCCACGAAGGTGTTCATGTCGAGGACCCAGTGGAAGGTGTCGATTTGAGAGAAGCTCGAGATGTCCATTGGGAAACTGCGGTTTGGGAACACAACGCCGAACATTTTTGGATGATGAAGAAGGAGAGAACTCGATCGATCATAGATGATGCAAATATGCAAAGTGTCAGCTCAGATGACAAGGTTTTGTATAAGAGAGGAGATGCGGCACAGTTCGGATTTCCGAAGGATCCAGTAGTGTCTAGAACACTGGGGGGGGGATTTAGAACTCAAGAATAATCAAAAGTAACTAGCACTTTCTGTCTCTCTAAATTTTTATTTTCTTCCTTTTTGGGAAAAAAATGCTAAACGTGGCAGAATTTATAAAATTATATTATTTGAAATAATACCAATTTAAATAAACTGTTTTTTTTTTTTTTTATAAAAAAAATTTAATACTAGGCAAGAATAAACTTACAAGTTTGATCCATTGTCATTTTAGTTTTACTAATTTTAAAAGTTGTAATTTTAGTTCAATAACTTTGATGACTTGGTTACATGGTTTTAAAATCGGAACAATCAAAATAACTAAATTGAGTCCGATTTTCAGTTTTTACTAATTTTTAATCGATTTTTTTCTTGGTTTTTATCAAACCGATTTAGGGTTCGGTCTGATCAGATTTTTAAAATACCACTTGATTGCTTTAGTCCTTCTAGCTACTGTCCTTAAAAAATTTATTAATTTATTTTTAAAAAATAAAAAGTTTTAAACTTTGTGCAGTAAAATGACAATTGTTCAAAGTTAATGAACTATAATTACAAATTTTTTAATTTAGTGATCTAAAATAATAATGGATCAAAATTATAGAATATAAATTGTGTTTTTGCCTTACTATTAAAATAATCCGATTAACAGCTGCTCTTAGGACATTTGTAAATAAACCATTTTAAGAAAGTTTTGCTACAACTTTCATAGAAAATATTAAAAAAAAAAAATTCAAAAAAATTAGTTACTTTTTTCTTTTCTTATAAAATTTTTTTAAAAATATTTGTCTAAACTAATGCCCTTAGGTCATTAGTTAACTTTTTTTCCCATATTAAAAAAAAAATTTATTTTCAAACTGTTGCCCCAAAAACCTACAAGTAATTCATTCCCTTCTCACGATTGTATTGTAGTGTGGCTCAAGTGTTATGAACTTATGATTGCTTGGGATAAGGGAGTGAAAAATTATGTGGGTTTTCTCCATCCCGCACACTTTTTTTTCTATGTCATTTTTCTCTATAATAAAAATTAGTTTAGACTTGTGAAGAGCATTATGACTTAGTAACATATCTATTTTGCTTTATAAAGAGAACTATGGTTCAAATTTGCTTCCTCAAACTGTCTTCAGCCCAGACAGATGGCACCCACTCGATCCACCAACCAACAAGGTGAACTTCGATGGGGCAAAATTTTTACTGAGATGAACAAAACTGGTATTGGGGTGGTAGTGAGGAACTTAAATGGCAAAGTTATTGGGGACCTATCCCAGTGCTTCCCGCTCCCATGTTTTGTGGATATTGTAGAGGCCTTAACCTGTAGAAGAGCTGTTGTCTTTGCAAAGGAAATTAGTATCTTCGAAGCAGTCTTTGAAGGCGATGCACAATTGATTACTAGAGCCTTATAAGAAAAAACAGTAGAGCACCCAGTCTATGGCCATATATTGGAAGATTGTCTATCATTTTCTTCGTGTTTTCGTTCATTTGCTCTTCTCCATGTCGAAAAATTAGGCTACTCAGTAGCCTATTATCTTGCTTGACGTGCAAAATTTGGTGAGGAGTTCTAGGTTTGGATGGCATCCATCTTGGATGATATAGATCTTTTTGTAATTTGTGATTCGCAGTAATCTTTCATTTTCATTAATAAATGACCTTCGGGTATGGTTTCTCAAAAAAAAGTTCAAATTTACCCTCCTCCATTATTTGCTACTACTGAATTGTATACAAAATTAGTATAAATCTTGGAAAAATATAATTATAAATATTTTTTTGGGAAATTTTATATATATATATATATAACTATAGTTTATATCATGGTTCATATTAGGCTCTAAGTTTTTAATTTTGTTAATTAAAGTTTCAAACTTATGAAATTGTTTCAATTTGAAACTTGTCCATCCCCCTTATTCATGACATTTTTGGAGTAAATGAAAAAATTGAAATCGTTTATAAATTTTTGTGTTTTGCCTAAGTAACTAAATTTGATTTCCATGTAATCAGTTTTTTACTCTAATTCATGCTTTTACTATCTACCCTATGTCCAATGGCTATCAAATTGATTTGTGAAATGCAAAGCTTAATTAATGATTTTTCGTTTTTATTTGATGTATTACTAGCCATAATAACAAAATTGAACAACAAAGACGGACAAATATCAAGGGGTAGGCATTTATTCATAACTTAAATCATTGGCGAATTGCACAAAAAATGAACCTGACTTATGATGCTCAGGGATGAACATGGCAATGACTGAGTTAGGGTTGGATTGGTGAGTCAAAGGCAGTGGTAGAGAGAAAGAAATAGAGACAAGTGGATAGGGTTTCAATAGAGTTCCCTGACTACCCAGGTTGTGAACGTCTGAGGACTGTGTCCAAGGATGAGCTCAAATCTGCTTTTTGTGAGCGCCCTTCTGTTTGGGGTGAACGTTAGTTCACTTACTGTACGGACTTTGCAAAAGGTCCTCGGTTTTTTAACATGGTTATGACTTTTGTTCTTCACCCTCTTTCTCACTATAACTCTATTACAGAGCCTCGTTCTCGGTTTTTATTGTCCCTTCTTGAGCATATCACTATAGATTTCCTTTCTCACTTTATTCTTTCTATCAAAGATGTCTATAGGGATTCGGTGTCCCGTGATAAGCTCATCTTTTCTTCCGCTATCACGAGGATCTTACGCCATTTTTCTGTTCTCTTTCCAGCGTTCGACCCTTTCACCTTCATGTGTGCCATAGACGCCGCTACCGTTAAATGTAGCAAGGCGCAGTTTTGGTCGAGGCAGTCTGGGTTAGCAGCTCCTCCCTCCCATTCGGCTCCATCTCGATCTACTCCATCCACATCCGCTCCTTCCTTTTCTACGAGCGATGTGTCACTCGGAGACATCATGACGCAACTTCAGCGCATGGATGCTCACCTTGATACACTCTCTATAAAGCTGTATCAGGTAAACGTTCATATCGGTCATATTACACAGCGGCAGGCGATCATGGGTGGCTTCGCTCCTGAGGCTTCTTCTCCACCTCCTCTAGTGGCTTCTGATTCTAAGGCTGAGGATGATGATGATGGTGATGACGATGATGCTTCCGATGATGATGGAGATGCTAGCTCTACCGATGAGATGTCTACTTGAGACTCTTACCTTTTGTCACTCGTGACAAAAAGGGGAAGTAATTTTGGATATGAAAGTAGTCATTCTTAGGTGGAGAGTTAGTATAGGACATTTTTGTTAGGGGGAGTGTTGATATTTGAGGGATGTAGTGAAGATTTCTTGTATCTTTTTTTTTTCTCTTTAGATACATTTGTTCTTGTACCTTAGGTCTTGTGACCATTATTGACATACATTGTACTTTTTTCTTTATATGTTGATGTATGTTTCTTTCACCTACCTTTACATGTGTTGTTTCTTTTCTCTCTTTATGCACATGCTTCTTATTACTTGTATGCAATCTATTATTTCTGTTTCATACACAAGATGCCTTGATGAGTTTTGTTTAAAGTGTTTCAGAAATATAGGTTGTTAAAGTTTTCTTGCCATAAACTCTCTTCTTACAAAGTTTTTCAAGAGTTTGTGTTATGATAGATTTTATTGTATTCAACAAGTGAATATGAGTTGAGTGTTTTATGACTTCTCTCATATGATCATTTGTTTGTTGTGGTTTTGTCACAGATTGCCAAAGGAGGAGATTGTTAGGACATATGTGATTCACTTGTTAGGAACATATGTCACTATTTTATGTAATTAGCTAATTCTTTGACAAAACGCACTTTACTTGTATTTGGGTATATCTAGGATGTGTTTAATACTTAAAGAAACTTTGTTTCAAGATCAAGTGTTGAAGCCATGCAAGTCTGTCCAAGATTCAAGCTGAAAAGTGCCTGTCATTAAAGCTCGACAGCTAGCTATCTATCGAGCTTGAAGAGCTGTTCCAGCCTCGTGGCTCGATAGCTGCTCGATAGCAGCTCGACAGATAAGCATCTGTCGAGGTTTATGAAAAACAGATTTTCAGTTCTGTTTTGACTCTAATCCGTGATTATGTGTTTGGGCTTTCTTTTCTCATAACCCTAGACATATAAAAGGATTATTTTAAGGGCCGTCAAAGGTGACACAAGTTGCACAAGTGTTGAGCAAAGTTTGTTCAAGCAAATTGTGACTGGAGACAGAATTTGCCCTAGTTCATCGTTCTTGTGAAGAAGTTGCTGTGTTTGTGCACCGTAGGATTTTGTAACCAAGCATCTTCTGGATCTTCATCATGGGATGAACTGAAGAACTTTGCAGCCAACAATCTTCTCTAGTTGGTAATTGAAGTCGTGTACTGAGATCCGCGCAATTGGTTAGTCACGTACTGGGAGCCGTGCATCAAAAGGAGAGATTGTCACTACAGAACAAGTCCAATTGGGTATTGGGGTAAAGGTTCAACTGTAGGTTGATATAAGGTACTGAGATTCCTTTACTTGTAACCGCTTGTTGTGATAATAGTGGAATTTCGGGAGTGGTGACTTTAAAATCACCCGATGGGGTTTTTGCTGTGTTGGTTTTCCCCATTCATAAACAAATCACCGTGTTAATTTATTTTCTGCTGCACTTAGTTTAATTGGTGATTTGTTTGTGCTACCACGCGTTTGTATGTTAATTTGATTAATTAATAAACTTGGCTAATTAATCAATTAATTAATCACAAGGGCTCTATACGTTTTTGGCCTATCACAAGTAATTTCACATGCTATACTAGCCATTGCTCTATACTTAGCTTCTGCTGAGGATCTTAAGACCACCCCTTGTTTCTTTGATCTCCATGATATTAAAGATTCTCCCAAATATACTACATAACTGTTAGAAGTGGAAAGAATGGATTTGATTTCTCTAGCTGGATTCAAGGTCAGCTGGTCCTCCAATGGAAAGAAGAAAAGAACAGAGAAAGAAAATAGAGAAAGAGAAAGCAAAATTGGAAACATTCATCTTATTCCTCTTTTCTGTACAGACTTCTTTTTATAGCCCTTGACCGTGTTTGGTGCTAATCCAACTATCCCTTATTCCAACTAACCAATATCCTAACTAACTTGTAACTAATTGTTCTGCCAACCTTTCACTGACCTGAACGCATACACACTTGCAACCCAGCAATTACAACCCAGCACTACACAGTATTAAGCTAATATAGTCATACCCCAAATATCCCACAATTATCCCATTATATTCATATCACAAAATATCTCACAAATATCCTTAACAATACCCTCTCCTTAAAACACCTTGTCCACAAGGTGAGGATACTGTTGTTGCAGCAGGTACAGATCTTCCCAAGTGGCATCATCCACACTTTCCCCTTGCCATTGCACCAAGACTTGAGTAATTGTTCTGCTTCTCAAATTACGGGTTCTATTCTTCAAGACAGCCACTGGTTCAGGACTCAAACTACCAGCTGCATCCACAGAAGGTAATGAAGGAACAACAGCCACATGCTTACTAAGCTTCTCCTTAAGACAGGAAACATGGAAAGTGGGGTGGATTCTAGAGTCTGGTGGTAGATGCAACCTGTAGGATACCTTGCCCACCCTATGCAAAACTTGAAAAGGACCATAATATCTAGGTGCCAACTTTCCCAAATGCTTCTACTTCATTGATTTTTGCTTGTAAGGCAGCAACCTGAGGTATACCCAATCACCCACAGCAAATTCCCTTTCAGTCCTGTGTTTATCAGCATTCACCTTCATCCTTTCCTGAGCTGCTACCAAGTTCTGTTTCAACAAAGCCAAAAGCTGCTGTCTAGTCCTCATTTGCACATTAACACTGTCAACTTTAGTGGTACCTGGAATATAATCCAACAGTTTGGGAGGAGGGTAACCAAATAAAGCCTCAAAAGGGGTTAACTTGGTAGAGGTATGAAAATTGGTATTGAACCAAAATTCAGCCAATGGTAGCCATTCCACCCAAGTCTGAGGTCTATCAGCTGCAAATGCTCTCAAATAATGTTCTAAACTCTTGTTAACTACTTCAGTTTGTCCATCTGTCTGAGGCTGATAAGCTGAGGACATAGCCAGCTGCACCCCTGGCAACCTCATCAACTCTTGCCAAAAGTGAGAGGTGAACACAGGATCCCTATCACTTACAATTGTAGCTGGCATACCATGCAATTTAAACACATGTTGCAGGAAAAGATTAGCCACCTTGCCAGCTGTATAAGGGTGAGATAAGGGAACAAAATGGACAAACTTGGTAAGCCTATCCACTACCACTAGAACCACATCTTTGGATTGAGACTTAGGAAGGCCTTCAACAAAATCCATGCTTACATCAAGCCAAGGTTTGTCAGGTATAGGTAGGGGTTGTAATAGTCCAGCCACATGACAGGTTTCATACTTAAGTCTTTAGCATACATCACATTCCTTAACATGCTTCTTCACATCAGATCTCAACCCCGGCTAATAAAAGTCCCTCTGCACCCTATGTAAAGTCTTGAGAAACCCTGAATGCCCTCCTAAAGGACTGTCATGGACTTGCTGCAGTACAGCAGCCTTCAAAGCATCACATGACCCAAGAAAAATCTTACCTTTATACAACAACAACCCATTCTGCACAGCATACCCTTTTAGAACCCCCTTTCCCAACTGAAAAGCTTGGAAAATATCTTGTACTTGCTGGTCAGAAGCATAACTGGCCTTAAGATCAGTCAACCAAGTTGGAGAGGGAAATGACACCATGCACAAGACTCCCTTATGAGCTTCTAGAAGGTCCAAAGCAGTACAATCATCAAAATCAACCTTCCTAGACAATGCATCAGCCACTAAATTGTCTTTTCCTTTCTTGTACTCCACAACAAAGACATAGCCTAGCAACTTAGCAAACGAGCTGGTGTGCCAATTTTCTGCTCCAACAAGTACTTCAAACTCTGTTAGTCAGTTTTAACAGTAAAAGGCCTGCCCACCAGATAGGCTCTCCACCTCTTGACAGCAGTAACTACGGCTAGCAACTTTTTCTCATATGTTGACAAAGCCAAGTTTTTACCTTTAAGGGCCTAACTGTGGTAAGCTATTGGCCTGCCATGTTGCATTAGTACTGCACCAATCCCTCTTCCACAAGCATCACACTCAACTACAAACGGATGATTAAAGTTTGGCAAGGCTAACACTGGAGGTTTAACCATAGCATCCTTAAGTTGTTGAAAAGCTAACTCAGCCTCCTTAGACCAACAAAAAGAATCTTTTTTTAATAGGGCTGTCAAGTGAGCTGCAATTTGGCCATAACCCTTGACAAACTTCCTATAATACCCAGTGAGCCCCAAAAACCCTCTCAAGGACTTAATATCCTTAGGAATAGGTCATTGCTGCATGGCAGCAACTTTCTTAGGATCTGTATGAACCCCGTCAGCAGTAATAACATGCCCCAAATACTCTACCTCCTTACAAGCAAACATGCACTTTGACTTTTTAGCATACAACTTGTTAGTAGCTAAAATCTCCAAAACCTTCCTTAGGTGAATAACATGCTCAACCAAGGACTTGCTATAGACTAATATGTCATCAAAGAACACTAATACAAATTGTCTAAGGAAAGGTTTAAATACCTGGTTCATCAATGATTGGAAGGTTGAGGGAGCATTGGTTAGACCAAATGGCATTACCAAAAACTCATAGTGGCCCTCATGTGTCCTAAAAGCTGTTTTGGGTATGTCCTCCTCCCTCATTCTGATTTGATGATATCCAGACCTTAAGTCCAACTTAGAGAAAATGACAGCTCCACTCAATTCATCCAACAACTCATCAATAAGTGGGATTGGAAATTTATCCTTGACAGTTATATTGTTAAGTGCTCTATAATTAATGCACATCCTCCATGATCCATCAACTTTCCTCACTAACAAAATAGGAGAGGCAAAGGGGCTGCTGTTGTTCCTAATTGATCCCACAGACAACAATTCTTTCACAATCTTCTCAATCTCAATTTTTTGGTAGAATGGATACCTATAGGGTCGTTGGCACACAGGTTGAGCTCCTTCTTTAAGGACAATGGGATGCTCATGACCCCTCAGAGGAGGTAACCCTGTAGGAGTCTCAAAAACATGATCAAACTCTTGTAACAACAAGTCCACTTCAGTAGGTAACCCATTCTCTAATACAACAGCTTCCACACTAGTAATCTGTAACAGCAGTCCTCTCTTCACAAATGCCTTGAAAAACTGCTTACAATCCACAATAGAAGAATCCCAGGAAGGAGTTAACCCTTGAAGCAGTATTTTATGATCCTCATAGCAGAAACCCATAGTTAAGAATCTAAAGTTCCATTGAATCTCACCTAAAGTGCTTAACCATTGGGTGCCCAACACTGCATCACAGCCCCCCAATGCTAAAACATGGAATTGAATGCAAAACTTCACTCCCTGAATGCATACTGGCACATTATTGCAAAAACCTAGAGTTTTAACCACACTGCCATTAGCTACCTTAACCTCCAAAACCTTAGAAACATCTATCCTTAACTGCAACCCAGAAATCAAAGAAGCATCTACAAAATTATGGGTACTGCCAGTGTCTATTAGGATTACCAACCCATTCCCATTAACCATACCCCTCACCCTCATAGTACCAGGTGTAGGAGTTCCTGTGAGTGCATACAGGGTAATCTCTATCTCTTCTTCCTGACTAACAGCCTTAGTAGCAACCTCACTTTCTACCTCTTCCTCTAATTTTGTGATTTGTACCCCAGACTGCCCCCTACAAGCTAATTCAATTTCCTTTAACAAAAATAGTTTAGCATTTTTACACTTGTGCCCAACCGCCCATTTCTCATCACAATTATAGCAAAGCCCCCTTTTTCTTCTTTCATCCATCTGAGCAGGGGTCAATCTCTTAATTGGTATCTTAGATTTAGCTTCTATTACTACATTATTCTTTGGTAAGCTCAAGATAGAACCTTTACCTGTTTCTTGTTGAAATCTGGAACTCTTTCTACAACTGAACACATATTCCTCTTGAATCTTGGCCAGCCCAAATGCTTCATTCAAAGTGCTCGGATTCAACATTCTTACTGGAAGCCGGATTTCATCCTTCAAACCACTTAGGAAGTAGCTAAGCTTGTGTAAAGGAGATAGACCCTTAATCCTATTAGACACAGCTTCAAACTTTGCCTTGTACAATGCCACTGTTGAAGACTGTCTCAGCCTTGTTAACACTTCCATAGGATCATCATAAGCTGTTGACCCAAACCTCACGTGTAGAGCCTGCATCAATGAATCCCAATCCGTGAACACACCTGTCTCCTCAGCTTCTTGGAACCAATTCAAAGCCTCTAATTCCATGTGAAACGAAGCAATTAACTACTTCTCTGTAACTGGGGTTTGGTAATAGCCAAAATATTGATTGGCTTTATAAACCCAACTGGCAGGATCATCACCTAAGAAGCGTAGGAAGTCCAATTTCACGGATCTTGCAAATGACAGAGCTGAAGAATTCTAATTCACTAGACCCGTTCTTTGAGGCGAATGTGAATGGCTATCTTGGGAACTCAACTTCTGTAGAATGACATTGAGGTTTTGATTCATTTCATTCAAGGTCCTGGTATGGATTCCTTGAATCTTTTGGATTTCTTGGATTTCTCTATTGTGATGGTCCGAAGTGGTGCGCAGAGAAGCAAGAGCTTCATTCACCACGTTCATGGCAGTGGCACAAGTTTTGGTCATGGTGAAGCAGGAAAAAGGCTCTGATACCAAATGTTAGAAGTGGAAAGAATGGATTTGATTTCTCTAGTTGGATTCAAGGTCAGCTGGTCCTCCAATGGAAAGAAGAAAAGAACAGAGAAAGAAAACAGAGAAAGAGAAAGCAAAATTGGAAACATTCATCTTATTCCTCTTTTCTGTACAGACTTCTTTTTATACCCCTTGACCGTGTCTGGTGCTAATCCAACTATCCCTTATTCCAACTAACCAATATCCTAACTAACTTGTAACTAATTGTTCTGCCAACCTTTCACTGACCTACATGCATACACACTTGCAACCTAGCAATTACAACCCAGCACTACACAATATTAAGCTAATACAGTCATACCCCAAATATCCCACAATTATCCCATTATTCATATCACAAAATATCTCACAAATATCCCTAACAATAACCTGTTAATGATCTTCTTGTGTCAGGGCATCCAGCCCAGTCTGCATCACAAAATGATTTGATATGCAAATCAGAGTGACTTGAGAAGAAAATTCCTTTTCCTGGTGACCCTTTTATGTATTGAAGAACTCTGTGAGCTACAAGCAAATGAGGTTCCCTTGGCTGTGAAACAAACTGGCTTAACCTATGCACAACATAGGTAATGTTAGGTCTGGTTAAAGTTAGGTACAATAGCCTTCCAATTAACCTTCTGAACTATCTAGGATCTGCAAATGGCTTCCCTTCATACTTTGAAAGCCTTAAATTCTGCTCCATAGGAAATTTTACTGGTTTAGAACTAATGAAACCGTGTCTTTCAAAATTTCAAGGGCATATTTTCTCTGATTCAAGATTATTCCTTCATCAGTTCTTGCTACCTCAAGGCCTAAGAAGTACCTTAATGAACCAAGATCTTTCAACCCAAACCATTTTAAGTAGATTTGGTTGTCTACTTAAGATCCTTCTCAATTCATCAATATCACTTTTACTAGTTATAATTTGGACCCACAACTGACATAAATTTTGTAATCACTAGTAATAATCTACCACTTATAATTAGTTATGAAAATATTGTGAAAATGTTATAGATCTAGCATTTCTCATTAGTAAAATAAGGTGAAAAGAAATGTCTTAGATGAATCTCAACAAGATTTTATATATATATATATATATATATATATATATATATATATATATTGTGGGGGTAGTGGACCTAAATCTGCCCTGAGGACCTTAACCTGAAGAGAAAGTACCGAGAAACCCCATATGCAAAATGGGCCAAGCCCAGGGGTCGACAAGGGATGAACGAGCCTCCCGTTGAGAAAAGATCATTTGGGCCCATTACTGAGGTAATTTGAAAAACCCATATTCTCGAAGAAACATAGCCCAACCGAGAAGTGGCCATTTGCTTAGCCAATGACACCCTTTCGGAAACATTCTCAAAAGTCTATCTTCATGACCAAGAAATGGCAAGAAAATGTGTTGATGGGACAAGTATCTCCTAAATCCAACTAAGAGTAGGATAGCTAGAAGAGGAGGACGATGATTATAAAAGGAAGAGGAGAACAACAAGAAAGAAGATCTAGAAAAATTAAGGGAAGAACAAGAGAGAGAAAGTGAGAAGAGTCTTCACTTGTACTTTTCCTTTAGAATTCTTGCATGTATCTCAGAAGAACGTTTTTCCACTCATATAAAGTCTTAATTCAGCGATTTTTGTCTCCAATTATCTTTTTAATCTTCCCATTGTGGATTTCTACCTCCCATTCTTAAAAAAATTAGTTGTGTTAATCATAAACAAGAGATTAGTTCTTTAGTTTCTGTGTTTTTGACCCCCACACACACATATATATATATATATATTAAATGTCCATGGTGGCGTTGGCATTGCCATTTTTGGACCACCTCTCATATTTTCAAGGAACTAGTTGCACAAAAAAGTTATTTTTCCAAATTAGTTATTTTGAATTCACCCACATAAGAGGTATACTTAGAAAAAAAAAAAATTAATTAATTTCATTTCATTTTTTATTTTTTTTGTTATTGTTTTATTTTTTTACAAAGTTTGGTTACAAATTTAGTTGCAGCTAATATGAATTTTGACACATTTACCATTGGATAACATTTTCTTTTTATATCATCTATATTTGAAAAATTTTCAAAAGATTAAAAATTAATAACTATGACATCAATAAAATGTTTAAATTTTTAGTTTTTATAATTTAAAATTATATATAAAAAGAAGTTTATAAATCGAATAGTAAATAATATCCAATTAATATGAAATTTGTCATGTATATTAAGAATATTAAAAATACATAATTTAATTATTAGATTTTTAAAATGCTTAGTTATGTTAATATTTTTAGCGAAAAATGTAGTAATGTTGGTAGCTAACTTTGTACTTGTTTTTCACTTATGCTCACCGGAGTCATCTCTGCTCATGCGGATTTAAAAAAAAATTCACAAACGCTCGTTGCTCTCTCTCTCTCACTCTTTCATTTTGGCTTCTCCTTGTTCTCGCTTGGGCTCTCTCTCTCTCTCTCTCTGCAACTCTCGCCGATCATCCATAGCTGACCGCACTGGTTCCGATTCCCGCCGCTAGAACCACCTCTCCGTCACTCCTCCCCAGCAAATCTCCAAAGGTAATTCCATCTTCCTAATTCTCCAAAGCTTTCCAAAAATGCTGTCTTTCTTCCACTTGAATCGGTTTTTTCTCGGTTCTGGTTCTTTGCCTATCAAATGAAAATGGAGCCTTTGAGTCTCCGTGACTTTCATCTTCCTCCTCTCTGTTGGTTTAATAGTATTGTATTTTTCTGGAACTTTGTGAACTCTTTGGATTGGGATTTGAATTCATTCTGTTTGTATAGATGTGAATGTCATTCAATTAATGGGTGTTTTACAAGTAGGCATAGCATTTTCTCTTGTGTTGCTCTTGGTTCTTAACGACTCGTTTGGTTACAAAGGAAATGATTCTATCATATTTCTCTAGGAAAATACAAAAGAGAAGAAAGGAATACATATGGGCTTTTGATTTTCTTTAGAGCAGCAAAGCTGTTGTGTGTTTGATTTCTCATTCATGTTTTGGGTTTTTGCCTTTTCTTTTTTCAGATGCTAGTGGATGTCCTGTGAACATGTCATTTTCAAGACTTTGTAGAAGAACCTGTCTCTTGCCTTACCTTAACAATTTACAACATTCTTTCCCTGAATCCAGGTAGTTCTTTTTTTTTTATAAAACTAATACTTGAACTGAAAATCTTTCATTGGGTTCTGTTTGTTTTATTGGAAAACGTTGGAAGATTACATTGGCTTAAGACTTAGTTGAGTTGTACATTTTCTTAGAATACGCTAAATTCACTGTGAAAATCACACCTCTTCCGGAAGCTATTTTAGGACACATTATATATAATTTGCTTCTCCAAGTTCAGAGTTAAATTGAGAAGGGTTGCGATATGTTGACGACCATCAAAATTTAGTCACTCTATTATGTGTTGGGGTGTCCTCTACTAGTAACATGCTGCATCAGAGATGCAGTGTAAAGTGAGGTAGGACTAGGATACTTGTTGCCGACCTTGACTATCTGCTGAGAATCCATAGCCGACCCTGAAAATTTTGAGACTAAGGCTAGGTTATTATTGTTCTTGTTGTTCTTAGTTAAATTGAAATATTTTGCTCTTTAATAATTGATTTAGAAAAAAAATTCAAGGTACCTTTTTCTTTCTGAAACAAACAGGTTATAGTGATGTTTTTATTTTTCTTTATCTGCTAAATCAAATGTTGTCTATGGGAATTTGTTACACGCAGATTAATTTGTTCTTGATTCAGGTACATACCTGATGTGTTAGGGAGGTCAAGTTATAATTTCATTGGAGCTAATGCTGGATATCAGAGAGGTTTCAATTATGATATATGGGGTTTGAAGTTAAGAAGTGAATATAGTACAAGGTCATTTTACAAGTGTAGCCGGTTTTCACCTATTGCTTCTCAATATATTGGGAGGTCTTGTTCTTTGCTTGGTATCCAGCGCCACTATGCTTCTCAAGCTTCCAGAGAACAAAAATCATGGAAGATGCTTTTATACCTCACGGGTTTGGTCTTTTTAATGGTGGGAAGTACTTATGCTGCTGTTCCTCTGTATAGAAGGTTCTGCCAAGCTACCGGGTATGGAGGCACTACTCAGCGTCGTGAGGTATGATTGAATTTATTTCTTCTCTCTCTCTCTCTCTCCCTCTTTAAATTTCATTGGCCTCGATTTTTTTGTCATCTTTTTCTCCCTTCATATTTCCTCTCTTCTGTTTCTCTGTGACAACAAGATATTGCTATCTGTAGAGTGTTGAAGAAAAGATAGCTCGGCATGCCAAAGATGGAACTGTTACCTCAAGGTGTGATTTCAACTTCCCCAGTGTACAGTGTACCTGGGTTTGTTTGTGTTTTCAATATAAGTTTCGTATCTTAAAAAAAAAGGTGTGATTTATACTTCATAGATGAAACTCATTCTTTTTTTATGTTTCCAATGTGAATGATCATAGCTTTCTATATTCACATTTGATTAGGAGCTTATTGTGGTTGTCAGTACTAGACTACTAGTTCTTTCTCTTCTTTATTTTATTTTTATATATTATTTTTTAATTTTTATTATTGGTAATACACTCACACACACTTAATGGGACTTGAACTCACAATCACACCCTCACCTTGTTATTACAAGGAGAGGAGATGCCATTTGAAATAGAGCTCATTGGCCATGTACTAGTCTTTTCTTATTATTTTCATTACTTAAAAACAAAAACTTGTCTTTTTATTATTTTAATTTCTTAAATTATTGTATTTTGTAAGACCCCCTACTTTTCAATGTACTGTTTTGAAATCACATATTTGTTCCTTTTGTTTGGATGCTTTATACTGAGTAACTATTTTGCAAGACAATAATGATGTTAAAAATGAGGGAAGTGGAGAGGGGAACATAACTTTGTGTTTATTAATTTAAATGATCAACCTGGAGAAAAACATTTAAAATTTTCCAAATTTGCCCCCGCCCTTGCATGTCTTGTCTCATTACTAAGCGACAAAGCTGGAATTTCTTCTTCTTCATCATATGTGAGACTTGTCTGAAGTCAATAAACTATCATACCTCATCACAATTCAACTCTCCATAAAGTGTCTCTTCCCTCAAATAATACAAGCCAATATTTAGGCCCATCTTCTAACCATACAATCCCTCAAGTTGAAACACCCATCAAAGCCATTGATTGTCGTTGTGATGACTAGACTTGGGATTATGAATAACCTGTTTATGTTCAACACTTCAACCGTCTAGATCAAAGTTGGAAAATTCCTTTCTTTTTTGGAAGTGTCATCAAATGGATTTTGATTATAAATTTATAATGAAGTTCCTTTTTGTCTTCTATAATGCTCTTGCCTTATGAGTTGTTTTCCATGCAGGGAGATTGTGGTGCAGTTCAATGCTGATGTGGCTGATGGAATGCAATGGAAGTTTGTTCCCACACAAAGAGAGGTTCTTCCTTTCACTATACACATACATACATACATAAATATGCATATGCACACTTATGCACACTCACACACACTTCCCTCTATACAAAAATATTAGCCCATTTAAAAAATGCACACATTTTAAGAAAGCTAGTAATAAAGACTTTCCACATACCTCAATATTTGAAATTTCCAATATTATTCTTTACTTTTGATTGAAGAGTGAAGAAGCAAGCATATTTCTATTAATAAGTAGTAAGTACAACTGACATAGATGATTGAGGGAGTTTGAAAAATTGTTCATACCTTTTTGGCAATGGATAAAAATATTTTGAGGTAGTCACAAAAGGAAATATGGACTACTAGTTAGGGATGGAAGGAATTTGTACACACATACATAAATAGTATGTATGTATAAATATGAACTATGTTTAGGGTGGTGTCTCATCAAAATTGATGGGCCCTCACTGATTTTTGCATACGTTGGTGTTATGACTTAGAGATCGGTGGGTTGAATTAAAGGAACCAAAATGATTTATCTTTTTACTTGGACTAGAATAGCGGATAGGAATGCATATATAAATAAAAATATACCAATTTTTTTTAAAGGAAAAAAGCATTTGGTTAATATTTTGCACTTTGTTATCTATTAACTAAGAGCCTTTAACCAATTGAATATCTTAAATTGTTACAAAATTCTACTAATATAAGTGAAATGGGTGATGTTCTATCAAGATTAATATGCTGCCCTATTATTATTATTATTTTTGGTAAGTAAGAAAGGTGTATATTCAAAAAGCTACCTCATGCAAAAAAAAAGCATAAGGCAGACCAAAGATTACAGAAAAGAAACAAATAGACAAAAAAAGCTAATTACAAAGGAGAGAACTAAGGAACAAAGGGAGAGAATCACTAGAGGTGAGTCCCCAAGCCCTAGACCATTCAAAAAGAGAAACACTAAAAGAAGCAAGCAACTGGTCATCGGATTTGTCCATGTCCTCAAAAGTCCGCCAATTTCGCTCCCTCCAAATACACCACATCAGGCACAACGGAACTAAATTCCAAATGCTAGAAGAGTGCTTTCCAAATCAATTCCACCAATCGAAAAGAGTATCTGCAACCGATCTTGGCAAGACCCGTGAAATCCCAAAAGATTTAAAAACCAAACTCCACAACCGATAAGCTTTTTCACAATGGAGTAGCAAATGATCCACCGTCCCCCCATTAAAACGACACATAATGCACCAGTCAACAAAATCAAGGCCTCTACCTTGAAAATTGCCACCTGTAAGAATCTTATCCCAAGCTGCGGTCCAAACAAAGAAAGAAACACGCCAAGGAGCCTTAACCTTCCAAATACCTTTCCAAGGAAAGATAATGGGCAAGGGACCTCGTAACTTATTATAAAATGAGTGGATGTCAAAATCCCCATTCTTTGTCAACTTCCATCTCATACGGTCTCCATTTCTCAGTTGAAGGTAAATTAGATCCCAAGGTACGAAGGAATTCATCCATAACACCCATCTCCCAATCATTTGGTTCCCAAATTAAATGAACATTCCAACTTCTCTGTTCCTCTATCCCCAACCGTCCAAGAGACGAGGCCACAGATGCCTCTCTAGTAGTAGCAATCTCATACACAATCGGGAAGGTCAGTTGGAGTGGTAAATCCCCATACCACCGATCTGTCCAAAACTTCACTCTATCCTCCACCCCTACCTCAAACCAAATATTTTTGCTAAAAACCTCCCAACCTTTCCGGATACTTCTCCACAAACCACACCCATGTACACCCTTACCTAGCTTGGAAGACCATCCCCCCCACTCTTTCCCAAACTTCAAAGTTACAACCCTTCTCCAAAGCCGTGTCTCCTCAACCCCATAACCATTTTCCTAGTAAGGCTATATTAAAAGTAGTTAATTTCCTTACTCCCAAACCACCATTCGCCATAGGCGCACACACCTTATCCCACCCCACCAAATGTGTCTTGGAATCCCCCCACAAGAAATCCTTTTGCAACTTCTCAATTTTATTAGCCACATGTGTAGGGATAGTAAAAAGAGATAAATAGTAAGTAGGAAGACTAGATAACGTACTCTTAAGTAACGTCAGTCTTCCACCTTTTGACAAATATAGCTTCTTCCACCCAGCCAATTTATTATATATACACAACTGCTTGAGGGGGAATTGATCAAGGGACCCACTAGGAGAATATTGGAAATATTTAGCTAACTGTATTTGCTAGGGTTGCAGAAATTACAGTTTTACCCCTAAATACAAAATTGCCAAAAGTTAAATAAAAACCCAATTAAAATTTTTTTAATCTTAGGACACATATAACTAGACTTTTAGAACCACATGTGGATATTACTAATTGTATTGAGAGACTTCAGAGGAATTTTTTATGGAGTGGGATAGATGAGTCCCGTAAATTCCGTCTTGTTAAGTGGGCCCAGGTTTGTCCTCCCTTGCAGTCCGGCGGTTTGGGCATTAGAAATTTGAGAATCTTCAATCAAGCTTTGTTGGGGAAATGGTTGTGGAGATATGGAAGAGAGACAACTCACCTCTGGAGGTGGGTCATTGAGACTAAATTTGGGAATGATTGGGGTGGTTGGTGTACAAAAGGAGTCTCTATTCCTTATGGTGTTAGTCTTTGGAGAACCATAAGACAAGGCTGGCCAGCCTTTTCAAAATCCATTCAGTTCGAGGTTGGTGTTGGTAATAGAATTAAATTTTGGCATCGTGTGTGGTGTGGGGGTTGTACTCTTCGGGAGGCATTTCCGGAACTCTATAACATTAGTTATAATAAGGAGTCTTCTATTGATGATGTTATGCACTTTCCTAATCAGAGGCTTCACTGGGATCTTCAATTTTCTAAGGCTCCCCAAGATTGGGAAACGGAACACTTCTACACCTTTCTAGATCTTATCAATTCTATGCCTTTTAATGGTGAAGGTCAGGACAAACTATGTTGGAAACCAGCAGGGAATAAGTATTTTAAAGTGAGTGAGTTCTATCTCTCCCTTTCCTCTACTCCTGTAACTTCTTTCCCTTGGAAATTTATGTGGCATCCAAAGATCCCTCCTAGGGTTGCTTTCTTCTCTTGGACCGCCGCTCTACGTAAGATTTTGACTCTTGAGAACTTATGGTATAAGGGTGTTGCAGTTATTGATTGGTGCTATATGTGTAAAAAAAGTGGGGAATCAGTGAATCATCTTTTTCTTCATTGTCCTATTGCTTGAGTTATGGTCTATGGTGTACCCTTTTTGGTCTCCTTTGGGTTATGCCGCATAGTGTTACTGATTTATTTTTGAGTTGGCAAGGTTCATTTGGCGGGCACCGGAGCATTGATTTATGGAGGGCTATCCCTCATTGTGTCGTATGGTGTATTTGGCGAGAACGGAACTCAAGATGTTATGAAGGGAAGGAACGGTCTATTTTGGATCTTAAATCTCTCCTTTTTCATACCTTGCTGGAGTGGAGTTTGTCCTTTAATCTTTTTCCTTGTTCTAATTTTTTAGAAATGCTTGATCTTTGTAATTTAAGTGTTTGATGTACTGTTTTTCATGTACACCCCCGGAGTACCTGGTTTTTCTCTTTTAATACAATTCTGTTATTTATCAAAAAAAAAAAAACCACATGACTTTTAATTTAATTGTATTTCACATATGGGCCTTATAAAATAGATCTGGAATAGAAGAATTTGCAAAGCAGTAACATTGGTTCAAGATTAATAGAAAAAGGAGTAATATGTATGTAAACAACTAATTATTTGATTATTTTAAAAATATTAATGTAAAGAACAAAGTTGCATAAAAAGGCTTCTTGTGTGAAGCACATGTCTAATCTAGAATGTATAACATGCTCTTCATAAACTAAGCTGTTGTGATCTCCGTATCTTTGCTGCAGGTAAGAGTCAAGCCTGGAGAAAGTGCCCTTGCATTTTACACCGCTGAAAACCAAAGTAAAACTCCAATAACTGGTGTGTCTACTTATAATGTCACCCCCATGAAGGTACTGATAAATACTGTTTATTATTTAATAATATCAAGCATGCAGATTTTTTTTTCCGAGTCTAAGCTGATTAGTGTTCTGTTCTGCTCTATAATATCTGTTGGATTTCATAGGTTTTTCTTTTTTTTTTTGGGGGGGGGGGGGGGGAGGGTGTTCTCTTATAAAATGTTGACTTCTCTTTGTATTATTACATGTTGTATTCTTTTGTTTGATGTTTAAATGATTGTTAGCTGTGATTAGTAAGTGTTAAAAAGAAACTAGTTTATGCTGAAGGTTTTGAAAATTTAGGTAAATGGGGTATGTTTGTTACCCAAACAGGAGCTGAGACAAGTGTTTCAATCAGTGGGTGCAATTAATTTTCTTATGTAGTATGGGTCCATTTGGCTAGGCATTTTGAGAGCTTAAAAAAGCGTTTTTAAAACTCAAAACACTATTTTGCAACCACAACTTCTCAAAACTTTTTTACAAACGCTCATTTTAAACTTAAATCACTATTTTCCAACAGCTTATAAAAACACACCCTATATCAAGTTCAAGTTTATTATGCGTAGAAAATTCTACTTCATTACCATAAATTCACAAATAACCCCCTCCCCCCCCCCCCCACAAAAAAAGATCTTATTTCTACTATGAAATTCATTGTTTACAAAAAAATTATATTTATTTCTTAACAAAAGAATTATATATTATTTTTTTATGAATAAATAATTTCTGTAAATAAAGGACCAGTTGGAATACACAAGGTGTCCAACCAACTAATTCTAAACAATTACAGTGACGTTGCCAAGGCATTCATCCAATCATGCAAGGATCTTACAAGGATTGTTTGATAATATGAAGGGACGTTCAACACTATTAGAAGCCCTACTATTCCTTTCTTGCATATACTCCATAAAATGCATAAAGGAGCAACCTTCCAAACTTTTGCACCCAGTTATTATGGTGGTTCAAGAACTCCAAATAAAGCAAATAAAAGATATTCCACTATCTCATCACTATTCTTATGCATGCCACGGCAGCCATAATCACAATGTGTCTTTTTTGCATATCATTATTAGTTAGGATCTGACCAATTGTTGCTGTCCATGTGAAAAAAACAACCTTATGAAGCACCCTAGCTCCTCAAATGCTTTACCAAGGAAAAGGAATACCTCTTGAACCCCTTAAGACTTCATAATGCGATTGAACTTCAAAATTTTCCACTTTTTGTCAAATACCAAGATATCTGATCCTCACCTCAAGTAGAAGGGGAAATTAGAGTACAATAGTTCAAAATGATTTTCCGTGAACTATAGCGCTCCCAATCCTGGACCTGTCTCATGAATTGAGAATTTCAATTCCTTGTTAAACTGTCAACCATTACTGCTAAATTGGAGGCAATTGATGCATTCTTATTTGAAGCCAAAGCAAACAGAGAAATGGTCTTTAAGGTGAGTCTCCACAATATTTGATATGGCAAAACTGGATGTGTTCCGTTCCCAACAACAAACTTAATATGTTTAGAGAACATCCTCCTCTAGTACTTTTCCGTAGGCTCACCCCATGAGAACCTCGGACCTCCTTTGTTGACCAACACCTCCAATCCTCCCATGTTGAACACAAACAAAATTTCTCCACGAGTGATCCCTCTCTACCTCAAATCTACATAGCCAAGAAGAGCTTTATTTAAAATGATCAACTTTTGAATCCCTGAATCACCCCCTTTCAAAGGGGAACACACTGGCCCCCAGTCCACCAAATGAAATTTAGGAACATCCCAGCTCCTTCCCACAAATTTGTAACTTAAAAAAAAAAAAAAATTCTATGCAAATAAGATGTTTAATTAAAAGAAGTGGCAAGCTTCCTTAAAGAATTACAATCAGTTATTTGGTCCAAAAAATCAACTATGGAACTACATGTCACCCCCAAATGGTCCACATGATAATATGAGGAGTCGCTAGCCAAATAACCTGATTTCAATGGTGTCCATTGTGCCTCTCCATGAAAACAGCAACTCTATCACCTGCAATCTATGGGTAATATGAATGGGCATTATGAAGAGTGATGTAAAATATGTGGGTAAGGAAGATAACATACTCTTGATTAAAAGTTAAAACAAGCCGTCCTCCCTTAGGGTCTGTTCAGAATGAAGGAGAAAAATGGAAGGATAGAAAAGTTTACTATTGGTACTGAATCATATGCCCTTAAGAATTGCCCCTATATCCTCTGTTGATATCAGGACTGTTAAATGTGGAGAACGATATAGTAATTTGGTGCTTGTTTCACAAAATCTTCTAACAATCATAATGGTTATTTTAGGAAAATTTTCTGAAATAACACAATAAGTTCGATTAGTTTTGTTTCTTGGTTATATACCGAATAATAGAATTCAATTTAGAAATGGATTTAACTGAATTCTGTTATTAAAATTCTATGGAATGTCATTCATATTTTGGTTTCAAAAAGATCCTATAGGAAGGTTTGAACATCTAAAATTTTGTAATCTGCAGTCATCTATACCCATACTATGTATGGTACCAAGTGCTAGGGTTTGTTAACTAATGGGGTTGTCTGAAAGAGCATGCCTAGTGCACAGTTAAAAGGAAATGAGCTCATAAGGATGTTTGTGAACTGTCATGGCACAAGTAAAACTGCAAGATGAAGTGGGTCATGGTGTCTTCATGAAGATCATTATTAAGTTTTTTTGTTTTTGTATTTTATTTTATATATAAGTAATTAAAATTTTATTAAAACCAGAAAATAGTCACCCAACTATACAGGATATATACAAATGGGGACAATAGTCACAATACAATCATGCACTCAGGTTACAATGATCAATCAAATCAAAAACCAAACAGTGAGGAACAACCAACAACAGACATCCAATCCAACAAGGTTCTAAAGAAAAATAGCTTAATGTCTGCCAAACGTCATTCCAAATCCTCAAAACTTAGGGCATTCTGGTCCCTCCAAATAAACCACTTCAAACAGTGAGGAAAAGATTTTCAAATAATTCTGTTTCTCTGATGACCAAACTGCCCTTGCCAAGAAGCAAATAACTCGACGACTGTCTTTGGCATAACCCACTACACCCCAAACAAGCCAAACACCATAGATCACAACTCCGTAGCAATAGGACAATGAACTAATAAATGATCCACTGTTTCCCCATCACCTTTGCACATATAACACCAATCTAGCACCTAGATGATGCTCCTACGCAGGTTGACAATGATCAAAATTTTACCCAAAGCTGCTGTCCAAGAGAAGAAAGCACCTAAACGGGATTTTTGCCTTCCAAATGCTCTTCCGTGGGAAAGACATATCACTAGGAAGGTCAGAACACGATAATACTAATCCACCCGAAGCCTTTTCTCCTATTAGGTTTCCAGCATATCTTATCATACCCAGCTCCATTCAGAGGTATGGAGTAAACCATCTCCATAAAGTTTGACAACAACTCCAATTCCCAATCCTGAACAGGTCTTATGAAATGCAAATCCCAATGAAGAGCACCATTGGAAAATTTCATGAGATTCACTACCACTGCCTCTTTATCATGGCTGATCCAAAATAATTCTGGAAACTGATTTCAAAATATTATCCCCACACCATGAATCTCCCAAAACTTCACCTTGGACCCATCACCAATTTCAAACAGAATTTACTGTGAGAATACAGGCCACCATTGTCTTAAAGATTTTCCAAGACTCACTCCATAAGAACCAGAAACAATATTGGTGCGCCATCCCCCCCAAATTCGTCCATACTTCACCTCTACCACTCTCCTCCAAAGCTCATCCCATTCATTACCAAATCTCCACAACCATTTCCCAAGTAAAGCTTCATTAAAACGTCTCAAATTTCTAATTGCCAAATTCCCTGATTGAAAAGAAGCACAAACCTTATCCCATCTAAGTATCTAGCCAAGTGAAGCTTAGACTTGTCTCCCATCCCACTCCATAAAAAGTTCCACTGCATCTGTTCAATGCGCCTAGCTACATCGCAAGGGATAGGAAAAAGGGACATATAATAAGTTGGCAAATTAGAAAGAGTACTTTTAATTAAAGTAATTCTGCCACCCTTAGACAAATACAATTGTTTCCAGCCTGCCAATCTCCTTTCCATTTTCTTAATAATAGAATTCCAGATTGTCTTCTCTTTGAACTTAGCTCCCAGTGCCAACCCCAAATATTTCATTGGAAGAGACCCCTTCTTACAACCCAAAATATCCATCAATACCTCTATAATAAAAACCTCCCCCACAGGAACCAATTCAGATTTACCAAGATTCACCTTCAAGCCAGACACCACTTCAAACCAAATAAAAACCAGGTGAATAAATATAATTTGGTCTGGATTAGCATCACAAAAATTGAGTGTATCACTGGCAAAGAGTAAATGAGACACTGTCAAACTATTCACCATGTTGCCCACAGTAAAACCTGACATGTGGTTCCAGCACCGTCCTAAGATCATTATTAACATATACTCATTGAGTGACAATTAATGATGGTGATAAACAGATTGCTGTGGTTTATGGGACAATCTGATGCAGGTGAATGGGGTCTCAAGGGGAATGTGTTTGGGAAATAAAAAGAGAACAAAAAAAGGGATAGAAACTCGGAATTAGCACCTCGGAGTTAATACCATACAATGAAAACAGAAAAATAGATTGCAGAAATCACCACCTAGGTTTGCTTAGAATCACAAGCGTGGGATAAAAATAGGAACCAGGAACCAGCAGTTTGGCTTGCTTGGAATTAGCACAAAGCATTGGAAGAAAACTGTCAACCCCAATTTCAATAAATCCATGATCAATTGTCGACAATTGTGAACTTTGGGCCCTTTTAAATAGGATTCTTATATAACATCAAATATGGAAAGAAATAAACTCATAATAAGATTAAATCATATATGGAAATAAAAATCAAATAGGAATTGAATCTCTCTAATAGCATCAATCAATGATCACAATGCAAAGAGCCTTTAACCAAAAAAATAAAAAATTCGATGCCAAGAGCGTTGTAGCTCGATTGACACCTCTTGGCGTTTTCAATGAAGACGTTTAGGGTTCAAATGCCCTCTCCAATATTGTAACTATCAAATTTATTAAAAAAAAAAAAATCATGATCAATTAAGTCCGACAAAATCAATCAGATTAATAGGTCCAATTTGATGTCTGTATCATACTCCTTACCACCTGAGCTAAGCCTAGGGAGTAGGGCCTATTCAATCTACCTACATAATATGACATTTTACTGGCTTATTATTTATTATTTGGTTCTTCATAACATTTGTACATTTCTATGTTCTTTTTTCACCTCTCCTCTCCCCCTCTCATTTTCTTTAAAAAATATATCTTCATTTTCCTTTGATGAGTACTCATTTTCGCCAAACAGAGGGGATACACTCCAAAAAAGAGTACTCATCTTTGCCAAACAGGGCTTTAACAAATCATGAGTTCAAGAAGACAATGGCCTTGGCAAGATTATTAAGTATTAGAAGACATTTTCCTGTTAGGAGATCATAATCTAAGAACAGGATTATTGTGGTACCACCTCTAGTTCTCAAGGAGGCCTACCAACTAGCTAACCATAGTTATATCTATGTACCTGAACAACTTATGATCATGTACTAGTTAAACCAATCTGTTTTGCCTTCAATAGTACCCCAAAAAAAAAAGTACTAATCTTCGCCCGTGGTTTGTGTAAGAAAAGAGATTTTTCTATGGATGGTTGGAACATGAAGTTCTAGATTCTGAAGAAGATATCAGCTGTTTTGATATATGTTCTGGTCATGTCATTGCTTGGTATCAATGCTTAGTGTTGTTTATTTTGCTCACATAGCCAACTTCGAGATATTGAGACTAAGGCTATTTGAAAACAAGTCAAAAAATGTATTCAAGTGTAGAAATAAGCTGTTAGCATTTTGGAATTTGCAACACGAGCTATCACCTATTGCCTTTTGAGATTATGTTATTTCATTTAAGATGTTGATGAACTGAATTGGTTATGAATCTATAGAGTTGAGTGATTGAAGTATGGTCTAGCTGACATGGGAATTTGCACTCATAAGTTGACATGACAGAGAGATATTGTGAATAAGATCATTAATGCACTTTGATTTCACTGAAGTCATTTCTTGTTAGAGCTCTAGGTTTAAGGTGGTTAGTTTTTGTGGAATGGTACAATCTGATTGGATTTCAGTATTAAGACTGCAAATATCTGGATGATGGTAAGCTACCAGACATGAGAGCTTCTTCTTCTTCATCTTTTTTATTTATTTTATTTCTCAAGAGGAGGCTGATTTGAATGGTCTATCTAATGTGATAATGAAAGTTACAAGGGAACTAGAGGATGCTTGGTGGGGGAGTGAATCACTTGAACAGATTTGTGACAGATGTCATTATAGTTTGTCTAAATGTGATTTCATTTGGAATGAGGAGTGTGTCATATGTTAAACTCGGAAGAAGCGAAATTAAATGAAAAATATCAACTCTCTATAGCCAGTCTAATGCACTCTGATATGATGGAGAGATGATAGTAACTTGGATAAAACACTGTAAGTGCCTCATGTTTGTAGAACTTGTGCTTGAATAAGATCCAAAACACCGCAATAATCTAAATTATGTTTTCAGAATAGTATAGTGTTTGGTTAGAACTTAGGGATCACTTTGTTGCAGATGCATCCATCCCTTTTTTTAAACTGGTGCCATTGCCAACTAATTTGAATATAATGGACAGCAAAGGGCACTAAATCAAAGTATAAGTCATAAAGTTTTTTGGACAAAAGCTCGGTCAAAGGTAAATGTGGCTATAGACATAGTACACATACTCTGGATTGATTGATGTTGGTTGATATGGAATTATTGCAATGAAGTCCAAAATAATTCTCCGAATTATCAAAACTCTTCTTGTAGTCTACACATTTCATTTCTAAAGTTTGCAAGTTATAACTAGGTTAGGGGATAATCTTGGGAATGCTGACTCTATGAGATCATGGGTCTACATTTGCATGGAATATAAATGAGTATTTGCCCGTTATGATACCTTAAGGCCTAGCAGCAGAAATTTGCATTTTGCTTTTTTGATTGATATGATTGCATTTAACTTTAGAGAGCGTTTTGATTACTGAGATTGTTGAATATATATATTTTAATTCTTTGGGAGAGAAAGTGATCTGGTAGTGATTTTTTTTTTCTTTTTTCCCTCCACTTCCAGGCTGGAGTTTACTTCAATAAAATACAATGCTTTTGCTTTGAGGAGCAGCGTCTCCTTCCGGGGGAGCAGATTGATATGCCTGTAAGCCGTGTTTTTATTTATTATTATTTTAAATTATAATTATATTTATTAAATAATTTATCAGCAAATTATTGAATTATATTATTAATTTTAATCAAAATGCAGGTATTCTTTTATATTGATCCCGAGTTTGAGACAGATCCAAGAATGGATGGTATCAATAACTTGATTTTATCATATACCTTTTTCAAGGTTTCTGATGAATAAAAGGAAACTGCTATTGTAGCGTTGAAGAAGATTACCTGAGACCATGAGGGGCCAGACTTCTGTATTAAAGAAGAGGGAAACACACATAATAAATATCAAATTTTTTTTTTTGAGAAACAATAAATATCAATTTTTGATGTTACATGGTTTATCTTATTTTCTGCATTTTGTAATTTTCTATTTGATTATTCCATCTTCATGGGAAACTGAAGATGCTATTTTTTCCCCTTATGTATTTGTAGTATGATATGATATTAGTTTATTGAGTAAATTGGAAATCAAATTATACCAGCTAAGTTTGGGAAATTTTGATTTTAGTCCCTAAAATTTAAAAAATCTAATTTTGATCCCAAATACTTGAGAATCATATCATACACTATATAATAAAAGTTGAGCTTAGAAACCGTGGTTACACCAAGTGGTTTTACCAAATTGTAGAAATTTTTTTAGATTTTAAGAAAAAATATATTTAATTTTTGTTCTCCTATAATTTCTAAATTGATAAAAATCTTACTTTGATTACAATCCAAATTCTATCTTAATTTGATTACAATCTAAATTCTTCGTCTAATCTTTTATTAGAATATCTTAATTAAAAAAAAAAGCAACATATTATGGATGCAGAAATTTATAGATATAATTTTGTTATTATCAACTTCTCTCTCTCTCTCTCTCTCTCTCTCTATCTATATATATATATATATATTCTGTTTTTCAGTGTATTTTTAAAAGATGTCATTAGTGTATCAAAACGTAACTCTAAATAAAGTTTTGAAAAACAAAATACCATGTAGTCTATACTCTTTAAGTGCATAACACATTTTAAAGGTACTACAAATATTCTGGCAAATGAAAAACCTCTAGTTAAGTTTTCTTAGGTTTTTAATTATTAAATTCAGGAACTTTTTTCATATAAATATGTTGTGTGATTGTTTGAATCCAAAGAACAATACTTTATATACAATTTATATGATCTAGACTCAATTCAAGTGATTATTAATTTATTATTTTTCAATAAAATTATTCTAAAGGTTTATAGTCAAAACCATTCAACGCACGAGAGTAATGTTAGTGTCTCCACAATTTTTAAATTAAAATATGCATATCATTTCAAAATACAAATTAGTTAATGGATGAATTATCAACATTTATGTTTTTGTCACTTTTTTAGATCTTATTTTAAATTCCTATACTTTAAAAAATATTAATTATTAATAATAGTTTTTCTTCTCAAAAAAAATATATTAAAAATAGTTTCCTTTTTCTCCTCTTTTTTTATTTATTTATTTCTATAGAAATAATTGTCAACTATTTTGGAAATTCAGAGATGTAGTGCCATTTTTGAAAATCTTAATATCATCATATTTTAGGAGTTTTTTTTTTTTTTTTTTTTGTTTGTTGAGAAAGAATCATATTTTAGTAGTTGTTAGTGTAATTTATGCAAACTCTTTTCACAAATAATTTGGATTTGAGATCAGGGAACAGTTGGGGATATGGAAAGACATTTTTCAAATCTAGTTTTTGTATAAAACAGTTGTAGACTATTTTATCCTTGATTTCTAGCCAAGCTATCAACTGGAAAATCATCATTTGTATAGATGATTATATGAAATTCCTTATCTATAGTACTAATATATGCATTCGTAATTGATTGAAATTAAGTAATAAAGGGGCCATAAAAGTTTCGAGGGCAGGGACATTGCTGAAGTTGAAAGCTTCAAACATTTTTAAGCGTCAGTTGACAAGTGATCAATCAAGCATGATTAAAAAAAAAACCCTTTTAAATACTTTGATTTTTTTTTTCTTTCTAAATCATATTAATTAGATTTTGAAACGACAAACTATTTTCTGCTATTAATTAGATTTAAAGTTCCTTAGCAACCAACAAAAATTGCCAACAAAAGGTCCTATGGGGCAATTATTCCCACATTAGTTCACAAAAGCACAACACAAGCATGCAGCAAAGATACATCTGAATCCTGATTAAGAAGCAGACAGCCAAGTTCCAACCAAATAGCAAATTGCTTCCTAAAATATTGAGCAAATCTTACTTATTATTCTTTGGTTGTTGAATGTTGGATTGGAACAATGTCACTCATTAATTCCATACTGGAATTGACTTTGCTTCCTTGCAGAAACACACTTGTGGTAAGTAAGAAATCTTGTTCCAATGCTAGAGAAAATGTTATCATCATCCTCCATTGACAACAGTTTTACTATAGACTAAAGAGTAGTGGTTTGCCAATCTTGTCTGCTTCAGTTAAGATTGTTCTAATGAAGAGAGAGAGAGAGATTGAGATTGGGTTATTAATTTGTTAAATTCTATTAGGGAGCTACATTTGTTTTGCAAAACTTAAATGACAAGCAATGCAATAGTAGTAGGTAGATTTTCGAATCATGACCTAACTAACTATATGACATGCTGCTTACCCATATAATAGTAAAGCCAAAATAGCTTCTGAGGGTTTCCCACAAATGCAATCAAAGCTCCATTGTTGTGTGTCTTTGTTAGATAACGGCTTTAACAAGAAATACTTGAAAGTGGGTATTTAACAACCCGTGTTCATCTTCTTATTCATCTTCGTGTACCTTTGATTGTGATCATTTGAAGGAGAGAGTGTGACATAAAGCAACGTGCTATATTTGCTGAGTCAACTTACTAGACAACTCATTCAAGTTGTTGCTGTTATTATTATTATTTTATCTATTTATCATATACATTGGTCCTCATCATGATTACTATAGTTTACTAAACATCTGTATTTTTATTTCTTGGTTAAATAGAAAGAATCATACCTCATCATGGTAGTTGGAAACATCATAGAATATACAGTACTAAATATGAATGATGTGTTTCATTTATTCTAGAATTTTACAAATGTTTCAAAATTTTGTAAGAAAATTATAAAAAACATATATGAAAAAAAAGTGAATGTACATACATGGATGTGAATAAATAATTCTAAACAAAAAGTACGATTATTTCTGCTAGACTATTTCTTTTATTGTATTCTAATTTAGTATAATAATTATAATTATGTTATTGTAATATAATTTCATGAGATACTATAATAAAAAACAACAACTAATTCAGGATACTAAGTAATTTAATATAATGTTTTATATATTTTTAAATTTTTTTGATAGTGTTCAAGCAAAATAAAAAAAATTATTTATTTCTCAGACTGTTATAACTTAAATAATTTTATTTTATGTAAAAATTTTAATGTGTGTGTATGTGAAAATTTGATTTATTTTTTGTCACAATTTCAGTTGAGTGAGAATCTAGCTAGCATCAGGTGAACTCTTATAGAGAGTACAATTATGCCAACTCAAATAGTTGTATCTCACTTATTTCAAATCTAAAATAGATTCAATTTGTGTTTTGTTGAAGATTCTATGCATACTTTCCAATAAAACAAGTTTCATTCAAAATTCAATATGGTGCAAATGATATGGACAAAATATCACCAATTCATCATCTTGAGTAAATTACAACCTTATTATCTTTGAGTAATTTCTAATCCAAAGTCAAAGCCCAAACTCAATCCTAACACAATTCTATTGATACAATTTAAAATTGATATGTTTTGAAGTTAAGAGTTATACCTATGAACCCTATCAATATGTATGTATTATTAAAATCTATATAATAACCCAAGCTATAGAAAATTATGAATCGATCAAAGAAAAAAAATTCAAGATTGTAATTAAAAACTATGAAAATGTTGAAGTTAATTAATGAAACATAGAATTATAGATATTGATTTTGATAACTGTGATCACATATAATGATATAGCTTATCATAATAAACAATTACCATGTCAATAAAAGTATTGATGTTTAGTTTAATATGTATTTTATACTTTTAATTATAAAAATATTTTGTTTCATATAATGTAAGAATTTATTTTTGGTTAATATATATATATACACACGCGTGTGTGTATTTTATGGGGGGAGGGAGAGGGCCTAGAGGGAATGACCCCACTTACTTTTAAAATTTTCCCACCACATACATTTTTTTATAAGAAATTAAAAATATAACTAATGGTCCCCCTTTATTTTTATTTAATTTAATTTTTTTATAAATTTGTACTACATTTATTTAAATGACTAAGGCATAATTTTGTTTCCTCTTATTACTTTTATAGCATACATAACTCATTAAATTAAAGTGTAATATTAATCAAAGTATATTTTCTTAAGAGTAAATAAATAAATGTTTAATTAGTCATTTTCCTATTATTACTCTTACACCATACATAGGCCATCAAACCAATATTCAAGATATATGTTCTTAGAAATATACAAAATCTCTTTAATAAAAACTTATTTATTTTCGAATTTAAAATTTAAAAAAAAAAATTTTGCATACAAATAGTTAGAAATATGGATGCTATGTTTTCAGTATTCTTTCAATTTTTAGTAGAAATAAAAGATGCTGATTTTGTGGTTAGGAATTAAAGATCCTTATTACATTTATCATCTATGAATAATAAGGTTTTTATTTATTTTTATTATTGTTATATTTCTTATATCGACTTGTAGATGTTTATGCATGCATGTAAGGGGCGTTTATTATTATAATTATTTAAAATTGATTGAATTTTTATATGTGTCATAATTTTTAAAATTATCGGTATACTTTAATTGTGCAACCTTGACTATAAAAAGTCTTGATCTAAAATGCTTACAAATATTAAATACAGTTAATATGATTTAAAAGATAGTTGATAATTTATAAATGATTGTATGAAAAAAATTGAGTTATGTAAAATATCATATGTTAAATCAAGTTTATATATATATATATATATATTCTTTGAATTTTCTTTTTATATTGGAAGGAAGATAGCATTATGAATTGTCCTATTTGAGCTCTAGTAATTAGCTTGACCCTTGGGAAAAAATTCTGGTTGCACCACTACTTGCGTATTAAATTTTTACTAGAAATCTACTCATAATGAAACTTTTACTAAAACTTTAAGGCTGTTGCTTTTATTTAGTAAATGTGTGTGTGAGTTTAGTCATAGGATTTTCTCAAAAAAGAATCATGGGAGTGAGTTCTCCCACATCGAAAAAGTGAGTGTTCACTTTAAGGTATAAAGCATTCATACACCTTTCAAGAGTTAATGACTTTTGAAAGGTGTAAGTTGTGTGATATTATACTTATATCTCCTCTCCCTAGTAAATGTGTATGTGAGTTTAGTCTTATGATTTTCTAAAAAAAATAAATAAATAATAACCTTAAGGCTATTACTGTTACATGTACTTTAGCGAACATCTTTTTTTTTTTTTTGGGTACGTGTAATTAAAATTTTTAAATCATTGGGATTCCCTCCATGGCAAGCCAAAAAGAATTACATGTACAGTTCAGTTTCTTCACTTTACTCTCACTTTGCAATTATCACATTAAACAATTGACCTACACTATTTCAATCTAGTTAAAAAATGTAGAATCATATCATTGCATATTGTTCTTTTATCTATTTTCTGAAAACTTTTGTCATTGACATTTTTAATATAGAAATTAGCATTTCAAAATTTTCTCGTACACACTGACAACTCTAGCTGAGTTGCTAGCTAGTCTTACTGAGATCGTAAGCTGTTGACAAAACCATGTCATGCTCTTGCTTTAATTAGGACTGAAGTTTTTTGATGATAGTTGATAGGAACCAGGAATTATGTCTTTAATTAAAACCCCCAAAAGGAGATTTGAAGAAACTTAATTAGTAGGGTAATTGCGTATGACAAATATATGAATGAGAGGGAGGTTTAATCAGAAAGTTTGGTGCAAGAGAGCATGCAAATTCCTAAGCATGCTGGTGATGTAGCAACAGAAATAAGCAGTGAAGACAGCTACCAATCTCCAACCTCCAGTTTTCCAACCCTTTATATATTCACTTCAATTCTGTAACGGTTCAACCATCAAAGCCTAGCTAACATGGAGAAGACACACACCAAATCAGCACTTAAGGTTCTTTATGCTTCTTCTTTATTTTGTTTACTCTTTAATGCTCTTAGTACAATGTTTGTACTTAATATAAATTTTTGTTCTTTTTTTTGCTTCAAAGTTTATGAAGGCTAGTTCACAATCTGCACTCTCGTGGAGCTCTACTTCTAGAGGAATGGTGAGATATGTTCTACTTCACTAGGCTCCTATAAACATATCATTACCAAAGTAGCACATGAGTTTGGCCCCTAGAATTAGGACTCATTTGGTAAAGTGTTTTAAAATCGCATATAGTTTTTTAAACTTCACATTTTTCCTAAGTCTAAGTTTTTAAAATAATTACATTTTAAAAATAAATTGTACCAAATGAACTGACTTAAGATATCACATTTTAACTTAGTTTTGAAATTTTAATCTAAGTTACAGTTGATGTATACTTGGATTTGAAAACGGGGATGCATGGAGGGAGTGTGGGGGTGAGATATATCTTAGGTTCATAACTTATTGTGTGAGCAAAAAGATATCTCATTTTGGTTTACCCTACCTCAATTATGAAGTCATAATTTATAAAATTGTGGACAGCTTTACATACTGTAGAAGCAATATAGACACGCTCGACCTTATCTTTGAAGTTATGATTATAGACAACTTTACATTATATTTTTTTTTGAGAATCAACTTTACATAACTTTAGAGAAGGAAAGTGGAAAAGAAAATCTAATCATTGTTGCTACCTTTCTCCTATGGTATCCCTTTTATGGAGGAAGTTCCTTATTTGCCATTATTGTTTCCTTAATATTGATAAAATTAATAATTCAGGATCCACAGGAAGTGCACAATGCATATGCCTAACAAATCAATCTAATTCTAGGTTCTTCCACATATGCACAATAGTAACGGTTAGTGCACTAGTTGTGAAAAATAACATTTTCACATGTGAAACGTCATTTATTCCAAAGTATTTCTCCACTTGGCAAATAGGAGAAACGCATACACTTAAAAAGAGTGGGAAAAAAAGGAATAAAGAAAGCTTCCATTCAATAAGAGTTCTCAAATTAAATTGGTTGTGTTGACTGTTGAGGACGACTTATCAACTTAAAACAAAAAAAAAAAAAAAAAACCTCGACTCATGTGGAACATAATCTTCTCAATTTTAAGTCTATTTTATGGTTAATATTTTATTTTTTTAAATTTGATAACTTATAGAGTATTATATTATTTAAAATTTTAAATAATGTATCACTAAATTTGTAATATTTAACATGGATAATAAAATGGATTTATTTCAAATGAAAATTATTCTAACACTATTCAAGTTTAGGTACCATGTGCATTTTATCCACTGTTTAATACCATATATTTCAAATAATCAATTGGATTTTCAATAATCACCTAGATATTGTCCCATATACTTGTTATAATAATGCATCATACTGTGAATTTTCTAGATTCATTTCTCACTTCAAATTATCCCTAATATGTATGTAATACATGTTAAACCTAAGTTTTGTAAGTGTTTCTACCATATCACACTACAGCCTAGAAAAATTTTAAAAAATTTTTTAGGTATGAAGATATTAAAACTGCATATATATGCAACAATTGAAAGAAATAAAGGTCAAAAGAGTCCGAGCAAGAAGGCCCCTTTATTTGCATAATCATGATATAGGCATTTTTCTTCTCTATCATACGCTCATTCTTACATGAATATTGGTCTGGAAGCTTACGTAGTTGGTGGTACATGATTGTCACTAAAGTATATAAAAATGGATGTTTTTTAATTCACAGACAAAAGATGAGCTCAAAGACAGGCTCTTTGGCAAATCTAAGGTAAATTTATTCAACTTCAGTTGTCCCATTCCTTTCTTTCTCTTTATCTCTCTCAATTGTGAGACTCCAAATGCATTTCTATCCATCACTCTAGGCTTCTCAGAAGTCTCCACCAAGAGAGAACACCAAGCCACAAGATTTCAAACTTCATACCCAAGAAAGAGCCATCAAACGAGCAATGTTCAACTACGAGGTGAGTCTTGATCATGAGCTTGCTTGTTTAATTTGTGTATAAACTAGAGCTTAGTTTGATCATTTCTCCAAATTTCTATAAACGTATGAATAAATATACATGCAGGTTGCTACCAAGTTGTTTGTCATAGAGCAACAGAAGAAACAAGCAGAAAAGTTGCAGAAGGTAAACCATATATATATATATATATATATGTACATATATATATATATATGTACATATATAACCAATTATATGTTATGTGAGAGCACTTTGATAGAAATGCTGATTATGAAACAGATGATAGAAGAGGAAGAGGTTCGTTTGCTTAGAAAGGAGATGATTCCAAGAGCTCAATTGATGCCCTTTTTTGATAGACCCTTTTTCCCACAAAGGTAATTAAGGGTCTTAATTATGTTTAGGTATCCTAAATTTGGGTTCAGACAGTGTACATCAACGGAATTTTTTTGGCAAGTATATATTTAAATGATCATCCTTTTTTTTTTTTGGAAAGGGGATTATATCAAATCGGAATTGAAGTTTTTCTTCGAAATGATGAGGCCAAAAAATGGAAAACTGATTTAATTTTCCAAAAAAAAAAAAAATATCTACGGAAAAACTTCACGGAATTGTTGATATCTTGTAATTGATACGGTTTTGCTTGTATTTTGATAAGCATCTTGGATTTAAAAAATTAATAGACCTTTTTTTTTTTTCAATACGAAATTAGTGAAAGATCCATAGAATTATGGCCAATATTCTGACAATTCGTTGATCTAATTCAGGTTTCATAATCTCTACTAGAGTTGATATAGCACAACAAATAAATTTTGCCTTTATGTATGACTAGTCTTTTACTACGTTTTAGAACCTTAGTGATTTTTTTCAATCTTAAAGAAGAGGATCTATGTCTGAGATTCAATTCATATGGGAGCTGGAAACTATTGATACCACCAATTGTTTCCCATTTTGCAGATCAAGCAGGCCCTTGACAGTTCCTAGAGAACCAAGTTTCCTCATGAGGAGTGGCAAGTGCGGAGGCTGCAATATCTCTTGCAATGGACTATACACTTTTCAAGGAAGTCATGGTGGTCTGAATGCTATCAAATAATAAAATCACATGGCTAAAGAAAAAAGTTTGTGAAACGTGCGTACCCTTGATGCTGGTTCATGCATGCTGTACAACGTAGATCATAGAAATTTCGACTGTTATGTACTGTACGTAGTTGTGATATGGTAGATCGTTTATAGGGAGTAATTAGTGACATTTTCCTAGTTTTTCTTTTACTTTTTTTCGTTTGTTTCTCTCTCTTGATTGATGTTACTAGGGAAGGAGACGACTATCTCCTGGTCGAAATAATGTCACTTGTGTTTTGATCTGTAATCTCTCTCTCTCTCTCTCTCTTACATTGAATGGGGGTAGGGGTGGTAATTCGTGTTCACGTGTTGGGTTCGTGTCGTGTTGACTCATGAGTATTCGACTATATGGGTCAATCTTAACCCGACATGTTTATTAAACGGATCAGGATTTCTCAACCTTAACACAACTCATTTATTAAACGGGTCAGTTATGTCGACATGTTTATCAGATTTTATCAAAACGGGAAAAAAACTAATTTTAGTATTAACTAAATTGATATGAATTATGAAAAACCAAACAAATAAATATTTTTAATATAAAATTGAGAACTAATGAGTAACTACATTACAAATAATAATTCAAAACAAAAACATATCTCAATATTACAAATAATCAATCATAATATGTCAAAGAAAATAAAACACAACAACTAATAAGTTTATATACCTAGGGTTTGAAATGTATATTGGTAAAATGTCATTTAATTAAACGAGTTAGACAAGTTAAACGGTTTCCATGTGATGGACACTAACTTAACCCATTTATTAAACGGATCAGTCGTGTCAACTCTAATATAACATGAACCCATAACCTACTAATTTCGTGTCGTGTCGTATCAGGTTCGTGGGTCGTATTCAATTTTTCCACCCCTAAATGGGGGCCATTGCTACTAGTTTTTTTTTTCTTCTGAGGAAAAGTCAGCTTTTTTTTTTAGTATGAGTAATTATTTATTGTATATATAGTTAGGGTAATTATAGGCTTACATTGTACTATAGTAATGTAAATGTTACATTGTAGATTAAACAAATATATACACAATGTTGTACACATTTATTTAGTCTACAATATAAATCTTACATTGTTAGTAGAATATAAACTAAGAATTTTCCATATAGTTATTTGAAGTTTAAGCTTATAAAAGTTGCAGTTATCTCTCTCTTAAGAATTATTCGTACCCCCACCCTTAACAGTGTAAGTGAAGATCGCCCATTTGTGCGAAAGGGCGTAATTGTTCATACCCATATTAATGGTTCCTTAATGTGTATGGTAATATTGTTAGATTGAGAATCACCAACACAAAAAGAGAGAGAATTAAAATGTAACAATGAATGAGGAGTTTTAGTATTTATAGACTCCTTCGTGTCTCTTGGGAAGAGATATGTCTGTTTACCAAGAGTTGTATCTTATCTAAGAGACACAACTCTTTAGTAAATAACTAACTCTAACGTTTAATTAATTCTCTATTGTAAGTTGGTGAAACAACACCATCCACCGAGTGGGGGTTATTGTATAAGAGAGGGTGTACTATATTATGGTGTGATCACTTATCACTATTATATGCTAACATCTCCCACTTGATCGCACCATAATAAATGGCATTAACTACAATCAACATATACTATGGTGTCACCATGATATTGTCCAATGTTGATTCTCATCTATGCTCTTCGTAGATTGGTGTCAGTGTCTGACTCTAACAAAACTGTGTACACATCTTGTCATATACCACTGACCGCACCCTTCATTTTATACCACTCCAATAGTATACTCCGGATGTCTTATCACTTACTATTATTTCAAATGAATGGCATCAAACATGTGGGACGTTTGTCACCACATGTAGCCGAGGATCTCAGTCCACACTCGCACTATCGGTCGATGTCCTTAAGCCACACACACCAGACATGTGTTGACCTGCATTGAATCTCTTGATGCTTCCTCTAAGCCAGTATCTTGAAGGTTTTCTTGTATGACTGCAATGACTTTTGTTGTACAAGCTGTGTTATGTATGATGTACATTAGTGGACTTCACATTAACTTCTTATACAATGCTATTCTGCTTAGTACTGACCAATTGTGTCCCTAAAGCAGAAGCTGCATAACTATGTTCTTCGGGCGTCCCCAGTCCTTCCATCTATGCAAATACATGTAGTATCCCATCTAGGTTTTTGGATCCACCAGTCCCATATTTCCTACATGCACTCTAAATCTATCTAGAATCAATCCTTTGGTCATAGAATTAGCCACCATCTCGCTTGAGGGGATAAAATGGACTCGTATTTCGTCCTTCTCCACTATATCTTGAATATAGTGATAATATGTTTTGATGTGTTTGCCTTTAGAGCTATTTGCTTCACTTTTTATTAACAAGATAGCAGACTTGTTGTCACAAAACATATCAATTGGTCTATTTGGTATACCTAATTTTAAACTGTAGAAAAATTGTTTAATCCAGACCGCTTCACTTACCGTTGTGCTGCATGATATGTATTCTGCCTCCATGGTATGTTTTGCAACACAATCTTGTTTCTTACTTAACCAAAAAACAGTTGTTCTACCGAATAGGAATACATGACCACTAGTAGATTTTCTATCATCTACATCTCCTGTAAAATCAGCATCTGTATATCCTATTACTTCTAGATCACTAATTTCAAAACATAATTTCATACCTTTGGTGCCTTGGAGATATCTAAAAATTCTTTTGACTGCCTGCCAATATACCCTTCCAAGATTAGATTGATATCTACTTACTAATCCTACCACATGACAAATGTTTGGCCTTGTGCTAGTCATTGCATACATTAAATAGCCCACAACTTGGGCATAGGGGACATTTTCCATAAATTCTTGTTCTTCTTTATCTTTAGGGCGCATATTCTTACTTAACATAGTTCATTTACTTACAAGCATACTCAAAGCCTTAGATTTACCATATGAAATTTCTTGAATACTTTCTCCAAGTAGTTCTCTTAATCCAGATATAATAATTTTGCATTTCAAAACCTTTTGGTTTTAACATGTAAATGTCTTCTTTTAATTCACCATTAAGAAAAGTTGTTTTGACATCCAGTTGATGCAATTCTAAATCCATTCTCACCACAACAGACATAATAATTATATTTGAAGCGAATTTAGCTACTGCTGAATAGGTATCAACAAAGTCTACACTGGGTTGTTGAGTAAACCCTTTAGTCACCAATCTTGCTTTATATTTATCCAAAATACCGTCAGCCTTAAATTTCTTTCTTAGAATCCATTACAGCCAATGACTTTTCTTCTATCTGGTAAAGCTATTAATTCCCTAACATCATTTTTCTTGATGGATCCTAGTTTATCCATCATAGCATCTTGCCATTGTTTTTCCATAATTAGTTGGTTCCTCATTTAAATTTTCTTCTATATTAAACAAATGATAATCTTTAAGCACAGTTGACAGTCATCTAATCCTTTTACTCCCACTCTTCTTAGAATTGAAGGCATGTTGATCTGGAACAAAGGCTTGTTGGTTCGGTACCAATATATCTAATTTTCTTTTGCTCCCACTTTTAGAAGCATCCATATACTGATCCTAATTTTCATTATCAAGGTATTCTTGTAATCTTATCTCTTCAAGTGGTGTAATTTGATTAGTACTTTCAAGGAAAATAGCATCCCTGCTTTCTATCAATCATTTTTCCTAATTATAAAATCAGTAATCACTTCCATTTTGAACATTTTCAATGAATTTGTACTCCAACGTCTTCCCTTTTAATTTCGATATAAGTATATGAGCCTTACATCCCCAAATTCTTAAGTTTGATAAATTTAGTTTGTGACCAGTCCAATATTCCTAAAGTGTAAGATCCTTATACTTTTGTATTAACTTTGTTTAATAAATATGTGGCAGTTGACAAATCTTCTCTCCAAAAAGTGAGTGGAAATTTTGAATGAGACATCATTGATCTTGACATCCCCAATAGAATTCTATTGCATCTTTCAGCACTACCATTTTGTTGAGGTTTGTAAGGCATAGTGTAAATATGCCTAATTCCTTCCCCCTTACAAAATTGATCAAAAGCTTCATACTCACCACTTCTATCATTGTTGATACTTTTAATAGATCATCCTAATTGTTTTTTTACTTTAGTTTTGTAGTTTTTAAATTTTTTGAGTGCTTTAGATTTGTGTTTGAGTAGATAAATATATCCATATTACGAATAATCATCAATAAAGGCGATAAAGTATTCCATTCCTTTATGTGTTTTGGTTCTCAAGGGTCCACAAATATTTGAATGGATTACTTCTAATAACTCTGAAGATTTCCAATGTTTAGCAAAATCTTTTTATGTCATCTTTCCTTTGATGCATGATTCACAAACATCAAAATTTTCAGTGTTTAGATAGGTAATAAATCATTTTTACTCATTTGATCTATTTTACTCATATGTCCTAATCTAAGATGCCACAAGTAAGAAGAATTTGACACAACAAAGTAATAGCAAACAGAATCTTTATTATAAATATTATTGCTAAGTACATACATTTTATCGATTCTTACTCCTTTGAGTTTTACATTACCCTTACAAATAGTCACACAACCAGACTTACTTAATTTCATAACATTTTTTATCTAGTATAGAAATAGAAATAAGATTCCTACAAACATCTGGTACATATAATACATCACTTAAAATTACAACAATACCATTAATTGATAATTTACATTTTCTTTCACCTAATACATCACTATAAGGTCTTATTTCCCATATAAAATTTATTTTCTCCTATCTTTTTTACCTTCAGTTCAACGATCAATTCTTTACTTCTTGTTATGTGATGAGTCATGGTTGAATCGATCCACCAATTGTTTGATGATGGTTCAATTATCATTGCTTAAGAAATCGTCATTATAATCTACTTTGATTCATTATTTTTGTTATTATTATTATAATTAGGACAATTAATCCTAATATGTCCAAATCTTCTGCAATGATAACAAGCATATTTTGGTTTTCCATTATATCTTTGCTTATTTGGCCACTTTCTTTGAAATTTTCTTTTTTTATATGGAAATGATGTATTTTTCCATTGTCATTTAGGAGCTCTTGATTTAGGAACTGTTTGAGTCATCATCAATTTGTTATTTTGATTTTCATTCTTTCTTCTTCAAAAACTAACAAAATAGGCAATCATATCATAGTGACTTTTTTACCACTATGTGTAAGTATTGTAACTATATGATCTCAAGATGGTGGAAGTATATTTAAATGGTGGTTACTTGCATTTTGTCCAACACAGAATTATCGGCATTAGCCAATTCTTTGGCTAAAAGTTTCATTGTATTAATACAGTCACCTATGTAATCACCTTCATTCATATGTGTACTATTAAATTTATCTAATAGTAATTGCACACGTGTTTCAGATTTTGGTCCATATTTAGCTTCTAAGGCTTCCATCAACCCCTTAGCAGTTTCTTTATCTTCAAATAAAGGTATTATATTGTCTTTTATATGGTGTAACATAGAAGCTTTAGCAAGTCATCCACTTCCCATTTATCTTTGGCTTTAATTTCCTCATTGTCATTTTTATCTGTTGGTACAAGTTTTATTGTTGACAATGTATATAAAGTCCTCATGCGTCATAATAAATATTTTATATAATGCTTCTATGATCAGAAATTACTACCATTAAGATTTTCCATACGATTAGAATCAAATGAGGTTTTAATTGCCGTTGCAAATTAAATATGGAACCCAAGAAATATTTTTAAAAAAATGTATATAATGTGATAGCAAAATAGAATTAATAAACACAGCAAACTCATAATTATATAAGCAAATTAAGCACAATAAAAATACTTATATTGTCTTTGAAAAAAATAAAAACACCAAACTGGAAAAAATAAAATAAAATGTATAATGAAAACACTTATATATAAGTACACTATTTAAAAGAAACTATATAACTATTACAAATAGTGACGCTTGTAGTCATTCATGTTTCCCCTTTTATATGCTTTTCTTGGGTTTGTCACGGATATCCTCTAAATGATTCTATGTACCTTCTCTTGTATTGTGAGGAACTGAAATTGCATTTTTGTCTTATGGACTTGGATGACTCTCCTTTCTCAAATTTGCTAAAATTACTTTTTCTTTTGTAATGAGGATTAGAAATACTTTTAACTTGTTTTACCTTTTGAATTTTGGTTGTTTTGGGCTTGAAACTGAGGATAAACTTTGCTTTTATTGTTGTTAGTGCGGTAACTATTTTTCAAGTCAAGTGAAATCGCCAATTTTTTATTCAAGTCTGGAAACTTAGGACAAGTTTCGTGAATTGGACTTCAGGTACGGCTTGCTGGTAGGCTTGTTTCAAGGCTTGAATAACTCCAACTTTTAATGACCTTACAAAGTGGGCTAGTGTAAACACCCCATTTTACAACTTGCATTTAATTAATAGATAGATCTTTAGATTTGTGATACAAAACGAATCATGATACTCTAACGATCATAATGGTATGTCATGGGCTTTGATCGGACCACCTAATCAAAAGTTATTGTGGGGGTATGGGCCTGAAGGGATCTGGATGGCCCATCCGCGAGGGTTTAGGCCCGGATGACCTAGAATGGCTCGCATGACCGAAGCCCAGGATCGTTGGGCTAGAACCATCCCCTTGAGAGGCCCACAAGGATCGGGGCACAATGATTTGTAGCACCACTTCAACTGGGATCGTGTTTGGTTTGGTACAGGTACCGACTGCTGGGCTTGTTAAGAAAATAAAGGTGGTTTAGGTCGGTGACCGGACACTAAGTAACGCCTTTGGGGAATTCGCCCTCGAGCACTAGGTGGCGTTTGGAACAAGTTACGAGGGAATCCTTTAAAGTCGTGAGGATCCCTGTGGATTTACATGGACGTGGGAGGACGTGTACAGCAGGAAAATAATGATGATCAACCCATTAACCAAGTACTATAAAAGGTGGAAGAGGTAGAGAGTTAAGGGTTGGTTGAAAAAAGGGGAGGAAGAAACAAAAGGAAGGAGAGAGAGAGAGAGAGAGAGAGAGAGAGAGAGAGAGAAAGAAAGAGAGAGAGCAAAACGAGAGGGAAACACTTGGGAACTGAGGGAAGTCAGGGGCAGGGTCCCAGATTAGGGCTTAGAGAGGGCGAACCAGACTAAGCTGAAAGCCTCATTAGTAAGATCAAAGTATAGCCCACGTACAAATTAATTGGGGGCACAATTACCAATTTACTAAGAGGTATCCCGGTGCCCACAATTGGCACCGTCTATGGGAATCTTACTCATTCTGAGGGCTTTGAGCTGGTTTGATATTGTCTAATCATGGAAGGTTCGCATGTTGGATAAGGTTCCAAGGCGGGAAATCATTTAAGGGTCTCATCGTGGGGCCGTAGGAGGCTAGAAAGGGAGTGTAGAAGGGAGCAATAGCATATGCAAGATGGGCACGAGACAAGGGTAGACTCAGACGAGGGATCTTCGCAGGGGGAGAGAACTGTATCTTACACTCCCGAGCGATCTATTCGGGGTGATCGGCAAAGAGAATTAGAGAACTTGCGAAAAGTAGGTTAATGATTTGGAAATCGAACTGAGAGGCCGACATCATAGAAGAGAGCAAGATGATTTATCTGTTGATCCCGACTACATTCTGGGGGCGTCATCCTGAGGTAGTGGTTCACTTCATTCGAGGGAGAGATCCCGTGAGACAACCGGAAGGCGTAGCGAATCTCCTCGTCGTGGTCGGCATGGTCATTATAATGCGGCTCTCGATGCTATGAGTAGAGCGCTGAAGAGGGCTGCCCGGTCATCGTTCTCTGAACAGATAGAGCGCACAGAGATGCCTAGGCGATTTACCCGTCCACCGTTTATAATTTATGATGGAAAAACCGATCCAATTAAGCATGTAAGTCATTATATACAAATGATGTCGCTTTATTCTCATAACGACGGGTTGATGTGTAAGGTATTCCCGACCAGTCTTAGCCGAACAACTATGAGATGGTTTAACGGACTGAGGAAAGAATCAATTCGAAGTTTCGGTGAGCTAATACAGGAGTTCGGTGTTTGGTTCATAATGTGTAGTAAAGTCTGATAACTCATAAATGCTTTGTTGTTTATGAGGATGAGGACTGGGGAAACCCTCCGTTCTTATGCTAATAGGTATTGGGAACTCTATAATGAAATAGGAGGGGGGAACGAGTAGGTCGCCGCTAGCACTTTCCGGTTGGGTCTCCCCGAGGACTCCAAGTTGAGGGACTCTTTGACCATGCGACCCCCCCGAGAGCATGCATCAGTTAATAAGGAGGATTGAAGAGTACAAAAGATTAGAAGATGATCGCTTGCAGGGAAAGGGCAAGGCCTCAGCCTCTTCACAGTACCGTAAAGAACATCGTCCCGACAAGTTCCAATAGAGGCTTAGAAGAGAACCGAGGGTTTTCGGAGATGATTCGGTACAACGACTCGAGGGAGTTAATTTGGCGTTCAAGGAGCCCGTTATAAGATCCTTGAACGTATTAAGAATGAACCTTATTTTCGGTGGCCCGGTAAGATGGGTGGTGACCCGGGGAGGAGGAACCAAAGTTTGTATTGTACTTATCATAGGGAGAAAGGCCACACCACCGAACAGTATCGTGTTTTGAAGGATCATTTGGAACAACTAGTGAAAGCAAGCACCTGAAGGAGTTTTTGATCGGTCAAGGGGGAGGGAACGTGGGCTAGGGGTCAGGTAGCCGAAATGACCGTACTCTTCCCCCTTCATTAGGAACTATTGAGGTTATTCATGCGGCCTCACGGGGCACAAGTTGGAGCAGTCGGAGGGTGGTTTTGAGTGTGGTGTTTGTTAGGATTAGTGCCCTTAAATTCTATTATATGATGCTGTGTATGAGATTATGTATGACTTTAATGTTGTGATTAATAAAGTTGTTTTATTATTATCTAAAATAATGGTAACATGAATAGTTGGACATTATCATATAATCCATGAGATGCATAGTATGTGATTTATGTAATTTAGTCACAGAAGATATAAATCACAAGTTCTTTGTAAACTCAGAATTTTAGTTCGTAGTCGGTGATGAAATTGGGCATTTCATTTGCGAAAACTATAACATATCAACTAAGATGATTTGTCTTGATCATGGAAGTGGAGACTTCTAGTTGATATGTTTATATGTTTTAAGAGTTAAGACATATTGAACTGGACCACTATGAGATTTATTATTCTCCTAACGACTGTCAAATGAATAATAAATCTCACATGAGAGAATAATGGACCTGATCATGAAGTGTAGGTTGCTTTGATATATCAGGAGTAAGATCTAAAGTCACGATAAAAATCTCAGTATGTTAGGCAGCCACATTTAGTATTGATGGAAGATATATTCTCAAGATAGAATTCATAATCTCTTAACGGAGATATAAAATATTCACTTGAGATAAGTTTAATGAGTTTGGTTATTCAGAATGTTAGGCCTAACTACTTTAGTAAGGAGTTACTAAAGTATATATTTATGAAATTAGATTTCATAAATATATGATGAATAATTTAAAGGATTAAATCGGGTACTCAAGAATTAAGATGTAATAATCTTCAAAGTGACAGTCTACATTCATGACTTTGTATTACTACAAATATTTTATGAAGGGGTTGTATGTATAATAAAGTCTCGTGATATAATTTATTAATAAGGCCTAGAGTGCAATTATATTTATATAGTGGTATTAAATATAATTAATGGTAACTTTGGATTTGTCAAGAGTTGACAGAAAAGCTCAAGGCCCATTGGAGCTAGTGTCTTATTTGTTCCTTTTTGGTCCCACTCCAAGCCGCATACTAAAACCTAATTGGAATGGCCCAAAAGGCTAGCCCAATTAGATAATCAGTTATAAGGAGAGAAACATACAGAATTTTATATGAGAATGAAATGGTTTGTATGTGAGTGTGAGACACTCTCTTATTCTCTCCTTGAACATACACATATAAACTGATTGAGAGACCACACTTCTTGGGCACAAGTGGAATTGGAGTGAAGATTAAAAGTGTTCCCAAGTACTACTAATCTTTGGTTTTGAATTTCACCGCACCAAGGTACGCTCTCTTGTTCTTATATTCTGAAATTTACATAGTACATGTTATCAATTGTGAATGAAGCAGATCCGTTAATTTTCCGCTGTGTATGTTTTGTATGCGATACAAACATGTGTTTTTCCAACAGTATTTTCCCTCGAAGCAGACAGCGAGGGCCGACCGGAGAAGAAACTTAGGAGGTTGATCGCCTCGATCACCTTTAGCAAAACCAATTTGGAAGGGACATTCACCACATGATGACGCTTTGGTGGTAATGTGTAGGATTGGTGGTTTCCTGGTTAAGAAAGTAATGGTGGATCAAGGGAGCGGGGCCGAAATTATGTACCCCGACCTCTATAAGGGGTTGGGACTAAACTTGAGGATCTAAGTAAGTATGACACGCCTTTGGTGGGTTTCAATGGGAAGGTTGTGACCCCCAAAGGACAAATAAAGCTGCCAGTAGTGACCAAGGGTAAGGAAGTTGAAGTTAACTTTATAGTGGTTAATGCCTATTCGCCTTACATAGCAATACTCGGACGTCCCTGGATTCATTCCATAGGGAAAGTTCCTTCGACGCTACACCAGAAGATCAAGTTCCCCACTGAAGATGGAGTTGCGGTAGTTTGTGCCGATTAGAAAGTAGCAAGACAGTGTCTGGTACAGCGATAAACCACGAGATATAGTAGAAAGAGCAGACAAGTAGGGAGTAATTATAGCAATTACTGATAGCCGAGAGTCCAGCGAGTGTGGATAGTGTGGAAGAGTTGGTCCAAGTCAGAATATTACCGTATTCGAGTAGGTATTTCCGAATTGGTAAGAGCTTGTCGGTGGGGGATCAAGTGGAAATCCTGTTGTCATTGGTGCAAAACTTGGACGTGTTTGCGTGGAGCCTATATGAAGTACCCAAGGTGGACCTGGCTTTTATCATGCATCTATTGAATGTAGACCCCTTAACCGCTCCTAAGAAGCAGAGGCCGAGAAGAGCCGCAAAGCCTCATGTTGAGGCTATCAAAGAGGAGGTGGAGAAGCTGAAAAGTGCAAGGGCGATCAATGAAGTGTTTTTCTCAAAGTGGTTAGCCAACACAATGGTTGTAAAGAAAAAGAACGGCAGCTGGAGGGTGTGTGTCGATTTCACCGACCTTAACCGAGCATGTCCGAAGGATCCTTTCTCGGTGCCAAAAATAGATCAATTAATAGACGCAACAGTCGGATATCAGAGAATGAGCTTTTTGGATGCATTCCAAGGCTACCATCAGATCTCGCTAGTGCCCGAGGACTAGGAGAAAACATTGTTCATCACGCCCGGGGGGATTACCATTACACTGTAATGCCTTTCGGGTTGAAGAATGCAGGAGCCACATATCAGCTAATGGTCACTCGGATGTTTAAAGACTAGATTGGTAAGTCTGTAGAAGTATATATCGATGACATGGTGGTAAAAATAAAGGGGATTGAGGGGCATACGACCGATTTAGTTGAGGTTTTCGATGTACTAAGACAGCACCAGTTGCACCTCAACTCTGAGAAATGTTCTTTCAGAGTAGGATCCGGCAAGTTTTTGGGCTACATGATAACCACTCGGGGAATAGAGGTGAACCCCGATCAGATTTCAGTGATCCGACAGCTGCGACCCCCTAGTAACCCGAAGGAGGTACAAAAACTTACACGAATGATTGACACCCTGAACAGATTTGTCTCAAGATCGGCGGACAGGTGCCGACCATTTTATTAGTTATTGAAGAAGTGAAAAGGTTTTCAGTGGACAGAGGAATGTGATGCGACCTTCAGAGATTTGAAGTCTTATTTAGCCAGCCCACCAGTTCTGTCACGACTGGAGCCTGAGGAGGACCTTTTCTTGTATCTGGCGGTTTCCGACCATGCTGTGAGCTTGGTATTGATCAGGCAGCATGAAGGGATTCAAAGACCCATATATTACCTTAGCAAAACCCTAGTGGATGCAGAGACCCGGTACTTGCTATTGGAGAAAATGGTATTGGCCTTAGTGCACGCTACGAGGAAGTTGCCCCATTATTTTCAAGCACATACAGTTTGAGTGTTGACCGAGTACCCTCTACAGTCGCTATTGAAGAGGTCAGATTTCATGGGGAGGATAGTGAAATGAGGGACGAAATTGGGCACATTTGACATACGCTATAAACCGAGAAATTCCATTAAAGGGCAGGTGTGGCAGACTTTGTTGCCAAGTTCACTCCCTTCTCTGGGGCTTCTTTGATGATATGCCAAGTCATAGTTAGACGATGGAATGTGTATATGGATGGTACGTCTAACGCGAGAGGTTCGGGAGTTGAGGTGGAGTTGGTGTCCCCTGAGGGCATAAGGGTAGAGAAATCACTAAGGTTGGGCTTTCGGGCTTCGAACAATGAGGCCGAATACGAAACTTTTATTGCTGGACTGTGGGCAGCACAAGAGCTCAGGGCAGAGGAGGTAGAAGTGGTTTCAGATTCCAGGTTGGTAGTGAGTCAAGTAGATGGGAGTTTCAAGGCAAGATACTAGCTTATGTTGCAATATTTGCAATTGTTCGGATCTCTACGCGTAAACTTCCGTGATGTCAGTATAGTCAGGGTACCGAGAAGTCAAAACAGCCACGCTGACTCCTTGGCCACGCTGGCATCCTCTTCGGGTGATCACATTCCCCGAATGATACTAGTAGAGCTTTTGGAGCACCCGAGCATTGAGTGCCAAACGTTTGTGGTAGTTGCGTCGGAATTGGGGCCGAGTTGGATGCATCCGTATGTAGCCTTTTTGTCCGACGGGTCTTTGTCAAGGGACGTAAAAGAGGCGAAGAAGGTGCGAAGAACGTCGGCTCGTTCCTAGCTATCTGAGGAAAAGAGGTTATACCGACGGTCATACGGTGGACCATATTTGCTATGCCTTCATCCTGGGAAAACCGCTGAGTTATTGACCAAACTTCACGAAGGAGTATGTGGCGGGCACTCGGGGGGGAGGTCTTTTGCGCACCAAGCCATGACTCAAGGATTCTGGTGGCCAAATATGCAACGGGAAACGACATATTATGTTTGAAAATGTGATTGGTGCCAGATTCATGCACCATTATTGCATTAGCCAGGGGGAAACCTCAACCCGATTGCCAGCCCTTGGCCCTTTGCCTAATAGGGGCTAGATATAGTCGGACCTTTCCCTCGGGCCTCGGGAAACAGATGGTATGTGGTAGTGGCTACAGACTATTTCACCAAGTGGGTGGAAGCCAAAGCCTTGGCAAATATCAGGGACATGGATATAAAAACATTGTCACAAGGTTCTGAGTTCCCCGAGTGTTGGTATCTGATAACGGGTTGCAATTTGATAGTAAGCTATTTCGAGAATACTGTAGCAGCCTTTGTAGAACCAACAAGTATTCATCACCTGTATACCCCCAGAGCAATAGGCGAGCTGAAGCGACGAACAAGACGATTGTCAACGGTTTGAAGAAGAGATTAGGGGTACAAAGGGGAGTTGGATCGAGGAGTTGTCGAACGTTCTATGGGCATACTGAATGACTCCTAGAAGGTCGACAGGCGAGACGCCCTTCTCCATGACTTACGGTATCAAAGTAGTTATACTAATTGAAATCATTTTATTAAGTTCGAGGATGGCGTGCTTTGCAGAGGGATGTAACGACAAGAGTATGATTGGCAATCTGGATGCTTTGGAAGAGCGAAGAGACATGGTGGCATTACGGCTCGCAAATTATCAACAAAAGTTGGCTCAGGGGTATAACAGGAAGGTTAGGATTCGGAAATTTGTGCCGGGGGACCTCGTCCTGTGAAAAGCCATCGAGAGTATGAAAGTTCAAAATGTTGGAAAATTGGCTCTAAATTGGGAAGGGCCCTACCAAGTGACAGTTACGGTTGGAGCGAGAGCCTATTACTTGGAAGATTTGGAAAAGAGACCCTTGCCCCGACCATAGAATGTCTACAATTTAAAGAAGTATTACCAGTAAATGTAATGAGTGGCATGAAAAGGCCGTTGTAATATGTAAAATAGTAAGGACCATGGAATTAAGTAATTTTTGGTTAATTGATCCTGTGTAAGGAATAGATGAATGATGAAGTAAACTATATTTCTACATAAGGATAGAAGTTTGGCCTCGGCCCGACCCCGGTCACCGACCAAATGGAAAACTTAAATATTTCTACCTAAGGACAGAAGTCTGGCCTCGGCCTGACCCCAGTCACCGACCGGATGGAAACTTTCACATTTCCACTTAAGGACAGAAGTCTGATCTCGATCCGACCCCGGTCATCGACCAGACGAAAACCTTAGCACCACTAAAAAAAAATGAAAAAGTGATATATAGTAATAATGAGGATCATAACTACGCTCGATATCGGATACAAACAATAGCCTGGATGCATTTTATAGCTACCGTAACCTTCTGTTTTGACTAGTGATAAAGGAGCGCCATTATCTTTAAATGCGTACTTGATAGTAACTGATTAGTGTATGTAAAGGAGGCGTGCTGAAAGGCAATACTTAACAGTAACGGGGTGTCACTGAACGGTAACACTTAGGTGAATTTTTATCTTAAATTTTGAGTTTGGCCCTATTACTAAATACTCAGGTTATTATGTTACCTAACGTTGATACTTGACTGCTTCCCATAGTAAGCGTTAGGGCCTTTAGTACAGGTGCAAAATTACCAAAAGCATGATAAAAGTAGGTAGAGAGCATTATTTTTTCCAATACAAACCCAATATGATAAAAAGAAAAGTTAACACCATCAGTCTCATACAAAAAAGGGGGAGAGGAAAATAAATAACAGTAAAAATAAAATAAAGCAAAACCAACTAACACAATACAGACACTCCTAAAAGTTAGGCTTCAAGGGTGATAGTGGCCATGGGAGTTGTGGTGGGGGCTCCTTGATCAGTTGGAAGGATGTTCGGAGGAGGGCTAGAGGTGACCGTTGGCTGGGCAATCTGATTGGACGTGGTGGCTCAAGTTCTCGGTTGGTCATCATCAAGCACTACCACATAGGAGTCGATTTGTCGAGACAACTCTCGGGACTTCAGGCTTTCAGCACCCTCCTCCTCATCACTGTTGTCCTCCTCCTCTTTAGCCTGGGCCTCACTAGCAGGGTCTTCGGGCAAAGGTACTCAGTCGGAGTTCCTGAAGGGGGAGTCTTCGGGGAGGCCAATGGTGTTAACAGCTGCCATCTAGCCTTCCATAAACTCGAACTTCTGGGCCTAAAACATAACGGAGCCAGCAAAGTTTTCAGCATCCTTGAAGCCCCTGTTGTAGTAGGTTTGCTTTCAAGCCTTCTCCCTTCCCTTCTAGTCAACAAACTCTTTGTCCCAGGCAAAGAGGACGCTGGCGGTCTCAGCGAGCTTAAGCTCAGTCTCGCCAAGCTTGCCCGCAGCCTTGTTGGCTTTCTGCTCGGCCAGCTCCAGCGCCTTTTCAGCAGTGTTTGCCTATCGTTCCATGACGTTCAGCCCAAGGGTTTTTTCTTTCAGACTGGCCTCGGCCACTTGTTTCAAGGCTCTCTCTTTATTGGCCTCCTCTTGAGCGTCTTTAAGCCGACCTTCCACCACATGAGTTAGTTGGGCGGCCTGAATCAACAGAGAGAGTGGAGTTCGGTTACCCAGACCGATTAGTAACACTTAAGAATATAAATAAGTAAATGAATGAGTAAACTGATAAATGTATATAGATGTATATGGGATAGTGATCACAGTAGTGGATGTACAGGGGTGCTAACAAGAGGGCTTGAGAGGAAACGAAACGTACCGCTATGGTGTGCCACTTCAGCTTGAGCACCAGGTCACTGTCTCGGCAGTCAGAGTAATGCTCCATGTCGGCGGGAAGCAACAAGGCCTGCCCAAGACTGTCCGATACCTAGCCCCTCTCGCCGTTCCTCTAGGTTTGGAGAAATGAGTTAGAGGGCAAGGCTTTATCCCCTAGTTGGAAGGAACACTCTTATGGAGCAACTGAGCCTGAGGAGGATGCTGTGACCTGCGAGCCAATTATGACTGGTTGGCTCGGGGGCTGTGACTCCTGAGGGATCTTATTGGTTGGTGGAACAGTCGATCGACCCAATGCTTCGATAGGCAATCGGGTAACGGGAAGGGTGCTTTCCTCGGTCGCAGCACCACTGCTATCTTTGTGGCGTTTCCTCTACTGTCAGGATGCAGGAGGAGTTGTTTGTTAGGGGATGGGCTGAGCCGGAGCTTGGACCCCCGGGACTTGTGTGGCCGGAAACCCTCGGTCCAAGGACATTAACCACTTTTTCACCATTTTTCTTCTGCCGGGTTAGGGAGCACAGGATCTATCTCTTCGGCAGCTGGACCCTTTTCGTTAGGATCTCCTAAGGGTAGGGTGTCCACAGGAATATGTTCTGCACGGCCTTGGAAAACGATATCTCCCGAATTGTCTTGAATGGATTCTAGGGAGTCATGCCTGACCAATTGGGGACCTAAATGTCTGGCTTCCTCGAATGTGAGCCCTTTAGGCAAAAAACCTAGTAGCCGAACGTCCAGATATGATAGCAACGGCCTACCGACCGTCAGAGCACTTGACGAATTCTGGTAGTTATATAGGAGGGCACGCAACCTAAGATCAGATGGGAGGCCCTTAGCTGACCGTCGTAGTGCACGAAGATCTCCGAACGAAGAATGAAGTTGAGCTCCTTCACGCATACCACTCTGATGTCCGATTGGAACTTCTTAGAAACTGCAATCGGGAAAATGGGAAAATATAAGTGAAAGATAACAAAAGGTAATGAAATGAAACAAAAAGCAAAGAAGGGGATGGGGAAAGGGGGACTCGATCGGTGAATGCAAGAGATTGGTAAAAGAGGTACCGACCTATCTGATGAGGAGAGGTCGGACAGGTCATCTCTCCGTTCAGCCAGTTTCCACTCACTCTTACGTATTCCCTCGCTTAATTCCTGTTGGAATCGGGGAGGTAGGATATTAACCTAACCTTGGTGTTTTGGGTTTGAAGGTAGTACCCAAGCTTTAGACTTCCCCGAATGGTATATAGGAAGTTGATGTCGTGATGGATTAGACTCAGGCCATACAAGCGGTTGAGACGCCCCACATAGTTAACTACCCTATAAAAATTAGGTAGGCACTGATCGGGGCTAAAGCCATAAAAACTGAGGGTTCTAAGCAGTAAGGGGTCTACGGGAAACCTAACCCCACCCTCAAGGATGGACATTAAAGGAAAGAATATGACATGGGGAAGCCTTTGGTCTGCTATCTCTCCCTCGTGACAATATGAAATCTCAACATCACGAGGGATATTGTACTTGACTCTGAAGGATTCTATATCTTCCCTAGTTTTCAATAGGTATGCAAAAGGCATATTATCAAGTCTAACTAAGATAGGAAGAGATAGTCAGAGAGAAGAGGACTTACAGATTGATTTCTTGTAGAGGAAAGTGATCTTGTAAGGAAGTTAAAGGCTCTGGACTAGAAGAAGACAGTGTTTAGAACTTGACATAAACTAAAGAGAACGCAATGTTGTTTAAGGGTAGAATTTATAGGAACGAGGGTCATTAAATCGTAACTGCCCAACTGCAATAAATGCACACCATCATTTCCCTTCATGAGCGCCTCGGTAAATGAAGCGTTAGGCCATCTGAGCTGTCTGATATTTCAAATACTGCCACGCACACAAAAATAGTGTGCTGTCTTGTCCGCTACATTAATTGATTGACTGTTGGCCTTCCCGAGGCGCAACCGCCAATTCTATCTTGAAAAGGTGACAAGGCGCCCCCGAGCTCTGGGTGGAGAAACCCCGATCCCATCTCCGCTTACGGAAATAGGATCGTAGGGGAGCTATTGTGGGGGTATGGGCCTGAAGGGATCTAGATGGCCCATTCGCGAGGGTTTGGGCCTGGATGATCCAAAATGGTTCATATGACCAAAGCCTAGGATCGTTGGGCTAGAACCGCCTCCTTGAGAGGCCCACAAGGATCGAGGCACAATGATTGGTAGCGCCACTTCAACTGGGATCGTGTATGGCTTGGCACAGGTACCGACCGCTGGGCCTACTAAGAAAATAAGGGTGGTTCAGGTCAGTGATTGGACGCTAAGTAACACCTTTGGGGAATTTGCCGCTGAGCACTAGGTGGTGTCTGGAACAAGTTACAAGGGAATCCTCTAAAGTCATGAGAATCCCTGGGGATTTACATGGACGTGAGAGGACGTGTACTGTAGGAAAATAATGATGACCAACCCACTAACCAAGTACTATAAAAGGGGGAAGAGGTAGAGAGTTAAGGGTTGGTTGAAAAAAGGGGAGTAAGAAACAAAGGGAAGGAGAGAGAGAGCAAAGCGAGAGGGAAACACTTGGGAACTGAGGGAAGTCAGGGGGAGGGTCCTAGATTAGGGCTTAGAGAGGGCGAACCAGACTAAGTTGAGAGCCCCATTAGTAAGATCGAAATATAGCCCACATACAAATTAATTGGGGGACCAATTACCAACTTACTAAGAGGTATCCCGGTGCCCATAGTTATCATACACAATGGGCTCGATCATGTCCCATTTTAAACACTTAATTTTGATTGGTTCCAACAAGAATTAATTTAAAATTAATTAAGTGTGAATTATGATTGGATTTTATTTTATTTTTTTAATAAAAAATGTTTTCCTTTATGGCATCTTATCTGCTCTTTTGAAAAACAATTTGGAGAGAAAAAAATATGATCCATGAAAAAATTCAAAAAAAAAAAAAGAAAAATGTTCAAAAAACGTTATTATCTTCAGCAGCAACTTGAATCGCATTTTTGGCTTGGAAAACGTTGAAATTTAGTTTTCTCTATTTCTGGAAAAATTGTAGAGAATTGAATTTCCTTTAATAAAAAAACAAATTATGAATCAATTGGAATTTTGAGCAGAAAGTTATGGCCAAAATATGAAACAGGTGCAGAAGATAACACAAATTCAGCATCATCTTCAATTTTCTTTCAAAATTTCAAATGGGGATCAACATCAAATTTGTTCAAGCTTATCTAATAGGCTTATCCCTTCCCTTAGTTTCAGAAAAAAGCTTTTTGAAAAATAAGTTGGATAGAGAAACAGATACATCCTATAAAAAATTTCAAAAAACAGAAAAATGCTTAAAAAACGTTACTATTTGCAGCGGCAATTTGAATCGCTTTTTTGGCCTGGAAAACGTTGAAATTTAGTTTTCTCTATTTCTGAAAAAGTTGTAGATAATTGAATTTTGTTTCAGTAAACACCAATCTTGAATCAATTGAAATTTTGAACAGAAAGTTAGAGCCAAAATACGAAACAGGTGCAGAAGATAACACAAGTTCAGCATCATCTTCAACTTCCTTTCAAAATTCAAATGGGGATCAACACCAAATCCGTTCCAGCTCATTTAAATAGGTTTATCTCCTCCTTTAAATTTAGAAGAAATCTAATAACTTAACTTTAAAGCTAAGCCATCTCTTTCCATATAAATAGAGAAGACCTCTTCCATTTTCGGGACCCTGAATTCCCTTTGGAGAGATAGTGAGAAAGTAGAAAAGAAAAGCTGTGGGCAACCATTGTTCTTACTTTGGTTGTAATTTAGTACTTCCTTACTTTCTCCCTAGCCCTTTAAGTGATCACTTCCCCCTTTAATTTATGCTCTATGCTGATGAACACTTCTAGGCTAATGCGCAACTTTCTCTGGAATGCTTAGATGAACATGTCCAGGTAATTGTTTTACTTTTTTTAAATGCTTAAACGAACATGTCTAAGTATTTTGATTTTCTCTAGAAGAACATGTCTAGGTAGTTATGTCTCTCTTTTTTCAATGCTTAGACGAACAGGTTTAATTAACATTATGATTTTTGCTAAAATACATGGATGAACATGTCTGGGTGATTTTCTTTGTTCTTCTCATGATTGCTTGGATGATTGGTAGGCCTAAAAATAATATTTCTTTTGCAATTATGTTGATGACAAATAACATGATGATTTTGTTTTCCTTCACATGCTTAGATGAACATGTCTAGACTAGGAATTCTTTGTTTACATTAATTTCTTGGATAAACATGCCATTACTTTCATGCTTTCTTTACATTTACATTGTTATCTAACAAATTTCACTTTTTGTTTCTCTTTACGTTAAATTCCCCAACACATATTTGTTTACAATTCTTGCAAATTAACATTTTTATATGATATATTGTTTGTATTTGTTTGACATGACATGATATTGGCCACCTTAACCTAGGAGACCGGTTTTACCGGCAAGATGGGTGCTTAATCCCTTTCCATCTCGTAAATTAGCCTCCGAACCAAGATCAAGGGTTCTAGACAAGGCTCTTGTATATGCAATTTTACATTTTTTTAGAATGTAACTGAGAAACAAAGCAATGTAATTTACTTTCTTAGATTGTATCTAGGACCAAAAACACATTTTAAATTTTGTTATAAAATTGATGTAAATTGTCATATATATTAATACAACAGAGGCATTTTTTTATAGAGAAGGTTTTCTTATTTTTTCCATTTAAATTAAATAAGTAGCGACTCTATCTAAAACCCTCCATCTAGGGGGGAGTACATTTTACAGTGAATTCGACATTTTGAGCATCACGATCCCACCCGTTCGCGCGGGTTAGGCCCAGTTTGAAAAAAAAATTGGCGGGCCGGTATCGTGGTTGCTCACAGCTAGGAAGTTTTGTTTGAAGCCTTACAAATTTTCTGGCTGTTTTTCTAATACATGGGCCCAACTTAGATTGAATAAAAGGTAGATCATGATTAGGCTTGGAAATAGATTTGTACACTATAGTTTTAGATTCCTTTGGAGAATGTTGCAGACTCATTTAAGACAAAATCACACACAAATTTATTTAGATCTAAATTGGGAGAACGCAAAATGGTGTCTTCTCTTTCAAGCACTAAAAGTGTCTTTTTAAAGTGGTGCTTGGTGGGTTTGCTGCTTATAGTGACATTTTTCAAACTATTCTTCTTTTACGCTTCTTTGGTTTTCTAACACAAATTCTTTAGTAGCAACTTCTCCAAAAATTGTAGTTTTCTCAATTGGATCCAAAATTTCAGAAGGGTCACTATTAGATGAGGTTTCTTTAATGTTGAAATAAAGTTTGTCAGTCTTCTAGGTCAATCCAAAAATGGGTATGTTCTTGTTCTTCAATTTCCAAACCGTCAATCTCAAATTCCTATGAATTCAATGTTTCTTCTGGTACATTTTCTTGTTATGTATAAGATTCCAATATTTTTCTTGAAGAACAAAATTTTCATGTACTTGATGAATATCACCGGTGAATTGTAAACCGCCAATTCTCACCTAAAACGGTGGTACATTAGTATAGGCAATGTCTTGATGATAATTATAATAATACACTGTAATTACTAAGTCTAATGTCTACGGATTGGTTGAAAAATTAATTTCAACAACTTGTAGAATGATTATAAGTTGTGGGTGTGGGTGGTGGTCGTTGTGGTTGTGGTTGTGGTGGTGTGTGTGTGTGTGTATTGTGTTTTTTTTTTTTCCTGTGAAACCATTGGCTCTGATACCACTAATGGTCCCTTAATGTGTATGGTAATGTCGTTAGACTGAGAATCTCTAACACAGACAGAGAGAGAAATAAAATGTAACGTTATAATGAATGAGGAGTTTTAGTATTTATAGCCTCATTCGTGTCTCTTGGGAAGTGATATGTCTGTTTACCAAGAGTTGTATCTTATCTAAGAGACACAACTCTTCAATAAATAACTAACTCTAACGCTTAATTAATACTCTATTGTAGGTTGGTGAAGCAACACCATCTGTTAGGACATATATGGAACATGTTAAGAACATATGTCATTTAGAATTGGCTAATCCTTTGACAAAATGCACTTTACTTGTAATTGGGTAAATCTAGGATGTGTTTAATACTTTAAGGAACAAGAGTTCAGGTCCAAGTATTGAAGCCATGCAAATCTGTCCAAAAATCAAGTGAAGAAGTGTTGTTCTTTAAAGCTCGACAGATAGCTGGACAGATGTATCTATCGAGATTTAAAAGGTGAAGCTCGACAGATAAGCTTGACAGCTGTATCTATCGAGAATTACGAAAATCAGTTTTTCAGATCTGATTTCACGCATATCCATGTGTATTTGTATAGGGTTTCTTTTCTCACAACCCTAGACATATATAAGGATTATTTTAAGAGCTGTCTCAGATGATGAAACGGGATGAAACTTGATGCAAAGGTTTTATGCAAGCATATTATGACCGGAGACATATGCCCTAGTTCATCTTTCTCTTAAAGAAGCTGCTGCGTTTGTACGCCGTAGGGTTTTGTAACCAATGAGCTTCTTGATCTTCATCGTGTGGATGAACTGAAGAACTTTGCAACCAACATTCTTCTTAAGTTGGTGTGTTAGTCACGTACTTGGATCCGTGCATCAATTGGTTAGTCATGTACTGGGAGCCGTGCATTGAAAAGGAGAGATTGTCACTATATTACAAGTCCAATTGTGTATTGGGGTAATGGTTCAACTGTAGGTTGATATAAGGTACTGGGACTCATTTACTTGTAACCGCTTGTTTTGATAATAGTGAATTCTCGGGAGTAGTGACCTTAAATTCACTCGGTGGGGTTTTGCCTTAGTGGTTTTCCCCATTCGTAAACAAATCACCATTGTCAAATTTAATTTCTACTGCATTTAGTTTATTTGGTGATTTGTTTGTACTACCACGTTTATTGCATGTAATTAAATCTAATTAATTAACTTGGCTAATTAATTTATTAATTTACCAAAATGGGTCAATACATTCTTGGCCTATCACCATCCACCAAGTAAGGGTTATTGTATAAGTAAGGGCGCACCATATCATAGTGTGATAACATATTACTATTATATACTAACACATATATCCATCTTCCCTTGTAGCATTTTAGCTTAGCTTGGAGGCTCACTTATAGTGTGCGTGATGATTGTCCATGGTTAAGACCCAGTGCAAGGCTAATGTATATACAATAATGTGTGTGAAAATTGCATATACAAATATGTGAACCAACCATATACGTGCCAAAATGCTGTGCTCGTCATGACAAATTTTTTTTGAAGGAATCTCTTTAACAATAGAAAATAAACTTGATTTGTCATTTTAAACTATGATTCAGGCTTCAAGCACATGAGATTTCATAGGGGAATTTTGGGGGAGATGATTTGGAGGCCCAAAAGTTATGTTTAGTAAAGTGTCAATGGTTGGAAGTTTGGCATGTCTTCTTCAACACCTTGACCTCTTATGGCTAGTGTGCAGCAAACAACGTTTGGTTAGCATCCCTTATGCTTGGCAACATTTAGAAATCTTTTTGCTCTTGACACAAAACTTAATCATAACATTAATGTCTACAAAATGAATAACTAAACATTAGCAGTATGTGCCTTGCACCAATTAAGGGCGAAGGCAGTCTCTCTTCTTGGGGACATAGTTGATGTGGGGAGACATGGACTAGCAGCGAAGCTAGGCAACGACGGTGTTTGTGTGGGTATGTCAGAGCATGAGAGAATCTTTGGTGGGAGATGAAATTGGGATTGAATACTAAGGAAAGTAAAATTAGGGATTTAGTTTTTATTTTTTTCTCTTTTCTTTTCTTAAATCTAAAGGTGGGAACGTAGGAGTGTTTGTATTTCCGTGGCATGGGAGTGTTTTTTTTTTTTTTTTTTTTTTTTTTTTAAAATCTAAATGTGGGAGTGTTTTTGGTTTTAGAGGGATTGGAAAATTTTGCTGGGAGTTTTTTGACTTTTGGAATTTTAGCGCCTAAAAAAAAGCTTTCTCTTGTAGCATTTTAGTAAAAGCATACATAGAACTGCTTCAAAATCCAAATAAATTAGCAATGTTCACCCTACATAGCGCTGCAATATTACTCTTTTAGTAGTATTTTAAGAAAAACGTTACAATATCACTATCTATTGAAGCGTTGTTCACAAACGTAAGCCAAACACTGCAAAAGTCCACTTTTTTTTGTAGTGATATAAACATAACACCTCGTATCACAACAACAACTCATCCATCTTACTGCAACCATAGCCTTTGTTCTCCATACTTCCCACAATCTCTATGAAACTCTATAAATATATACTTAAACACTCTTCCAAAAGGCCATACACTAGACTAGTCTCACTAAAACCTAAAGCATATTATCATGGGGATAGTCATTTAAGTGAAAAGTCTGACATGATTTCTTTTGCACATGACTGGACATACTCTCTTTCCATTCACCACACACTAAGCTTGCCCCCTTCAATACAAGGGCACTATGTGAAGATTTAATCTTTGTTTACTATTTTATTGTTGTTGGAATCATTGTTACTGTTGAGCTTGCATCAATTATTGATCTTGTATTGTTAGATTCTTATATGTATTAATTAACAGTTGAAGCTATTTTTGTTTTAGTTTTAGCTTAACACTTGACACGTATTATTGTGATTCATCTTATGATTGGAATTATAATAGTCTATCATTCTACTGTTGGACACTTATTGTTTTATTTTTGTCTCATGGATGGACACCTAATATTCTATTGCTTTATTGCTACATAAATCAAAGTCTACTTATGACACGTGTTTCATTTCTTAGATTTTGGGCTTGGCTTCCCTTATGGGCCTAAGAGGTGCACTACTACTGCCAGTCATTAGCCTTCTTTAGCCTAATGTCAAGTTTTAGGCTTGATTCCTAAAAATAAACTTGAGTCTAGCAAGATTAACCCTTCATGGTGGACACAAGGCCATACACCAAAAAGGCCCCCCAACACTATTAAAACCCTGTTGAGGGAGAAATTTATGCCTCTGAATAAAATGTTGGGAAGCCAAGTCGAAACTCGACTATGGGCTCTTGAGATGGTACCCAAAGGCTTTCAGTGTGATGACAAGCCTATCCAAGCAAGAAACAAAGGCTGCACTTAACAAAACAGCAACAAAAGCCCAATGAAAATACTTTACAATACTTAGTTAATATGTTAGTGGTCTTGTTTTGATAGTAAAAGGGAAATAAATTCTCCAGCAGTAAGGGTGAAATTACACTTAAGTCCAGAAATATAAATTCTCCAACGATAAGGGTGAAATTACACAGTCCAGCAGTCAATGATTAAATAAATTTAGGAAAGTGTTAACTCCTGGGGGTCCTTGTATGTCTCGGTCAGGGGAATTTATTGTACTTTCGGACATCATTATATCAATGTGAGGGAAGAGTTCAATCGTTACAAATACATTATATCCTTCAACAATAAAACAAAAAGTAAAAATTGAAGGTTCCATGGGAAGAAGAAAATGATTAATTGGCATGGTGTGAAAGGAGAAAGGGATCCCAGCTTAGTGCAGCAAGTATTTAAACTAAGATTTTGGTTAGTGTGTGTTTGTAAGGCATGAATGAGGTAATGTGGGCTGTTTTGAGTGAGTGGGATAGGATTAATACTGAGGTTAAGGCTTTAGTGAGTAGTGGGCTGTTTGTGACTAATTGGGAGACATTTATGAGTTGTGATTGTGTAAAGGGGGGAAAAGAATATCTGAGGTTAGGTGAGTGTGGTCTAAGGGGAATGAGTGGTGAGCTTAAGGAGAGCTAAACCACAAGCAAAAATGGCAAACAAATCAAGAGTTTCAGAGGGAGTCTTTGTGTGTATGTGGGCTGAGGTGCTTATGTTTTTATAATGGGGTTTTAGAGAAGCATTAATTAACAAGAATCCAAAAAACGTAGGACTGATCAGAGGCAGTGAATCAAGGTTAATCTTCCTAGGATTTGGCCAGAAGTAGGAGATTTACTTTAGTGGCTGCCTTGCTTCTTTGGGTAATATATGACACATGATGAGATTTTGAGTGTTTTGCATTAAATGCTAGGATTTCTGGGGCTGAGCTTAACTAATGGGATTAAGGCATGTATCAAGAACGAATCCTAATGCTGCAACTGAGATTTGGACCCCAAGAAGTAGGATTCAACACCCCAAGCCAGGTGTCAAACTCTAAGTCCACTTTAGGGGGTTTCGCTGGAGATCCCTTTATGCCCTCCAAACCACATGTTCCCAATTTTTCCCTTTGGGATTTATGGGCTTGACACATGAATCATGTCTTGAACATTTTTGACATTTATAGCATCAATTTGTTGAGGTTTGGATAACTTGGTTTCAGCTCCCTTTCCGCTGGAGGTACAGTCTTGAGGAAGATGATGGAGTTCCATCACCCTTTAGACTTCAGTTGACATCACAATCCTCGGGCACTGTTCACGTCAGGTAGAGGGTGACAGAAAGCTGATGGGACAACCCCTAGTTTATCCTCAAAGACTTGGTTCTCTTGTAGGGGCCTCCAGCTGTACTTTGGTCAGGGATGAACAAGGGCTGGTTGTCCACTTTCAATCCTCTGCCTCTTGCTGGGGTCTTTTGGATTGGGCTTGCTCACATGGGCTGGTTCCTTTGGGTTGGGTTATGTGCATCCTATAAAATGGACATCAACAACACATGTTGCCATGGGTTTTCATTCCTCATAGACTTTTATTAGTAAATATTTTTGGGTTTTTCATAGATACTTGCAATGGGCCTTTGGGCAATTAGTTGTAATGTTTGAAATAATATGACAAGTTTCAAAATACCTTTGTAAGTAACATTTACTATGATGAATTCCATATCGTAAATAATGTTCATGGTTTCTAATAATCGCATCATAATTTTTTTTTTTTTGGAGAAATAATTACAACATGCTGCTAACCCCGTAGCTCGAACCTTTCCCCCCTAGACCCCCAAGCACTTTGTGCATGTGGAGGTGCCAATTCAGCTATAAGGCCTTTGGCTAATCGCATCATAATTTAAATGATAAGCTTGTGGGATTGAATATTTACCATGAGTGTTGAAGGTATATATTATGGATGTTGTGATGCAAATGATGACCATGTATTTCATGGGTTTATAATATGAGGACATAATCTTCAAGATAACTCCCTATGAGCTTTCATAAGACGATTGCCATGGTTTTGCCCATAGTGATATTTAAGCAATAATTATACCAAGATATATATTTTTTCTTTGCCAAGCGTTAATAATCTTGGGTTTTTTGATAAAATAGTGTCCACGTAAATTGGGTTTTCGATATTGCCAGCGAGAACTGGGCTTTTGATATTGCCAATGAAAATTGGGCTTTTGATATTGCCAATGAAGATTGGGCTTTTGATATTGCCAGTGGGAACTGGGTTTTTTGACGAATAATTTGCCATGGGTTTGAATCATGGGCTTTTATCATGGGGTTGAATCCCATTGGAAAAAATAGTATTGCCATGAATTTGAATCATGGGTTTTTTTTCGAATATTTGCTAAGTATAAAATTCTTGGGCTTTAGAAAAGATTAGATTTTATCTCGTTCAATAAATAATTCGGGCTTTTACGAGAAAATATTAGGTCCCATAGTGTTTTGCATTTGTAGCCCAATTTTGTGATAGAAAGGTTGTGGGCTAGCATAGTGATAGTCAAAAACTATTTAGGCATGCCCAATAATTTGTTTGTGACATTTGAAAAGAAATAAATAGGTGTTATTTAAATAATCTTAGGTGTAAAGAAATGTACCCTAACAAACCCCTATCCCATTCAGTTAAATTTTGCATAAGAAATAGAACACCAATACAAAAATAAATAAATTATACACACACACACAACTAGTATAACTCATCATTTTATGTCCTCACATTAGAGAGAAGGGGGAGGCAACTTTACCAAAAAGATAAAAACTCATCCAGAAATCATTACCTCTATTCTCCTCCCTTCCCCCCTTTTTACTTCAATAGAAAACAACACTATTGTTTCATGAAAAAATGATGTGATTTTTGTAGTTTGGTGCCAAATCCCCACTTAAATTCTTGATGAGGACTATTTGTAACGATTGGGGGAAAACTGCTAGTCACATTTGTGCTATATTCTAGAAGGATTACTTGGTGTTTGTTTGGAAACAACTTATTTAACTTTTTGCTGAAAGTGTGCCGAAATATGCTTGTACCTTGAAAATATTTGAAAAATTGAGAAAAAGTGGGAAAATGTGAGGTTTTAAAAAGTTGTACATAAAAGCTAAAACTGAGCTTAAAAGCTGATGCCAACCAAGCACTCAAGTTTCAATTGGGTTACCTCATAATCGCTTTTAACCAAAATCTACCTAGTAAATATCCGATGTAGGATTGAGTACATACTCGCACAACCCACACTCAAACAATGTATTCAAATCTACATAATTTGGAGTATCATAGGATGAGTTTAGTAAAGTTGGACAGTGGCTTTTGATTGTCATACCAATGAAATTGTGGGGTTTAAATTGACACAATTAAGATGAAAAAAAGGACCCAATTAAAATTAGGACAAAGTTTCTCTCCAAACTTCAATATTTTCATATATATATTTATTTATTTATTAAATGTGAATTTTGAAAAATTCACCGGTAGATTGTATTTTCTTACTATATTATTTTCCATGCTTGCAGAATTTCAAAAAGACCAAAAATTTATAACTATGTCATCAATTAAATGTTTAAATTTCAAATTTTCATAATCTTAAATTATGTGTAAAAAAATAAGTTCATGAATCGAATAGTAATTAACATCGGATTTGGAGGAGGCCTAAGGTGTATCACCGCCCTTAGAGGCCGAAGCCAAAGCTTTGGAGGAGGTCGTGGACTTCGTTTGGGATGTTGGTATAAGAGATGTTTATTTTGAATGTGATTCAAAATTGATTGTAGACGCTGTGCTCGTTATTAGCAGTCCTCAAGTGTCCATTTATAACATCATCGCAGGCATTTGTCAGAAATTACAAGCATTCAGGACTTCACAGATCTCACATGTTAAGCGAACAGGGAACCGACTAGCTCACATCTTGGCTTAGCATGCCAAGAGTATTGAGAATTATGTAATTTTGATAGAGGAAAATCCAGCTTTTATTTAGTTCGCTTTGGCTTAAAATATATTGAATTGATCTTCTTCTTAATAAAGTTGTTATCTTTTCATAAAAAAAAAAAAAAAAAATCAGATTTAAACGAAATTTAACATCCATGTTAAAAGTACAAATAACATACAATTAAATTATTAAAATTTCAAAATATATAATCATTATAATTTTTTTAGCGAGAATTTGAAAAATTTCTCCAAAACTAGTTTAGTCCTTTACAAATATATAGTTTAATTTGTTTTTATTTTAATTTTTTGGACCTCTAATAAAAAAAAAAAAAAAAAAAAGTGGTGCGGGATTGGTCCGGTCCGGTTTAAGATGTGGAGCGGTAAGGACGATAACTGTGAACCAAATATTACTAACTGTTTTGTTCTGTTTTGTTGTGTCAATCCCTTTTCTCTATCGTTTCTCAAATTAAAAAAAAAAAAAAAAAATCCCTTTTCTCTATCGAGTTGAATACCAAAAAGACCCCAACTCAGCTGCCTGCGCCATTGTTAACTTTTTAGGGTTTGAGGTTTGTTACTCGCATAATATTATTGTTATCGCATTCTTCAACTTAGCCTTCGTAATTCGCCATCGCACCAGATTAGCGACCCAAAACAAAGCTCTAACTCTCACCACCGCCCATATTCAAATTGGTGAGTATTCAAAACCCCCAATCTTTACTTCCTCTCTTTCTTTCTTTTACAGCTTCCAAGCTCAATTGTAAAAATTAGGGGTTTTTTTTTTCGATCTCTCTGTTTCTTTCTGATTTTCTAGGTTTTTCAATGTTACCTCTTTCCCTATTTTCCAAATAGTCATCTTTGATTTTGTGTGTGTGTGTGTGTGTGTGTTGTGTTGGATTTCTTGATACTGAAAATTAGAGTTCGTAATTTAAATTCTCATTAGTTGGGTTTTCTTTGTTTTACAAACTGAATAAGAATGCACAAGATTGAATTTTTTTTTTAAAGATTGAAAAATAAAGTTCAAAGAAATGTGACATAGTATTTGATTCTTAGCAGCCCCTTTGGCCTGAAAGTTTTTTGTTGTTGTTGCAGGAATGTCATGGTGGTGACGCTTCGATTTTGTGTTTTTTGCTGAGAATTATAATACATTGTTTCATTTTCTGAAAGCGTGGGCGGAAATAAATATATAGAGATAAATATATTTGATTACCCCACAATGGAGATTCAGACTTGTGGCAAATCGATTGATTCTTTGCTAGAAAAAGTGCTTTGTATGAACATTCTTTCTTCTGATTACTTCAAAGAGCTATACCGATTAAAGACTTACCATGAGGTGATAGATGAAATTTACAATCAAGTTGATCACGTGGAGCCTTGGATGACGGGAAACTGTCGTGGTCCTTCAACAGCTTTCTGTCTTCTTTACAAGTTTTTTACTATGAAACTCACCGTCAAACAAATGCACGGCCTCTTAAAGCACACGGATTCTCCTTACATTAGATGCGTAAGTGGATCCTTTTCCCCATTTATGTTTTTGAATTAGATTAGTTGAACTTATTTGTATGCCTATATGTGCATTTTATACATGCGAGTTTGGAATGTCATTGAGAATATTGGTATAACTATCTAGCTAGACGAATATGTTTTCATGATACTTATTTGTCATGATCATATATATTTTTTTTTGATAAGTAATAAAGATGTATATTCAAGAACACTACCTCATGCAGAAAGACATAAGGCAGAGTTAAAAAAATACAGAGAAAGAAGAAAAAAACAGAAAGAAAAGATACTAATTACAAAGGAGAGAGCTAAGGAACATAGGTAGAGAATCACTAGAGGTGAGTCCCCAAGCCCTAGACCAGTCAAAAAGGGAGCCACTGAACGAAGCCAATAGCTGGTCGTCCAAGCTTTCCATGTCCTTAAACGTCCTCCAATTTTGTTCCCTCCAAAGACACCACATTAAGCAAAGCGGAGCTAAATTCCAAATTCTAGACGAATGCTTTCCAAGCCAATTCCACCAACCAAAGAGAGTAACTGCAACTGATCTTGGCAAAACCTATGCAATCCCAAATGATCTAAACACCAAACTCCACAACCGGTAAGCCTTACCACAATGCAGCAGCAAATGATCCACAATCTCCCCATTACAACGACACATAATGCACCAGTCAACAAAGTCCATCCCTCTACCCCTCAAATTGTCACCTGTAAGTATCTTATCCCATACAGCCGTCCACACAAAAAAAGAAACACGCCGAGGGGCCTTAACCTTCCAAACACCTTTCCAAGGAAAGATAATGGGCAATGGATCTCTTAACTTATTATAAAACGATTGGATATCAAAATCCCCATTCTTTGTCAACTTCCAACGCATACAGTCTCCATTCTCAGTTGGAGGTAAATTGGAACCCAAAGTACGGAGAAATTCATCCACAACACCCATTTCCCAATCATTTGGTCTCCGACTGAAACGGACATCCTAGCTTCTCCGTTCTCCTATCCCCAGCCGTTCAAGAGAAAAGGCCACTGATGCCTCTTTATTGGAGGCAATCCCATACACAACTGGAAAGGTCAATTGAAGTGGAGAATCCCCACACCATTGATCTATCCAAAGCTTCACTCTATCCCCCACCCCTACCTCAAACCAAATATTTTTACTAAAAACCTCCCAACCCATTCGGATGCTTCTCCACAAACCACATCCATGTACTCCTCTATCTAGCTTAGAGGTCCATCCCCCCCATTCTTCCCCAAACTTTAGAGCTACAACCCTTCTCCAAAGCCTTGTCTTCTCAACCCCAAACCGCCATAGCCATTTCCCTAGTAAGGCTTTATTAAAATGATCATATTTTTTATGATCAACTTATGCTCATCTTGCTCCTCTGTGGTTGCTATTATTGTTGCAAAGCATTGCTTTGGCAGTTCTTGAGGTTTTTGGTGAATCATCAGGCTATGTTTCTCTCTCTAAGGCAATACCTTGAGGTATTGAACCAATACCCAATTGCTGAGGCAGCAAGTTGGTAGGGCCGTATTCATCATGTTTTGACGGGATAATGGGTGCAATGCTTGCCAAATGAGGGTGGGGAGGAACTTGGGTCTAACTTAGAATATCTAAGTTCTTGATAAGTTGCTATTCTATCAGGATATTTAGCCAAAATAGCAACTTTCAGCTTATCCTTAGTTGTTTTGCTTTGTTTTTTTTTTATAAGTAATAAAATATTATTGATATAAAAAAAGGGTCACCCAAGATCAAAAAATCAATCGCATAAATTACATAAATCTATTGAATCAACAATAGAAAATAAAGAGTGAATCCGCCTAGCTGACAACCAATCCAATAGGGTTCTAAAAAAGAATAACCTAAGATCAGGGATAGTTCTTTCTGTAAAGCTCCCATTATTTCTTTCCCTCCAAAGGCACCACATCAAACAACAGCCATCCATATATCACAATGGTGGCCAAATTGACCTTGCCAGCAAGCTAAGAACTCAACAACAGACCTCGGCATCACCTAGCACACTCCAAAGTCCAAACAAAACCAATACCATGGACCACAAATCATTGGCAAAGTTTCTTTATAGCGGATAAGTCTTTGAGCTTTGATTCCAATGAATTTCCCTTCACACACAGTTGGTTCAAAGTTTTCTTTGTTCCTTCGTAGTCTTGAGAATAAACTATAAATTGGGGCTCTAATTTTGCATTAGTAATTTAGTCACCATTGTCTTGGATGAGAAATTTTGTCGAGCAGTTGGCAGAAAAAGATTTCAACAAATCACTTGTGGTAGGATTTTGGCTCCGATTCCAAATTGACATAGGAAAAATTGGGGAATTTCTCAGTGTGTGGTTGTGGCAGGTTTAGAGTTGGGAGGATTTGTGGAAATATGATTTAGAGTTGTTGAAGAAAGAAAGTCTTTTTATGGCGTTTAGGGGTGGTATTAACAGTACTATGAACAATACCACAAGAAAGAGAAGAAGAAAAGTGAGGAGAGAATGTTCATACCTAGACCTATAAAATTACAGAACTTTTACTCCAATTGGACTTCACACATGGACCCCATAGAATAAATTCTTGAATAGGCGATTGGATTCTATATTGGTTGCAGATTGGATATGTTATATATTGCTTGTCCTGTTCAGGGATATCTAGGACTGATATGTCAAATGTTGGTGCAGATTGGATTCCTCTACTTGAGATATGCTGCAGATCCAAAGACTTTGTGGAATTGGTTTGAACCATATGTTAAAGACGAAGAGGTACTGAAAGGTGTTCAGCTGCTTTTATCTAATGGCATCTGGTATTTTATATTTCATTATAATTTGAAGAAGCATTGTAATTCCTAAATTATATGGAATTTATTGAATGTTTGCTTTCTTCTTTTATGATTACATATGCCTTTTATCTTGCCCTCAAAATTTAGACTTTGATGATTTTTTCGTCCTAAACCTCGATATTGTTGGCTCGAGTATACTTGTCAAATACCAAAAAAAAAAAAAAATTGTTGACTTGAGTATTACCAAAAAAACAATTCTTGTGCGTTAGATTTGTATCTTGCATAGAGTATCTTGTTTCTCATTTTTAAAACTTTTGTTACTTTCTTGTGTCGCATTGTTGCAGTAAGTTGAGTTTTATTAACCTTTGACATGAGAAATTTTTTGTAGATATGATGATAACACTTGAAACTGCAGATTTGGAGACATGAAACTTGATACAGATATCTTCTTCTAGCTTTAGTTCATGGGAAACAACTATATTGTAATGAATTTGAGAAGAAAAGGAAAAAAAATGTATATATATATATAGTTAAAGCATGATAAGTGGGCAAGGGTGTCGAGCCCCGATGGCAAGGTTTCAATGCCAAGGAAGCTAGTATTATTAGTTACCTTTAGCATAAATGCTTAGCTTGAGACATTTTGTTAGCATCATAACTATAAATGCTTTTGTTTAATGGGTGGAGGAATTGGTGTGATAAGCATAGGAGTTTTATACTCTTATTTGGATTGCAGTCCTCCTTTGCTTAATGTGAATATTATGGAGAGAATGAAATAATTGTACTTTTAGTCATGTGAAGCTCTCTATCATTGAGCTGAAATCAATGTTTGTAAGGTCGTTGTTTGAGTGGTCCTGTAGGTTTGGTCACATTGATGCATGTTCTGTTGTAGGGGTCATTGATTTTTTCTCTTTTCAAATATAATTACTGAATAATTGTAATTTTTTAGGTGAGTCATTTGTACATGAGGTTCTCTTCATTTCAATGAAAAATTTTATTATTATTTTTTAAATCTAACCTTTCATCCATGTCTTAGTTTTGCATATGACTATGTTAAAGTGTCCATCTTGGTTACCTTGTTGTATAGGGCAGGCACATGCGTTAAATGCAATGTGGTTAATTTTTAGATTAGTCTCATTTTCAAATTCAGGAATAAAGGCATTTATCCAAATTATCGATATGGTTAGATTTTCTGCTACGTATGTTCCTGGCTAGAATGAAGCTATGTATTCTAATGCGCCTAGTGTTGAAGGAGATTAAGAAGTTTTAGAACTTGGATTTTTAAGATTCATTTCATGTTCAATTTTCTATGCTCTCTCTCTCTCTCTTGGGACTGTCATAGATTCTCCTGTCTTGTATGGTTGAGTGGCATTCCCTTGACATCTTGTATATTAATCTCTTTTGCTTATATATTAATGAAAACTTTTGGAACTACTTATGTGCTTATGTAGTATTGCCCAGTGTTGTGAAAGGGGCACTTGAAGCAAGAAGCACCAGAAGAAAAACACTTCTTACCCCTAAAGAAAAATGCTTATTTAGTATTGCCCAGTGTTGTGAAAGGTGCAGTAAAAGCAAGCACCACCAGAAGAAAAACATGTCTTACCCTAAAAGCAAAGTGCATGTAAATAAGCATATAAAGTAAAAAAATAAGCACTCTTTTGCGAAGTGCTAAGTGCTAAAAAGCTTGCCTTTTGATTTTCTATTAGAAAATCAATTCAATGAAAAATAACCATTGGATCTGAAACTAATTGAAATTTATAGCTGATTAGCTATATCAACTCTATCTTATGGTCTACTACACTACAAGCATGTTTTCCCATACATATCTAAATCTGTGATAAAGTCTAGATGAAGATGTCCAAAGTTCAAGAAACAAATAGCAACATGATGCTTAAAAGTTAAAACAAAAACTATATGAAACCAAAAGGGACATACTGTTAAATGAAAACAACATGCCATTCAAAAGAGAGCATTGGTTTTTTTATTCTTATTTTAGCCAGAAACATGCTATTGATTCATTTTTTAACTGTTCAGTAGTTCAGCAGCTACTGAATATTGTACTAAGCTTATAAATATTGTACTTATATGTAACAGTTAAATTCTAAGTTAGGTATGTGCTTCCACTTCACACTTTGTGCTGAGGCTCTAGAAAGCCTTTTTAGCTCAAGTTGCTTAGTGCATTTAACACTTTCTTTTCCCCTACTGGTAAGTTACATCTGCACTTGGAAGGTCTTGAAACCACAAATTTTCTCATCTGTTTAGGACAAATGTTCTCATCTGCACTTGGAAGGTCTTGAAACAGATGAGAACACCCTACTGGTAAGTTACAAATGTTCTAAAACTTGGAGGGTCTTGAAACAGATGAGAACATTTCTTTTCAAGATGAAAGCTTTTCTCATTAATAAGACGATGAAAGCTTAAAAATGTTCTCATCTGTTTCTTTTCCCCTACTGGTAAGTTGCTTAGTGTTTCTAGGGTGTTCCTTTTTTATCAATATATCTTATTACTTATCAAAAAAAAAAACAAATCTGTGTTGCACATCGTATGGGTTATTGCTGGGTAATTGCCATTGTGCTATGTTACAGTGGTTTAACATAAATTAGCTACATTGGAAGGCCATCAGAGTTGAATTCTCTCTTTTTTCATCAATTGCTTTTAGAAACACAAATTTTCAAGCTTTCATCGTCTTTTCCTCTCACATTCAAATGCTGCTCCATAAGACTTGTTTAGGACTTATATCTTACTAAGGATGAATTGAGGGAGGCAAGATCTTAGGATTGGTGGAGATGGCTTACCTTAACATTTGAGGGAAAAAAATTGTGGGTGTTGGCTGTATAGTTTTGTTTGTCATTGAGTGGCAATACTTTCAACTGTTTCTTTACCTCTTAATGACAAATTCCATGAAGAATATACATTCTCTTGATTTGTTTCCTGGAGTCAATTAGAAAGTATAGAGTTGGAATCCTTATTACATTCTCTTTTGATATCAATGAATCCTTATTACTTATAAAAAAAAAAGAAAGTATAGATTTGGAATTGGTCATGACACTAACCTTGCATATGACATCTATCCAACACGAAACTAGAAGGTTCTGGTTGACCTTAATTTTGTTTGCATTTTTAGATCGTTGCTTTTAGCTCTCAACTCGACTGACTTGATGCAGTCCAATTACAGGTGTTTTGTTGCCACATATTGATGCAAGGAGCAGTCAATTTTATTTCAGAATTTATTTTTCCAGATTTCATTTTTGAATTTTGAACTAGATTTCTTTTTCAAATTTGAATTTGGCTTTAATCATTTACTCCTGCATTGCCTGATAGCCAGAGAATTGTGGAGTATGGTGTTTACACTTTTTGGGATATTTTGGGTTATGCCCAAGGATGTATTAGATCTCCTAGCTAGCTGGTCTGGCAAATTTAGGAAACATAAAAATGGGGTGCTTTGGAATGTGATTCCCCACTGTTTGATGTGGGGTATTTGGAGGGAAAGGAATGCCAGGACATTTGAAGAAACTGAAATATTGATCCAAGACTTGAAGATGTCTTTCTTCCAGACTTTGATTAGATGGACAAATGCATTGGGTGTTTTCTTTTTTACTTCTCTGTCTGATTTGCTTGATAGATGTAGTCTTAATACTTCTTAGTTCTGTTTGTTCCCTTGGTTTCCTTAGTACATGCCCTGTGTGCTTTGGCTTTTTTGTATTTGTTTTTCTATCAAAGAAGTTTATTACTTACATAAAAAAAAAATAAAAAAAAAGAAGAAAAGAATTTGGCTTTAATGTTGTTGAGGGTTTTATGGGATTTAATTGTACTTTAGTGTAATACTTGAAGCCTATAAAAAGAGGCTCTAGAAATGGTTCGAGGTAGTGCAATTTGAACAAAATTTTTCTGATTGGAGATGTTTCTCTAAGCTTGGTGATTATTCCAAGCTACCATAGGTGGTGAAGTCTAAGGTTTCCAGGCAAATTCTAGGAGGTGAAGCCTAAGATTTGTCCTGTTCTTTCTTGTTTTTCCTTTCTATCCTATTGATGCAGGGCTGATAAGAAAGTTCAGCACTATACTAGGTTTCTTGATGAATTCTTGAATAAGGAGTGATGTTTAAGAGTTTAGGTTAGAAGAGAAAGAATGTTGACGGCTGTTTGGGGCTGAAACAGGGGATAAACAGAAAATAACATAAATAAACACTAGGCAATCACACCTAGGTCTTCCTAAGCATCACACCTAGGGTTCCTTGGCATCACATCTCGGAGAAGTTTGCGTCACACAAACAAAGCTTAAAATAAGCTGCTGAATTTTATTAATCAATCAAAATATTGCTATAGTTATCCTTTTCCTAGTAGGACTTGGACTCTAAATAACTTATTCCTAGAATGAATAGGAATACTAATAATAATCAAAAATAAAAGACTTAATAATACGTAAACATAAAATAAGACTCATGGGCCTTCGGTACGGTCAAGGACAGCCCATTCCGGATTTCTAGAAATTACCAAATTGCACTTATTCTAATAGAACTTAATTAAAACTGATCCAGCAGCTTCTCAACCTAAAAGACTTAATACTAATTACTAAAATTACCTATCAAAGATGCTAAGAGGGTTAGATATCAAAACTAGACCACAATTCTTGAGTCTTGGTATATTTTATCTTCTTTTTCCTTGAGCTCTTCCTTGTCCTCATCACCTATATTGCAATTTGTTGTGCATTGCATATTTAACAATTATCTCCCATAACTTGGCTGTTCTGCTCAGGCATAGAAAGCTGGAAAGAACATACATGTAAAATCTAGACAACGGCAGAGCCTTTTAATTCTTTATCTACCAATTTCTGAACTTTGGCTGTTCTTGCTTTGTCTTCTTTTCTTCTTCTAATTCAGACTAGGGAGATTCAAGCACAATCCTGGTCTGGAAGGTTCTCACAGAGTTTTTCACTATGAAGACCTAAATCAGTTACAACTCACTTAATCTGATTGTTTTCTGTGATTCTCCTTGTCTTCTCTAAATCTGTTATTGTTTTTATGCTTGATGGTGGAGAAAAGAGCAGCATCATAGCATTCTAAATTCCAAGAGTTATGTTGTCTACCGTTGAATTAGGCAGGCTTAGGATTTGAGTTGTAGGGTTACTACTAAGAAGGCTAGTTTGATAATTCTGGAGAATCTGGTCCAGAGGTCTGTGGACCAAATGACATCCTCTTTCTGCATTAATAAAGGGTTCAGGGTGGGGTCATGGGTTTACTCCCTGACTTATATTCACTTATTAAAAATGGAATTATGGAGGATTTGGGATATGATAATAATGCTATAAATTACCAAACAAAATCTAGAAATTCACTTTTCTCCATTTGCTTTCCCCAATCTACACTGGCTAGAACAATATGGGGTCAATTTTCCCACCAAAAATAAAACTCTAGTAGTAGGGACCTATGGTAGGATCTATTAGTGAGCCTCACATTGACTTGCAATCTTTGTGAAGGCTATCTGCATCACTGTCTTGAATTTCTCCTTCAAGTTTCTTGTGGTTGGGAACTGCAACAATATGAGTTTTAGATACTAAGTGTATAGTATTTTAGGGAAGCATATATTCTTTAATATGTTATTTGGCTAGAAATTTAAAAATTAAAAGACCGAAACAAGGTTAAATGAATGTTTTTATTCGAGATGATAGTGTTCTGTTTATAGATCAGAGAATAATTAAAGGATGTTCTGGCTCCTATGCTGGACTAGTTTGAGTACAACTTAAAATGAGACCTCTTCTAATATGCTCAATTAGTGCTCAATGCTTCTGCTATTTTATCTTTAGTCTGCAAGTGCTAATTGTTCTTATCCAGTTATAATATTTTTCCTCACTTTCACCATATCTATCTATTAGTGCGCTGGTCTTGTGAAACTGTTAAAACCACTTACTCAAATTTTAGTCATTTTTCTTAAAATTTTTGTTACACTTTTTGATGATATTGTACTTCAGGAATTCTCTCCTGGTTCAAATGGACGAATGACCACGATGGGTGTATATGTTCGTGATTTGCTTCTTGGACAGGTTAGTTGTCGTAAACTTCTGGTGTTCTTAATATTTCAAATATACATGAGCCAGCTACAGTATTTTCTTATTTACTCCCCCCCCCCCCCCCCGCGCGCGCGCGCTTGCAAGTGGTTTTGAAAATCAGTTAATAATATTCAATGTTCATAAATAATAAAGTGCACACCACAATACATATGAGTTATATATAGATTTTTTTTTTCATCTTGAATCCCAGTGTTCCTGAAGTTTTCAAAAGCAAATACTTTCGAGTGACACACCCATGGTTTGGTATAACAGTTCTATGAGATGCTAGTTTAGTTGTTTTTATGTTAGAAATACTTGAGTAGACCACTTGAATTCTCCTAAGTTTTCTGGTCAAAACTTGAAGTGAGCTCAAATTTCTGTGTTCAGTTATTAGAGTTTAGTAAGATAGAGATAACTAAATGAATATGTTTTTTGCCATTACTTGACAAAAATATAGAGTATTGAGTCTGGTAAACACTTGATAGAATAAGCTTTAAATGGTAATACTAATAACTAGATTAATTTAGTAGAGTATAATTGAAGAGAAGAGAGCAAGACAGAAAGAGTAATACTAATAACTGGTTAATCTTTAAATCCACTACCCCCTTCCCTTTTCTTTATTGGGTTTTAACCCAGCTGTCTGAAAACCATACTTTGTCCTTCTGTTGTGTCAAAGCATGAAATGCTTTATGTCTTGTCATCTGCTATTTAGTGTAACATGGCCCAGGGGAGGAGGAGAATTTTGTCTGCTCGACCCCAGAATTTTATCTTATAAGATGGTCTCATGAGACTTCCTTCCCACAACATGTTTGGGTCCCACATATTATGAGAGAGAAGTTTCCTGTGATACTTACAAAATAAGGTTGCAAGATGAAATGCAATGAATATTGTATTTTCTTTGATGTTTTGCTTTTGTTAGTTCTTACAAAACCTCTGGACAGAATCACAGCTTGGCTTCGTATCTGTGGGTCATAAGTTTTAGGGGCACCTTCTACTTCTAATAGGCCATGAACTAGATCAGAATCATTCTCAACGAGTCCAAGATGTAAATCCATTGGAAAATAAAAAATACGCATGTCGGGAATGCATATAAATAAGCATACATGGCTGACATTTTGTCCAATCGTCAATCTGTTGTAGTGAATTTGGGTTCTGTCCCAAGTTTTCAAATTCATTTATCGGCAAAATTATATTTGTTCTCTCCCCAAAAAATCAATTAGTTAACAAAACAGATACAGACTTTATCTTAGATTTTCTTTTGAGAGAAAGTTGGTATAAGCCACTCTTTTTCATTGTAGAAATTTTTAGAACCCCACTTTTTTCTAGATACGGCTTTTCCAAACAGTCCATGTTCAAAGAGTTACAAAAATAAGCTGCACAGCACTGAGACTTTTTATCAAACTATGCCTTGCTTTGATGACTTGCACACTATGTTGTCAACTTTCTTGCTTGGATTGTTGTCACTGGGTTGCAAAACAGAAATCTTTTTGATCACACACAATAGATGGTGTAGAGGGCAGTAGGTTCAGAACCTGCTCCACATATCTTAATGTGAAGCAGAACTGCTTGTACACATAGGTTGTCATCGAAATGGTCATATTTGGTTAATTATTCCCCATTGCTTAATGTGTTGTCTTTGGAGGGAGAGAAATAGTAGGTGTTTTGAAGATAATGAGAGATCCATACCAGACCTTAAGTTATTTTTCTTTAGAACTTTATTGGATTGGTTGGCTGCTATGCGAAACCAATCATTCTTTTCTTTTATTGATTTCCTTGATTCTTGTAATTTTTATACTTGATTGTTGACCCCTTGTACACTCCCTGTGTACTAGGATGTTCCTTTTTGATATCAATAAATCTTATTACTTATCAAAAACTGCTTGTACACATAAACCTAGGAAGCACGGGAAAAAGCTCAAAGCTCACAGTGAAGTGTCCTGTGAAAAAAAAAATATTTATATATATATATATATATTTATATAATTGTTATTCTGGAAATGTTCAAGACATGGCTGGGACACTGTCACGACAAGGTCCCAAGATGGTGAAAGAAATTGAAAAGAAAAAAGAAAAAAAGTGGGATTTTTTACAACCTCGCACAATTTGAGCTGTTGATAAGGTGTTTAGGGTTGTTAACAACTACACCTCGCTCACTCTAGAACACCAAAGGTCAAGAAAATCTAACATTCACATCAAAAGTCCAAAAACTCACAAATCTGGGTAGGAAAATTAACTTCTGACTGATGTCTATTCATAAAGAGAGCAAATAAAACTTAAATTTCAGAATATGTAATTCACACCCCTCAAAACTCCGTGTATTCCTCCATCTCTGAATACACGACCTACAATGGCTGAGGACCATGTCTTGTGAAGGGAAGGTTACTAGTTCGAATTTTCCCTTCCCCAGGCCCTTAGGCAAAAACTCACTTAAAAAAAAAAAAAAAAAAAAAAAAAAAATTTCAGTATGAGAAATAGCACCGCTACCATTTCATACTGGTATTTATTCTGAAAACTCACTTAAGAAAGAAAAAATAAAACTTCTGTCTGAGAAATATCCCTGTTATCATTTCATTCTGTGGTATTTATTCTGCACTAGTTGTAATTACTGTATTTCAGTCTTTAAATACCTTCTTCTGGTGAAGGTGCACCTTAATAGGTGATTTAACATGCTACATTTATCAGATATTCTATTTAGTTGGTGGAATTGGTTGGGGAAGCATTCATCTTACATTTGGAACTTAGTTCTGTTGTGTTTGATGTGGTGTATTTGGAAGGAACGCAATCGGCGGACGTTTGAGGATTTGGATAGATCTGAGGACCAAATGCTTGCTCTCTTTTCTGGTTCCCTATTTGATTGGGCTAGGGCTTGGGGACTCACATTTAGTGACTCTCTTCCTCTATTCCTTAGCTCTCTTTCTTTGTAATTATTCTCTTTTTATGTTTTTTGCTTTTCCATCTTTTTTGTACTTTTGATATGCTGGTTTTTGAATATATTTTTTCTTACTTATAAAAAAAAAAATTTATCAACTTCAATTTATTGTGGTTCAGTGAATTAACACTCTGCTCTTGCAGTACTACTTTGATACCCTTTTTCCCCGCATCCCTGTTCCTGTATTGCGCCAGATTGTAGCTAATCTAGAGAAGTTGAAGCTTCCCAGTAAACATTCTGGTGTGACAGGGGAAACCACCCGTCATGGATCCGATGATACTGCTCGTCGGCCACCCTCTGTGAAAGCTGCACTTTCTGTCTCTTTTGGTCAGCGTGCTCCTCATCGTGCTTCTACAAGGGACTCATCGCCTGTTCGTCGAACCATACAGCCACCCTCTTATGATAGAGCCAGCAGCGATGATCCGCGAAAATCTCCCCGGAGCCGTCGTAGCCAGAGCCGTGATTATTCTGATAGAGAGCATTCAGATAGGGATAGGGAAAGAGAAAGGGACCGAGATAGGGATCGAGAAAGAGAACGGGACCGGGACCGGGATCGAGAAAGGGATAGGGACCATGATCGGGATCGAGAGAGATACAGGGATAGGGGCAGAGAGAGGGATAGAGTCAGGGATAGGGATAGGGACCGGGAAAGGGACAGAGAGCGGAGTTATGATTATGATCGGAGGTCCAAATATGCTGAAAAAGAAAGCAGGAGGGACTATGAGAGGAGCAGCCGCGATGGTAGTAGGCATTATCATAGTAGGAGTAGAAGTAGGAGCAGAAGCAGAAGTCGGAGCTTGCAAGCTGGCCTTGGAAACGATGATCGGCATTCAAGTCCACAAAGAGACGGGATCAAGGAGAAGACATCTGTGTCTAATAATCTGGCAAAACTTAAGGATCTCTATGGTGATTTAGGCAATGATAAAGGAGATGCTAGCATGGAAAGGATTCCTAGGAGGGATAATAGTGGTGAAGAAGTTATTAGACTTGGTGGTTCTTCTTGGAAATAGTGCTAAGTGGTTCTCATGCAATTCCTGTGTCAGATGTGTCATTGAAGTCTTTAAGCAGGATAGCTCGTGTTTGGATCAAGAAGCAAACACCTTAATCACATGATCCTTTTTGTTCCTTCTCTCTCTGCCTCTCTCTACGTAGATTGATGGATACTATCCATACTGGCTCATCTATTGCCCCGTGTGCTGTTGCCGGGCTGCCTGTATATTAGATGTTATTCTGAAATTTTTTTTTCTTGGTTGGGTATTTTGTTACCTTCTATTTAATGCATTGTTATTGGATAATTGTTTCAGAGGCATCTGTGGAACATGTAATATTATATCTAACACTGATTAAATGTTGAAGAATACTTTTAACTGAATATGGTTTATTTTAGTTTGCTCAAAATCTTTGACAGTCTTATGCTTTGGTACTAAGCATGCCTAAGGCTGCTCATAAAATGCCTAAAAATCAACCAGCGGTGTACAATAGAACTGTTGTAAAGTATTACCAATTCGGAAACCTATGTCAAGCTCAAACTGGAATACGGATGTCAGTTCAATGCAGCTTTGTAACTTCTAGTTTTGAGCTTGTTCTAGGGAACTTGGTTCTCCCTCTCTCTGGACTAGCCTCTTCTATTTTTTTGGAAGGAAAAGTAGCGCAGTAATTTTACAGTAGCATTGGAGGCTAAATTAGCTAAGGTTGATGCTTCCCCTCTGACCACCACAGGAACCACTATCACAAAAATATGCATATCATTAGCCCCTAATTGCCAAATATCCTCTAGTACCCTGTACTTTTATTTAAAAAAAAAAAAAAAAAAAACCTCTAGTACCAATGAAGCTTGCTGTGGATAGTGTTCTCTGTAGCATGTAACTTTTAATCTCTTTTAAGAATGTTGTAACTCAATTGGTATGTCTGAATGTTTTCGATGGAGATGTTTATGATTCAATTCTTTATTCCCCCAATTATCGAATTATTGAAGAAAAAAAAATTAGAACTTTTAATCTCTTTGGAAGTGATTTGTTTTGTAAAGGGATGGATTGGATGGATGGAGTAATGATGATAATAGATGAGAATTTAAGGGACTAAAATTACCTTTTTGGGTAAAAAAAAAGGGACTAAAATGATAATTGACCAAACTTAAATGGTAAAATTTGCATTTTTCCTAGAGAAGATGCAGAAGCCAAAGGAGATACTGCAGAGGCGCAGGAGATATGTAGAGGAAGATGATGTGGTGGGCTTCAGTCATGACACTGAGGCATTGGTGAAGCAGTTTATTGAGGGGAGTTTGCGACGTAATGTTGTTTCAATCATTGGCATGGGTGGCTTAGGTAAGACCACTCTTGCTAGGAAGATCTACAACAACAATGATGTCAATAATTACTTTGATTTCCGTGGGTGGGCTTATGTCTCTCAAGAATATAGAGTCAAAGACTTGTTGCTTGAAATTTTGAAGGGCGTGACACCACTGCCGAAACTGAAAAAATTTATCTTGAAAGCTGAATTGAAAGAGGAACTACTCCAGGGTTTGGAAGCGAAGTATAGCTCGAATAAAGATAAATTGAAAGGGACACTTGAAGACTTGAAATGTATCAATGAAATGAATGATGAAGAATTCAAAAAGGCTTTGTTTGAGTTCTTGGAAAACATACAAGACCAGAGTTTGAAAATTTTGCTGTTAGATTTCGTGGAAGAAATTTACAAAAGGAATGGTGAAGGATGGGAAGATATGAATGACGATGAATTGAAAAGTGTGTTGTTCAAATGCTTGAAAGACGAGGTATTTTCTTATCATGGACGACATCTAGAAAGCTGAACTATGGAATGAGGTAAGTACTGCCTTTCCTGATGACTTGAATAGAAGTAAAATATTGATCACTAGTCGAATAAAAGAAGTAGCATTACATTTTAGTAGTGCCCCATATGAACTCCCATTTCTTAAAGAAGATAAAAGTTGGGAACTCTTCTATAAGAAGGTGTTCAGGGGAGGTCCATGTCCTCTGGAACTTGAAACTCTAGGAAGACATATTGTGGAAAGTTGTGGTGGTTTACCACTTGCTATTGTAGTATTGGGGTGTCTTCTGGTGAATAAGGAGAAAATGCATCAAACATGGTCAAAATTGACTGGCCATGTCAATTAGTATCTGACTCAAGATAGATCGTGTTGTATAAACATATTGGCTCTAAGTTACAACCATTTACCCCGACGCCTTAAACCACGCTTTTTATATTTAGGTATTTACCCAGAAGACTTTGAGATACCTGTGAGACAACTAATCTGACTTTGAATAGCCAAAGGATTTATACAGAAAACTGGCAACAGGAATATGGAGGATGTTGCTGAAGACTACTTGGAGGAACTCTTTGATCGGAGCCTGATTCAAGTGGCAACGAAAAGGCTAGATGGAGGAGTCAAAACATGTCATATCCATGATCTTCTACGAGACCTTTGTATATCGGAGAGCATTGAAGGGAAGTTTATTGAGGTTCGTTCAGATGTTAACTTTTCACCCATGAGCAAATCCCGTAAAATTTCTATCCACTATGCCAACTATCCATACATTTCTTCAAGCCCTTGTGAGCCTTCAAATAGTCGTTCTATAATAGGCTTGGGGGGTTGTTAAACTCCAGAATCCTCCTGATGAAAGCTACTTGGAATGGCTTTGCAAAAGTAACACGTTGGTTCAGGTGATAGAGTTCAGGAATTTGAGCATTCGTTGCTTAATCCCCAAAAATATTGAAAACTTGATCTTTTTGAGGTGATAGTCCATGTGATTCTAGATTCCATATGCAACCTTTGGAATCTAGAGACCTTGGACATGAGAAATTCTGAAATAAAATGCTGGCCGAAGGGGAAATGGAAGTTACAAAAATTGAGACATTTGTACCTGGATGGACCAACATATCTACCTAAAACTGACAATAAAGCAGGTTTACCTAATCTTCAAGTCCTTACTGGTATAGATTTAAATGAAGACACTGAGAGTCTCTTTGCCAAGGTCAGATTTCCTAATGTCAGAAAATTGAGATTGCATTCTTCAAGTTGGAGGGAGTCAAAGCTTTTGTCAAGCCTCCATCCCTTGCGCCATCTACAAACTTTGAAGATTTATGAAATTCTTCACTTGTCAAGTCCACTTTCATTCCAGTTGAGCATCACAAAGATAACCTTAGAACGCACAGACTTATTACAAGCCATGAAAGTGTTGGGTAGCCTTACCAATCTTCGAATACTTGAGGTAGTAGGAGGTGTTCATCAGAACTCCCTCATTTGTGTCGAAAGTAGTTTTCGTCAACTTGAAGTCTTTAAAATGGCAAATGTGGATGTTTTACAATGGATTATGCAGAAAGGTGCAATGTCAAGTCTTCAACGTTTGGTCTTGGACCGTTGCAAATTTTCTATAAAGCCCCCACATGAACTATCTTGCTTGACTACCTTGAGGGATGTGGAAGTTTTACATTCTTCTCCAAAATTGGCAAAGATGCTTCAACAGTTGCAAATAAGGGATGGATGTAAGCTCCAAAAGTCTATCCACCTCTACATCCGACTAATTGAGAAATAGTTCATGGCTTCATCTGATGTGCTATGTTTTCGTTTGCGGTCCTCCGTTTTGTCCGTTGGTTCGGGTTTTTATTGTAAGACTAGTTGCAAAACCTTGCAAGGCACGAGAAAACCATTGAAAATGGGATCAAAAGAAAGAGTGGTTTATTTTTATTTTATTGTAATTTGAGATTTTACTATAAACTAGTTGTGATAATTTTTTTAGGGAGTTCTCATTAAATATATTATTATTATTATTATTGTTGTTGTTGTTATTATTATTGTTTTAGTTATTAACAATTGATTTTTCATTATCTTTTAAGTTAATAAAAACTTTGCATATACTTTTTTTTTTTTTTAATGTGAATCTTTACATATACCTTAAATAAACTCTATATATTCCACTTCTTTAGATGCGTAAAACCATAAACTACTACTCCATAATGATGGTGACTAATTAGTTTTATCATTTTTTTCATGATCTTATTTGTAAAGTTTCTTACCATTATCATATATTTATTGGTTGATGATTTGCATAACATAGATGTTAAATGAGAGGTAGTATCATTCATTAAAATTTTAAAAGTATTGGTGTGTGAAGATTTTATAAATATATTATAAATAAGGTTAAATGAAATGTTCAAAAAAATGATTTAAAAATTTTCTAACTTTATTTCTAATGTAATTTCTATTATTACTGGAGAACATCTCATTTTTAGTTATAATTGGAAAGAGTTTGACTTACCTCCAATAATTTTTTAATTAGGCATGTTCTTTTGTTTTAAATATACAATGGCAAGTGGTAATGAATTTTAATTTTCACATTTTATTTAGTTAGTGGGTGACGTGGCAGTCTTTCATTAAAACAAAAAGAGATTCCAATTTAAAAAGTACTAGAAGTAAGCCACACTCGATTGGAAATATGGTTTCCCTGGTTAGAGTTTGATTAGTTCTAAGTTTAAATGTAGTACTATGATTGTATTTAATTGTTGATTATTGATTTAATTTTTTAAGTGAATGTAACGTTTGATTTTATTGCACTGCAATGTTTCTAATGTTCTCCGTATGGTTATCTCTATTGTATTTTATACTTCTTCTTATAGTCTCTTTGTTTTCCAAGTAACTGTTACTAATTGCCGTTTATTATTATTATTTTTAATCTACTTTTTATTACTTTGTATTGCTTTTTTTTTTTTTCTTTACCATAAGTCTCTCTCTCTCCATTGGCACCTATTGTTTTCCAAAATTTGATAATGATTCTATTGCATTAAATATGCATTTCTAGCGTTTTTTTTTTTTTTTTTTTCATTTAATTTTGCTACCCTTAAGTTAGTATGCCCATAACTATTAGTTTTTATTTTTTATTTTTATATGTTATATTTGGTTTGATATCCTTATTATTATTATTATTATTTGATTTAGTGTTTCTAAATTGGCTTTTGTTTTGTATTCATTTTTTCCTTAGGTTTGACTTACTTTCAGTATTTTTTTAACTGAAATCTCTTTTTATTTTAATGAGAAATTGCCACGTTATCCACTAACTTAATAAAAGGTGGAGATTAAAACCTACTACCACTTGCCATTGTATATTTAAAACAAAATGATATGTCCAATTAAAAAAGTACTACAGGTAAGCCAAACCTTTTTTCCTTTATGCATTGGATGTGAGAATGAGTGCGTCCCTAGCATAGCATTATTCCACTTTATGAGGAAAATTTTATTTATTGAATTTAAGTAAAATATTTTATTTTTATTTTTTTAAAATAAAAAAGGAGAGAAAATATAAATAATTTAATGATATGAAGGATGTGACTAAATTTAAATGTTGAATAAAATAAGATGAGAAGAAGAAAAAAAAAAATAACAAAAAATATCAAATTATCCAAATCATGTTATGTAATAGAATACTAATATTCTTATATACTATCATTATTTTTTTATAGTGCAATAGGATAACATTAAAAAATCTTAAATAACAAAAAAAAAAAAAAAACTTAAAACACAAAATTATATTGCATCAACCTGAAGTAGAGTTCTAAAAAATATAAAAATTTATCAACCTAAAGCAGAGATGCAAGAAAAATAAAAAAATCCACCAAAAATATAGAGAGAGAGAGAGAGAGAGAGAGAGAGAGAGAGAGAGAGAGAGAAATTTTTTTGTGAGGGAGACTTATCTATAGAATGGAAGCGAGAATGACAAATCTATACTAAGAGGATGAGAATAAAAAGAGACAAAATAAAGGAAGATAAAGGAAAAGATGAAGAGTGATATTAAGGTAGATGGTGGTGAGGAGATAAAAATGTAAAGGGAAGGTGAAAAGTAGGAGAAAGTGTAAATGTTTAAAAAAAAAATGAATACGATTTTATGAGGACATTTTTATTTATTTGAATTTAAGTAAAATATTAGATGAGAAGAAAAAAACAGTAAAAATAATAGATATAACAATAAATACCAAATTATCCAAATCATACTATGTAATAGAATAATATTATATTCTTTTATACTATCTTTAGTTCTTTATAATGTAATAGGATAATATTTAACAATTAAAGAGAACAAAAAAAAAAAAAAAACTTAAAACACAAAACTAAATCGTATCAACCAAAAGTAGAGTTCTAAAGAATACAAAAATTTATCAACATAAAGTAGAGATGCAAGGAAAAAAAAAATCCACCAAAAAATTGAGAGAGAGAGAGAGAGAGAGAGAGAGAGAGAGAGAGAGAACATTTTTTTGTAAGGGAAAACTATGCATAGAATAGAAGAAAGAATGACAAATTTATAGTAAGAGAGTGAGAATAAGAAGAGACAAAATAAAGAAAGATAAAGAGAAAAAGGAAGAGTAATATTAAGGTGGAAGGTAGTGGGGAGATAAAAAGGTAAGGGAAGGAGAAATGTTTGAGAAAATGTAAATATTTAAAGAAAAGTAAATGTTAAAAAAATTATAAGAAAATTAGAAATAAAAAAGATAATGATGTGGATGCTGATGTGGCTCAACTGGAGCATAACAACAATAAATGTTATGTTTCAGCTTCTAGATATAATATAGATATAGAAATAGATTGGAGATTACTTCAATCATCATATCATTATATTTTAATAAGAAAACTTTGATTAAATGCTAGAAACAGGTGATGCCATTAATAATATACCACTTATAGCAATTTTAAAATATGGCGTTTAAATTAAAATAAATTGAATAATCATAATAAATTAAAACACAAAATGGAGTTGTATCCAACAGATATGTAATTATGATGGAAATGAACCTCGTAAGAGCACAATGTTTAGCAAATTTATTTATCTAAAATGTATTTGAATGTTTTGCAAGTGTATTTTCAGAGATTTTATTTAACAAAAATTAAAGAATTCTTTTTTTTTTCCTTTTTCTATTGGTCAATATAATTTTATTCTATAATCAATGAATAATTCCTTTCGTTCTTGCCTTCTTTTATATTTAAGAGGTACAAAATACTAATACTCTGTTTGTTCATTTTTTGTTGTTGTTTGTTTTTCCTCCTTTTAATAATGTAGTATATAACAGACACTATAGTAACCTTAATTTATACTATGTAATTACAAAGAGTATTAATAGGATAAATGCAATTTTATTTTGATGTATTTATATGTGGAGCATTAATTATATATATAAAATAAATTTCTATTTTATTTTTTATAGAATTTATATATATAAGAAATAATTAATTTAAAATATAATATCCTCACTCAAATTTATTTGCATTGGAAATAATTGAAACAAAGTAAAACGGAAGTAATTACATTAGAAATAATTGAAACAAAGTAAAACAAAAGAGGAAAGCAATTTTTAAAGTCACCTCTTCCCTCCCTTTCCTCCACTCCTGAGAAATTATTAGGTTCACCGGAAGGATTGCTGACAAAATCCTCCCAACCAATTAAATAATGTCATTTATGTAAATGTGTGATGTTATATGTAAATAAGGTGAGAGAATTAAAAATAAAAACTACTAGATGATGTCACATTTGCATAAATAACAATGTTTTATTGGTTAGAAAAATCAGAAAGACCACGTCAACAACCCTTCCGGTAGACCTAATTGATGTAGGACACGGTTTAATATTTAATTTTTGTAATTATTTAATTTTGAAATTTTTATGTAAAAAACATTATTTTAAAAAAATAGTTACTAATGTCATGGAAGCCGGAAGAAAGCACACACGATACTCTCTTTGATAGACAGAAACTAAATTGTTAGTTTCTAAGTAGTAAACCTCGAATCCACAATAAGTTTCCTTGAATTTATCTAATTGCCCTAGGTTTTGTCAAATTGGAATCTATTAGAAGAAAATTTGACAAAACATCTTTGTTTATTGATAATCTCTGAAAACTGAATTGCCTTTGCAGGCTACAATGCATTTAAATAGTAAAAACAAAACCTAGGGCAATTAGAAACCCTAAGACAGCTACAAAAGCATATAAAATCCTAATTTAACTAAACAACATTAAAAGTACCTAAAAAGAAGGAAATAAATAACCTAAACCTAAAATAACAAAATTACATAAAAAAATTAGATTTAAATAATTACATAAATTAAATATTAAACCGTGTCCTACATCACTAATAATTTCTCCCCACTCCCCCCTCCACATACCATATCACTATTATCTTCATCTCTCCTAGTCTTACAAACTATCATCACCACCTCCAACTCCATAAATGCGTGCTCGCCTCTCTCACATGAATTGTGGATCTCCCTATGAATTTAATTAGTGAGACTCACAATTATGTGAGAGGAAGGAATATGCATTTATAGTACTTCGAGAGTACTCAATAATTTCTCCACATTTAGGACTAGTAAGATTAAAAATTTGCATAAATATACAACGGTTGAAACATTGGATACACATACTGCGATTGAAACATGGTAGGTGAAAAATAAAATGAAAAGAATGTATTAATATAACTTTTGGAGCTAGGAACAAGGGAATGAAGAAAGTTTTACAAGGTGCTGCTTTGGGTAAGCAGTATAGGCTTCTAAGGAATCCTACAGTTCGACAACATTGTCTCCGCTAATATATTCTTACCACATTAATGGATCACATACTGTGTAATCAATCCCCTGAAGGAATGATAAGAATACTTGAACACAAGTCTGTGTTGCATTGCCTCAATCTTCTCCAGAATATCAGAAACATTATCAACAGCCTTTTTTGATGAACTTGGTTTAGTATCCGGAAATGAGCCCACTAAAGGAAAAAACAGACCACCTGTTGAACTTCAAGGAGACCGAGTGACTTGCTACTCGCATTTGATAGATCGGTATATGTGACGAACAAAGAATAAAGAAGCACGGAAACTGACAACCCCAAGCATGAGAAAGAAACCATAGCAAATGCAAGCCATGTACCCAAAGAAGAACGATGTTTGCATGAAACCTGACATATCTGATCGTGCATGGTAGTAATACAAGCAGTAGCCATAGATGAACAGGCCAGTTGATCCGCCACAAAGGAAAGACCTGATTGCAAAAGAAATAAACAGAATTCAAACAACCCCTAACTGGAAAATTTCCTCGAATCGGGTCACTTAATGCACCCTTACTTCCATTATTCCCGCAAATAAATTTAGATACAGTTACAGAAAGACATATTACATGAACATCTTCCTAATGATCCAACTTTTATCAGTAATATATGTATCCAAAATGCAACAAAATGAAATAGATCTCATACAAATGCACACAAAACTTATGCAGTAAAGAACAAGTTTGATGTAAAACAAGATTAAATACCAAGAGATTTAAGAAATATGAATTAGTTTCCATCTGGGGCCTTTATTGGAACCTTTTATTGGAACCTTTTATAGGCTACTCTAGTTATCATCGAGTCTTAGAGTATTAAGATTCTTTTAGTCAGAAAGTTGTTGGTTCAGTACTTCAGTTTTAATTGAGTTTTACTAGAATAAGTTTCATCTTGATATATCCATATTTTCTAGAACTGGTTGTACAAAGGCCCATAAATCTTATTTTCTATTTCCAGTCACAAAGTAACCTAAAGAATTACAATTGGAATAATATATGGATTGACTTTATGAAGGAATGGATATAGTTATACTATCTATGAGATCCGATACAAAAGACCACTCATAAAGAGAACTAATGAAAGATGCTTGCAATTGAGTTGACGTGTACTCCGCATCTTCAAAAGTATGCTGATGTCTTTCCCTCCATTTAGTCCACATCAAACATAAGGGAGTAAGATTCCAGATTCCAGAAGTTCTTACTTTTCATTGTTATTAGAAGTCCTAGTCAATTTAGGAAAACAATATTTAGAAGTCACTCTTTGTAGTCAATAATATTCACACAGAGATTGTTTCTAATAAAAGTTCTTAAGTACTTTTCATAGCCTATATAAGTGCTTTTATGTAGTCAATAATATTCATATAGAGATTGTATCTAATAAAAGTTTAGAATTTTTTTTTTTAATAAAATAATTCAATTGTTATAACAAGTGGGGGAGGGGGATTCGAACGAACACTAATTCTCTTTATGCCTGACCTACAAGGATCTTGGCAAGTTAGCAACTTATTTTAAAATTTGAGGGTGTGATTGTCTTCTCTTTCCTAAATGAGATTGCTTTAGGGAACCTAGGTGTGATCCTTTGTTCCCTGCTCAATTTAATGTTTCCACACCAAACAGCCATCAAATTCCCACAAAAAACCGTTCTTTTATTCACCTAACCCTACCAAAACTCCTCAACATCAAACGGTATTCAAGAATCCACGAAGATCTTATCAAGAATCCTAATATAGTGCTAAACTTCTAAAAAATCCTATGTCAAAACCAAACATCACTGAGCCCTACCCCCTCGCATTTTACTTCCTAAAACCCATAGGCACAAAACCACCAATTTAATCATGTACATAGATATTATGAGAACATCTCCCTAATCATCTCATACAGACCAAACCTCAACTCCCGTGGACCCCTTGCATTTTATTACCTAAACTGCATATAAACCAAACCTCATCCCCTGCCCACTTCTCTCTCTTTCTTGCATTTTACTTCTAAAACACATACACAAGACCACCAACTTATTGAGTACCAGGTATTGTATCTTGCCTTTCTATGATATAATTAAGAGACTAACATATTGACAGTTATTGACCAGCTGCACTACGAACTGGACTAGGCAATTGAGCTAAAAAAAATGGTCTAGTGGCACAATGTAAAGTCTGAGAAATTAATGCAAGCATTGATGCAGGCAACAAAACACATATATTGACAACATAAGCACCCAATAAAACAGCATGTACTGCAGTAGGAAATACTTTATGCTAAGCATAATGAAAAAAGACAATATCAGAAAACTGAGAAAGAAAATAATACCTCCACCACCACTCATGGTCTTCAGCAGCAAGTTGGAAATATGTCAATGACACGGTGATAAAAGCAGTGACAACCAAGAGAATGATGAATACTATAAACAGAATGCTGTAGATGGTGTAAATCCGGTGGCCCCATACACTAGCAAATATGTAGTAAAGTTCAATGTAGATAGCACTGAAAGGCAAAAACCCTGCCATAGCCATCTGAGGAAGGGTTTTACGATACCAAGGCAAAGATGGTATCTCCCTAGGAAATTTTGCCGTGCGGCATGGAGCTTGAAACTCAGCCTTGCTATTCTTCCCAGCAATCCCACCCAATACTAATAAAGGTGAAGTTACAAGAGTCCATATGAGAAAAATCACCACAATTGTTCCAAATGGCAGTGCTGCAGTGGAACTGTAAGCAATTGCAACGGTATTAAGAAAGCAGAAGGTGAGAAACAGTGGTCCACAGAAGAGGCTTCCAGTCAATAACAAATTTCGCACCTGTCATGCCAAAAACATCACTGTTTAATCTGGCATTTTTCTGACATGAGGTTTCTTATTTTTACAAAACTTCATTTGAGAAAGAAAAGATTGAACCAAGAGAAACAATTACACCATTGCCATTGAAGAATGCATCACTCAAGATAACAACAACCATAAAACTAGTAAGATTGCACCATTGCCATTGAACAATGCATCACTCAATAGCAACCACAAAAATAATAAGATTATTAATTCCTTTCTTCCACCCTTAAACCAGATTTCGGAAGGCAGTATTTTTGAATCCAATCACATCGTTTTATAAGAAGGAAATTTACTTAAAAGACTCGACAACTCAAAACCATGTTGTATATGGTATAATATTGTGAAACTAAGTACAGTCACTATTCAAGACATGTAACTACAAAGGAGTCCCAACAATATGAAGCTCAAAATGGAACTCCCATAAAATATCTATAGAACAGGCAACAAAACAAATAATCTGTAAGTACATACCCAATTTTGTCCTTCTAGCTGGCAATAGAAAGATGCTGCAGTATAGCCTGCAATCCCTGACGTAAGTGCATATACAACGACAAGTGCCGTGAACAGAGCTCCACGGTTATAGGGATAAAACACACCAACTAGTGCAAGCAAGAAAATGAAAATCGCTCTGAAAACATGTGCACATAAACAAAATTACCAGATTGCTTAACATCAAAAGTTAAATAAATAAATAAGCCTAATTGTGCTAAACTTTAACAAGTGAACTCCAAAAGCATACTTACAGAGCAAATAGCTGGGTGCCAGAACCAAGCGCTGCTGCAAACAATGACTTGTACTTTGGATACCTGAATACATCACCATGAATGTACTTCCATCCAGTCTCCTCTTGGTCATCGGCTGCCTCCTCATCATGGGTATACCTTTTACAAATAAGAGCGTAGACATGTAAACGTTAAACAAATACATGTTTGATCCACTTATGTGCACATAGTCTATTAATTAACAGCTAGGAAATGGTTCTTACTTAACAAAATCATTCTTAAGGACTCGCATGAGAATCGTGGCAAGGAATCCAGTTAAGAGAAGAACAGTCACACATGAATTTATTATTGAAAACCAATGGATTTCCAGGTGATGAGGCAGTGAAGAAATTTGAGAGTACTTCTCCATCCTCTTCTCAAATGGAATCTCTGTGTCCTTCCATTTGACCGAGTACGTGAATTCCACGTCAACTTCTTTGTCTTCTGTCAGGTCCACAAGGGCATCTGGATCACTTTTTACAATAATCTCAATAACACGATCCTTATTGTAAAGGATGTCGAAATGAAGATGCTTAAAAAGGTAATATTTGAGCTCACTGGGGTCATCTTTTCCTTCCTTGTCAAATTTACCTAACAAACCCCACAAGGGCAAGTCATCATAGAACATTTGGAAGTAATAGTCCTTTGAAACTGCAGCGCGGAACTGAGAAACTTCTTCCTGTTTCAACTTCTTTTTGCAAACAATCTCAGATTCTTTGTCTTTTAGGAATTCAAGTTTGTAAGGGGCAACAACTAAGCGATCCCCATTCAGTACTTCGCCAAGAGCTTCTTTCTTTTCTTGCATATGGGCTGCAACCAACACCCATCAACAGAATATTGGGGGGGGGGGCTGTCTCTTAGGGTGCAAGGTTTTACCAACCTTAGATGAGAGAGTGTCATTTCGATAAAGTTGAAGGGAGATTGGTGTAATTTACTTTCTTTTTTTTTTTTTTTTTCTGTGCGTGTATATATAAATATATATATATGAGTTGGGCCAAAATCACTCAGCCATTATTTAAGGCCTTCATTTTAATAAAAATGTCTTACTTATCAAAACCACAAAAAAAAAAAAAAAAAAAAAACCCTTATTGCTAGCATCACTCTAATAAAAATTCAAAACCCAATTTATTAAACAGAAAGAGGAACCAGTAGAGAGGCCAACAAATTCAGACATCATTTTAAGGGGAGGAAGGGAAATTCGAATCCTCAAAGTCTCCATTGAAAAAACAAAGAAATACCCATTTGAGCTAAACGTACTTGGCAACCAAAGAGATCCAAATTCTAATAAAAAACAGATTTGGGAATTCTATCATAAACCCAAACCCCAAAATCTTTATAGAAAACACGTAAAAGGGGAAAGAACTTTGAATCCAATTATGAATAGTGAGATTGAAGGAAAAACAGAAATGCGTAGTAGGTACAACCACAAAGTACCTGGGATTGTGGAAGGGTCCCACCTTGTTAGCGTATAGAGGAACATCGTCACCATCTTTGTAACGATGGTTGGAAGCATCGGATCTGACGTGGGTTAGGCTGCAGAGGATCACTATGGCTGCCACCAAACACGCCATAATCTTCTTCTTCTTGTCCACCACCATTTCTCCTCAGTGTTTAACCTTAACACAACACAGACTGAGAGAGAGAGAGAGTCAAGACTCAGATAGACACGGAGAGAGAGAAAGAACAAAATTTTAGGTAACGATGATGATAATGTTGTTTGTGTTGTGGGAAGAGTCGCAAGAAAAGAAACATGTACCAATGTTTTAGGGGGTGAGGAAGTTAGAGATTTTTCCCACGCGCCTTTTTTGTGGAGTGGAAAACAATCCTCACCAACGACAATTGGATGCGTGAGAGGAAAGGAACGTCAACACATTTTTGTCGAACTGCAATTCTGTAATAAATAAATCCTCTTTTTTTTTTTTTTTTTTTTGAGAAACCACCCTCGAAACAGAGGGGAAATAAATCCTCTTTAATACTCTACTAGGACCCAACGAGTCTAATAAAACAATTACCAACTAATTAAGCTAAACGTACCAACTCATCATCAATCTTAGGTTTCATTAAATGCACTAAGCCAAACCAATCTTACCTTCCTTTGCAATCAAACAATTTAGATCTTTTTTATCAAAAAAACAAAAAAAAAACAACAACTTTAGATCTTCATGGTGTCGGCCTATTTGGCAACAACTTTCTCATTTAGCCTTTTCACATTTTTGTTTATGTAGACTTTGTAAAGTATTACTTTAGGTGAAAATGTTATCTAGAAGATTAGTCATTTTTCAAAAAGTATTTTCAGTAAAAATATCTCACTTTCTTATGTTGGGTAATAACTTTAAATGAGTTGAAAAACAATTTTTTAATTTCTTTTATTTAGCGTGTTGTGAGATAGAGTTGTTTTCCCAAAAAAATTAATGGAAAAAATTTTCTAAAAATAAATCATACTTTTTTTGTTGACCAAAGATAGTTCTCCTTTGACTTATTTTTTCTAATACTATCAAATACTGGAAAACACAAAAAACTATCTTTATAGAAGATTTTCCATCGAAATAAATGGAGCATAAGTATAACTATATTTTAACCAACTTTTAGCAAATAAGCTTTCAATAACAAGTTACATCCAAATGCACAATGATTGAAACTATCTTTACAAAAAACGTGGGCTATAGCCACGTTTTTAAAATGCAGCTGTAGCTCCTAAAAACGTGGCTATAGATCCATTTGGTCTATAGCTGCATTTTCAGACGTGGCCTATACACCGTGAGTATAGGTCTAACAGGTCTATAGCCGTGTTTTTTTAAACATGGCTATAGGTTGTAGACCTATAGCCGTCTTTGTAAAAATGCAACTATAGGGAGTACATTAGCCGCGTTAAAAAAATGCGGCTCTAGGGTGTACATTAGCGGCGTTTAACAAACGTAGCTATAGGTGTTCTTTTAGCCACGTTTTTAAAACGTGGCTATAGGTGTTCTTTGTACATTAGCCGCGTTCTATAGGTTTATTTTTTTCCTAGGCAAATCACAAATTCCTATCTACAATATTCAACCTGTTTACATATCAACCTATCTACAATGTAAACCTGTCTACATATCAACATGTCTATAATATCAAAATAATATATTATATATAATCATTCAAATTAACACAACAATATTCCTGTCTACAATATTCATTCATGATCAGCCAAAAAAGAATACAAAAGGATTTGATCAATATCCACGGAGAGTCCTCACCAATCATCATCGTCATCCTGAATATATTAAAGGCATCATATTAATATCACATAAAAATGCATTGCAATAAGTTGAGTTTCGTTAAATTAAATTTTTTTGGTACCTGAGAAAGATGTGAAGAACGCATATATGGGCTAAATTGGGCAAACATTTCTCTCATTTGAGAAGGAAAATATTTCATACCACAGTTGGTTGTTCTCGTCTAACTCAATAGAAAAACATTCTTCCCCCGCCTGCAATCCACCAAATTTCCATGACACATATTAGTGTGAGCAAGGGTTCATCAAATTCAAGTAGGTTCATCAAATTAATAGAAGTGTTAAACAAAGTGAAAAATCACATGCAAGAATTTAAAACAGAGACTTTATTGAAAAAAAATAAAAAAATAAAAAAATAATCTCAGGACTTTAAAAAAATGAAAATAAAAATAAAAATTGACTAGCTCTTAGGATATGCCATGTAGTATGAATAGAAAAACTCCCACATATAATAGATCAACTACAACAAGTTACTTCATTAGCATGTCTAGATGATGCAGAGACAATGGAAGTTATGGATTTTTGGACAAAACTATCACATTTATATATGCCACACAATTGCATGAGCTTGAATTTGCAAGATAACATACACCAAAGCAGGTGCAGGAGCTTTCAACCAAGCTATCACATATATACCATGCCAACTTGGTTATGTTATGGTTTAACATATAATAACAAACTAGTCACTTACCCGTGCAATGTACCTGTACCGGTACATTATAATTTATAACAACATCATATAAATTATAACAATTTGTTTCACAATCCTCATTGTTTGTATTCTAGGTCCCAAACTACATGTTTCACAAAAAGTTTGAAAATTTTTGTGAGAAATTTGGAGGTATTATATGGTGCAATAGCCATCCATGACTTTTATACAACTCTCATTTTTTTCTTCTTCAAAATTCGGGTGCATGAAGGTTGTGTGAGGTTTCATTTTTTAAATAAACTTACCAAAATGAATGTTTATTCTTTGTGCCTTAGCTTTTATTTCCAACTAGTTGCGGACCTGCGCATTGCGCGTGGTAATTTTTTTTTTAATGATTGTGTTATTATTTGAAATATTTTTGAATGTATTACTACTTAAGCTGCATTATATATGTATAAACAATATATTGTAGGATTCATGATGATAGAAGGTGTTGTCTTGGAATTAGATGTGGAAAGGATACAACTATACTTGGCCTTGTAGTCAGTCCAGAGCTGATCAACCGTCTTCCCAAGTTAGTAAAATTTAATTAACTTAAAATTAGATAGAAAGGATTTTATAAATTTGAAGTTAGTGTCATGCTAGGTGAAAACTTTAGAGGACTGTAATTAAGTTGTTGCAAGTCTTTTTAAATAAATATTAATAATAATAAAAGATCTATTCCTAAAAAGATAGAGATTAGTATTATAAATAGGATGAGGAAATTTTATTGTATTATGTTTTTTGGAAACATAATTTCTACCAAACTCGGTTGGCTAATTTGTACATTTCCAAGTCAATTGAGCACATTTTGCATGTTACATGTAATTCTTCATTTCCATATGGGTAAGGGCATTCACGATCCCAATGACCCACTCAATTTTTCTTGCATGCTTGGTTTTTTGGGATACGAAATGTGTTTGTTCCAAAAATTGTATGTTGAAGTATTTGTCGATAGTTTTGTAGCAATTGTTTTCCATCTGGTTGGTTTAGAATTGATAATAGTAGTTGTATTCTTTCATCATTTTATTCGCATAACAATGCAATTGCCAGTCCATACTTTTCATTTTTGTCTCCTTCTATGTTTGCTTGAAGAATGATTTCTTTTCCCACTTTAGTTTGATCTTGTACAAAATATTTGTGAGCTCCAACCCAAAATAATGCTTGTTTGTTTCCAGCCCTAAAACATTGATGAATGAGTTTTTCTTCATCGTTTTGAAGGAATAAGGGATTTTGGAGTAGTCCAATTAGATTGATGTGGTGAAGAAATTTTTTCCTTTTGGTTAGCCAATTGAATCACTTGCAGCTGTTTTTAAAAAATGAAGACACATATTAAGAAACTAATGCGTTAGAAAAAATCAACTGGTGACAAAACATGACAATAATCATATACTAAGAATTATACATGAACATTATTATCATCACAATTGCAATATTTGATTGATGAAGTTATAAATTTTTTTACTTTGAGAAATATAACAATGACTATAGAATTGCGCACTACTTCATAATAAAAAGTTAATAAAAAGAGAAAATTAAAACTTGGGATATATGGATCAACATTGTAATGAAAAAGAAAAAAAAAATATATATATATATATATATATCCACATCACGCTGATTATGTAACATCATTCATGTCATGACTTTGGAATACACCATCTGTCTAACGCAAGAAACTTTAATGTGAAGGGCCATAGCCATAAAGAAAAACTCTGCATCTGTTCGGCCCCTAGGGAGTGGAGGGTTCGGGCACAAATTATATCGAAACAATGTTTCAAGAAGAAGATAGGGCAGGGATTGGAGTGATCATCCGAGATTGCCAAGGAAAAGGCTTGGCACACATGGTCGAAATCATCCCTCTCCCCCTAATTGTCATCCCTCTCCCCCTAACTGTCATGGAGCTTGAAACTTTGGCTACATCGAAGGCTTTACAGTTTGATGTTGATTTGAGTTTGAAAGATGTCATCCCAGAGGGAGATTCAGAGATTGCTATAAACGCTTTGAATGCAGATTCGCACTCTTTCAAATCTTTTGGTTTACTTAGTCGAGATGTTAAATGTTTTGCAAGTTTATTTCATTGTATTAGGTTATCACATGTTCGTAGAGAAGGAAATAGTGTAGCTCACAACCTAGCTCGACATGCACGACATGTCACTGGTTTTCAAGTGTGGATGGAAGATGTCCCATCATACACCATTGCTACTTATCAGGCAGATTTGCCTACTATTTAATAAAGTTCAAAGTCTTGATTCTCAAAAAAAAAAAAAAAAAAAAAAAAAATTTAATTGCAATATTTGATTGATGAAGCTATAATTTTTTGTTTTAGAAATATAATGATGACTACAGAATTGCGCACTACTTCATAGTAAAAAGTTAATAAAAAGAGAAAATTGAAACTTGGGATATATGGATCAACATTGTAATGAGAAAGAAAATATATATATATATATATATATATATATCCGCATCACGCTGACTATGTAACATCATTCATGTCATGACTTTGGAATACACCATCTGTCTAGCGCAGGAAATTTTAATGTGAAGGGCCATAGTCATAAAGAAAAACTCTGCATTTGTTCGCCCCCTAGGGAGTGTATAAACTTTTTTTTTTTAAATTGCAATATTTGATTGATGAAGCTCTAATTTTTTTTTTCTTTTAGAAATATAACAATGACTATAGAATTGCGCACTACTTCATAGTAAAAAGGTTAACAAAAAGAGAAAATATAGGATTTCAATATTTTGTGCCACAATTTTGGATGTTGTTGATTGTGATTAGTAGAGAAAAAGTGGGGAGTTAATGTGAAAGTAACAAACATGAGATTTGAATTTAAATTTGTGTACCTGATTTTGATGTTGCCTAAAAATTTTGGATATTGTCTTCCAACATTGGAAAATATTTCAAGCAATAAATCTGTTGGTAATTCATGTTGCATGCTCATTTTTGTGATTGTGGAGTGTATTTTTATGCTATTTTTGGTGTGTATTTTTTTGTTGTTTGTTTTGTAATTTATAGTGTTTTGATTGTTGTATGGATGAGTGATTGTTGAATTTATTTGAAATTATTTTTAATTATTTTTTTTTTTGGGTTTTTTTTTTTTTTTTTGAATAGAAGCATTTCATATACCCTTCTCTATAAATCTTAAATCCTGTAAATTATGTTTGACTGTTTAGTGTTCATTTGGTTTTTTTTTTTGGCATATATATATTTATATTGTGTGTGTGTGTGTATAGAAAACGAAGGTGTAAAGGTAGAAGCTAAATTAGGGGCTCCTTCAACTCTGACGCACTTCGATCCATTAATGCAAATATAATTGCCTGAGCAACCTCTTCATTGCAGGAACGCACAATATTAAATCCTTAGAGAGCGCAGCAAAGTAAATTACATCAAGTGGGCTTTAGCATCATTTAAAATAGGAGCCAATTTACTTCGTAACTGATAAAAGAGTTAAAATTTAGCTTTCATCTGAAAATTATAAAAAAATAATAGAACACTGAACAATGAACGTTACTTTTATTAATTACGGGCATAATGCATAACCTTATCATTGTCAATATTATAATAAAATTAAAACATTATTTGTGACGCCGAGTCATCCCTTATTCAAAGGCCAAAACGTTGCTTCGAAGCAACTTCAAACTATACCTGCTCCCACGTTTGGTATTTCAAGTTCAGCTACTGCTTTCCATCCCAAAAAAAAAGGTCAACTACTGCTTTCAGCTTCCTTGTGATCTATCTTCCTCTGTTTTCTTTCACTGACCAAGAAGAAATGGCCGAAGCAATCCCTTTTGGTATTGCACGAAAGATCATTGAATTATTGGGCTCTGCTACTTTCAAAGAGATCGGATCCATTTCAGGTACCGGTGTGAAAGATGAGATCAAGAAATTGAAGAACACTGTTTCCACTGTTTAAGCTGTGTAAGGTTTCCATGTGCAAAAGCGGGTCACTTTGTAATTAAACTTAAATGAGTGAATTTCATGTAATAGGAGTAGCTATATTTGGTGGTTGGTATTGATTTTATTAGTGCTAGTGCTTAATTGGACACCAATTTGATTTTCCAAAAACCTTTTATTATTAATGAAGCAAAGTCTTTTATTTGACTTTTTTGAGACAATATGAAGATATAATAGAACCTTGAAATAAGTTCATAAAGCAAAGAAAATATAAAAGTCCAATATCATTTGCGTCTTTGAAGCTTCTTCTTCTTTGATGACTTGTGTTTTGTAGCTTTTCAACGATTGATTAGATCTTGAAGGAACATGCTATCGTCACTTGGTTCCGCATCTTCAACATTAGAGGCAAAACTCATTGATGGGATGGCACCATTATTGTGTTCTTGTTTTGATCTACTTTCATCATTATTTGTGCTTGTTAATGGTTTTGTATCCAGAACTTCAAAATTGTTTTTCTCAGAAGTTTGGTCTGCATTTTTCTTGACTTCAAAATTCTCCAATGCTTCCTACACCAAAGAATGTTTATTAAAGTACATAGTAGATTTTTTTTTTGGAATGAATTTGCAAATAAATGTAGAAGTAGAAAGCTTACTGTTGTGATATCACCATTTGTTTTTTTTTTTTTTTTGGGTGGGTCAGCTGGATCATTATTTGCGCTTGTGGATGGTTTTGTATCAAATACTTCAAATGTGTTTTTGTCAGAAGTTTGATATGGACTTTCCTTGATTTCATCATTTTGCAGTGGTTCCTAAAACACAATATGTGGTTTAAAACATAATATTTGGATTTGCAAATAGGCTTAAGTTTGTAATAGTTGACAGCTTATTGTTGTAATATGATAAAGTTTCATTGCCGTTTCGTCATTTGAAATGTTGTCAAACACCTTTTCAATTGTATATAATTCCCATCCTTCCTTCCAATTATAGTTGTTAAGCTTTAGTTGGAACACAAATGTTTTTCCAATGAGCTTCTCTATTTCATTTGGTAGGGTGGAATTTGCATTCATCTGATAAAATATTAAATATAATTTTGTATATTCTTTTCAAATTAAATGAAAGATTATATATGCTAATTGTATGGTTTTATAGTTGCATATTTGTTTGATAATTCTCTTGCTGTTGTGTGAAGTAATTTTTCAGCTTCCTTGTGAAACAAAATAAATACGGCACGCTCTGTTCCATCATCAACGTTGAGTTGAATTCTATACCGGCATGTATAAATATATAATTTGTTTCATTTTTGTTTGATAAATATATATTTTTTTGTTTTATGTTTACATATATTGAATGATTCTAAAATTGGTAATTTATATTTTACCTTGGAATTGGAAAATTAGAGTTACTTTTGCAATGGCTGCACCAAAAATCATTTTCAGATTTAACTTTTTTGTTGCACTTTGCGCATCCGATATAGTACCATCCAAAGTTTTTTTCAATATTTTCAATTGTTGCAAGGCATGTGAAGACATTTTCCTACAATATAGAAGAAAAAAAAGAAATGTATTTAGTGTTAAGCTTATTGAGAACTAAATATATTATTGGTATAACGTTATTGGGAAAAAAACGTTGAGTACCAGATCATCTGACGTCCATTCCAAGGATGTTATTTGCTTGTTTGTTCTTCTATATTGTGTGATTCTTTTTTCAACTGATATTTCTTGCTTGAATTGTAGAGGAATTCCTTCAATTTCAGTCTTTTCCACATTTCTTTGATGGTAGAAGATTTAAATCAAAACATAGCGAATAATTATTTGATATGAAGATTGTATTGTACTAAATAAAAGTATCAAGATTATTTTTAAAATAATAAATTAGAATAAAAGTATGGTATGGAAAATCTAAATACCTATCAATCAATGTTGCAGTTTCAGGTATTTCTAAATTGATGTACACTTTTGTTGCACTTGTAGATGACAAATAGTGTTTCCCTGTATTTAATAAAAATATGTTAATTATGTAAAAGAAAAGATATGTTTAAAAGAAGTTATTACCTCTAAATGTTTTCACAATAGTAGATATCACTATTATGACAAAGGGTCCTGGATTGTTGGTGTAAAAATTGTCCTCAATTTCATTTGATGTTGGTCCCCAGAGAGTAATTCTTATTTTGATTTCTCTATGGCAAACAAATATGTAAGTGATAAAGAGCTTGAAGTAGTATTATGCAATGAATCCATATGTACATGCTAAAGCTTACTTTGGATTCATGATATCTATATTTCTCATTAGGACAGTAGATCCTTGAACATGAACATTTTCTAGTGGTCCAACACCAACTATCTTTCCAATGATGTCTGCAGCAAATAAAGTTGATTAAGTAATTTGAAACATAATTATTTGAAAATAAATTTGAGACTTTTTAGGCTACCTGTCAATTGTTTGTTATTGTCAAAGCGATCCCCAATTGTTTGGTAATCAACAAATTCAAATTTATGCTAAGAGATAGTAACTTCAGCCTCTTTTAGCTCCTCAATAACTGTTGTACGTAGAAAGTTTATTTTCTTCTCTTTACTTATAGGCTGATAGCTATCTTTTTCCTTGTAAGTATCTACTCGAAAATTGGATAGTGAATATAATTGTCCTTCTTGTAGTTGTGCCTGAAACTTCTTAACATTGTTTTTTTTGAAGTGTCGCGTGTATTGTGTCATCCTGGTAGTTAAATAAGTAATTTGTTAGTCAATTTTAGTTTTAAGGTGCGAGTCGAGTAAAGAAAATATGACAAAATAGATTCTCAATTCAAATCTAACCTGTTCATCTATAAGAACCATGTCCAAACTGATTGGTTCTAGATTTTTTCGGTTGACAGCTTCCCACATTCTTGAAAGTCTGACTCTTACCTTCCAATTCTCATTTTTATCTAAAAGTTGCTTGATGAGATTGTAACTCAATTTTGGAACTGATAATATAGTCATTAGTTGGACCCAATTGAGTTGAACTTTTGTTAGAATGGAAATAGACTAATAAAATTGAACGATTTATATAACTAAGCATATCTAAAATTTCTAATGATCTTTATTCATCTTATGAAACAGAAATAAATAGTTTTCAGATGTAGTATACATACCTTGTACATAAGGAAAATTTATTATCTTTCCAATATCTTGTAGCTGGAAATTTTGTCTCTATTGTTGCAAAGTACATTCTCTTGGTAGTTGTAATTTGTATGGTATGGTTATCAAATAGAAATAGATATCATGGATGTCTTAAATAGTTATAGATGTGGTTACATTGGTGGTATGTGAAAGGTTCTCCCCCTCCCCTCTAATGTTTCAAGGGAATACAAAGGCATTTATTTATTTTAGTCTGAATCAATTAATGATTTGGTTGTAATGGAAGTAATAATGGCCTTACTTTTTAAATATAATCTATTTAGTGGTTAGGTCAATTAATTGATACCAGGATGAAATCTAAAGTTGATCTGTGCAAAAAGGAGATATAATTTAAAATTTATATTATATATATGGTGCTCTTGCCTTTTTGAATATGGTTTTTGAGTCATTGGTTAATTAGGTGGGTTTTTCTTTTGTAATTTTGTTCTGCTACTGAAGGTTAGTGGTAAGGATCTTCCAATCAACATGAGGACATATAAACAAATTTTTAACAGAAAATTTGTGACTTTTTAAAGAGTAGAAAAAAGAACTGCTATAATTATTTTCTTCATAATTTTCATTGTTTAGTTATAAATATGTAAATTAAAGCATAAGAATACATAAATGCAAAGTTAAATGTAAATTTAAAACCATCCATGATGAATATGTATAGACAATTTTTGTAGTTTTTAATTTTGTATGAATTATTATTTAATTGTCTAGTTATTAATGTCTAAATTAAGTAGATGAACTTTTTAAATATAAAAATGAAATACATGAATATGTAAAATCCTCTCACACGTTATTCTTACAACCAAAGAAGGTGCCATTTCACTCATTGGTTTACTACATGACTGATGGTCTTGGTATGTGGCATAAGAGATTCTTCCTTCCCCTTATAATTTTTTTTGAGACCCTAGCAATATATATGTATATATATATATATATATATATATATATATTTTTAATATAAGTGCCTAATGTTTTGTCTAATAATAAAGTGTCGTCATAGGAACAAAAAAAATATTCAATATAAATCAGAAAAATTGTGAAAGCGATAAATAGATATTTTGTCAATTTTAAAACAACGGTTGAATGGAAATTAAATAATTGTGGGAATGGACCATTTGTTATGCTAGTTATTTAGATGTAGAATTTTTTGTAGGTTCTATGAAAATTTAAAACTATTCATGCTTTCAATTATTACCAATTATTGATCAAACGAAAACAACAAACTTGATACTTAATTCCCTATTATTTATTTCTATTTAATTCATGAATTCATCATTTAGGGGTCATTAAACAAAATTAAAGTCATATTTGTCATGGGTCGATGCAATAGCAAAGCAAACCGAAATTATTCCCAAAAAAAAAAAAGAAAAAAAAATACAAACTTGCACACAATGATACAAAAGGAAAGAGGGTGTTTTTAAGATAATACCTAATTGTGATAATCAGAGTCCACTGGCAGCCCATGTAAAAAAACTTGTAGTCAACAACAGTAAGCGTCATTATAGTAAAAGACAATTTCAAATAACTTGTGGATAATATGAACACCCTACCAATAATATGAGGACTATTGTAGCAAAAAATTTCATTTTAGAGAGACCTGAAGAAATATTCTAGCTTTTGTGAACTTGGAATTTAATAGATAATCTGTTATAATTTGGTAGAAACCAAAAGATAATATAAAAATGATTTTAGCACATGAAAAGATAATATAATCTCAATTTTATAATAACGTTTTCATTAATTGAGAGTTGGACATACTTTACAAAACAATCCAGCTATTGAACTTTCAATTTAATAGATAATCCGTAATACACTGGTTGAAAATATGAGCAACCTACACAACCAAAAGAAAATATAAAAAATATTTTAGCATAGCCTTTTCATTTTATTTATAATTAAGATTTAGAAATACTTAAAGAAACAATCTAGCTGAAAAACATGTAAATTAACAGGTAACTTGTTAGCAACTGGTGGGTAAAATAGTAATCAAAATGGTAATAGGTGTCCACATCATTGAACACGAAGACCTTTTTTTTTTTTTTTGATGAATGAACACAAACACTTACATGCAAATACACACTCAGACACTCAAAAAAAAAAAAAAAAAAAATTATATCATCTATCTATAGTGTCTTCCTGTTTGGTAAGTAAGTTCACAGAAGTATCATGAAGACCATTTTTGTAAGACTATTTGGAGACCCAAAAACTTAAACTAAAATAGTTTTTTTGACCAAACTCGGGAGGATAGGCCGAGGATGAATATCTCCTCGGCTAATCGAAGCCGAAGTCAGAGGAGTCAGTTTGCCATCCAGGGGAGCAATCTAGGAAAGATCTGTTGATACGGATATACATTACAGGAACGCAGGACAGGGGGGAGTCCTAAAATATCTAAGTAGAAAGCTGCTACCATCACATTAAATGCTTTACACCTAACTCCCTGGTCGCATTAATGTGGAGAAGACCCCTGAACAGTGCTGCATTGGCTACCTCAATGCACAGAGGGCCTGGGAGGGTGTCCGATGGGACAAGCACTCAAGTATTGGCTTGGATGATCAACAAGTGCAGGACCAAGATCGTCTAAAGGGAACTATATAATGAAAAGGACTCTCCACGAAGAAGGGGATCGAGAAATCTAGAGAGAAACACTGTAGCAATCAGAAAACAAACTTGTAATCAAACTTAAGAGAAATACACAAGAATTGATCTCCTCGAACCGTGCCGAGGACGATTTTCTTTAGTTGAAATCAATCTATCTTTCTGTCCTTGTCATTTGAATCTACCTTATTTGCCATCCAACTCATTTTAGCCCAGTTTTCCAACCTACTCTCTATAAATTCATTGTTCTAGGCTTTTTGGGCCTGAGTCCATCCATTATTTGGGCTTAGGCGCCAAATCAGGTTACCCATTTCCTCTACTGTCTTGACCTAAAAGAATGAAAGTGTTAGAGAGGAAAAGTATAGAGAGTATGGGTAAGCATATCAAACTGATCTTCTTAACCCATCTTGGTCTTCCAAATTAATTTTAGCTTAAAAACTCCCAAAAATAAGATACTATAATCTATAATTTTTCCAAGTTAAGTTAACATTAATGAGTAAAATATTATTGAATAAATGATAGGAGAGGTGGGTACAAACCTGGAGAAGGAATTCTATTATTTGTAGTATCAAAGATTAAGAAAGGCCTGTGAATACTTCTTTGTAGACAATATTTTTTGTATTCGACTGTTCTTTGATTTCATTGTTGATGATGAGGAACTTCAGGCCATTTCTACTCGTAACTCTAGATACTGCAACATATAATTGTCCATGGCTAAAAACCGGATTTGGGAGATACACACCAACATGTTTCAGAGATTGACCTTGGCTCTTATTAATTGTCATTGCAAAACATACTGAAATTGGGAACTGTAGTCTCTTCAAGAGGAATGGCCATTTTGACTCACTTGGAGACAATGTGATTCTTGGAATAAAAACATGTGCTCCAATATTGGTACCAGTAATGATCTTTGCTTCTATGACCCATGTACCCAATTTAGTAATAACCAATCTTGTTCCATTACAAAGACCTGCATTTTGGTTTATATTGCGAAGCAACATGATAGGCAAGCCTAATTTCAACTTTAATTTATGATTTGGCAATCCAGGAAATCTTAATGTGTTCAAGAATTTACCAGGATACAAAACATCTTGGTCAGCAATATTCGAGGAAGCTTTGCACATGGAATCTGAACTTAAATATGTTTGCTCTTCACCATGTAAACATGATACTACATAATCATTAAGATCTTCAACAACTTTATTAGTTGGTGCAAGTATAGCTCTCTCTTGTAAGTAACTATGATCTGTGATTTTCATTTGTAAATCAGGATATGTGCTTCTTACAATATCTCCCATTGGATTTTCAGTATGTTTGATAATTAAGTCAGCTGGAATAGTAATTGAATTCTCTCCATCTCCTTCGCCCATTTCACCATTTCCAATCTTCAAAATCCACTCACTAAAATTCATCATTGATGCATATTCTGAATTGTTTAATCTATTTTGTAGAAGCCTCATATTTGTGTGTAATTTGAAAACCTGACATTCTTTCCATAGATATGATTTTTTAATTGTAGAATGCACAATATCTTCTCTTCTGCCTTTTTTGACAACCAGTAGTATTTGTAGAAAATCTCCCCCTAATACCACAACCTTTCTTCCAAATGGTTTGTTAGCACAATTAGGATTTTGGATACGTAAAATATCATGGAGAGAGCGATCAAGTGCCTCTAAACAATTTCTATGTGCCATAGGTGCCTCATCCCATAAAATAACACTTGCTTTCAACAGAAGTTCAGCTACTTGCATTCCTTGCTTAATTTCACAGGTAGATTCATCAAAAATATTAATTGGTATATGAAATCGTGAGTGAGAAATTCTACCTCCAGGGAGTAACAAAGCAGCAATTCCTGATGTTGCAGTAGCAAGAGCAATTTTTTCTTGGGATCTGACAGCAGCCAAAATTGCCTTGTAAAGATGAGTCTTCCCAGTTCCACCATGGCCATAGACAAAAAAAAAAATCTACCGGTTTCATTACCAATAGCTTGCATTATTGAATCATAAATATTTTTTTTGGTCAGTATTCAAATCAGTAAGAAGAACTTCATGTTCTTTTTTCAAAGCTAAGATGTAATACGGCGTTTCTTCTTGAATCAGCCTATTTGTACTCTTTTGAATCAAATTCATATCAGGTTGTGGCATTTGTGGATAGTCTCCAAGAGATTTCCCAAATTGTTGAAGTAATTTTTCAATTTCATATAAGGCTTAATTTTTCAACTATGTTTCTGACAATTTAAGCTCATCAAATTGCAAGATATGCCTTTGAATATGAAGTATGTCTTCTGAGAATATTTTCCAATGTCATTTCCATAGATTGGATGGATCAGCTACTTCACAAAGCATCAAAATAGTCACAAACAATTCACGTAGTTGTTTTCTAGAAGCCCAGTTGGATGCTTCCAATATAGCATTATGCCATTCCTTGTCATTATCAAGAAGCCCAAGTGCATAACATGCCTCATGATATGTTTCATATACAATACCATTTATTGTTCTAATTTCAGCAAAATTTCTAGGACCCTTAACAATGTTAAGCAGCATTCTCAAGTAATACTTCTCACCACTTGAAGGATGTGCAAAATAAATCCTCTTAATACATTTTCCATTTTTTCTTTGCCTCCATTGCTGAACATTACTATGCCAGACCCATTTTGTAGGGAAATCAGTATATGTCAACTCTCTAGCATCTTCAAAAGAATTATTAGCCTTCATCCATTCTGTGAACATGGTATTTTCAATTCCAGGATGATGAACTAATTGCCTCAGATTAATCGACTTTGGAAATGTTACGATATTCTTTTTTTCTAAATGAAAATTTAACCTCTCAACAACTGGGTTCCGATATTGAATTTTAAATTCAAATATCCTCCAACACGCTTCAGAAGATGAAATATACCTACAATCCAAATAGTCTTTTGTTTCATCAACAACAATCTCAGAATTATCACCACCATTTGTTAAAGGATTTTCTTGTAAAACAATAGTCGCTCTATCTGATCCTTCGTTTATATACTTAAACAAATACTTGATTGATTGAGACCGGTTGCACCACTCAACATTTATGTGTGATTGGTATTTGACCAAGAGGTCTATGTTGTAAGGAACAACATACTGGTTATCCAAAAGTATTCCATTTTTTTCTATAGTTTGTGCATCGTTTCTTCTTCGATAATTTGGAAAACCATCATCATCAATAGTTGTTTCAGCATAAAAGCTTTTTGGAAAATGCTTTGAACATTTAGCATTGATCATGCAAGGAGATGTCATGTTAGCAAGTCCACATAGTCCGTGCATCATATATAGTTTCACAGCTTCATAAGCTACTGGGTCTATACATGAATTTGGTATTTCAGCTTTGATTATACTATGAATATGTGTAGGAGTTGGGCATTTGTCTTTAGGATGAAGGAAAATAAGAATATGTGCATGTGGTAGACCTCTTTTTTGGAATTCAATAGTATACACAACTGCAATTAATAATTTTAAACTTAAAAGTTAAGAAAAATATACAATCATTATACGTACTTACAAGTTGACAGAAATTTGTATAAAATTACATACTTGCAATTACTCTTCCAAAGTGCTTTCCATGGGTGAGATCATGCAATAGTTGATCCAACTTTATTTTGAAGACTCTTGCTACAATATCAGGTCGGTCCTCAGCTTTCTGACCAGGAATAGAGTCTAAAAACAAACTAATTTCAGGCCACTTAGGATTGCAGGTGAAGGTTATAAAAAGATCTGGATATCCAGCCCATCTGCATATTGCCATTGCATCTTGATAATTTTGTGCCATATATCTTGGACCACCTGTAAATGAAGAAGGCAATATCACACATTTTCCAACTGTTGTTGAGTCTGTATCTCCAGTAAGTATGGCATCCATTAGACCACTTAAAATCTCTATTCTGAAGTCAATTTGGTGGTCTCGAATATATCGAAGACATGCTTCCTCAATACATGTGTATGCATCTACAATAAATTGCTAAAATAACCTCCCACCAAGTATCAATCTTTGCCCCTCATTAGCACGCTGTTGAAGTCTAAAAGCATAATATTTTCTCATGGTAACTGCTCCTCTTTTCCTTACTTTCCCTTCACCATTACTTCTATAACTTATATTCTTCATGAAACCATCTTTGCCATATGGAAAAAGTAAAGGGTATTGCAATGACATAAAACTTGGATGAAGCTCACTTATTCGTTGCAATCCTGACGATTTATTTTCAACTATGATATCACGATTGGAGCTTTCAACATTAAAATCCCCAACAATAACAGCAGCAACCTCAGATGATGTAGGGAGGTTATATTGTCTTCCATTTGGATTGCGTCTCCCAATCAAGCGAATTTTGACATTTCGCATTTCAGATTCAGTAAATCTGTCCCTTGCCATCCTAATTGCTTTCACCAATTCATTACAATTATCTAACATTTCCAATAATCCAACAACAATATCAGGATCTACTTCATTTTTCTTATACTTCTTGACCACTGCATCAATTCTATGTCCTATTTCATTATCTGTATCATAGATATAGATGAAAGCTCTAAAATGTGTGAAAACACAAGAGCTGTTTAGATCCCCAAATTAAAGTTACGGCTCGACAAATTTTACTCTAACTTATACTAAGTGCGAAATAGAGTAAAAGCGAGTGGATAAACAAACAAGCTACTCTAACCCATATTCATAATAATACAGCAGTAAAATGAAAGGGAAAAGAGTAGGGAAAAAGAATGCAAACACAAGATAACACGCTGATGTGTTATCGAAGAGGAAACCGAAGTACTCGGCGTAAAACCTCTCCGCCGCCCTCTAAGCGGTAATCGATCCATTAGACAATCAGTTGAGATACATGGGTTAGCAAGAGACCCTCCAAGCCTAATCTACCCGATGCACCTAAGCCCTCCAAGCTCCTACTCCAACAAGGCTTCTCAGAACCGTGTCTTGTCTAGCTCTCCGGATCCCACAATACGCCAGATTGCATTCGCCAAATCCTGGCTTCTTCCAATACTTCCCAGCAGCACCAAAAGCTCACTGAACACTCTGAAAGGGTGTGGTAAGTGTTTGGGCTGTCAACCTCTTAATGGTATGAAAATGGAGAGGTAGGAGTTGAGGAAAATCCACAAGCAATTATGTAGAGACATGTGAGTATGACAATCTCTAACTCTCAAGGTTTGTGGCTAGGGTTTTCTCTCAGAAGCACTCCTCAACATTTGTGGGTAATGTGGGTATATATAGTGTGAGTATAGAAAGTGTGTATCAGATAGTACAGTCTGGCAGAAAAGAATGTTTCACGAGTGTCTCGCGGGAAGATCTTACCCGCGAGCTACTCGCGAAACACAGCTGTCTCCATCTGTCTTGACCCTTCGCATTCCAGTCATGTGCAAGGCACATGCAACATTTCACGGGATGCTTAGTTGCGAGCTACCCATGAAAACTCTTCATTCTTCAATAGCTTGAGTCTTCACACTCTCTCTCTCTATCACACAACCCTTACAATTAAAAACCCACAATAAATACATGGTACAAATGATTAAATAGAATTACAATCAAATTTGGCACGGAATAAAAGCCAACAGAAACACTGTTTTTCTCCTTCAATAGGAAGCAGTGACCCAATCCTATGATAATTCTGGCCATTAAGATGGAAAACATATGGGCCTGTACTATTATTTACAGACCTGTCTACTTTACCACCCAAAGAGGTAAAAGCAAACAATGAATTATACATCCTTATTCCCACTTGAAAATTGAACGACTTTTTCCCACCATTTAGATTGAGTAGTTTTGCTAGTAAAGCAGGTGGATCTTTCAAAAGAGATAGATGGACAATGCCATTAGAACAACATAGACAAAATTTTGGATTTTTAGTCTTCCTTGATTTTATAGTCCTCTCTTCATACCAAACTTGTGCTCCACAATGTTCACATATATGAGTAGGAGGGCCAAAGTTCCAAGCTTCGATGAATTTACCTAAAACAAACAAATATATTCAATGAAATAAAATTGATTTAAAATGAGAAATCCATTAAAACAAATAAAGCATGTTACCCATGTCGTATATCACTTACGATGAGTTCCTCTAGATTCCCCTAAAGTGGCTTCACTTGATTGCATTACTGAACTCTCACTATTAGTCATGCGTGAACTTCCTAAGATTATAATTGAATAATAAGTCGATATTGCACTGTGGAATAATTTGGCATCCTAACAATATTTAAAAAAATATAAATGCAGCATGTCAGTATGACGTTTTATGTTTAATACGTTATTACTAAAATGACTATTACCTGGAGGAATTCGGTCTTCAGATACATTTGTGGTGACATCACCATTTTCATTTAAAGTAGTGCATATATAGATATTAGAATTTTTGTTCGCAGTCTCACTATTATAATCACTAGTCGCTAACCTGTGCTATGCACGGGAAAGTTCAGAAATTTTATTTAATATATTATACATATTTGTTTTCTTTATTAAGTACTAATAAATAAAATGTTAATTAATTTCATATTAATCTTGATATAATATTATATATGTTATCTCTAAAGGATATATGAACAAATGAATAAATATTAATAGTAACTTGAGGTTATACAATAGGTTCATATAACAAATTCAACGGTAAAATTGCAATAATATAACAACGAAACTCATATACAAATAAATACAAAAATAATTTGTTTATGCTTGTATGCTTCCACTTATCATGGATGGAAATTTTCATTTCAATATACAATTGTATCTTTGTATTGTTGTGCATTATGCAAAGTGAATGTATAACGTATGATGTAATCTCATTTTTCACCTCAGGAAAAGTTAAATCATGGTCCCAAAGAGCAACAAAAAGTTGTTTTCAGGCCCCCTAGCAGTGTTCTTACTTTTCCACGGTGCCTTCAATACTCCCAAATCAAAAGTGCAACTTATATTCCTTGAAAAAGTAAATAACTTATTAACTTTCTTGACACTAATGATAACACCAAAAATAAAGGAATAGAAGAACCAATCAATGAGGGAGATTGAGCAAGCAATAATGGCAAAATAAAAAAGAAGGGATGAATATAAAATCTAAACATTTCTTTACTAACCTTTTCCTCCTCAAGTTTGTATCTAAACAAATCCAATCTTTCTTGAACTGCATCAGATCAATTGATCAAAGGTCAAATCCATTCTTGTACAATTAAGATACTCAAAAAATTCTTTAGGGATTAGATTTCCAACATGAAGCAAATTCTAATTTAGCACCAATCAAATAAGATAAAGTAATGAAAATTTCTTTGCATTTCCATCCATTTCATGCTCCTTGATTCTAGGCAAATCAAAGTATTCATACGACATTGCTTGAATTAAACATGAAAGATCTAATTTCTTCCAATTGACTATAATTCCACACAAAATAAAGGATAAAAAAAATGGTTGTTTGTGGCAGAAAAAAATATATTCTACTAAAGTATCAATTGAGCCCACTAAACTCCATCATCTAATTATGAAGCTTCTTTTTTTTTTTTTTTAAGTAAACTATGAAAGCTAATAACATTTATTATTCTAATATTTGCAGCTATGAGTTTTCACAAAGAATATTCATTAACTGGAACATTCATTAAGGTAAAGTTGGCATGTCGTAAGATGACAACATAGTATAATTTTTAAAAGAACATGCCAGATCAACAGCTTCCTTATTAACAACATCAAGAGCAACCATTTTCGATTTTTCCTTTAGATGCAACCCTACACCAAGTTGTTAGAAGAGACTTTGCATGGTTAGACAATTCATTACATCTCACTAACTGGTTTCTCATTTGATTGAAACCTAATCACATGAAAAACCACATCAAGCCCTGATCAAATGCATAGCCAAACGGACTTCAGATTAGCCAAAAATAATTACAAATTTACTATAAAAAAAAAAAATCAGAGAGAGCAAAAAACCTAACAGTGGATTGCTATTGGCAAAACAATGTGAGAGGAGATAGGAAGATTGCAAATCTACATAGAAAAGTCATTAATTTAGTTGAAACTAAAAATAAATCTACAAAATTTATATGAAAAAAAAAAACTAATTATAATCAATTCAACGTTAAATATTTACTCAGAGGAGTTTGAATATGTACTGAATGATGAAAGACGTGACATAAATTTATATGAAAATGCCTTTATATTGTAAATTAGAGATAAAAGGAAGGAAAGAAATACCTTAGGAGGCTTGATGTCAATGTTTTCATATAGTTCATTGCAGAGAGTTCAACTACCTCTTAAATCTCTTGTAAACCACTTATGCTAGTGTATGATTCTAGTAGAGCCGTCTCAATCGACTCGAACATAGCTAAGACACTCAGACACTAATCAGCCTTAACATTGCAAGTAAAGTTGTGGCCCACTCTTAGAAGATATTTCTGTAGGGAGTAAGAGAATCAATTAAGATAGATAGTTCAGTTGCACACAACCACACACACTGCTCTCTTTGTGTATTTGTAAATGTGATTTGTAGACATATAAATGTTCAACTTGAAGTATAATTATGACTGTTCTGCCTATTAAAGTTTCTCAACAAAGCAACAAAATAAAAGCATGAGATGTTTCAATATTAATGGTTTGAAAGTATATTTACATTTTTGGTGAGCTAACAATAAAGAATTAGATAAAGGAAACTACATGTTACATACCTATTTCTACACCCCCTGTTCTGCAGAATGCCAGAATAGCCGTTACGATTGCAAATTGTTCACTTTGAAATGGCTGGCTTTGCAAAGTAACCCACAATTCAACCAACCTATAAAAACTACTACAATACAAAACTCACAACCCAAATCCAATACCCAAAAGTTTGATTTTTAGGGACCATAAGAATTTTTTTAGCAGTGTAGAGAGTGTTAGGTTCTAAAGACTTAGAATTAATGTATTTAGAATTCTAATTTGTATTGTTGGCAAACCATGATCAAAACAAGTTGGTTAGTCGTGTTTAGACTTGCTCAAAGTTATGTCTTTTATGTAAAGTTGGATTTAAGTGGATGCAGAAGTTACTGTGCATTTCGGCCTGGCTCGATCGATTGAATCTTAGGCTCGATCAATCGAATTTCGGGTTTGATGCGTTTTTTTGCATAATTCCAACTCAGCCCTAGCTCATTAAAATGTTTAGGGTTTTATGTTTTGCCCTAGGTATATAAGGCAAACCCTAGCCACATTTTTAGAGAAGTTCTGGTTGCTCATATTGTTGTTTGTGTGAATCTCTTGTGAGATTTGTGAGGAGCTTTCCTTTACACAAGCTTAGGATTATCAAGGAGGAGATTAGTTCAAGAACTTGATGATCATTTAGTTGCTGCACTAAAGAGCTTAAAGATACACAAGCGGGTGTGCTTGTATTTGCTGGAGAATCCAAAGAAAGAAGGAGTCTGTGGTCTCAGAGCTTGCACGTGGTCGTGTCAGTAAGTTCTACTAGTGGATAGCAATAAGAAGTCGAGCGTGGGGGCTTGTAAGTCTTATTGTATAAACTTTGATTCTTTCAAGATAGTGGATTCAGGTTTACCTTGAGGATAGCTAGGTTAAATCCTCCCCAGGTTTTTACCGGTTTGGTTTCCTGGGTGATCATATCATTGTCTTATTTATATTTCCGCTGCCTTGCATGATATGATTGTTTGATTGTGATAACCTAGACTTGGAATTTGGACTAAGTAACAACTTGGCTAATTAACTAGGTTAATCCAATTGTGTTTTAAGGGGTCTAAAAGCTAACAAGTGGTGTCAGAGCAGGTAGCTCTTTTGTTTTAGATCTTTTGATCTAAGAGCTGATCCTTGACCCCTGTTGTCATGGATAATTTGAAGTTTCTTTCTGATCATGTTTTTGCTCATGCTTCTGTTGATTTTATTGATGCCTGTAAAACTCTTCGTAAGGAATTATCTAAATCTTTGAAAATTGCTAAGAAATTCAAGGAAGAGTTAAAATTGGCTAATCTTGAAAAAGAGGAATTGGCTGTTAGATTAGATGAATCTAATAAAAAGAATGGATTTTTGAGAAACCAAATTTCCTCTCATGATGAGAAGATGAAAAGCTTGGAACAAGAGTTGGTTGAATATAAAGCTAAAATTGAGAATTTGGACTAAGTAACAACTTGGCTAATTAACTAGGCTAATCCAATTGTGTTTTAAGGGGTCTAAAAACTATCAAGTGGTATCAGAGCCTGCTGTTGATAACAGAAGTGTTTTTGTTTCTCTTAAGCCTAAAACTGAGAAAGTTTATATCCCTCCTTTTAAGAGGAATAATAAAGAAAAGGCTTATTTTGCTAGGTTAGACAAAGGTAAAAGTCCTGATGTAGACACTGAAGTTTCTAAACCTAAGTCTAAACCTATTGTTAGAGAGCATAATAAATCTGTTTTTGTGCCTACCTGTCACCTTTGTGGTGTTGTTGGTCATATTAGACCAAATTGTTCTTTGTTGAGGCAAAAACCAAAATCTGAGACTAGATTTGTTGTTAGGAATACTGATGTTCCTAAATTTGTTCCTGTTTGTCACTTTTGTGGTGTCTCCGGTCACATTTGTCCTAATTGTCATAAATTGAAATTTAAGCATTCTGTGTTTCAATCTAGGATATGTGATGATATTTCTCTTGTCATAAGTCCATACAAATTGTTTCATATTATTTTGAAAAATTTAAGCTTGTTGGCTTGTGAAAGGAATTTGCAGGATTTCAGTATTTCTCAAAAGATTGGTGTAATCCCTCAAATACACTCTGCTTCACATGAATTTTCACCTACAAAGCTGAAGACTCGTGCTATATGGGTGAGAAAAGATTCTCCAAGGTGAGTGTTGCTGACTTATCCCTGATTTAATTCTTTCAATTATTTGTGGACATGTTTTGTTTCTGTTTTTATGTCTTGTTTTTGTTTTTGGTTGTTTTGTTTTTTAGGTTGTTTTTTATTAAAAAAAAAAATCCAAAAACATTGAAAAATTTCAAAAAGACAAAAATATTTTATTTTGTGTCTAGTTTTATTTTTCTTGAGGATTACATGAATTATGATATCTCTCTCTTGATTTAGAACATGCTTGACATTGTGCAGAAACTTGAATAGCATGTGTTATATAAGTGCTAAGCTATTTTTGATTTTGTGTGAGTATGTACTAGTTGGTACATGTACTCATGGGTTAATTAAGAAATTGATATTTCTTGTTTGTGTACCCTTTATAGCTTAGTTAAGCACTGTCATGCATTGCATTTGCATTGTTCATTTAGCATAATGTGTGCTTTTTGTTTTTGGTCATAAATTTTTTAAAACCAAAAAGATTTTTGTGTTTTGTATTTCACATCTTGGATTTATAATCAAGGATTGGCCATATTATCTTTACATAACAAGTTTATGTACCTTGTTTAGCTTTGATGAGCTTATTTATTGCACTTGACTAGTTGAAGCTTTGTAGTGCATGTTGTGTGGGAAAGATGTTTAGGGTGTTTATCACTTTGTCTTAATCTTGAAGTCACATGTTATTTGACTGTCGGACTTGATCCTTTTGAGAAAGGTATAAATAACCATCTCACCACTGTTCACTAGCCAATCATGAACACCTTAGTGCATATCGTAAGATTTTGTGTTCGAGAAAGTGTAGCCTCGGTTTAATTGCTTAATGCTTAAAATTGGTGTGTACTATTAGGCTTGATGCCAAATCACATAATTAAAATTGGTGTGTACATTATCCTGGCTTTTTAATAAGTTTTTGAATAATTAAAATTTGTGTGTACAATATGAGGCAAAATCAAGAAACTTACATGATTGCAAGTTTATGATCTAGGAGATGTGGGAGTTATATGATGTAACTCTTTAGGTGATAGTCTATTTTAAATTCTATGTGATGAATTTTGTAGACTTTGTGATTGATTGCTATTCACATATCACCTCACATGTATCTCAAGCTTTTGCTAGTTGCACACACTACACAAATTACTCTTTGCTAAACTTGGTACATTATATTGTGTGTGATTTTGTTGTGGCCATTCAAGATTAAAAGTTCCTTGATTTTAATGCAAAATGTGTTTAATGTTTGCGCTTTGAGAACAAATTGATTGAAAATCTTGATTTTGGAAGATTTGGGTTGAAAAATTTTCAGTTTCTATGTTTTTGACCAAAATTTTTTTTTCATGCATCATTTGTGTTTAGGATTCACATGCATTGCATTGTTTTTGTATCCATCTTGCAGTTTTGCAGTCATATCTCTCATTGTTTTCACACATAACATGCATACATTTTGCTACATTGGGTACTCAACTTGATCAAAAAATTGATTGATTAATTTTTGAGCTATGTACTTTCTAGTATATGCATTTTTTATGTGTGAACTATAGAAAATATTTTTCTTAAGAGATATGATGGATAATCAATGTGCAAATATTTTCTCTACTCATGCAACTGTTTTCTGGGTCACATAGTGCCATGTTTGCATTTTATTGAAAGAGATAATATTTTTTCTTCATGTGTATCCTTAACTTAGGTTTTTTTTTTTTTAAACTTGGTTTATGTCTTTTTATTTTTCCCCACCTCCTATATTTTTCCCAAAACTGTTTTTTCCAAAACTTGTTTTGTTTTTCCTATTTTTATAGGGGGAAATTTTTTTTTTTACCCTTTGTTGTTCTGCGGGGGAGTTGTTGCTCTTCATAGGGGGAGTTGTCTCTTTTTTCAATAGAGTTGAATTGTTTTGTATTCTCTTCATTCTCTATTTTTCTCTTGACTTTGTTGCGTATGTTGTCTGTTTACTCTTTGTATGAGTAGTCTTTGTCAATACGTGACAAAAAGGGGGAGATTTATTTGAACTGTGTGGAAAATACAAGAATGTTCTGTTTAGGGGGAGTCAACATTGTTTTTGTTATATCTAACTTAGGGGGAGATTTAGTTTGCATGTTTGCATATTTGTTGATTTGCTGTTTTTCTGTCACACATGTGGTTATGCGTTTTGTTTAAGTGTTTCAGGAAATATACAGGTTGATTCAATTGAGCTGCTGTCTACACTTGCAACTGATGGATAGTAGTTAGGATTGAATTTGTTATAATGAGCATTTTTTTTTGTAAAGGGCTTTTCTTTGTAAACTTTGTGCTTTTAGTTGTGTTTTGTCACGGATTGCCAAAGGGGGAGTTTGTTAGGTTCTAAAGACTTAGAATTAATGTATTTAGAATTCTAATTTGTATTGTTGGCAAACCATGATCAAAACAAGTTGGTTAGTCGTGTTTAGACTTGCTCAAAGTTATGTCTTTTATGTAAAGTTGGATTTAAGTGGATGCAGAAGTTACTGTGCATTTCGGCCTGGCTCGATCAATCAAATCTTAGGCTCGATCAATCGAATTTTGGGTCTGATGCGTTTTTCTGCATAATTCCAACTCAGTCCTAGCTCATTAAAACGTTTAGGGTTTTATGTTTTGCCCTACGTATATAAGGCAAACCCTAGCCACGTTTTTAGAGGAGTTTCGGTTGCTCATAATATTGTTTGTGAGAATCTCTTGTGAGATCTGTGAGGAGCTTTCCTTTACACAAGCTTAGGATTATCAAGGAGGAGATTAGTTCAAGAACTTGATGATCATTCAGTTGCTGCACTAAAGAGCTTAAAGATGCACAAGCGGGTGTGCTTGTATTTGCTGGAGAATCCAAAGAAAGAAGAAGTCCGTGGTCTCGGAGCTTGCACGTGGTCGTGTCAGTAAGTTCTACTGGTGGGTAGCAATAAGAAGTCGAGCGTGGGGGCTTGTAAGTCTTATTGTATGAACTTCGATTCTTTCAAGATAGTGGATTCAGGTTTACCTTGAGGATAACTAGGTTAAATTCTCCCCAGGTTTTTACCGGTTTGGTTTCCTAGGTGATCATATCGCTGTCTTATTTATATTTCCGCTGCCTTGCATGATATGATTGTTTGATTGTGATAACCTAGACTTGGAATTTGGACTAAGTAACAACTTGGCTAATTAACTAGGTTAATCCAATTGTGTTTTAAGGGGTCTAAAAACTAACAGAGAGAGAAATCTAAATTAGAGAAAAGAAAGAGTGGGAAGGACGTGTTTTATCGACTATGAATTATATTGCAAAACATACGCAATCAAATTTACAAATTCTTGGGTGCATATCACACTCTTAAAATACAAATTGACTTTAGAAACCAATAATACTCAAACTAAAAGCCAAATATCTAATGCTGAATTGACTTTACAAATTTACTTTAGAAGTTAAATTGACTTTAAAACTAAATAAAAGTTAAAACGATTAAACAAAAATCTAATGTTGGCCTTGCCATTGCCATCTACCCCATCAATCTCTGCTAAACATTTAAAACAAAAGCACACCCAAACATAACTCCAAATGTTAAGAAAAAGAATATATCAAGAATTGAGCACACACTTTACACTAAATATTTTTTTGATGATATTATTCTTTCTTGAAACTTGATTATCCAATCAGTAGCTGTATTTTCTATCTTCTCCTAGGCCTTTCCTAAACACATCTATTTTCAATAGGGCGATACTCCCAGTGCTATTAAAAAAGAAAAAGAAAAAGAAAAAGTAATGATGATATTTTGAGACCAAAGAATTCAAAGAAAAATACTAAACCCATCTTTTTTTTAAAACTGTTTTTGTTTAAAGTTTTTTATAATCAAACATTAACAAATGATAAAGAGATACAAATTTAAATAAAAGCAACAAAGGAAAATTAGGCTGGCCTGACCTTTATATTTAATCAAGTAGCTCTTCTTGAATAGCTACCAACTGTCTTATAAGCCAGAGCAGAGATGATAGATCTACATTAGCACGTGAGGAAAAAAATGTCATTGAAAATACAAAATTACTGAGAAGCAACAATGTAAATGAGGCCCTCAAAAATTTGGCATATTTATGAATTATTAGTGCTTGACAGGAAAAACTTAGCAAATCTGAATTTCAACAAAAAATGAAAGGGTAAGAAGGTTTTTAAAATGACAGAAGAGAAAGATGAAAGATAGACACACACCAAACAAACTATCATTAAGTAAATAATCACACAACCATATTAAGTAAATAATCCCTTAATATGCAGTAACACATTTTTTTAACAAACTATTTGCTATTTATTTGTTTGTTTCTACTCAAAATTTCACTCTGGAAAAATTCTCAAAACAAAAAAGTAGAGACGTTAATTTGAGACCAAAGCATCCCAATAAAAACCAACCTTGCATCTTCTAGGCATTTTATCGAACACTTCAAGTGCATAATTAAACCTGCTACTGTCAAGAACAACAGCATATTTTGAATTTGTCAAATTTTTACACCCAAATGCAATGGGTAGGACTAACTTCCCTTTCACAATCCAAACATTCATATGAAAATCTACTAACCCAAGTTTTCGACTAATGCTAAATTAATCATTATGCATGATCATGGAAATACCTTACTTTGATGCATGAAATGCATAAGAAGTCAATGAAATTTAGAGAAGATATAGGGCTTACCAATTGATAGAGAGCAACAACAATTAATAAGGAATAAATATGCGTAAGGAATTTGATGGAGGAAACGGTTTATCCGTGTGTGTCTGATCGAATGGGAGAATTTGACAGTTGCAATCTCTGAAGAGGCAAAATTGGTTTGCGATTTTGGATTTTCTTTTCCCTATGTCTGTTGTTTTGAAACGGAAAACACAAATGGAACGAAAGTGGACCAAATTTGGTAAACTACACAGATTTAGTATCCGAAATAGTAAAATTAACAACGCTATACTGACCTTGTGTGTATGGAGTTGCACAAACGAAATGAACAGAGAATGAACAGGGGAAGAGTTTCCTTTTCTTTTGCCTGTTTTTGTTGAATGAATGGAAATAGTGGATGATAACGTAATTTAAGCAGACAGTATAGTGTTTCATTTTCATTTATGGGCAGAGGGGACTTTTTCGTTCTTGACACTGAAGTCGGTATCATCTTCCTTCTTCTGCTTCTTTCTCTGGTAAAATCAAAATGGCGAATGAACTTTGATCTTAGTGAGAGAAACAAAGAGGCGTTCTGTTAGAAACAGAGAGGCATTCTCTTCTTTCTCCGTATCTTCATCGCCTCTCTATCGCCTCTCTCTTTTTCTGTTTCTTTCTCCGTGTATTCATCGCTTCTCTCTTGATTTCATCACCTCTCTCTATTTCTATTTATGTGTACTCTTTTTTTTTTCTTTTTACTCTCGCACAGTGTATCCTCAAGGCTTTCAACCAGAGACTAATCACTGTTCGCGCCGGGTGGGCCCACGAAGGGGTAAAGCGCTGGCCCAGGAAATTCTTTTCAAAGTGCAGGTAGCAGGACTCGAACTAGGGAGCACACCCAGTCGAGCCCAGTACAAGCACCTTGAGACCGAGAGCCCAATCAACTCGGCCAACCCCCTGGGTTATTTATGTGTACTCTTTAATTTTAACCGGTTATTTTTTGTTATTTATAATGAGAGGATTTTAAACGGTGTTGTAGTGTTACCAAACAATGTAATGTATCGCTTTTTAATTTATACGTGGTTGAATTTTAGATGGTCATTTTTCCTACATGATAGCACGTCCTTAATTGTAGGAATCAACTTTCTCTCAACTTCTACTATTATATATAGTATATGATGTCATCTCTGTCGAGTGCTCCTCACAAATGGATCATCCTCCATATCTCTTGAATGGATCATCCTCCATATCTCTTGAATGGCCTAAAGAGTAATCAAATATAAGTAAATCCATAATTTATACACACACACACACATATATATGTTAAATTGAAGACTTTAATAATATATTAAAAAAATTTAACTTTTTAAAAAACCTACCAACAATACGATGTGAAGGTGACACAATCGTAAATGAAGTAGATCCTCTTTCTACAGAAATCTCTCCTCTCAAAGCATCAACATTGTTGAATAGCATCTACTAAATGACTTCTATTAGTTGCCCAGTAACTCATATTCATTTGCCTATCCAACACAGTACCCTTATTCAACTGTAAGTTAGTAGAAATACGTTGAGTTGTAGGAGCATGAATATTGGTTGGATAATTGCGATTTCTCTTGGATGCAAGTATCATCCTTCTTCTCAATCATGCATAATAAGAAGATTCCATAGTACCTACAAACCATCAGTTACTAACTGTCATTATAGTAAAAAATAATTTCAAATAAATGGTGGATAATATGAACAACCTACACTACCAAAAATAATATGAGGACAATTTTAGAAAAACATTTCATTTTAGTTACAATTGACATTTGGACATACCTAAAGAAAACTTCCAGCTTTTGAACTTGCAATTGGATAGATAATCCGCAATAATTTGGTAGACAATATGAACAGCCTACACAACCAAAAAATAATATAAAAATGATTTTAGCATACTGAAACAGAATATAAAAATATTTTACCACAGCCTTTTCATTTTATTTATAATTGAGAGTTGGACATACTTGACGAAACAATCCAGCTTTTGAACATTTAATAGAAAATCCGTAATCAACTGGTACAAAATATGAACAACCTACACAACCAAAAGATAATATAAAAAAAATTTTAGCCATCTTTTTTGGGGTGCATTCATTTTGCTGTCATCTATTTATAGTGTCTTCCAGGTTGGTAAGTAAGTTCACACATGTAACATGAAGGGCATTTTTCTAAGACTATTTGGAGATTCCTGCCTTTATGCAATTGCATTCAAAATGTAATTAGAAATAAATTATTAAGCATTGTGGCTGCAAAACATAAATAAAAATTATGTGATATTTTTGCACCAGTCATGTTTTCAATAGAAAATATCTAATCTCTGAACATATTACAATCTCATCTGACAGTTATCTCAAAATCTGAACATCATGTGGTTCTAAAAAATTAGGAATTTTTACTGAATTATTTTACAATCTCATCTGACGGTTATCTCAAAATTTGAATATCATGTGGTTCTAAAGTATTTGGAACATTTTTTATTTATAAAATTTCCCCATTTTCCCAACTTGTCTGGGTTTTATATTCTTTGGTATCGTGGGAATGTAATTCAGTAAATTTCATATTGAAAGATAGACACCATAGCTGCTGACGTGACTTCATAGTACCTACCAACCATCATTTACTAACCGTCATTATAGTAAAAGATCATTTGAAATAACTGGTGGATAACATGAACACCCTACCAATAATATGAGGACTATTTTAGCTAAGCATTTCATTTTAGAGGGACCTGAAGAAATATTCCAGCTTGTGTGAACTTGTAATTTAATAGCTAATCCATTATAATTTGGTAGAAACCAAAAGATAATATAAAAATTATTTTAGAACACCAAAAGATAATATAATCTCAATTTTATAATAGCCTTTTCATTAATTGAGAGTTGGACATATTTTACGAAACAATCCACCTGTTGAACTTGCGATTTAATAGATAATCCGTAATCAACTAGTACAAAATATGAACCACCTACACAACCAAAAAAAAAATATAAAAAATATTTTAGCATAGCCATTTCATTTTATTTATAATTAAAAGTTACAAATACTTGAAGAAACAATCCAACTTAAAAACATGTAAATTAACAGGTAACTTGTGAGCAACTGGTGGTTAAAATAGTAATCAAAATGATGACAGGTGTCCACAACATTGAACACCAAGACCTTTTATGTGATATTTTTTCACCAGTCATGTTTTTCAATAGAAAATATCTAATCTCTGAACATATTACAATCTCATCTGACAGTTATCTCAAAATCTGAACATCATGTGGTTCTAAAGAATTTGGAATTTTTACTGAATTATTTTACAATCTAATCTGACAGTTATCTCAAAAATTGAATATTATGTGGTTCTAAAGTATTTGGAAAATTTTTTATTTATAAAATTCCCCCATTTTCCCAACTTGTTTGGGTTCTATATTTTTTTGTACCGTGGGAATGTAATTCAGTAAAATTACATATTGAAAGATAGACACCCTAGCTGCTGACGTGAATCCATAGTACCTACCAACCATCATTTACTAACTATCATTATAGTAAAACATCATTTCAAATAACTGGTAGATAACATGAACACCCTACCAATAATACGAGGACTATTTTAGCAAAGCATTTCATTTTGGACAAACCTGAAGAAATATTCCAGCTTGTGTGAACTTGCAATTTAATAGCTAATCCATTATAATTTGGTAGAAACCAAAAGATAATATAAAAATTATTTTAGCACACCAAAAGATAACATCATTAATTGAGAGTTGGACATACTTTACGAAGCAATCTAGCTGTTGAACTTGCAATTTAATAGATAATCCATAATCAACTGGTAGAAAATATGAACAACCTACACAACCAAAACAAAATATAAAAAATAACTTAGCATAGCCTTTTCATTTTATAGTTGTTCAACTTGCAATTTAATAGATACTCCGTAATCAACTGCTAGAAAAAATGAACAACCTACACAACCAAATAAAAATTTAAAAAATATTTTAGCATAGCCTATTCATTTTATTTATAATTAAAAGTTACAAATATTTGAAGAAACAATCCAGCTTAAAAATGTGTAAATTAACAGGTAACTTGTGAGCAACTGGTGATTAAAATAGTAATCAAAACGATGACAGATGTCCACATCATTCAACACCAAGACCTTTTGTGTGATATTTTTGCACCAGTCATGTTTTTCAATAGAAAATATCTAATCTCTAAACATATTACAATCTCATTTGACGGTTATCTCAAAATCTGAACATCATGTGATTCTAAAGAATTTAGAATTTTTATTGAATTATTTTACAATCTCATCTGAAGGTTATCTCAAAATTTGAATATCATGTGGTTCTAAAGTATTTGGAAAATTTTTTATTTATAAATTTCCCCCAAGATAATCCATTATAATTTGGTAGAAACCAAAAGATAATATAAAAATTAGTTTAGCACACCAAAAGATAATACAATCTCAATTCTATAATAGCCTTTTCATTAATTGAGATTTGGACATACTTTACAAAACAATCCAGCTGTTGAACTTGCAATTTAATAGATAATCCGTAATCAACTGGTAGAAAATATGAATAACCTACACGACCAAAAGAAAATGTAAAAAATATTTTAGCATAACCTTTTCATTTTATTTATAATTAAAAGTTACAAATACTTGAAGAAACAATCCAACTTTTGAACTAAACACCCTACACAACCAAAAGATAATATAAAATTATTCAAGCATACTAAAAGATAATATAAAAATATTTTAGCATAGCCTTTTCATTTTATTTATAATTAAGTGTTGGACATACTTGAAGAAGCATTCCAGCTTTATTTACAATGGAATTCCCCAGCAAAACAACTCATTCAACATTGTCCTATTTTTTTTGGTTATTTTCTTTGGTTACACAAACTGTTCGGGCAATAGTGGAATTTCCCAACAAAGCAACTCATTAAACAATACATTGCAGAAAAGTAGAAGTAATATGTTTTGACTATGTGCAACTGTATCAAGCTCTGACTGCTCGCATATTTGTTTTTTATCTAGATAGACTGCTACCTCTGCCTCCATAGTGGTAATAGCTCTGGATCTATCTATGACACTTGTGGACCGAGGAGGCACATGGTTGATGTACTTTGGTTATTTATTGTGCGTTACAAAAGAGAATCTGCAAAATCATATCCCAAAAGGCATATGGGATACTATGGAAGGTGATGATGTGGCTCTTGCATCACAATTTGTGGCAAGAGACAATGGTTCAGATGAAAGTTTACAGGTATAAATGTTGTATTGGGAAATTTTCTTCAGCTGCTACAATATTGCCGAATTTTGCACTACATGATTGTCACACTATTTTTGGCTTATCCCTACCTAGAACTTCCCCACACGTTAACCAAACCAAATTGAACCAAATCAACAAATTAAGCTACAACCCAACTCAAGTTAATAAAACCAACATACAGTTACTTAAAGCGGCTATACAATTAACTCTTAACAATAAACCGTAATTCGTTCCAAAAAAGCTACCTACCAAAGCAGGAAAATGGTGTGCAACAGATTTTTACATGTACAAAATTACTTTAATGTCTTTGTAAATACATTATCATAAAAGTAAATATCTTTTGAGACATGGTCCAGGCATTACAATCCAGTCAAACATGCTAAGCACCCAGCAAATATGGGAATCGATGGAATCCACATCAATTAATTTTCTAATGCCAGCAACCACCAAGCTCTCTAAAAAACTTGGATATCCAACCAACGTTGTCACCTTCTGGAAAACTTCAATTAGTACCACCACACTGAAAACTTAGTTTTCATAATCAATAAAGTTGCTCATTAAATGAGACTGAAACTGTGAGGGTAAGGGTAATTCAAAACTTACAAACCAATGTTGAGTAGCCTACTTGTTTTCCTTGCAATTTCTAAAATAATTTGAATTATTTTTAACTGAGCTTCCTCTCCCTCCAATCACTTACAAACCACTCTTTTCAGGCATGCTGTTCTGTCCTTTAGAGTTGGGTTTCCAAAAAGTTTATGACTGGATGGTAATAAGCCTAGTCATTGCTTTTGAAGCACTTATTGCTTATTGTTTTCTTATCTCCAAGCCTAATGCTGCATTGAATTGTGAAATTCCAAAAGAACTTCAAAATATGAGCACCTGATGAGCAAAGAAGTTTTTTTTTTTTTTTTGAAAAGATTTTTTAATTTTTTTTTTCCTCAATTAGTAGATGCCAATTCTTAGGATAGAGTCATAAAATAATTGGCCACAAAGTCAACTATGTTGAACTTCATATTTGTGGATTACAATTTTTTTCCAAATTGTCCTTCACAAATGTTAAATTTTCTCATATTCATTTTGTAGTTATGTGTGACTTTTTTTATAACCAATTCTTCTGCTTAATTTTACTTCAGCTCAAGTGAGTCTGATTCTGTAACTTTAGATTTTCTTTCCCTCCTCTCTAAAGCTAATGTAAGTTGCTGGGTATTCATATCTCCACAATGATTATAAATGATGATACAACATAACATATGATGGAAAAGAGAGATACAAACTTATCAGTTGTCTAGGCATTCATTTCACTTGAGATTTCATCATATTCATAACACTGTGTTGTGATGGTCTTGGTTAGAATTATTGAGTTTGCTTTAGTGAAAATTGATAAGAACCATATTGAATCATAGTTCATCATTCAATACCTTTCCAATCTATTAAACTTTTTAGTCTAAATCCAAAGCCTTTTTTTTTTTTTTTTTTTTTTTTTTCCAGAGTGGGGAGCAACTGAAACATGGCACAAATTTTAGCACCCTCTACACAATGGCAGGTGAGAATTACAAGGAACTCTGTGAGTTCAAGTCCCATGACAACAAAGATGTGGAGTTCTCTATTGTTGAAACAGAATAAGAAATGGTCATCTAAAAGCTCTGCTAAGTTTCAAGTTTTTGCTGTGAAGTCTAAAAACGATACTATCAATAGGATGGAAGATCTACTAAATTTGGACCTCACTCCATTTACTGACAAAATTATTGCTGAGTATATTTGGTACATGTTCTTTCTAATTTATATTTGTAACCAACTCTTGGTTTAGCTCACTCCATGTGAGCACTCCTTTAAATATAAAATAATCTGAGATAATTTTGAAATAGGATTGGAGGGTCTGGGAGTACTTCAAAATGTATTATGTATATAACCATGTTTTGAAGCTTGGCCTTTGGTAGCAATTATTTCACAGAATGGACCTCACAAGAAGACTAAATTACTGAACTCTTTTAAGAATCAACTAAATTATTGAACTTAGGTATATAAGGCTACATTCAGGAAATAATTAATTAACCATGTTCTAAGGCATCAGCATGGTTGCTCAAAAATGTCCTACACACTAATCTCAATGTTGATTTCTTTTTCCTTAGCTCATCGTGCTTAAATAGTAATGACACCTACAATAGTTTAGGACATGCCCATTAGGAAAAAATATCACAAAAGATCCAAACAATTTTCCAAACAATTCAATAAATAATTTGGGATACATCTCAAGGCTAAAAATGACTAAGACACACAGTTTACTGCTCAAGGCACCATTCGAGGGACTTTGATGGAGACATATGCAAGAAAATTATGCAGAATTATGCAGATCTAATATCAATTGTTGGAAGTGGATATCAATCTAAATGATGTAGTATACAATGGACACATCAATGAGAAGTACAATCTGATAAATTCAAGAAATGGAGTCTTACATGTTGAAATACGTTGGAAGGTGATTTGAGACATGCCACCAACACTTTATACTTCACTAAACCAAGGTAAAATAAAATAGTGTTTTTGGTTGTTAAGTTATACCACTATTAAGCAACATAAACAGCTGTAGAGAAGGAAAATTCCTGACCTATCACAAGCTGACACGTCACACTACCAAGTCCACAAAATACAGCCAATTACAAAGCACCACATATTGCTGCTAGGTTTTACTATCACTACTTAGAAATCAACAGAAGTTTGCCAAGTTTCATGCAAAAACCAATCACACATCAGCGCGTGTAAGCGATGACACAAGCAGTCCAGCGCATGTAAGCGATGACACAAGCAGTCCAGCGCGTGTAAGCGATAACATAGGCGGACCAATCAGGCTGTGACATGTGTCACCAATCAGACTCCGCAACATGTCGCTCACCCACCCCCAAACTCCTATAAATAGAAGCCTTCCTAAGACATTTCGGGGGGAGACCAAGCCATCTAAAGCATAAGCAGCATCAGAGAAGATTCAGAAGCATCAGAAGTACAGAAGCTCTGCAGGAATCAAGCCTCAAAGCCTTCAAGAACTTCAACCTCAAAACCGAAGAACACTCGAAGCAGAACCATCCAAACTATTTGCCTAGATCCTAAAGTTTGCTGGAATTAAGCTCAAAAGCCTTTAGAAACATCAACAAATCATAAATCAGTGAAGCTCTACGGGTTCAAGCCTCTAAAGCATCGAAGAACTTCCACCACAAACTTTCGAAGACGAAGAACGCACTAAGAACACGAAGAACATACAAAGAACACGAAGAACAAAGAATTTCTAACAAGCTCATAGCCAGAGATTCATTGTAATTCTGTTTCAAGGGTCTTCGATCCATCCTTCAGCCAAATTGAAGAATATTTTGTGTTCAAGTCAAAATCATATTACCACAATTCCAATCAACAAGTCTTTTAAGGAGATCGAATCAGAGGATCACTCTTTTGTAATTACAGAGAATTGTACCACACAATCATCAATACAAATTCGCATTTGTGAAACTATTTTACTTGTTTGATTTATTTCGAACTAGAAATTTAGTCGTCTACATATTCTTGCACGCCCAGTGGGACATCTCTGCCTCTCATCTCATTCTCCTTCAAAGAAAGAAATCTTCATCATCTTGCTACCAACTCCAATGGCCTCTAGCAAGAACGTTCAAGCTTCAACAATAGCTACTTCAGTTAAATTTGGTACGGCTACCACCAATAACTGCATTGGTGCAATCAATTGTAGCCAACCCAAAGCAAAAAATCAACTTCAATCTCAATCAACCAAGGAAGCCAAGGTCCAGACAATCATCTCCTTAGACCCTCTCACAAGAAACAAGGTCATCAATAAGGACATCTCCACCTTGGAACACCTCAAGTATGGGGGCAAATCCCCTTCTTCCTTCACAAGAAGTTGGTCGCACAATTTCTTTCCCATCAAAGGGAACCCAAAAGATGAGATTTCACGTGCTGACTTCAAATCACTTTCTTTTCTATCATCTTGGGAAGTTGTGTCAGTCATGATGACTAATACCTCTACCATGGAAGAAAAGATGGCTGAAATGGAACAAAGGGTTTTCCTTCTCACAAAAGCACTTGAAGATAAGGACCTCCAAATTGCAACTTTAATGAACAAACTTGAAGTACAAGATCTTGGTGAATCAAGCCATGGTCATAAATTCACATCTGCAAAGGATGACGAAGGGAGAGAAATTAAAAACACTCCCCGACAAGAACAATCCACTTCGGTTGCTTCGTTGTCAGTCCAACAATTACAAGACATGATAACAAATACCATCCGAGCACAATATGGAGGTTCTTCTACAAGTTCTCTCACATATTCAAAACTCTACACAAAGCGCATTGACAATATGAGAATGCCAAATGGGTATCAACCCCCCAAGTTCTTGCAATTTGATGGCAAAGGAAACCTTAAGCAACACATTGCTCACTTTGTAGAAACTTGTGAGAACGCAGGGACTCAAGATGGCCTCATTGTAAAGCAATTTGTTCGTTCGCTCAAGGGAAATGCCTTTGATTGGTATACAGACTTAGAAACTAAGTCAATCAACAGTTGGGAACAACTGGAAAGAGGATTTCTTGACCGATTCTATAGCACGCGTCGCACGGTAGGCATGATGGAGCTTACCAATACCAAACAATGGAAGGACGAGCTTGTCGTTGATTATATCAATCGGTGGCGTTCTTTGAGTCTAGATTGCAAGGACAAACTTTCTGAAATATCTGCTGTAGAGATGTGCATCCAAGGCATGCATTGGGGACTTCTTTACATCCTTCAAGGGATAAAGTCTCGTACATTTGAAGAGTTAGCAACTCGTGCGCACGACATGGAGTTGAGCATTGCTATCCATGGAAGTACAAACCCTCCCATACTTGAGGAAAGCAAAAGGGAAGTAAGGAAGAATGATAGGAATTCAAAAGTTAGCCTCAAAGACCTAATGGTTGTTAACACTGCCGAAGTTGAGGTTCCAAGAAAAGGAGCAAATGCAAATGAAAAACGGCTTGAAGGATGGCAAAAGAACGAGGTGCGTCATCTGACTTTTAAGGAACGTGAGCAAAGAGTATATCCTTTCCCCGATGAAGATGTGCCAAACATCTTAGAACAACTATTGCAATTGAAACTGATTGAACTGCCAGAATGCAAGCGGCCAGAAGACATGGGGAAAGTTGATGACCCTAACTACTGCAAATACCATCGCATCGTTGGCCACCCAATCCGAAAATGCTTCGTCTTCAAAGAACAAATCATGAAGCTCGCCAAAGAAAACAAGATTGATCTAAACTTTGATGAAGTTGTTAGGTCAAACCATCTGACTGTTGCTTATGATTTACTTCCAACTCTCAGGCAGGGGGCAAACACCATTAGACCTTACAAGCTAATTGACAATGATGATGTAAGAATCAATCCTATCAATGGGAAGTTCTTGCAACACCTCTACACTTGAAAATCAAGGATTGCTCCTTGGTAAGAGTTTAAACTGCCCACTGTAGCGCTGCAAGAGTACATGATGTCTTCCCATTACCTTTGAAAGCGTATCAATAAGGAGAAATTAATCCCACTCTATGTCACCAATTGCGAGTGTGGCGTAGTGGTTGGATGCCCATGTCACCCTTGAGGCCGAGGTCTCGGGTTCGATTAGTGGTGATACCCACTATTGCGCAATTGGTACCCATGAAATGCCGTGGGGCGTGGGGCGAGGATTACACACGTGAGCCCTCCTTTTTGCAAAAAACAAAAAAAAACAAAATTAACCCAAAAACTATAATTGGATAATTTATTGGATGTGAACTCAACACTTCTAGTTTTGATGGAATCAATAAATAACAAAATCTAATGTTGAAAATGAAGATCAGTTCTTGAGGTGGCCCCAAAACTAAAGTGATTGCACAATCAAAGAGGGAATAGTGTTCCATTGCAACTTTCAAAGAAAGGATTGTGAATCTGCCAGTCTAGCTTGAAGAGTTTTCCAACGGTCATCAATATGCTTTTAAGGTCCCTTTGGTTGGCAAGACATTGCTTAAAGACAGTCAACTTCTCGAGATGATGATCAAAGGTCATTGTAGTAGAAAATGAAGACTATAAGGAGTTGACATTGCTTAACTTTCCTTGAAATGATGATGAACATAAGTTGATGCTTGGTTATGGAGTAAAATAAAATCTCCAACTTCTTTTGCAAGAAATGAAGTCTTCATGGCATTGCCCATCATCTATGGACAATCTCCCACGTTTCTAAAGTATGCTTTGCATCATTTATCTCCTGGGGCCATCTTCTTGTACCTTGCAAGTCTAAGCTACATCGTCTCTCTTCTAGGCTGTGCCACTTCATAGCTCTGAAATTTGAACCACATCGTCTCCCTTCTGAGTGGTGTCGTTTCACATCATGTCTCTGAAATCTGAACGACATCAACTTCCTCCAGGATGATGATAGATTATATATCTAAAGTTGGTGTGGCATCATCTCTCCTTTATGGGCATGTTCGTGCAATGTCAAAATTCTTGGTGGCATGTTTCGACATCTTCAAAGTCTTCGTAGCATACTCTGGCGTCTTCAAAGTATTGGCGTCATTTTTCCCCGCATCTTCAAAGTAGTGTTGGCATTTCCTTGCATCTTCAAAGTCTTGATAGGGACTCCTTGCATCTTCAACATCTTGTTGGCATCTCTGAAATCTTGATGTCTGACTATAGTGCTATGCACCCTCGATGTCTGAGCTATGTTGCCACTAGAAATTGGTGTTGTTGTAGCTTTATTATAAAGGTTCATATCGGTGCAACTTCGATGCGAGTGCAAGTGCTAATATGGAGTGTTGACATGGCTTCATGACAAAGATGAATGTTGGCATGACTTCCGTGCAAATGAAGTATTGACGTGGCTTCATGGCAAAGATGAGCATTGGCATGACTTCAGTACAAATGATGGATGCAGCTTCATTGTGAAGGCAAGTGCAAATATTGCTTCATGGCAAAGATGAAGTGTTGACGTGGCTACATGGCAAAGGTGAATGTTGGCACGGCTTCAGTACAAATGATGGATGCAGCTTCATTGTGAAGGCAAGTGCAAATATTGCTTCATGGCAAAGATGAAGTGTTGACGTGGCTTCATGGCAAAGGTGAATGTTGGCACGGCTTCAGTACAAATGATGGATACAGCTTCATTGTGAAGGCAAGTGCAAATATTGCTTCATGGCAAAGATGAATGTTGGCATAGTTTCAGTACAAGGACAAATGCTGGCATGGCTTCATGGTAAAGACTCTTGATGTGGCTACGTTGTAAAGACTGTTGAGACGGCTGCGTTGAAAAGATAAGTGTTGGTGCAGCTTAATTGCCAAGACAAAGGCTAGTACAACTTCAAGGTCAAGTACTGGTAATAGCATCATTGTATCAGGAATACTGGTGATAACATTGTTGCCTAGATGACTGCCGCTATAAGAACGTCAAAGATGGATATCGCTAAGAGATTGTTGTTGCAAGGCAATAATTTGATAATATGGAGACAAACATCACTGTAAGAACGTTGTGTTCAATGGAATGTAAAGTTGCCAAATAAAGATGGACGTCAGCCTAAGA